>CAHIKZ030001180.1:1840000-2529759 GCA_903632075.3 Acanthosepion pharaonis
TGTCTATCTGTTTTAATGTTGTTCCTTTCCCTAATATTTGGTTTTCTGTTCTGCCCATATTGAGTTTTATTTGTTCGTATAAGTTATATTTTAATAAGTGTTTAGAATTCGTTTAATAACACTTTCAAACTTGAATATTTCTTGGTAGGTGTAACGGCGTGTCTTTGTCAATATATGTGTGTGTATGTGTCTTTGTCAGTGTCTGTATGTATGGTCACTTGTGTGGACCTTTCCTTGTGTATGTATGTTGTGTTTTTTTGTATGTGTATATATCTATATACATCTGCATGTTTATGTATTATAATCTGATTGTGTATGTATTGTCTTTTGCAAGATTTCATCCTCCCCTACTTCTGTTTACGATTCAAATGTATCTATGTTGTCATGAAGTTCGGAGCAACATTTGATCTTAACGTTTATTCCAATTTAATTTCAATAAAAACAAAATGAATAGAATAACATGTATTTTTTCTTTTTTCCTCAGTAATTTCATAATTTTATCATATAATTTAATATTCATGAGTTAGAATAAATTCTATCTTAGTCTAACCCCAACATTAAAGCATTAAATAATTATTATAACCTCAGTTTGTTGTCAATTTTTTTGAATTCTCATATACTTGTATTTTGATTGGTCATTGCAGCTTATGTAACAGTCTTTTCCCCAGCAAGGGGTGTTTGATTGATTTGAACCTTTTAAAACCCTTTATTCTACATTCAACACCATCACTTGATAAGACACCAGAAGTGTTGAAACAAAATGGCTATTTTTGTAGTAATTTTATAACATATTTATGTTCTAATTTTGGAATAAATAATTATTTTTGCTCGACTCTGTATTGAGCACACTTTTAAGAATAGTATTTGTCGGTTATTGGAATTTATTCCATATACACCAATCCTATACTTGGATTTATAAGATAAAAGGAAAACTTATTGTAGCTTATACATTTAGTCCTCTGATACACTTTATCAAGTGAAATGTCTAGAGAAAGTCTATCAGAGGATGAAACACATCAACGAAAGATAAGTTTTCCTTTTGTTTTTATTCATATTGTTCTTTTACAGATATATTTTAGTTATATCTGAAAATGTATGTATGTATATATATATATATATACATATTTCAGCTGTCAATATACCACATAACACCCTCGAGCGCTTAGCCTTGGAGCAGTTAGAATGGAGATCAACATGTTTTAGTGGACCCAGCACTTTTCAATCTGCTTGTCTGAATCTTCTTCAAGAAGCAAGAGCAAGATCTAAAAGGTCAGCCACTCTAACAGTGATCTCATCCCACAATCCTCACTCTTGCTTCACATGCGTCCTCCTTTGTAAATCACTAGTGGGTCTTAAGTGCCACTTAAAATTATCGCACAAAATTTCATAACTTAATCAATTAAGTTGTCAGATCCCCATACATCAAAACCGATGGGAGAATCCATTATTATATATATATATATATATATATATATATATGACTCCAAATGTTACTGTAGTGGATACTCATATTTAAAATAGATGCTCCATTTTTATTTTTAGTTTAAACAGTGTGTATTATGTCTATCAGCCTGCATATTCAAGAAATCTTAATAAAGAAAATGTTCACTCCAGCAGGAAATGAACTTGCATCTACCTTTCGAGGAGAAACCAGCATTTGATATGGCATTCATTACCACTCAGCAATGAAGATGTCTAATTACTTAAGGAAATAAAATAGCAATCTTCACCTGCAGATGCACACACATATATGTATGCATGTATACATGTAACTTTTGTAAAAGTTTTTTTTATTTAATTCTTTTAAAACAGGATGTATCATATGAAGATGAGAGACATTCCTTCTAGTAGCTTAAAGCTTTGACATGTTGATGTCTACATTGAGTATTTGGCTTAAAGTCACAAACAATAAAATAAGTTAAATCAAGAAAGATGACAGACAACTGATTTTGTTTCTAGCTTGATACAAACAATGCAAAATTCAAAGAAGTGTTATTCCTTATCTCTACAGTAATTTCCAGTCCAATTTACAACTTGATAATCATGACAGTGTGGGGTTTGCTTTTGTGCTCATCATAATAATCTGTATTATGATAATCCAACGTCACAAAGAAAATAACTCCAGGTATATTAAATGATATTTATAGAATAGTTTACCTTATTTATTTGAAAATAATTCCAATATAACAAATAATATAAATTCCTAAATACAAACCAGTTTGGTGGATTTTAACTGAATCTCAGTAAAATATTTATATGTTAAATGTATGGGGATAGAGAATAAAAATCATTGAAAAAAGATCTTTGAAGATAATATGATAGCTAATAAAAGAATAATAATATTTTTTTTTATTTGAGGAGGTACCCTATTGTTTTTAACAGTATATGAATCACTCAATGGTTTGATTTGGTTTAACTTAGTAAATAAATTTAGAACTGTAAAGAAAGAAAACACTGTAACACTCAATACACATAATTTTATCTGTTAACAGTTCTGGGGAGGGTAGCCATGTGGGTTAAATTGACTTTGCTAGCTTTACCAAGATGCCATTAGGTGGAGCTTTTAAACAACTATAAAAACAAGACACTACTAGTTTTTTTTTTTTTCCTCTTTTTGTTTTCTTTCCTCCCATCATATTGTAGTGTCAACACCAGCACAGGACTTGTTCCTAGGCTTGGGTATATTTTCCCTTGAATGACTGAACTCTTTCAAGCAACTACACATTCATATGTATCACACACATATACAGACCCACAGTTCTTAATAGATAACTATTTAATGTTGTCTTTCTCTTTGTTTATTTGCATGCATACAAGTGAATTTTCTCTCTTTTGTTTATCAGTCAATTGTTGTAGAAAAATGCATAAGTATATCACCTTGTTAAAATTTATTCTATTTCTTTTCACCTCTACTGACACTGATGACCCATCATTTATATATGTAAATTTTTTTGCCATTCCCTTTAGTCTGAAGGTATCTGCTAAATATTGGAGTTTTATATATTTTTCCTTAATTTGAAAACCCTCATTCTAAATGTGTGGTATTTTAGACTGAAGTAACTACAAAATTAAAGTATTATATTAAAGAAAAACTTCACCAATCTTCTTCTTTTATATACCCTGTCCCTCCAGGATGTAGGAGATCATGACCCTCCAGGATGTAGGAGATCATGACCCTCCACCACCTCCTGTCCCTTATAGCTATTAATAAAGTTTTGTTTTTTTGTTATTTCTCCCAGACCCTATTCTGTCATCCACTTGCTGAAGCCCATTAAGTATGTCACACATTGCTTTCCCCTATCCCTCTTTCCCTCCTGTGAGTATCAGATTTTCCAAGCCCTCCTTTTTCATTACATGTCTCAGTAATTTCAGCTGCCTCTTCCTTATGTTAAGTATAAGTTTCCTCTTCATTGCTCACATGTTCAGTCAAAGGTATTCTTAGCATCCTTCTGTAGAGCCAAACTTCTGTTGCTTCAAGTCTCTTCATCATCTTTGAGGAGATTGTCTAACATTTGTTGCCATTCAGGAAGACATGTAGCAGTTCAGTACTCTTTTCTTTATTTTCCAATGAAACTTTCTTGTCTTGTAATACTCTGCTTAGCTTTTGGAATACATCTTTGGCCGTCCCAATATGTCTTTGGATTTCAGTGTCACATTTTTCGTCCTATGTCAGAACCCTTCCCAGATATTTAAATTTCTATACCTGCTTGATTTTAGTGTCCCCAACCTGTAAATTGCATTTTGGACTATATCTTTTTGCTGATGACCATGCATTTGTTCTTCTTGTAGTTTATATTTAGCCCTATCTTCTTGCTCTCCTTCACTAACTTCTGTAGGAGGTTTTGCAGTTTCCTATCCATGTCTGCTATCAGCATATCTCATGTTAAGATTGTGGCCACCAATGTTCTATCCTGATATGATTTCCAGTTCTCTCAGAATCACCTTTCTATACAGGTTGAATAAGTCCAGCGAGAAGTCACATCCTTGGCTCAAACCCATTTCTATTTTTGCATATCTGCTGAATTCATTTCTTATCCGTATGCAGACGGTTTGCTGCCAGTAGAGATTTTTGATTATTTTGATGTCTTTCCCAAATATGACAAGTTGCTGAGCAGCTCTAACAGATCTTTGTAGCATACTTTGTCAAACGCCTTTGTATAGTTTATAAAACACAAGTACATGCTCTTCTGCATTTGTATTTTTCTTTGTGATAACATTCTGAGCATAAATACTGTGTAACTTGTTCCAGTGTCTTTAATGAACCTGTATTGTTCTTGTTCTAACTCTGGCCTGATTCCGCTGTGCGCTCTATTCATCGGAACTCGGATGATGAGTTTTGTTATGTGGCTCATTAGGCTGATTGTTTGATGGAGTTTTACCAACTGTGAATAAGTGAAATCACAATTAGTCCAATCAGCAAATGTTTTTTATTCAAAACTTTTATTAAATTAAAGCTAACTAGCAGAATTGATTTCAGAGGATTGATTGATTGATTCATTCATTCATTCATTTTCTATGGCTTATCAACCCATTACAAGTTATTTAAAGCCAGAAAATATTTTTAGATTGTAATAATAAGTGTTTAGTGATACAACTCTTAACAATTAACCCATAGCTGGAAGGAGAAGAGGTGAATTCATCCCTTTTCCAAGGGTATTTGTGCGTAAGTGAATATAATGAACCAAACAGGAATTGAAACTCAGTTCTCCAATTAATAATTCTGAGTTATTATCCATTACACCACCCACACGTTCAAACCTACAACACCTGGTATTCCCAAACAGTCACCTATCTAAGTACAGGTGTTGAACATGATGTGGTCATAAACCTATTTCAAAGGAATAAAATAAAAAAAGGTCAAGTGGGGAAAGTGGCTGAAACTAAGATATGAGGTCAAAGGTCAATAACATTTCAGATTCTTCTTTCAATTTTGTCAAGAATATATATCAAAAGTAACAGACTAGATGTGGCAGAAGTATTCAATGCATAAACAAATGGTAGACTTATATATATATATACCCTCCAACCCCCAAATTATCTAACACAACACAGTGAACCAACTTTCCTCGCAACAGACATAGCAATTATTTCAATATGATCATTCAACTTCATATTAATAGAAAACATGAGACTTACAAGATATGGCGAGTTGCTCTCCTGGGGGGTTAGAATCTGCCATACTGATGGACTGCAAAAATAATAGTTCTCAAAGAGGATTAAAAAGAGAACATTGTCATTTTGGGGTCATTAAAATTAACAAGCCATTTAATCAGCAGTAATTTGTAAGGACTTGAGTTTTGCTTCTTTGGAGCTTCCAAGTTTACTCAGTAAGTCAGGATGAAGGACAAAAAATCTTTGTATTTGAATAAATAAGCATGAATCTCTTGTATTATGGCATTTTTATAATTTTAAAATTTTGCAATATCTTCTTCTTTTTCGATGCTTTGTACCTCATAGTAAATTTGATCTTTTTCTTATCTTTACTAAACCATCTTCTGCCAACCATTTACACAAATTTGTAAGGTAGGTTATACATTTTCCTCTGTTCCTCTTACTTTCAATATGTCCTGTGAGTATCAAATTTTCCAAGCTCTCTTTCCTCACTATATGCCCAAGAAATTTCAAATTGACATCTCATAAATGCTCAAGATAGATTGGATGAGTGGCTAGGGCAACACAGTGAAGTCCTGGAGAACTTGCGTAATATGGCATGGTTCAGGCCATTCTCATCAAATAATATTCTTTCCATAAAGAAAGTGGTCTACTTGGTCTTTAATGATGCTGTGGTAAGTGTTTGTGGTGAAGATTCGTGTGCTCATTTGCAAAGGACACTTATATAGGGTGTCCCTACAAAACTGGCACCATTTTGTAACCTAATAACATAGCCAGCTCTTGCTCAAATTATCTCAAATTTTAACAAAATTTGTAAAAGCTGTGTGGATTTATCTCAATGAGAATCTACCAGCAAGATGGATCAAGCATGCCAGTAATAATGACAATGTGCTGTTGAAATGACCACCACATTCACCTGACTTGACACGTTGTGATATTTTTCTATGGGGCTATATGAAAAAGTAGGGCAATATCCCCATTCTTTCTACAAGCCTAGAGGAACTTAAGCAGAGAATCACTTAGTTGATGGCAGATGTTTTGCAAGACATGCTACAGCATGTTTGGCAGGAGCTGGACTACTGACTTGATATGTGTTGTGTCACAGGTGATATACATAGTGAAGCTTTGTGAAATCACTTATAAAATCTACATCCCTTTGAATATTTTGTCTAAATTTTTTAAAAGAAATATTTCATTGTTCAACATGAAGTCAACTTAATTTTGTTTGCCTGAGACATGTAGTTATTCAGATATTCACATTTTAAAGGATGTCAGTTTTGTGGGGACACCCTGTATTTAACATCTGATTATGAATATAAGCGTCTTTTTTGGTTTCCCTTTTTTCTAAAATTATCATTGTTCACATGTTCAGTTCATGGAATTCTCAGTATCCTTCTGTAGAACCTAATTTCTATTGCCTTAAGTTTCTTCTTCATCTGTGCAGAGATTGTCTAGCATTATGTGGTGTAAATAGATGCCTTTTGAGCTAATACCATTGTAGTAGATATATTCTATTTTGATTTATAAACTAATAATTTATGTAAAAATTCTATAGCTTTATACACTTTCCAACAATGAACCTGTTAGATTTGCAAATTAGCAATGGCATTGTCTCCTGGGACTTAAGGAGTTTACCATTCAAATAGATTATCCTAAGACATCAATCTAATTTATCATTGATATTGTGTGAAGCATGAAATTTTACACCTGAATGCCCTTCCTAGACAAAAAGAACCCACAATCAAGTTACTAGTGATACACTGACAGAAAATAAAATTAAGCCACTCTGAAAATATATACACTGGTTTAAAAATAGATGGCATATCAGCAGTATTAAGAAAGATTTTTTTTTAAATTCAAAAGATTGTATATCCTCTTTGGGGATTAATACAAGGTAGTCCTCTCACATACATACAATCACACAGATGGCGAATACTATCCACTGATACATTGTCTCTTGAAGTAAAAACAATAATAGGCATTTGTATGTATGCATGTGTGTGTGTGTGTGTGTGTATGAGACATGAAACAGACTGTCACCACATGGTGTTGATCTCAGTGCCCACTTATATATATATATATATATAAGTCGGCACTGAGGTCTCTCTACTCCTAAAAGCTTTGATACTAGGTTCCCCCTCTCTACTACATGTTGATTTCAAACTTTCCCAACCTGGAGGCCATACAACCTTGAAAGAAAATTGTGGAGGAAGGGCAACACTTTTTTAAATTAACAAAAATCAGGGAATTATCCAAGAAATGAAAATATCAGTACATATTCATTGATTATTTACTTTTATAATGAATAGGTTTTTTTATTTTAAAAAAAATCTGAGAAAATTTTATTCATTTTGTAATAACCACCAACATTTTCATGAGTAAATTTTACTCAAAAAGAAATGTTGAAGTTGAAAATTTCTATAAAGATTAATCATTGATGCATCTCCACTGAAAAAAAGTTTTACAAAGATTCCAACACAACACATGGAAAAATATCCCTTCAAATTTAATTTTCTTAGAAAAAAAGACAAAAACAATAGTGCTAATGCATGACTGTACTTGATGTATTTACGATCATTTGATGGAAAAATTAGGGTCAATTAAGGGTTTTTAGTGTTAGTTGTAGGCTAGGGGTAGAACTTTTCAGTAATCATTTGACGAATGAGATAATCTGCAATTTACATTTACATTGATACATGGTTTAGCGTCTCTTACTAGTGTCTCTTTCATTTGGTCCTGTCATGCATTTGCACCAAAAAAACTTGAAAAATGTTTCCTCTAATATGATTCACAATTCATAGCTAAATAAATGTATTTGTACATTTTCAGTGAGATGTTTTAACAGTTCAACTTGTTGTACTGACCTTTCCACACTGTCCTTGTGTCATAAAAAAGAAAAAAAGTCAGTAGTGAGATAGTAAGAGAGAAATAGGATAGAGAGAGAAAATAATGAAGACACGAGCAGAAAGAGAGACAGACAAAGTGTGGAGAGAAAGAAAATGACAGAGACACAAGGGGAAGAGAAAGAAAATTAGAGAGAGAGATGAAACATTGATTTTCGCTTTCTCCTATTTAAAAAAAATTCAAAAATTGGATTTAATAAAACCACTGCAATTTCCCTAGTAGTTTTATTCATATAGAATGAAAAATTTATTGTAATTTAATTATGTACAATAATGGATCCGACCATCTCATGTAAACAATTCAACTAGAAAAATTGAAAATAAATGAAATAGAACGTATAAATACAAATACGCTACAATGCTGGTTGGACTTGTGCTACTCTCTGTTAGTTTCTTCAGTGACATAGACCAACTATATTATTCCTAAGAAATACCCACAAGAACCATCTCTTCAATGACACTAATATTGTTGCTAAAAAGAACTATTATTTTGCTTGAAAACATTTTATATGTCAATAATTGACTACCTTCAATGTCGTTAGATTGATAACTTTCATATAAGAAATTGTAAATGTGTAACAGGCAAAGATTGCATGACAGCTAAGGGGAGAGATAGTGTGTTTTGATGCACCAGTGCTGATCTACACTTGTGGACTTGTACTGTACTAAGCTAAGCTTAGTAGATATCACAACAGACCTGAATGCAACAAAAAATTATTTATTCCAATACAAAAATCAATAAATAAAGAACAGATCTTTTCTGCTATTCATCAATGCTAAAAGAATTAAAATGCCTTTTTTTATATAATTTAACATATAATCTTTGCCTTCAAAATCAAATCCTTTTGTTTTGCTGAAAGTTCACAAAAATACATTAAAGACCAAATTATTCCAAACATTTTTCTAATTTTGTTTTCTTACTATAAGCAAAAATAATCCAATATTCAGCTTCATGGAGCAAAATCCTGTTTGAGACATTTCTGCCAATTTCCCACAATTCCCAATTTCCAATAGTATTGCTCATGGCTGGATACATTAAAGTAACAATATGAAGTAATATTGCTTCTTGAATTTTCTGCATTTATTTCTTCTTGTTTCTTTATTTTCCTAAATTTTTCAGACTTTTCTTCTATACATTAAAATAAAAAAATAAAAGTCAGCAGTTTTAGTTTTTCCTTTTAATAATCATCTTCAGCCAACTCAGAATTAGATTTTCTGTCATAACAGGGGTTTATTTAAGATGTTTAAACACTTTCTATGCTTAGATTGCTGATACATTCTTTCTTCGACTATTTGCAATCATTGCCAACAACAAAAATGTTTTAAAAATTATAACAGTTCCTCTTTTTTTTTAAGTTTAATATTTTTTTCCCTTATTTTTTATCTTGTAAAAAATCAACCAAAAGGAAAAATAAAAAAGGGGTAATTTCATTTGTATAAGCAGGTGATAAAAAATTCTTGGCTTGACCCATTTTCCAAAAAAACTTTAGCAAACGCCAACATTTTTATAGAATTATTTTTTAGTCAGGTTAAGAACTTTTCAGCACTATCGTGTACAATTTTTCTTCCCAGATTTACAAACACTAAGTTTTTCTAGGTGAATTTTTTAAGTGAGAAACTATCATTAGTTTACACAGATGGCTATCCATTCAATCCCTCAATCAGTTAGTACAAACATTAATATACTCTAGTTTGGTGAAAGACACATGTGCTATTATGAGGGGACATTAATAAACATGGGTTGAATGAAGGGTTAGGTTAAAAAATTCCAGAAAGTCAACAAATTGTCAGACAGCTGAAGAAAGCAAGATAGTACAATTAGTAAAATGTTATAACAACCAAGAATAAGAACACAAACCCAACTAATTCACTATATCATAGCACTAATGTTTTGACAGAAATCAACCTTAAATTTAATACAATAAATCAAGCAACTAATTTGAAAACCAGCAAAGTATACAAGACTACTTGAACATATTTCTTTTCTTGATTCACAAAATGAAAATAATTATTTTATTGGTATGACTAAAAAATATTTTAATCTTACCCCTTAAATAAACATGGGACTATCAATTTAAGAGTGGGGTGTCTTTCAATTTCCCAAACTTTAATCACTTAATTTAATTTCTTCATAATACACAATCAAGATCAATAAATGTTAATTTTTCACAAAATGCACTTGTTATCATGAAATTTTAATAAATGCAGAGAAGGCAAATAAATTATGGGGTGTTCTCTTAATTTTCAAGATTTTAATAAGCATACACCTCCCCCCAATGTATTCAAGAAACAAAGGTAACAAAATCAAATAGATGTAGACATCACTCCTATTTTATAACATTTTCAAATTTCTCATTTCCTTTTTGCAGATGGATGCAAACTTTCAGCTGTCTAACTATGCTGCTGTTCTGCGATGACATCCTGTCTTCCATTGACCGAGTACAAAAAAGACTTTAGTGCCCTAGAATGAACTTCATGAAGCTTCAGCTGACATTCAAAGTCTGCAACAATCTGTTATGAGTAAATGGGATTCTGTCTGTAAAAATTCATTTGCAAAAAATGCTTAGAATGAGGTATTTTGGTGGATGTGCAAAACAAAGACATGCCGTCCAAGAGTAAGAAAGAAGAGCCTGACACACACTATACTCCACTGATAGAATCAGTTGAAAACAAAACTGGAGGCAAATGAGCCAACCCCCACTCTGGAGAAGTATGCAAAGGAGGAGACCAGCTCAGAGCTAGCATATATATGATCAAGAAATCAGGGTGGTGCATGGTGGAGATTCATATGCTCAGTTGCAAAATAGGCACCAAACTTGTGTGCAAATTGGATGAGGAAAAAGGAAAAAAAGAGGCTGAAGTGTGATGCCTATTTTGAAACCTGTTACATCCAGTATTATTTCCATCCAGGCTTCTGATAGCAGGATTTCCCTTTGGGCTTCTATCAGTAGCATTTCCTTCTGGGCTTCAGTCATCAGTGTTTAATCTTTGTGCTTCTGTCAGCAGTGTTTCCCTTTGGGCTTCTAACAGCAGTGTTTCCATCCATGCTTCTGTCAGTAGTGTTTCCACTCAAGCTTCTAATGGCAGTGTTTCCCTTTGTACTTCTATCAGCAATGTTTCCATCTAGGCTTCTGACAGCAGTGTTTGCTTCTGGGCTTTTGTCCCCACATCACTTGTTAATAAAAATGAATTCAGTTAGGCAGATGGGACAGAATTGGCATTGAAATTATTTACATTCTCTATGAGTGTTCGTCGCAGGTGCCAGTCATTTCCTATTGTTACCTACCTAATTGTCCTGTTTTTTGGTGAAAGTGTCACCTACATTTTTATTGTCAAGTGTTTACTACAAGAGTGCAGCTGTGCACAGGAGAATTTGTGAATAAAAAAGTTGAATTAAGAGACAAACATTTCTTCAACTTCTTTTCTATTGTAGCGCTTAGCAATGTTTGTCTTTTTACTATTCTTCTAACTCACTGTTCTGCCAATAATTTAAACAACTATCTTCTTCCCTCTAATTTTGTATATTCTGGTTCTAATTGGAGATTCAAATTTCTTCATTTCCCATTGTGGGTTGCTATGATTGATCTTGAGATTTATAATAGGGTGGTTTCTTGATGCCTTCTCTATGAGAATTGAGACACTAACTGTAGTTGGCTGGTTGTTGACACCTCAAGAGTTCCTCTGCCCTTTAATAGGTTTTATCTTTCAGCTTGAGTAAGGAATTTTAAGGAAAATGGAAACAAAATAGATGCTTAGAATCAGAAAGAGACAGTTGAAATTTCTATGACACATAATGAGGAAAGAGCGGTTGAGAATTTGACATGCAGAGGACATATTGAGGGACAGATGAAAACAATGAGTAATCTTCCTAACAAGTTTGTGTAAATGGATGGCACAAAACTTACTATGAATAGCAAAGGATAGGAAGTCATGGGCAGTGACATGCTGAGGTCTTGGTCCAGGTGGAGGCAAGAGCTCAACTCAGTGACCCCCTACCACAACTTGTAGCCAACAAGTAACTTTGTAAAAATTCAAATAAAAAAACTTCTCATGATTATTGACATGATATAATTGGAAATAAAAACATAAATACAAGTAATTTTATTCCAAATTCCAAAAATCCAAAAATGAATGCTTCTGAAACTAGGGAAAATCTAAAACTAAATGCTTTTACACGCAAATACAAATGCTCGAAAAAAGTATTTAAATAAAATTTAAATACATTTTTATTTGATCTTCTACTACCAACAAGTACTGTGTACTCACAAAACTTGAATTAAAAGATGTCAGGATTAAGACTAGATGAATTTATTTAATCTATTTGAATTCATAAAGCCGTAACATATGACCAGGCTGAGTGGTCAAAAATTCATCAATTACACCATTCCCATTTATATGTCCAAATTCTTCATTTTTGATGCTTGATAAAGCCACATTCCTTAGGTGTTCCTGATCCACTGTGCTTTGGAGACACTTTTTATTAATTTTAGTTTGCTGAAAGATTGTTCACAGGGCACCATAGACAGCAACAGCCAACAGTATGCCCAATGCTATTTGTAAATTGAGGAACACAAGATTGCTGTAAGATATTGCGAAGGTGAAAAGCTTGATTGGGGTTTCTGGTTTTGTAATAGCATTTTTCAGTCTGTAATTTTGAAACCGAGTTCTATTCCATCAAATTCACCTTTGTCTGCTGCAGCAGCTACTTTGCATTTTTCTAACACATCATCATTTGACTCAATGAGGCTTTCAATATCCAAGAGGAACCCAAATTACTCCTGTAATTGACTCAATCATGTAAATCAATCTTACAGTTCTGTATTCAACCTGTCCAGAACTGCCTTCAAGGTAATATCTATTCTTTCTCTCACACTTAGAAGCTCATCTTTCATCTCCTCTCCAGCCGTTCTTTTTTTTTTACAATGCACCCTTCTCTGTTGACCAAAATCAATACCTCATTCTAAGCATTTTTTACAATTGAAGTTTTACAGACAGAATCCCATTTACTCATAACAGATTGTTGCAGACTTTGAATGTCAGCTGAAGCTTCATGAAGTTCATTCTAGGGCACTAAAGTCTTTTTTGTACTCGGTCAATGGAAGACAGGATGTCATCGCAGAACAGCAGCATAGTTAGACAGCTGAAAGTTTGCATGCTGTGCAGCAAGCAGCTGGTGTTGTTTCTTGTGTCAACTGATACTGAAGTGTCACTTGCTATATCCTCCAACAATTTAGCTATTTCATTCAACTTTGTTTTTACAACATGAACACCATTGCACCTAGCACTCCATCTTGTATCAGTGGGCCACTTTACAGAAGTCTCTACTGTCTCTTTCAATTTCTTTCACCACATTCTTGAACTGGGGAAAAAATTATACAATGAATCAAGAACTCCAAAAAATGATAAAGCAAACACATGTTCTGATGCTGCATGTACTCCTATGTGATTCAAAAAATGGTTGTTACAGTTCACAAAGATTGCTTTCAGGTTTCTCTGTGATATGCATTTCTAAGACACCGGACACCTTCTTGAGCATTGTTACAGCATTGTGATACAGTTATTCAAATGAAGACCATCTCATTCCAATTTTGAGGTAATATCTTCTGCAACATTCGGTGTCTTTTTCATGAATTTTAATCAATGAACACTTCCTTGACTACAGCAATTTTAGATGTGTTGTCAACATTGACAAACCTGAGAATTTCAGACAATTGCTTGTTTTGAAAAACATCAGGAGTTGTGTCAAAGATAATCCTATAGTATCTGCTACTTTTGACTCTCTGTAGGATAGATTGACATATTTCATTGACCAGTAAGCTCAATGACTTCATTCTGCATCTTGCCAGACAAAAAATATTGCAGAGTGTAGATATTGATCATGTCCATGTGATAGGCAACAAAACGAAGATGAAGTCTGATCAGAAGCATCCAATAAAACGGTTTGCTTTGCCTTCTATGGCGGTAGTGCTAAAGGTGTTGTTGGTGCTGACAGCACTGGGGAAAATGGCAATTGTTCTACTAACCCTGTTGCTATGTCTGTGTGCAAGAACAAGCAGCAAAACAACACAATTGTCACAATCTCTATCTGGACATAGCATTTTTAGAAACTTCTTCATAATTTGACTAGATATTTGCAGATCTCCGCATTCTCTTTTCCTACAATTTCTTCCTTCAGCACCAGATTCTTTCCTCTTTTGTTGCACATGCTGCTCCTTTCTTAAACTTTCTGCCTGAAATAAAAGTATAATTGTCTCCCTCCATTATCTAAAGAACGTGAGACTAGCTTGTCTCATACGGGTGTTTATAGTCAACTAAATGACAGCACTAGAGAGACTTAGCACGATAACGTCATGACACCATTACACTGTAAATAACACTGTGACAATTGAAATAAACAAAAGGGGTCAATATCAGAATTTATTCTAACAGCCAAATACATACATATGTTGCAATAAAGCATTTTCCCCTATATTCTCAGTGGGATTGCATGGTTTTCTGTAATAAACTTCAAAGACCTTCATTGAGTTTCTTGACATAATATAATCATATAATAATAATAATAATAATAATAATATCATTATTATTGCAGCAAAGGCTACAAAAACAACCTGCAAAGTTTTTGCCAATGAATAACAACCAAAATTGTGCCGTGAAACTTGTGAATCTTTTTGCATCAAAACCCTGTATATAGGAATATACAGCACACTATATCCAACACTGAGTTACAATAAGATCATTATGTCTAAATCTTTTATATTCATTGAAATGCTATGATCTGCCAATTAAGTCAAGGAGAAAAATGACCATTATTACAATTTTACAAAGAAACACTGTGTTTACCATTCCAGGAATACATCTTAAAACATTAATACAGATTAATTTTCAATATGGCCTCAACCGAGGGAAAACAGAATTAAATAAGACTTGTTGTTGTTTCTTTAATATTTTTCAGGTTTTGGTCGTCATGCGCTTCTGTTCACACTGCACATGATCAAAGGATTACTGAGTGCTGTTGCCAGAATAATTCATGATGTGATGTTAAGTCACAAAAAGGATATTAATGTAAATAAAAGGATATTAAAGTAAATAAAAAAAATGGAAATTTTAGGTCCTCTTTCATCACTTTTTGAATTAATTTCCCAATATTTTTGCTAATAAATGTGTTAAAACTTAGTCTACCCTAACCTAAATTGGTCTTAATTTTTCACCACATCTCATTAAGTTTGGTTAGATTGGATCTAGTTAATTAGGCAAGATTTTTACATGTTTTTTTTTTTTTGGTGAAAATATTGAAAGTGGAACATTTCACTAGTAATTCACCCCCAGTTTAAGCAATAAACTTGCAATCACCAAGAGATTTTGCACTCCATGATGGTGGACCCCAGGGCAGCTGCCCCTTCCTACATCCCCTGTGTTCCACCACTTCTTGTGGCGATCCATGAAGAGACATGGCATATAGAAAAAGAAGTAATTAATTAAAAATATATTTTTTGATGATTTGCTAAACTTGATCATTACTTTTTCCAAACATTAGTCTGAAAATTAAAATAAAAATCTTCCTTATGCACCATGTCTCCTCAAGGTGTAGGCGATCATGGCTCGCCATAATTTCCTATCCTTTGTAGCTCTTAGTAAATTTTGTTTTTTTGTTAATTCTTCTAAATCTTGTTCCACCATCTATTTATTCATCAAGAATGTTATGCACTGTTTTCCTCTGTCCCTCTTGCCCTCAATCTGTCCTGTGAGTATCAGATTTTTTAAGCTCTCTTTCCTTATTATATGCCCCAGAAATTTCAACTGTCTCTTCCTGATGTTAAGTATAAGTGTCCTTTTTGTTTCCATTTTCTCTAAAGCCTTGTTGTTGCTCAAATGTTTGCTCCATGCTATCTTCAGCATCCTTCTGCAGAACCACATTTCTGTTACATCAATCTCTTCTCGGTTTGGTTTGGTTTGGTTTGTTTTACGGCATATCAACCTCAATTGCGATAAAATTTTTATTGCTGGTAATATTTTTTTTTTCATAAATGTATTGCTGGTAATGTTTTTTTTTCCTTCAAAAATCTATTTCTGGTAATATTTTTCATCAAAAATCTATTACAGGTAATTTTTGTTTTTTCAAAAATATATTGTAGGTAATATTTTTCCAAAAATGTATTGTTAGTAATATTTTTAAAAAATGTATAAGTTGGTAATATTTTTTCAAAAAATGTATAGCTGATAATATTTTTTCCAAAAATGTATTGCTGGTAATATTTTGTTTGTAATAATTTTCATTTAAAAATGTACTGCTAGCAATAATTTTTCCTTCACAAAAGCATTGCTTGTAATAATTTTTCCTACAAAAATGTATTACTGGTAATAATTTTTCCTTCAAAATTGTGTCTCTGATAATAATTTTTCCTTCAAAACTATATTGCTGGTAATATTTTTTTCCTCAACAATATATTGCTGTTAATAATTTTTCCTTCATAAAAGTATTGCTGGTAAAAAAAAAAAAAAATATATTTTTCTCAAAAATGTTTTTCTATTAATAATTTTTCCATAAAAAATGTATTGCTGGTATTAATACATATTTTTACATCCCCACAACTGGGACCCTCACCAGTGCTACCATCCCAGAACCTAGAAACATCAGCAATTAAGAAGTGGTTCCACGCTCCTCAAAACCTCCTGATCAGAGGCCTTGCTGTTGGACATAGTTTATCATCTTACCCAGGATGTAGAAGTAGTTTATCGTCTTACCCAGGACACAGATGTAGTTTATAGACTTACCCAGGATGCCTCATGTGCAGTTGGTATATTCTGAAGCCCCCAGGTGACAGGGCCATCCTCATCTTTGAGGATATTGTCCAGGATTCACTGCCATATAAGAGGGCAGATCTCACATAACAGGTCAGTACTCTTTTCTTTGTTTCTAACAAAGTTTTTTTCTGTCTCTTAATACTCTGCTTAGCTTTTTGAGTCATTCTAGAGTCTGTTGTATTTCAACAGGGGTGCTGCCTGGGGCTTCTTCAATTCCTGTGGTTTTATTTAGGTTTACATATAGCTAGAAGATAATCGCTGCCATAATCAGTACTTTGATAGGTTTAGCAAGGTACAACTGCATTCCTGAATCTCTTGTGGATGGTTATATAGTTGATTACGTTGATTTTGTTTTTTGTTTCTCCCCCTGGTTTTTTTCATGTCCATATTTGTCTTGGGTGTTCTTGAAATCAGGTGTTGACTACTACCTGGTCATTTGCCATACACCATTGGACACATTTTTCTCTGCATTCATTATGTGTTCCTCATTCGAATTTGCCAACTATTTTATTATCCCTCTTATTGCCGACTTTGGAATTCAGATTGCCTATGAAAATTATAATTTCTTGAGATTTACATTCAGCCTTCTAGTAGTCTAGTGCAGAGTAGAACTTTTCATTGTCTGTACTTTGTGCTTTCGATGCATACATAATGACAAGAATTCTATCAGATAACTGACAGTATCCCAGAATGCATTTCTTCATATCTTGTATCCAACATCCTCTTTCATTTTTCTCTCTGCCTGCATATATAATCCTGTTTGTCATTGACAAAATCTCCATTGTTTGGCCACCTCATTTCATATACGCCTAAAATATTGACATTTAAACTGCTAATTTCTTATTTTATATCCTCCAACTGGCCACTGTGTGAAATGATTTTATAATGATTCATTTTTTAAATTTTCAATCTTTTATTATTTTAAAATAAATTGATTATTTTAAAATAAATTAATTATTTTAAAATAAATTAATTATATAAAAATAACAGTAACAAACTTAATCTTATCATCATCCTTTTTTAAAACATTTACAAATCTTTTATTTTTCTTTGAAATATGTGTTTACCAAGCCTAATATCTGACAGTAACATTTGTGTCAAGCTTGTTTTACTTACAAATGAAAACTTAAATGTCCAAAATTACTAGTTGAAGCTTGATCGAGTGGATTGTCTGTTGGATTCTGATCAAATGGGAGATCAACAAAAACAGGGTCATGGTAGAGACAACAAGGGAAACCTGGAGCTAGTTAGTGGGGGTGATGTTGGGAGCCAACTGGTGTTGAAGATGGCCTGTCAGATGCATTCTACATGTGATGAGTTGAGTGAGATTAGTGAAGCTTGGTTGAGGTTACAGTTGTTTCAAGAGAGAGACGATCATAGAGGTAACAGCTATGACACACCAGTGTCAACAGGTGGCCTCTCAACCTGCTATTCTGTCCATCATTTATGAGGATCTTTCTTTTAAGGAAATCTGGTGGCAACCAGGGTCATCTTCTTTTTACAGGGATATTTGTGACTGGTTATTGTATTTTATTGCAGGGATTTGTTTTGTGGACTGGATTTGATGCTCAGAACCACTGCACAGAACACAACTTTTTATTTTACTTTCTTAGAATTCACAACTGACTGGCATGAAGTGTGAATCAGAAAGAACTAATTGCTGCAGAGTATAACATTATGAAATGTCATTCTGTTTCAGAAGATTTTACTCTCTGCCTTTTTTGTAATTCAACCATTAAAACTTTTCCCAATAAAAAAAAGTAATAAAACCATATATAAATGCAATATTTTAACAGATAAAACCTCATTTTAATATGCAGGTTAATTAATAAATTACATAAAAAAGGTATTAAATTTTTTCATTTTCTATTTTTCTTTCTTCATTTGATAGCCATATTTGCAAACATGGCTGACAAGTAGCATTTTCGTTTTTTTTTTTCCATATTTGTCCATCAGCAAACACTCTTCTATCAACTGAAGACATTTCATTTAGATAACATCAGAAGTGATTTCTCATGAATCTGCAAAATCTGTGAAAAGGATACAGAACTCTATTCACAAAAAAAGAAAAAGGAATAAAAATATTGCTAATACCCAAGACATTTTATTGTGTGTGTTTAATGCTTTTGTTTTGTTCAGTGGGTTTTCTGATCATTTTCAATATCTATAACACTCATTGATGTTAACCATTTTAGATCAGATGTGACAGAAACTTGCAAGAGCAAAACTTTCAGTGATAAATAAACTAGGAAAAATATTATTTTATGAATTATTCAAACAAGTATCCTTAAATTTATTGTCTTGATCATCAGATTTTGGCCTGCCTGCCATCTAACCTTCCTCCCATGTATGCTGTATTTTGCAAATTTTATGAGAATTCTACGTTCTCATTCAACACAGTTTTATGCCAAAGAATATAAGTAATACATTCCAATACATCAACACAAATTTAGTGAATAATGGGAATGATACAAAGAATTCCATAAAAATCTAACAAAATAAGCATATACCCAAGACAAAGTGTCAGAAAACATTCTGGTTAAAGAGTGATTGAAACATTCAAAATGAGGATATTATCAAAATTTTAGAATTCCAGCCTCTGATAGATCATGGGGCCTGTTACACAGAACTTTTGCTAGCATTTCTCTCAGCAACATGTCACCAATTCACACTTCATCAACTAATATGCAACAAGTTTTATTGTGTTAAAGGAAAGAATTTCTGGACATTTTAAGAGACATGGTTTTGTTTCTTTCAAAATGGTATTAATGAAATGTAAATGCAAATTACTGCCATTGATAGTAAAAATAGTAATAAAAGTTTTAAATGAAATGATTATCATAGGGGAAGCTGATGTGATATCACACAGGAAATTTGTTATTCTGGTTTTTCTCAATCTGACACTGAATATGATAATGAAAGCATTAAAAGAAATGATTATACTGCAGTGGTTGATGAAATGTCACATGAGAAACTGGTTTTCTTAATCTGACACTAGATATGGTTATAAAACCAATTGTTTCTTTCTTTGACTCCATTACTGTATTCACCTTCTTGTAGCTTTTTCCATCTGCCAAATACATAATGATAATTATCCATGAACTTTTTTTCATAATTAATATTTTTTCTTCTATAATCCTCCCTCATGAGGGTTATCAAGGTGTTTCTGATATCATTGTTATGATTCATCATAAATATATCTTTTTCTGAAGTTTCTAATTAGATGTTTTATATTTATAGATTAATAGAATTTTATGTAAATTTGGTAAATTTTCCCTATACTATTAGTCTTTTTATTTCATATTTTTAAATTCATAGAATAGGCTGCTATTGTCACAATAAAAATGCTGCTATCTTGTGTGGCTAGTGCAAGGGTGAGAATACCAAACGTACAAAAGAATACAAATATTACAAACAAAATATTTAAAAATGCACTTGGGATTTTATATACAAAATTTTTTCACGGGGTCATAATATGCATTCACTACACACACTTGTTTTATTATTATTTTCAAACAAGGAAATTTCTTAAAATTGAACTACAGCCTATTGCAGACAAAAACAATGAGTACCACTTATAAAGGTAATTAGCAGAATTCACTAACAATGACAAACACATCAAATTATCTTCTTCAACATGTATTCAATTATAAAATCATGGTATTCTGGATATTTAAAAGAATTTGCAAATGTTTTAAACAAAAGTTAAATTTAAAATTCAGAACAATAACAGCAATACTCATGAGCCAATAAACAAGGCAAGTCAATTATTAAAACATTGGAATTTAGTTTCACTTTGGATAGCGATCTTTTTCCTGTGTTAGAAAAAGAGATTCCAGATTAAAACTAACAGTGGACACTTGCCAGTCTTCTTCTGTTGCAGTGGTATAACTTAAAAAAAAATATGAATAAAGAGGTTGTCCCTTGAAGCAACAATAAGGCAGTTATAAACTAATAAAACTTATGTAAACAAATAGGTTTTTAGAAACACTCCCTTTTGGCTTTAAAAGCCAAAGGGAGAGAAGCTTTTTTTTTGCCAAAGGGAGAGAAGCTTAAAACAAATATGTTTCCCCAACTCTTTGCACTAGAGCTGAAACTATGAACTATATAAAGAAACTAACATTGGAGTTTTGAACAACATATACAAGAAAGTTTGATACTTAGAAGAAACAAAAACTGAAAATACTTTGGGTGTAGGTTATGAGAGAAAATAAAAAAAAAACTAAAAAAACTAATTTTTTGGATAAATCTCATGGTGAATTATTTTGCAGCTGAAAAAGCTATCAGAAGGTGAATACTACTGGACAGTAATGCAGTCAGAGAAAGACACAAATGAATAAGATTATTCAAGACAATGACTAACATGGATTTGCAAATAGGAAGTACAGGAATAAAAGCTCTTATTCAGAAATAGAATTACATAAACTGAAGATGATGAGCATATAAAAAAAGATAGTTTATATTTCACACATTTCTGCTAAAATACAATTTTCACATTTTCAGATTCTGTGATCAAATATTATATAGCCTTAACCATGATAATGTTTTCTTAGGTATAAGAATAGTTACTTTATAAGTGTGAAAATTATTAAATTGCCATCTAAAAATCAATAAAGTGTAATTGATTTTATTGAGATTTTCATGTTTACTGACACTATTTGTTTTACAATTCTCTCTTGGAAATATTAGTGTGTGAATTTTCCCTGTATTTTAAAAAAAATCTTTTTTTATTTAAATTCATAGAATCACTATTCAGCCACTAAATTATTTTTCCAATTTTTTTTTTTTTTTTGGCGTGGAGAGGCTATTTTTTTTATTTCACCAAATTGTTTTGAGGTAAAAGTTTTCAGCAGAGCTTTTAAAAAATATTTTTTATTCAGCTGAATTCAAAACATCATTATTCAGTCATCAAATTTTCTCTGATGTTTTTTTGCTAAATCATTTATTCTAGCAAATTAGATGGAAGTAAATGCTTTCATCATATTAAAAAAAATAATTCATCTTAAGACACAGTATCATTAATCAGTTATAAGATTATTTTCTATGACTTTTTAAAAATCCATACCACAATTCATAAATTTTCTAAAAGCAAAAGCACAATCCTTCATTTTGATACTTTCTATATATTCAACTTGATAAAAATGTTGATCATATAAGGAAAGGAACAAATAACTTTTCAAAAGTATAAGGTGTGGAGAATATGCCACCTGTGGAAGAACTTCCAATACCACCTCCATGATAGTTTCCTGTGTTGCATTTGCAACATGGGAATGAATGTTAGTAAAACAAGTGATTGAATTCTTCACTCAAGGAAATGTCTTATATTTTCCAATGAACTATTCAAAGAAACTAACTTCCTGCTGTAATGCAGTTGTGTAGGGAGTGAGCAACTCCACTCCATAAAAATTCTAGTTGCTATGGAAACCCCAGCAGCAACACTTTTTGAGGTACATAAATAAAAAAAATTCTACCAACTGTAGTCTTGTTTTTAGATATTAAAATGAAGAGGTTTCTTTTTAGTGCCCAGATTACACCTGGTAAATGCTGAACAATGAATTGGCTGAAATGTTATGTTTAACAAGAATTGCCAGTTTCCTGTACCACTCCAAAAAGTATCTGACTCCTCCTGCCTTGATCTATCTTTGCAAAAGTCAGATAATATCTGGTCTGGAGCTACTCATTCTTCACTGTCCAATCTTGACAGAGTTCAAAAGCATCTATGTGGCCTTGAAGGTGATGAATTATTTTCCACTCTAAAAACCTATAAATGAAACACTGGTAGACTCTTGCTACTCTATTGATATTTTCACGATAATTATTTAGACAAACTCCATTTGTTACTTCTACCAGTTCAGTTTTTTCAGCTAGAACCTGCCAAGTCTTGTATACAGGGTTAGCTAATCCTCACTTCCTTCATATTCCATTGGTTAAGAGGAAGACCCATCCAGCCAACTTCTTCCCCACAGTTATTCCTTGGAAACAGGCTTCCCTGATCACTATGATTTTTTAATCACACACTCAACATATTAACATTCCACATGACTTCAAATGGAAGGTTAGAAAAGAAACCCTCATCAATAGTGGAAAGAGCAATAATTGCTACTTAATTTGAGAAAAATTGTTTTAAGAGAAAGATTTTATAAATTTCAACTGAAAGCAGTACTATCTGCTTGGTCAATGAATGTCAAATGTTTCCTTGGAGGGAAATCATTAATATTTCCATTACTAAATCTACAGTCAACTGTTATCTATCCTGTATATCCTCATAATATGCACTTCCTACTTACACCCTTACAACAACCTTATTCAGTAACATTCTAACTTGAGTTGAGGTGAACAATAATATAAACAATCTATACAAAAATGATATCAAAGTACCCACACAATGGAGGATAGCCTAATGGCTCTTTGCAGTGAATAAAATGTTTTTGTATCATTAAAGTAGAAAAATAATGTGATTGACAAAAGATTACTAATTACTAATACAGCTAGTTGTTAATGACTATATTAAAACTAGACTGGAATAATTCTAATTTTTTTCTTATAGACTGAGATGTGAACCAAAAAAATACATTCAATCAGTGAAGCATTATTCATTCTACTTTGTCTGTCACATTGTATTTGCAATAAAAATCTGTATTGAATTTTTTGAAAATATTCCAAATTTGATCTTGGTTTGTCAGCAAGATTCCCAAATCCCAAGTACTTTGAACAACAAATCAGCAAAAAAGAAATTCATTAATTTTGATGGTTACATTAATTAATATTTAAATTAGAAAACACCAGATATGGTCAAATGATTATTTCAGAGCCAATCATGTGAGTTTTGAGTAGGGTTATACATTAAAAAATCTTTTTGTGTTATTTGACCAACTGAATGGATTTGATTAATTTTCTTGAAGAATTTAAACAGAGAAAAATTGAACTGGAATTTGATGATTCTTGAGATACATGGGAATTGTAGCCATACCTATGCATGGCAAGTGGGAGTAGGAGTCTTTTACTGGATAAGTAATATAATTATTGGATTGTAAAAGTGCTTACACATTTCTTTGTCTATCAATCCTAATGGGGTGAAGGCAAGATAATTCAACTGAACAGAAGAGAAAGGGAATTTTATTCATGCCTTTAACAAAAAAGAATTCAAGCTAAGTAAACTGTATCAGTTTGAATTTCATTTCTGTTTGTCAGATCTGCTGTGTGTAAAACTGTTATAACACTATTATAATAATGGTTAGCTATTTGTTTCTAAGTATAACCATCTACTTGTACACTTAGATAATACCTATTGCAGACACACTGCACATCTTTCACACAGGCACATCTTTCTTTAATGCTCACAGGACTATACTGAGAAGACCTTAGTCATAAATTCTGGGAGACAGCACATAAGCTGGTGTGATCAACAGTTTGTTACAAGGCTAGTACACTGAAACTCACATTAAATGAATTACTTACATCATTTTCATTTTGACTATTGTCCTCATCTTTATTGTTGTCATCATGTTTCGACTGTTGTGTCCTCATGTGTATATCGATCTAGATAACTTACTGAACACTTTATTTAATATACAAATGTAGACTCTTCTCATTCCATTTCCCATGTCTAGGAATATCTTGCCTAGTTCTTATTTTTATTACTGCTTAATTATTATTATTGCTCACTGAGTCCAAGAACACACTGCCTGAATCAGGGATTGAACTCACAATTACGATATCACTAAATTCACAAGCACTTTAATGCACTAGGCTATTGTCTCATAGGACAATTCTCTGTAGTGAACTTGGAGCCTTAAATCTACTGCTGCCTGTCGTGTTTGACTGCTGCTGTTGAAGACTTGCTGTCATTTGTCCTTATTTTTTTTATTAGAGGCTTCTATATTATATATTTCTGTGCTAGGCCTACTAAAGAGGTCCTCATAACCTAGTAGATGTGCTGATTCTTTCAGACATCTAACTCTCCAGTGTTCTCCCTTGTCCACTATTTTTACATCATTCCACGGGGGCTGATATGGATGTTATGCATGGTGCCAAATGGCAAAACTGTCATCTATATGAAATCATTTTCTCAGATCAATGATTAAAAATGGATTCAAGTCAATAATGAAGCATATGGGTCTTGAAGAGAACTCTCATTCATCAGATCTCAAAGACTGGTGTTATAGAATCACAAACAAAGAACTTTACCAAATAAAAGAAACCACATCACATAAAGACTTTCAAGAGTAGCAAGAACAAAAATGGATAGCACATAGCAAGAGAAAATAATGATATAAAACATTCCTCCATTTCCTTGCTGTTGTATTCTAAGTCATATTGGTGGGGGCATTTCTATGTAAAGCACAGTCCTGCCATCAGATTCATCCGATGTAGATTTACATAACAAAAAATTACTGAGAAATATGTTTTCTTGTACTTCTATAAGAATTTACAAATTTACTTTTTGTGATGTTTACTTACAGGTGATAGTTTAGTTTCTTTCATGTCTTTAGTGAATATTCTTAATATTCTGCATCTTGTCTCTATTTACATTTGAAAGACCAACTTCTTCAAATATTTTCTTGTTGACTAATGTTTTATTTAGTTCTAATGTCAAAATCTTTCACTTTAGAGAAGCACTTTATGGCTTCTCTTTGGCAACCTCTTAAGCAACGTATTAAGCAAAACTCATGAATTATTTCTGCATCTTGCCACAGGTAGCTGAAACCATGCAAAGTGAAATCATGATAACAGAAATCTTCTAGTGTTTACTGATTTTAAAAGATGAATGACTATTTGGTGCTCTTTGAAATTGAAAGCGATATGTGAAAATCACTTGCAGGACTTTGAAAGAAAAGAACAATTCCAGCAATTTGGGAAACATTTTGAGAACAATTCTAGCAATTTACATTTTTCAGTTGCTTTGAAGTTTGTTACAGCAGAGGGTTAAGAAGTAAAAATAAAAGTTATAAGCATTCTCTGAGGACTATGTGTTGTCATCAATAACATAGGTGAACTGGGATTGTGCTTAATTTAACTATTTGTGCAGGTGCTATGATTATTATCGTATTTCTTTTTCAATGCAGAAAAGAAGTCTTGTCCTCGACAGACAGAAATTAATTTTTTCCTATTTGTTTGGCTTTAAGCAGAAATTTATCCAAAGTTTCTCAATGGATTTTTATAGCAGACACTATTGTAGAAATATTTTCACAAAGTTGCTTTACAATGCAATCTGAGAATTTTGCTGCTGCAAATTCAAGGAGATTTGTCAACAGTTCAGAAACAAAAGTTCAGGGATTAATGGTGACAACATAAAAATTTACTGCAAATTCTATCAATTGAATTTTGTTTATGATATAATAATAATTTCTTCTTTTTGAAATTCAGTAATCATTCTTGTTAACTGAAGATACATCATCATTACGTAAGGTGGAAGGAAGCTAATTTTTCCATTTAACTCTATTAATAAAAAATGACTTGCCTTGTGTTTTGGAATAGAATATGTGTACTGGCATTAACACCTTCCCTGATTTAAATGAGTATATATGTTTTCAATGAAAGTGTTTTTTTCAGACACAACAAATAAATATGTCTAAACCATAATATTCAAACACCGACTATAGACATGTTTATACATCAATCTTGATTCTTTTTATGCCCTTCTGAGCTTGAAATTGTCTACTCATACATTTGGAAGAGTTGCTAGCCACCACTCGGGTACATCAACGGGCCTTTCTTATTTACTATATTAAAAAAAATAAAAAAAAATTTTCTGAAAAATGAAATGTTTTTCCAAAACTAATTGGTGGGGAATGGGTTAAAATGTAAATTTACTTTATTTCAAAGTAGCAAAAATTCATAGTAACTTATAAATGGAGTGAGTACCATTTTGGTTTAAATGAATTTGCTTATTATTGACTAGTATTTAGTAAGATGCCTACCAAGTTGGAAGGTGACTAACTTTGATGTATTTGGCATATGGCCACTTAGTTTGAGAAATAGATCTTGTTGAGTTAAGACTTTTAAATATTTGTAGTTGGATGGTAAAATAGAAAATCAAGATATATGGACATATCACAAATTTATTTACCTACATACATGATTTACTTTACAGAAAGTAAAGAGAAATGTAGTGTGAAAGAACATTTTGTAATGTTTCTTTCATAGATATATATATATATATATATATATAAAGTTGTAGCCTCTGTCAGTTTGTTTGTTATCAAACTCCTCCTAGAGTTTTGAAGTTAGACCCCATAATGATATATATTCTGAACTACATTACCCAGTGTACTCAGATAAGTATATTTCATTTCGATCAAAAGGCAACCCTCCACCGATGCTGAAAATTATATTCCCTTTGATTTAAATTAAATTTAAATTTAACAAGGGAATGACTACTAGGGTACAAGGATAAGTATATTTCATTTTGATCAAAGTGAGAGTTCACGGGGGTGAGGCACAAACCCCATGCTGAAAATTTTTCCCCTTTGTTTTAAATTAAATTAAAATTTGAACAAGGGAATGAATCCTATCCAAAATATAGAAGGAGAAAGTCAGAAGATGGAGGTCACATCAGCAACATCATTGAGCAATATTGAAATGCATCACTTTTCTCCACAAATTATAATGATGATTTAGAACTGATCTTCATTTCCTTACAAAAAAATGTCAGACACACAGCAAGGTAGCTAATTCAGCTAGTTTGTGTATAAGAAAGAAAACATATTTCACCTACAGAGGAAAAAAAAAGCAGTTGCTGTTGTTGTTATCTGAAATTAATTGCAGTCATAATAAAGAATGGTATTAAAAAGTTTAGAAAATAAATTATTATGAATTTATTTTCAATAACTTACTAAATGTTTATAATGTTATTTTTTTGCAGTTAAGTGTAGCTTGTATGACTGAGAGAATTCACCTATCAAATAACTAATCTCCTGTCCTTTGGCTAATAAATCTCATTGATTACACTTCAGAATGTTACCAGTTTATTAAGTCTTCTATTCTAATTTTTTTTTCTCTTGGAGATATTCCCATTAAAAAGAAGAATGTTCTTCAACACTGCTTCTTTGACCACTTTCTGTAAAATGATAAATGTTAATTATTAAGACGTGACAAATCAGTGTAAATGGTCTATCATGGTAAATATCAAAGTCCCTACTCTATCAAATAATCAAAGGGGAATGAAGTGGATAAACCTGACTTCTTTGTTGATATTACACATTATATATATATATATATATATATATATATATGTGTATATAGGTAGAGAAAATGATGATAAATGACAATCCTAAGATATGTACATGATTTTTTGTCAATATTCCATATTTCCTCCTTGTCACCTTGACTGCAAGAATTTAAATGTAATACTATATTGGCAAATTGTTCTCACTGTTTTACTGTTGAACTAGCAAGATATAACCCTATTTTCCAGTCTAACAGTTTCTTTATTCATAATTTTCCCCTGTGGAACTTCCAATTTCTTGATTCTCTTGATTCCCTTCCACCTACAAGGTGGTATCAAAAAGATTCCAAACTAATATATTTACCTAAGTTTTAACATCCTTTACTTCGAAATAATCACCTTGTGCAGCAATATACTGGTCACAGTGTTCCTGCCATTTTTGGAATCCTGACTGGAAGTCATTTTCCATAAGTGAGTATAGGACCTTCTGTGATTCACTCTGGATCTTGACAGTGATTACAAATTTAACGGTAAAAACAAAAGTGCCAAAAAACAGACGATATGCGAAAAATGGATGTTATCATTTGTTGAATAAGCACCCCTACCCTACCTTAACTTAACATCATTTCGAAAGTAACTCATATTTTGATACAATAGTTGTCATTGAAAATAAATACCTTACCACCCCTTGTGAAAATGATTGAATTTCACTATATCCTTAGAAGCTAATATTAAGATTGTCTGTGCATATAAAATTCATTAAATTTCAAAACAATTTATTCCCAAATTTGCTTGAAAATGAAATAGTACTAGGGATTTTAATTTAATTCTATAATTAAATTTCAAGCTTTTAGTTTCTGTATTTGAAACATGGTAATTCCTGTGTAGCGATGGAACCATATTTTAAAGTAAGTAAATAATTTATTATATATATATATATATATATATATATATATATATTTTTCATGTATAAAGTATATTTGGGCAGCAAGTATTCATCCAAACATGTTTGATTAAAAAGAACCGATAAGGTCTGTCTGTTTAATTTTTTATTGTATAATTCCAATTTTCAAATAAGGTGTTGAATATTGTGCTCGATGTTGTGGTTAAACTATCCTAAGTTCATATTTTTGTTTAAGTACTTTTGTCTTTCACAGTCATTATCAAGAACTGGTGTGGTGGCTGTGCAGTTGTTAGAATTCCTATGTCTGCATTCTGGTATTCTTTGGGAAGCTGGACATTTGAAATTGTCTCATGTTACATCATGTGTAACAGTTATTAGGAACGAGACCACAGAGAAAGAATATGTTTCACATGTGTATATGTGTGTGTGAGAGTATATATATATATATATATATATACACACATAGCAGCACAGTAGAATATGTAATAGGATGTATAGGTGGTATAATGTATAGCAGCTTGGAATGAGAAAGTATAGAGCCAAGTTAAGTTTCTTACATTAACCTATGTGCAAATACCCTTGGGAAAGCTATGAAATCAACTCTTCGTTCAACTTTCTAGCTATGGGTTAAATATTAGTGTAGACTGAGCAATCATGCTAGAGAAAGGATAACTGTGAATTCAATTGCACACTATGTGCACAAGTTCTTTGTGTTTGCTTCATGTGAAAAGTGTGGTTGGTTCTGCACAAACTTTCACCACTATGATAAAATGATATGTGCAGAGTTGTCTGGTTGTTTGAGAACTGAGCTGCTGGAATTTCATATATATATATATATATATATATATATGGAATATAGACAAAAGTATGATATATATATATATATATATATATATATATATATATATACATACATACATAATGAGAGAAATGGAGTACACTTTTGAATAAAGATGACAAATGATACTTGTAAGTTGTCCACACTCATCATCTGAATCGTATATATTGTTTTGATACATTCTGCAGAATGACTATTACAGTAAAGGTTGTCCTACAAGCGTAAGATTGGCAGTTTGTGAGAAAAAGTTAAAGAGAAAGACAATGTTGGATTTGAGTGGGGGGGGCCAACAGGAGAAGAATTAATAAAAGACAGAAAATGCCAAATTGGATACAACAGATCTATATAACAGACACTTGAAACTATCTCTCTATTCCAAAGCTCTATGTGAGAAGATACTTCTGTCAAGATGGTAATGGTAATATTACTCATTTCCTCAAAAGGAAACATTAGCATTCATTGGTGGAGTAGCCAAAGGAAATCATGGGAGATTATGTATGTCCAGGACAACACATGTAACAATCCACCAGGTGCTGACAAATGGCCATGAGATATCTTTTACCAGACTAAGCAGGGATTCTACAAGACGTGTAAAGGATCTAGCAACAGGATTTTAAAAGCACATCTTTTAACTGCTGCAAATTATATGACAGAGGTCCTGCAAAGGAAACTTGTTGATCTAACAGATGCTCAATGGGACTGAGATCTGGTGGACTTGGTGAACAGAACAATACATTAAAGTGCTCTTCAAATTCCTGAAACCATTCTTGGGCAACTAATGCTATGTAGAGAGTGCTGCTGAATGATACCACTGCAATTGTAGTAGATTATTGATCTTCAATGATGTTGAAGTAGGGTCTTTATGACAAAGTACCTTCCATATGAATGAGAGAATCTAGTAAAAAAAATTTCAGTCTTGTTTGTTGTTTCCCTACAATGTGCTTGGTGGTAAAACTGCCTCAAAATAATGATGCATACTTAACTTACCATCCACCTGATTCAAGAGAAAATGTGCCTCATCAAACCTGGTGACTTTTGTTCATTAATAAAAAACCCATATCTGATATTTGTATGTCCCCTATAGATTCTGTGGGTAGTTGGCATTACTTATATATCTCCACATCTACATGAATGATTTATTTCCTTTGCCTTGGATATTTAGATTTTGTGCCATATTAACCATTCTGTAGGCTCATACCTAGCAGGAAATCCTCTACTTACTTCTGACATTGATAACCTTGCCAGTGGTTGTAATACTGTCACACTTTAATGTATGCACTTCAAAAGTTTTGCTATTTGAAAGTTAGTAATTTTTGAAAATAATTGTTGGATCAAAATATGTCATCTGCATAAACTTTTTTGAAATATAAGCATTGAAAATATATCAAATAATTATGGAGCATCTAAATATTTCTTTATCTAACTCCAAACTGTATATAATTGAAAGATAAAGTGCACCTACTATTATTCTGATTGTAGTATTAGGTTAATGTGTCTTCTTTTATGTACCATGTCCGTTCAGTATCATTGCCTAAAGCTTCCAAGGAGGTTGTGGCAAACAATGTCTGTCCCCTTATTATAACTCCCAGTCCATGGTCTATCATTCATTCACACAGGTTTACTCTTTCCTTCTGCCCTTCCTTCTTTCAGTATATCTTGTGAATGTCAAATTCTCCAAGCCCTCTTTCCTTATTATGCATCCTAGAAATGTCAACTGTCTCTTTCTGATTCTAAGTACAAGTGTGCTTTTTGCCCCCCATTTTACTTAAAACTTCCTCATTGCTCACATGTTCTATCAATGCTATTCTCAGCATCCTTCTGGAGAACCACATCTACATTACCTGATGTTCTCTTCATTTGTGAAGAAATACTACATATTTGTTTCCATGTCGGAAGACTGATATTACCCAGCAGTTCAATTTCTCAGTTTACAACAAAGAAAGCATGAGAAGACACCATTATCTTGTATAATATCACAAGCTACATGGTCTTTTGTAGTGTATCTCAATGGCAAAGATTTGAAATTACACAGTGAATCAAACCCTCCCCTACCAACCATGGAAACATGGCAGAATTAAAGAAGATCAGTTTGAAAGACAAGTTAAAGAAGATAAAAAATATGAAAAAACAAAAACTGTAAATGTTATGATATGTGGCATGAGACTGCCTTGCTTAACCATAACCAGATTTAGGAAGAATCAAATGACAATTACCAAATCTGTTAAAGGAGCTGCAGCAATGAAATCTTCAATAATATTCTTCTATAAGCAATGTCTCTTCAGGACATAGCAATCATGGCTCTCCATAATTTTCTGCCCTTTATACTTCTTAATAAATTTTGTCATTTGTTATGTCCCCTAAAACTTGTTCTGCCATCTATTTACTCAAGCTAAAGAGCTTGGTGATGTGTTACTTTCCAATGTCTCTCTTGCCTTAAATCTGTCCAGTGAGTATCAAATTTTACAAGACCTTTTTCCTCATTATGTGCTCAAGAAATTTCATTTCTTCCTGATGATAAGTTTCCTTTTTGTCTCCATTTTCACTAAAACTTTATTGTTGTCACTGGACCACGGTATTCTTTGCTTCCTCTGTAGAACCACATTTCTGTTGCTTCAAGTCTCTTCTTCATTGGAGAGGACTTGTAATATTCTTTACCAGTGTAATGTCAGAATAAACACATACTAATACATGTGTCTTAGTTGAATTAGTAAACCCAGATACAAAATATAACATGGTGGCAGTGATGGGCAATATATGGTGAAACAACCACACTTAAAGTGTGAATACAAATACCACATGAATTCATCATGATAATTATGTGAATTTTGCTTTCTTATTTTAAAAGTAAAAGTGCAAAAAAAAATGGCGACTTCAAGTATACTATTGCCAACATTGGATTTGTCTAATGAAAACAAACATGAAGCTTTTAGCAAATGGGTCAATTTTATGTCTTTATATTTCACTGTCAACAACATAGAGGAAAAAATAAAATATAATTACATTGTACTGAGCCTAGGACAAAAGGGTCAGGAAATAATAAAAAAAATGCACAGCTAATGAGTGAGCAAAAAGAAATACCAGAAAATATATTCAAGATTTTAGAGACCCACATCATACAAACAAATGGGATGAATGGTTAGAGATGACTTCAATTCAGCAGAATGTAAAAACAATTGATGAGTATTTGGGTAGACTGCAGACAAAAGCAGAAAGATGTGATTTTGGCACAAACAAGGAAGAAAGAATCCTCGAACAGTTAATAAAAGGTCTGAAATAGGCAGATGAAAGAAGAAACCAAACACTAACAAGGATGCCAGTGAAGGGAAAGCTGGAACATATTATGAAGTAGTAATGATAAGTACTAGACAATGTACAGTTTGTGAAAAAAGTGATGGTAGAAGAGGACTGCTATACTTACAACAAAGAATACAGAAGACGCCATGGTTTAAACCATTTTGAAAAGTGTTGCTTCACAAAAAGACACTCATGACAAAACAGAAACCCTAGTCTACATAAAATGAAGAAAAGGAGCCCATATAGAGCCAGAAAATGAAGCCACAATACTGGCATAGGAAACCATTTACAGAAAAGAAAAATGTGAACAGCACACATAAAACAAAAGGTGAACTAGACCAGAGAGGCAATCTATATTTAAATACTATGAAAAATAGAGACAAAAGACTTAACATTAACAGCAATGAAGTGTTTGCTAACATAGATTGTGAAGACATATATGGAAGGAAACAAAATAAATATAAAAATAATCATAAAAATGAACACTGGGGCCAATGGTAATATAATACCATTATGAATATATGAGGAAATGTACCCCCAGGACTTTAACAAAAATACTGACAGACCTATAAGTGTAAAAATAGAGCAAACTACCTTATGGGCATTAAATGGCAGCAAAATTTCACAATACAGTTCAATAATCCTCAACAACCAACACAAAAACTCAGCAATCATACTAGCCAAATTGTTTGTGCATGAAAATGATACAATGATATTGTTGTAACCTAGAAAAGGTTACTGAATAAGAATAACCAAAATGAAGGTTGGAAATGGAACTTTAATCTTTATAATATTAACAACCTACAAGATTTGCCAGTGGCGTGTGGTAAGTAATCCACTGCTAGTGGTGAACTAATAATGAAATCACCCCTGACAGTGTATTTCACTGTATTTATGAGGAGTGGGACATACCCATTATAGTCCATAGGTACAGTATAACCCCTGCTCCACCTTTTTAGATTTACTCTGCACAGAGTCAATATCTTTTCCTTTTTTGCATTGATTTCAATTCTCTCTGTATCTCTTCTTTACCTCTTACTTTGTCTTTTTCGAACTTCTATTACAGGAGCTTTCTGAGGAATGGACACATCAAATGTGTTGAAAAGAACTTTCATAGGCTCAAACTCAACTGGAGTAACGTTCTCTTCATTTATATGCTTACTTTTTATTTGATTACAGTGCCTTTTGTGCACCATTTATGGTCCTTTGGCTAAATACACGATCCTACCAATTCTTTTGATAATAGTTTCATCTTCACAATATCCATCTGATACATCCAATAAAAAACCTTTTGACCAACTTTGTAAAATTTATTTCCAGCTTTTTGTACTATATGTTCAAGTTTTTTCTTATTTGGTATCAACTTGTCAAAAACCGATCTTATTTTCCAAGCAAACATAATTTCTGCTGGAGTCATGGCCGAAGGCGCATTTTTATTTGGTGTAAGCCGATACACCTGTAGAAATTGTTGCAATGCTGCATCTGTGGATCCACCGTTAGATTTTTTAGAGCCTTCTTAAAGGTATCTACAAAACATTCTGCCTGGCCATTACTTTTAGGGTGGTAAGGGGCAATCATTATGTGTTCTACCACAAACATTTTACAAAATTCCTTGAATTCTTTCGATGTAAATTGGATGCCATTATCCAAAGCAATAGAATCTGTTATCCCGAACCTCGCAAACAGTTCATGTAGAAACCCAGTTACTAGTTGCATGGTTGGTTTCTTACATCTCAATATCTCTGGCCACTTGGAGAAACTGTCTACAACAATCAAATAATATGACCCATTAAACAGACCAGCAAAGTCAATATGCAGACATGACCATGGGTGATCAGTTTTTGGCTATGGATTGAACTTTATTGGTAGTACTTTAGCTGCCAAAGCACAGCCTTTGCATGACTTTACCAAACATTTGATGTCTCTATCCATGCTACACCTGTATACAAAACTTCTAATTAAGCTTTTCATTCTGGATATACCAGGGTATCCTGTGTAGAATTCTTTCAGGATTCATTTTTGTAGTGATGAAGGTACCACCACTCTTTTGCTGTACATGAGAATGTTATTGCAAATTGAATACACCTCGGATTCTGTTTTACTTCTATCTATTAGTTTTTTCTTCATTTCCACAATAAAATTGTCATCCAATGCTTTACTTTATATTTCTTCCAAAGTGTCACAGGTAGTTCCCACACAGTATTGCATAGAACATTTTTTATCTCTACTTCCGCTTGTAGAGAAGCAATGACAGTGTCTTTCAAAGGTTCACTATTTCTGAACAATTCGTCCGCATGATTCAATTTACTCAATGGCAAGAATTCCATTCAGAAATTGTAATTTAATAGGATGGTTCCCTATCCTTGTAAACTATTATGGGTCATAACTATATAAACTATTATGGGTCAGTAGTCCTTTTTTAAACCCATAAATATCTAACAATGGTCTTTGATTCATTTGTAAAGTAAATCTTCTCCTGTGAATGAATCTATGGAATTTCTTAATGACAAACACAATACTTAAAGTCTCTTTTTCTATCACAGAATAATTCTTTTTGGTCGGAAGAAGTGTCCTGGATTCATGTGCAATAAGTTTAATCGAGCTGCCTTCGAGTTTATGCATAATGCAGGGCCCTATTCTGTATGCACTAGCGTTACTTGTGATTATTTCTTCTATTGGATCATAATGTGTCAAAAACAAGTCTGACATTGGGATTTCTTTAATTTTTTCAAATGCCACCTGGCATTCTGTTGTCCAAACCTATTTAAAGTCTTTCTTTAATAATTCATTTAATGGAGCTCGCAGACAATGCATGTTTGGTACAAATACATTGTAATAACTAGCCAAACACAGGAAACTTTGTAGGAAACTGACATTTTCAAGAGCAGGCATATCATAGCATTAGCTTATGCTGGATCTGGTCTCCTGCCATTTTTGTCAATTATGTGTCTCAAATATTTGATTTTATCCATAAAAAAATTCACACTTTTCATCTTTCACCTTCTTGAATTCTTCTGAAAACCTCAAAAACATTTTTCTTGTGTTCTTCTGGGTTTCTACTTTTCAGCAAAATGTCTTCAAGATAAGCGACTGCAAAGTCAAGTCTACTAAGCATCGTATCCATGACTTGCGGAAAAATAGCTGGGACAACATTTACCCCAAAAGCCAAATGACTGAATTTATACATCCCTCGATGCGTGTTTACAGTAAGTAATTTTGAACATTTGTTGTCCACTTCAATCTGCAGATATATGCCACTTAGTTGAATTTTCGATAATATCTGACCCCCACTAAGTTGGGTAAAAACCTCTTCTGGGGCCAGAAGAGGGTAATGATAACTTTTGAGGGCATCATTTAAGCCCATGGAGAAATCCACACAGACACATACCTCTTTAGACTTTTTCTTTATATATACCATTGGTGAAGTCCAATCGCTATATTCTACCTTAGATAAAAAACCTGTTTTTTTGAGTCTGTCAAGTTCGTCATCAATCTGTTTTAATGATGCAAAGGGTACATTGCTTTTCTTTTTGAAAACCAGTTGTATGTTTTCCTTTAGCTCAAATTTAGCCTTCATTTTCTTGCACCTGCTTAACCCACCAGAAAATACCTCAGGGAACTTAATTTTTAACTCTTTCTTCCAACTTTCTGCTTCATTCAACTTTAACGTCTTGACAAATCGAACTGATTGGACCATAAATTAAACTTCTCCATCAAATTCGTTCCAAAAAGTTTATTTGTATTTTTTCGTTGCAAACAGTCTTAATTTCAAGGTTTTATCATTTAACGTCACATTTGTTATAAATTCCCCTTTTATTTTCTGTCTTGTAACACTACAAGTGATTTTCTTTGTAACCATTAACATTGGTTTACCTATTTTCTCCATGTATATACATTTATTATGCTTAAATCAGATCCACTATTCAATTGTAATTTGATATTTTTGTTAAGGATTTTTACCTGCACAAATTTCCTTATATTTCAACCGGCAGTTTCATCCATATTAGTAACTTTAACATAATTTCTCACTTGTCTTTCTACTTTTGTCTTACAATGAGTTTTCTTATGTCCTTTTTTTTTCTGCACCGAAAACATTCTTTATTACAGTCCTTATACCAAATGTAATTCTCCACATGCATAACAGGGATTAGGAGTAATGTTTTTTCTCTTTTTCATTTTATTTTTTCAACAGACTTTTTTAATGTGCGACACACCGCTTATTTCAATATCTTTGGCATCTTGTCGAACATTTAAATGGCAGAATAAACATGTACTAACATGTGTGTCCAAGTTACATTAATAAACCTAAATAAAAAAAAAAAAACGACCATCAAAACTAAGCAAAAGAAAGAAAAAACCAGTGAAATTTTAAAAATTTAATCCCATTTTGGTAATATATTCAATACCTCCAGTCATGATGAGTGGTTCTACTCACAATGAGGAACCTTGCTTTGAATGTTGAATGGAAAGTTCAGCCCAGATATCAAGTAGAATCTTTATAGATGGATCATATATATATATATATATATATATATATATATATATATAAAGAAATATAGTCTTAAGGTGTGCTATATTTATGGGATAAAGTGCTCAATATCAGAGATAGCGTGTAAATATAAAAAGTGAACATAGAAGTCAACAAGGCGACAGTCTGTTTTATGCTATATGCAATCGTGGCCTGACGATTGCATATAGTATGAAACAGACTGTCGCCTCTAAGTGTTGACTTCTATGTTCACTTTTATATATATATATATATATATATAGTTGTAGGGTAGATAAATGAAACAGCCAGATATAAGCAAGCATGTACATGTGCAACTTTATTTTTTGTACAATGTAGCAGTAAAACTCCCATGAGCCATTTGTTTACTTCCAACAACACAGATCCTGTGCCCAACAAGCTAGGAACCACCCAGTGAAACTATAGTCACACACCAAAACATACGTACACGTATATGTACTAATTTATATATATATATATATATGATCCATCTGTAAAGATACTGGAAAATGATGGATTCCTTGTTCTGTTCCAGAAATAGCAGACTCCTCCTGCCTTCTCTATCTTTATAAGAGTCAGGTCATACCAAAAATAGTATATTACTGCGATGGAGCTGCACAAACTTGGTTTTGCAGCCTTGCCAGAGTTCAAAAGTATCTACATGGCTATGTGAGTGATTAATTTTTTTACAACTTCTTTTCCACAAGCAAAACGTTGTAAGACTGTCCCTGCACTACTGCTATTTCCATGGCAAACATCCTGACAGACTACATTCCTTAGTTTCACCTCTTCATACTATTACAGCTAAGACCCACCATACGAGATATACTGAGTCTAATCATCTGCATTCTTCATATTGGTAAGAAGGATGTTCAATTTATACAGCATCTTTCAAAGAACCACTACTTTGCGGAACACTCTTGAGACGATGCTTCCCTGATCATTACAATCTCAACCCCTTCAAGTCTTGGGTTAATTGTGATCTAGATTAAACAACCTCATTTAGTAACCCTCTAACTTGAGTGGCTTCTCAGCCTAATATTGCATTAAGAAAAGTAAAAATAAAATCAGAATCAAAAGTGTATCACTGAAGTCAAACGATAACAACAAATGATTGTGCACTTTTCAAGATGCTGAAGGTAGTGTACATCAGGATACAGCAAAATATTTACATTTTATTTACTGTGGTATTTAGATCCTAAGTTGCTATGACCATCTTGGTAACCGCTGCTTTCAGAAGTCAATACCACAAGAGGCAAGGGTCCTTTTCAAGGAGTCCTTTTATCTTTCCCATGGAACATCCCTGTGTTGTTTTTGTTTTTATCAGAAGCTGTTATGAAATATATGGTCAATATATTTATTTGGTGAGCTGAAATTTCTTTCTAATATGAAATAATTAAATTTTTCCAGACCAGAATGCACCAAATTTTCTACCTATTCACTTTATAAGTAATCATATTCTTTGCAGATGTAATCATTAAAAAAAAAATCATCAGAATTTTTTTTAACCAAAATCAGCTTGATATCAACTTTGATCTTAAGCATTTAGCTAAAAATGTTAGACTATGCATTGTTCAGATTAAAATAAAATAATGTAGTATTCTTCCTAATGTTTACAGCAAAAAAGATTCTTCCACAAAAGCTGATAGGAACTAAAAGACCTTTCTTGATAAAAAAAAAAATCTTCTTGAGAGAAAAAAATGTTTGCATTTTAATAATTAAATGTGGTTTTATTCTAACTGTACTGAATGTATCTTTGTTTTAAATCTTTTTTGTCCATAAAAAGAAGAGGTTAACTGTTCTGTAAGGTTTATAACAGATTTTGATTAGTGCTCTTGATATAAAGGAAAGAAACATGTATGCAATGTTTTTCTCTTAAATTAAAAAAAAGATCCATTTATTTATTTTTTTTAAAAAAAAATAGCCGAGTGAATAAACTTGATTTCATTTTGTATTTAGAAAATCTTCGCAAGATTTTTTTTTTTAATTTTGGAGTTTATTTGTTTCTGCATTTAAACTGTATATATCTAACAGTTGCAGGAGGTCATATTTTTATGATCTAAATATAAATAAAGAAAGCCTTCATATTTTATTATAGTGATTCTTTAGAATATTTTTTGATTTTTTTTAAAAATCTTTATGGCTACAATACCCTCTTGCTTTCCTAAGTGGAACTCACATTTGCCACCCCCTACTTCAGATATTTTAAATGCAACTTTTGATCTGATCTACAGAAGTATGTTATTATCTTTTCTGAGAGAATTTCAAAATGCATCCTCAATTCTTTTTCATTTTTATCATTTCACCCCAAGCAAGACAATAAAGCCATTAAGATGCAAGAGGGTCACTGAGTGTGAAAGAATATGAAGTAAAAAAAAAATATCATTAAGTAGGGAGAATAATAAAAGAACATGAATTAAGAAGACAAAAGATGACTGACATTGCATTTAAATTTTTGAAGATCAATTAACTGGAAAGCAAGGAGCCAGAAAAGAGTTCTACATATGAGAAGTGTGAGAGAAAAATTGTTAGCATAGCACATTATTATATTATTATAGTAATTAGCCTTTCTTATAAGCTGATGTATATTTCTGAACTCCTTAACCTCATGAAGCTCATTGCATTTACTGAAACAGATATGAACACTCGAGTTATCCTTTTGGGTAATTATGTCAAATAAATCTATATTTCAGTTAATTGAGGCTGGTTGATGTTACTTTCATTGTTTATGAAAACAGTAATGTTGACTCAAGCACCAAAAACAACATTAACAGAGTAATCAGAAATAATGTTGGATTAAAAATTTCCTATGCATGAATGTGTATATAATTGAGCATGTGAATATATATGCATGTAATTTTTTATTTTAAGAGACACTGACAGAAAAAAGAATTGCAACACCCTGAAGAACAACCCACTGATTTTGACCTCTATACTGGATCTGCATTCAGGGAGGTATCAGATGGACTGAAAAAAAAAAAAAACTTTTGAAGCTTTCAACCATCTTCTGTCATAGTAAAACTTATAACAGTGCAATACAGTACTTCCTTGATTATCCAGGCATCTTGTTATGGGTGCCCCATATATTCAGCCTTGTGCCACATCTAAGCTATGCTTATAAAATAACCATTAGCTCCTCAATGTGGTTTAATGGTTATCAGGCTTGTCTCACTAGAACAATTATGACTGAGTAGTGAGTTTGATCCTCACTGGATGCCCCATAGTTGTGCCATATCTAAGCTATGTTTAGAAAATCACCATCTTTACACAGGGCTTTAAAAAATATGTTTGAATAATTCTAAATTCCTCATAATAGAATACTTTAATTATTAAAAAGAAACAAAGAAAAAGTCATTTATCATCAAATAACATTTTTAAATGCTTGCTTCACAGTTTTATCCAGCTTACTTTTTATCAACAGTCAGATCATGTTGAAACACCAGTTCTTGCACGATCACTGAAGTTAAACAATATAAAGCCTGGTCAGTACCTAGATGAGTAACTGCTTGGAAATATTATGTACTGTAAGCTTGGATGTGTATGTGGTGTAATTGATAATGGCAAGGAATTTTTCATATGGAGAACCGAATTCCAATTCCAATCAGGTATATTTTTCCTGTTATATTCATTTATCCACAAATACACTTGGGAAAGGTATGAATCCACTTCTTCTCTCCCAAGCTATGATTTAGTAAGTAGGACATGTATCAATCAGTAAATCATTATTATCTCCAGAACATTCTTACAATCTAAGAATAATTTAGGTTAATAAGCTATAAAATGTCAATCACTATATCACTTACTCAATTTTTGCCTGTTTCCAGATGGCCCTGCATTTTTTGTGCCATTAACTCCTGAAACAGGATCAAAGTAGATTCTGCTTCTGGTTTCAAATGCAACCAAACTAAAACATTTATCAATATTTATCAAACATTGAGTATAAATTTCCAAGTTCTACAAATGCTCATCTGGGCTGAAATGTTAAAATTATTTTAGTTCACATAACTGAAGAACGTTTGTATGATTTTTGTTAATCCTCAATGAATCAGTTGCATCTGCCACAAGGTAATCTTCTTCTTAGTCTGAATATTGACAACTGAACAAATGACACTTTTTCAATATGACTGCCAGCATTTTATAGAAGCCACCACCTAGTGGCACTAAACAAATACCAAAAGGCAAGGACAATAACTACAAGATTAACACTTTCTCCATTTCTTCAGAGGCACACAGATTACATAATACAGGCAACAAACAAATTTTATAAGACCTGAGTCAAATTTCCTTGGGCTCCATATGTCCAAGAGTCTTGGTTGAGGGAACACCTCACGTGGTAAGTGAGTCAGCTATTTGGTGACTTGTGGGCACCCATCAATGTCAGACAATTCTTTATTGATCAACATTTCATGCAAGAGAGCTGTCTAAATACTAAGTCTTTTATCCAGAATCTGAGTGATAGAATGGGCTGATTTGCAAACAACTGAACTATCTGTTTTGCATACCATAGGGATGGTATTTACAACATCCTCAAAATCCAACAATTTGAGAAGGAACTTTTTATATATATATATACATGTATCACCCATGTCAATCATTGCCAGTGTCTCGGCAGCTTGTGTGCACTTCACAACTCTCTTTATACATCTTGACTGCCAGGAAATAGGCATATAATTGCTGTTACTACTGACAAGAAATATTATTTACCCTCCCTGGGAATCTCTGTCACTTAGATTAGCAAAGAAAGCATCACTGTATGCAATCATTTTCAGCTGTCTTAAATCTCCCAGAACTTGTATGGTCAGTTGAGATTTCTGTCATTTTGCCTTTTTTACAGATTTATTTACTTGTCTAATACTTTCAATTTTCTTTGAGAAAGGAACTGGAATTCACATAGATCAAAGCACAACTCTTATCTGGTGGCCAACCAATTTAATTGACCAATAAGCCTTTTGACATTGGTATTCACAGATTCTGAAAGTTCCTCTTCATTATCTTTATTTTGGATGGGGATGGATTTTAGAGATGCAGTACAGTCATCCTGACTATTTCTCACTAATTTACTCTTTTGAGATATTTCCATTTACAAATATTTGAAGGTGGATCTTGTTTCAGACTTCAATACAATTTTTTTTTCAGGTCCAATCAATTACTTCACCTTGAAAAAGTGAAGTCCCAGCTCAGGCCAGAAAAATCATCAGTATGGGTGGAAATTATGCCATGCAATTGTTTGCCATGATACCAAGTAAACACTGCTTGGTTATATTTAGATACAGTAGCTTCCAATTCCAATAGGACACCTCTGACAGTTAATCTGGAAGCATCATTACAGGCACACTTGCAGAGCTTCCAGAGACTATTACTCAGTACATTAGTTTCAGGAGGATGGGGGCAAGGTAAACATTCCTTTCCAAATCATTATTTTGTAAAAAAGTGGTTTTTATGTCCATAGAGTTGCAAGTCCATCCTGAGGATGATAAGATGATTAAAAAAATGTGTAAACCTTCCTTGGTACAAGTGGGGGAATCTGTATGGAGTTTTGGCTCCTTTATGCTGAAATTCCCAAGCGACCAATCTTGCTTTGATAACAGGGCCTTTTTAGCTATATATCCATCTTTTTAGATATTCTATCCTGTCCGAAATCAGGAACCTGTACATAAACTCCATTGTTTCTCCAGCCTTGTATCTCTTCTACATTGGCCTTCTCTACATTTTGGTCACAAACAGAGGACAACAGTGCAGACTGCTCATCTGAACAACCATCTTGCCTTTTCCTCTATTCCCAAACCCCATTTTCAAAATCCAGCCTGAAAGGTTAAATTCATCATGTGCTTTTTTTTCCAGTGCATTTACCAGCTTTGCTAACCACTTTCATCCTCTTCACCTGAGATTCTTCTTCATCAGCCAACTTGCACTCTATGTCATCTCCTGGTTTGGGGAGAGACACATCACCCTTCGTGGATTCAAATGCACTAACCTTCTTTTGTGGAGGGAATCTGGACTCTTTTGAAATTTCAACTTCTTGTTCCACTGGAACAGGTTGAAGGATATTTTCATCATCATTATATTGTACTGGAGTGTAAGGAGAGGGAGAGAGGAAATCTATAAACTGCTGGGCTCATAACCCAGAGGTCTGTAGATCGAAAGTATGCTCTGCTGCCATTTGTTAATCCTCAATGAAACAATTGCATCTTCCACAAGGTAATCCTCTTGTTAGTCTCAATATTGACAACAGAACAATTGACACTTTTTCTATATGGCTGCCAGCATTTTATAGAAGTCACCACCTGGCAGCTCTAAAAGGCAAGGCCAATAACTACAACATTAACAGTTTCTATTTTCCCTTTTCATTTCATGTCTCGATCATCAAAGTTTGGATAATCTAGGAAGTGTTTTACATGTATCTGACCTTTAGACAAAGATTAACACAGCAAGTAAGCATATTAGTGATCATCCATCTAGGTACTGACTAGACTCAAAATTGCTTAACTTCAGTGATCATATGAGAAACAGCGTTTCAACATGATATGGCCGTATATTTCTAATGTAGTGAGGCTATGGCCCTATATTATAGGACTTATATGTGTTACATACATATATTTTAGGTTATTCAAAATCTTATAGTAGTATCTTTTGGACAAAATATTTTATTCAGATATCTTCAGAACACTATTATTCAGAATATTTTCACTGACTTTCTCTAAACTTTCTCTTTCTTATTTTTTTTTTTTTTTTTAAACTAAAATTTGGGCTTTTCTTACTCAGGTATTTCTAAAATTTGCAAGCCTCCTAGGAATGTTGAACAGAACCCGTTCTTCAATGTAAAGGGGTGTGTTTTTATTGACTATTCCAGCTGACTTTGCCAAACCCAAAGTATGAAACTGTTGTAGAGTAGTTTTCATAGTGGAGGCTTGTATTTCACTAAGTCGGTCCAAAAAGGGTCCAACGTACAAAACGTTAGGAACTTGCAATAATAGTTAATGACGCAGCAATCTAGTTGTGGGGCTCATACTTTAATGTCCGACATCAACTGACACACTCAACTCCATTGAGCCCAATTGGCGACCACTACTACTACTACTACTACTTATTATGTGTGGGAGAGTCTATTACAATAGAATAGGTAATGTTCCAGTATAACAGAAACACGCAGAGAAGATCAAGCTGACAACTCTGTAGAAATGGTCAATTAGACTGCCTCACAAACCATTACATCCTGCTGAGTTGCTCATTCACATGTGCATATTGTTCTAATGTACAGTTCTGCACTATATTTTTTATACTACTGTTCAACTATTACAAGTCTCAAGAGCCACTCAAGTAAGATGGTTACTGAATGAGGTTATTGAAAGAGTATATGAGGAAAGAAGAGCATATTATGAAGATATATAAGATAGACAATGTTTGACCATAAACCTGAAGTGGGTAAGTTTGTAGTGATCAGGAAAATAATCTCAGGAATCACTTTTGGAATTAACATTAAGTTAATTTTTTTTTAAGGATTCTATTATGCTAGATTAGTATAACAGTATATATATATATATATATATATATATATTACTCTTCATCCCCAATAAAATGTGTAGCCACTCATTTCAGCAAGACTCATTTCAGACAAAAGCATCACATCCATACTGTATCACTGTAGCACTTCTGCTACAAGTGTTAATCTTCATTCAGGTGCTGTTCTGGTATCTAATAATGTCTGGATATTCCATCAACCAATATTCAAATGTTTAAATTTTCTCGCAGAAGCAGGCTGACAACCAACAATACCTGTGCAATATTTTTTTTTTTAAATGAGGAAATGCTTTTCACAGAGCCAACCCGATTCTCAGATACATTTGTTCAAAGAGAAGAACTGATCTACATCATTAGATGCAAACAAAGTATCAGAGTTTTTCTTCTTCTAGAGATATGTCTTAATGAAAGCCAGGATTCTCTCACTCCCATAAGTTTACAGTATTGATCGGAGAGATTGCTTTTCACAAATAGAAGCTTTTTGTATTTCATTTAAACATTCTTTTTCAAATCCTTTGGTCACAAGCCTGATTTTTCTTTGAATTTTATTATCTACATCCATTATTGTATATATCCATCTAGTAGAAATACAATTTTGACCTATGACTTCTACTTCTTTATACACTTAAGGATTCTTCCAATTTTCAAGTTTCAGCTGTTTTACATCACTAAAATCAACTTTATTAATATGGATCTTATCGGTAATTTCTACTTAGGATCAATTGTCCATAAGTCCTTAACCGAGTGAATGTCAATGGATATTTGTTTTCCTCTAAATTCGTCAGGTTGTGTGTACACTATACTGTACCAAGCTGATCATTGTATTATTTGCCAAAGATATTTTCTTATTACCACCTAGTTGGTATTTCAATTTCAGATGGATCTCATCAGTAATTTGTATTTCACTTTGATCCTAATTACCATTCAAGGGCTCATCTTCCAATGTACCATTAAATTCATTGTTCAACTTAGGATCAATTGTCAGTTGCTCTGATCTATGTTTGCTACCAATGTTGATTTAATCTGATATAACTTTACTAGGCAGATAGATTTATAGGTATTTACTCACGCACCTATTATGCAATGAGATGTGACACATGGTCGTCATTTTTAAAGTGGGTTTATCGGCCATACCATAGAAAAATTCCCAAACCTCCTCGACACTTCCCTTATTGTGGGCATGTCAAGTGCCAGGCATTCAATTCAGCCTCTTCCCTAGAGAGAGCCTGGGTGGGGGGTGGCATCCTGGGGCTTAAGTTAAAATCAAAATATAAATCTGAACCAGAGGCAAATGAATTTAGGTATTTTCCAGCATATTCACCTGACAACCTGATATGTCACAAGGTCAGTTTAAAAATCCCCACCTCAGAATTTCTCCTTTTCAGGATGCCTCAGGTGCTGGGCAATAAACTCAGCCACCTCCCAAAGAAGTACAGCTTGGGGGATGCCCCCTTAGGTTAGAGTTAAAATATAAATCCCAGTCAAATGGAAATGAATTTAGATACACAGAGAGACTAAGTGGGTCTTATAATCTCTCTGTGTATCTTTTTGGGCTACTGGTCATTTTTATAACTAATATAGTTTTTGTCCGGTCATCTTCATCTAAAAAAGCAAGTGTTGTCTTCATTCAGCAATTTCTCTCTGTCTGGGCTGCTCGTGAAGCACACTTCATAATACTAATAACCATACATCAAAAATAAATATTCCAAATCCATTTTTGCAACAGGTCCAGCTGTTTTCAATTTAACAAAACCTCAGCTGATTGATATTGCTACAAATTCAAGAACTCTTAACATAACTTTTCTTTCTATTTGTCTGTGCTGTGTCTCTTCAAGATGTAGGCGATCATGGCTCTCCCCTTCCTCCATCCCTTGTAGCTCTCAATAAGTTTTGCCTCCTCTGCAACCTTTTTGCAGACCACGCTCTGTCATCCACTTGCTCAAGCCTGCCAGCTATGCCACACACTGCTTTCCCTCGTCTCTCTTTCCCTCTATTCATCCTGTGAGTATAAGATTCTCCAGACCCTCCTTTCTCATTAAATGTCCCTGAAAACTCAGCTGCCTCTTCCTGTTGTTACTATAAGCTTCCTCCTTGTTTGCATCCTCTCCAAAACTTCATCATTGCACACATGCTCAGTCCATGGTATCCTTAGCATCCTTCTGTAGAACTATATCTCTGTTGCCTCGAGTCTCTTCATCATCTTTGAGGAGACTGTCCAACATTCATTGCCTTAAAGGACAGATGTCAGTATCAGTTCAGTGCTCTTTTCTTTGTCACCAAAGAAATACTTCTGTTTCGTAATACTCTGCCCAGCTTTTGGAATGCATCTTTGGCCATCCCAATACTTCTTTGGGTCTCAGTGCCGCACTTACCATTCTGTCAAATCATTTCCCAGATATTTAAACTTCTGCACCTGCTTGATTTTAGTTCCCCCAACCTGCAAATCATATTTTGTGCTCATCCTGTTACTGATGACCATGCATTCTGTCTTCTTGTAGTTTATGCTTAGTCCCTTCTTCTTGCTCTCCTTTGCTACCTTCTGAAGGAGATTTTATAATTTTTTTGTGTCTGCTATCAGTACTGTGTCATCTGCGTATCTTATGTTAAGATTGTGGCCACCAATGCTGAATCCTGGTAGAATTTCCAACTGCTTCAGAATTGCCTTGCTGCATAGGTTGAATAAGTCTGGTAAGAAGACACATCCTTGCTTTATGCCCCTTTCTATTTTTGTATATCCACTGCACTCATTCTCTATATGCATGCATTCTGTTTGCTGCCAGTATAGGTTTTTGATTATTCTAATATCTTTCCCGAATATGTCAAAGTTGCTGAGCAGTTCCAACAGATCCTTGTCGTGTACTTTGTCAAAGACCTTTGCATAGTCTATTAAATATAAGTACACATCCTTCTGCATTTGTATTGCTCTTTCTGATTACATTCTGAGCATGAATATTGCATTTCTTGTTCCGGTGTCTTTAATGAACCTGCACTGTTCTTGTCCTATTTCATGGTTGATTCTGCTGCATGCTATATTCATCAGAATATGGATGATGAGTTTTGTTATATGGCTCATAAGGCTGATTGTTTCATGGAGTATACATTCATTTGTGCCTGGTTTCTTAGGCAGTGCTATGAAAATAGACCTGCTGAGATCTTCCAGTACATCCCTACTGTTGTAGATTTCATTTATTATTTCTGTGATCTTGTCTATGCCAAAGTCATCTAAGGCTGTCAGCATTTCTGTTCTAATTCCATCTGGCCCTGCCGCTTTGTTTCTTTTCAATTTGGCCACTGCAGATTCTACTTCGGTTTTCAGAATTTCAGGTGTGTCGGTAGTTCTGTGTATTGCTGGTTGTTCTCTTTCTTTGTAGAAGAGTTCTACTCACTCCAGCATTGAAGAATTTTTCCTTCTATAATATGAGAATTTCATCCTCTGATTTTAAGCAGCCTGTTGATGAGCACATCTTCTGTCCTGTTAGTTCCCTTATTTGTTTATGCATATCTCCTTTGTTGGTGGTACTCAATCTCTCTATTTCTGCACATTTTTATTTAGCTATTCTTCTTTAGCCTGTCTGCATTTGGTCCTTATTTTATTGTGTAGTTTTCTCTATTCTATTCCGTATCTTGGAAGAGTTTTCTGTCTCCTTTCCATCATGTTGAGAATCTCATCAGTCATCCATTCATTTCTCCTTCTTTGGCCTGTCTCCTTTGGGATGATGTCATTTGCTGATGTCACCAAAGCATCTCTTAGTGCGTCCAATTTTGAGTTTTCATTGTGTACCTCATATCTTCTTTTCACATTATCTATGTATTTTTCTTTTAGGTTAGGATTGCTCAGGAGTTTGTTGTATTGCAGTTTGGGTGCAACATTAGGCTTTTGCAATTTCTGCAATTTCACTTTTAGTTTACATATAAAAGGGCGATGATTGCTTCTGCAGTTGGTACTTGGGTAGATTTTGCAATGAATCCTTGCATTCTTGAATCTTTTGTTGATAGTTATGTAGTCAATTTGGTTTTTAGTTTCTCCTCAATGTCCATAATCATCTCGGAAGTTCATGGAACAATGTGTTGGCTATTACCTGGTCATTGGCTGTGGGTCACAATGGATCCATTTTTCTCCAAATTTTAGTCCAAATTTTCCAGCTACCTTATTTCCTGCCTACTTTTGCATTTACGTCTCCCATGATAATGATGACTTCTTGTGATTTACAAACAGCCTTGGCATTGTCTAGAATGGAGTAGAAAGATTCGATTTCTTCTTCCTTACTTTGCACTGTCTGTGTGTAAACTATTATGATGGCTATGCTGAAAAGCTTTCCTTTCAGCTTGGCTACCAGAATTCTTTTGGATAGTTGGTAGTATCCCAAAAGACATTTCTTAAATACTTTATCTAGTATCAATCCTATTCCTTTGTTTTTTTTCTCCACCTGCATAAATAATTCTGTGCTTGTCACTGACAAAATCTCCATTGTTATGCCATCTGGTTTCACATGCACCTAGCATTTTGATTTTAAGCCTGCTCATCTCTTGTTTCACATTATCTAATTGGGCAGTAAGTTGTTCAATGTCTTAATATTCCATGACCCAAGAGTTATTTTATGTTTATGAGGGATAGGTTCTGAATGCCATTTATGCTAGCAGTCACTGGATGATGGTCAGGTGACACCTGTTGTGCATATCTGCTTTTACTAGGTAAAGAGTTAATTCCTATTGACTTAACTCCTTTCACGCTGTTAGGTTTCATATTGTGTGTGTCGTTAGACCTGATGTATCTTGGGATTGATAGTGGAGTGGTTTCCCATTGCCTTCTCCACAGTGGTTTATGGAGACACCACCTCTAGTTAGCTGGCTGCTGATTCAGAGAGTTCCTCTGCCCTTTGTTAGGTCTTGATTTTTGTCCTACTGACTCGCGAACAAGCCACCTCACTTGGAGTGGGGTAGTCGGTTTAGTCGCCAACATTTTGACTGTGGAATACATTACCAGGGGATAGAATGAAATGATTATTTATTTTTTTTAATAAAGTTTTAACCTATTATAAGTTCCCCTGCCCACTATTAAAACAATATATGATTATTGAGATATTATTTTACTCGCACTGGTTGCCAAAACCCAAAGTAAGCCATGCTATATATGCTTATATGACAAAATTTTTTTTTCTTATAATTTATAAATTAACCTTGCTGGTCTGAAGATTAAAATTAAAATTAGAAAAAAATGAATAAATAATAAAAAAAAATAATATATAATAAATAAAAAAATACATCAAGACAGCATCACGGAAAAAGTGATTTTTAGTACTTACAATTGGAATCTTCATGTTAAGTGTTGCTAAACTTAAATCAATGGTCATTTAGTGAAAAGTGTGTGGCTAACTTTAAAATATGTCACCATTTCAAGGACCCAAATGTGCTGTGGTTGTTTAGGTTGGGTGGGGGTGCCAAGTAAGCAAGCAAGACAAAGTCACTTTGAGGAGGAACTTCTGCTATGCCATAGTGACCAGCACTTCTGCAGACATTGAAAATGATGATTTTGCATTTTAAATAATACAAAAGGAAAAGGAACAAATAAAGTCTCACTATACGCTATATACACTTATATGACAAAACTATTTTTTTTATAATTTACAAATTAACCTAGCTTGTCTGAAAATTAAAATTGAAATTTTTAAATAAAATAAATAAATAAATAGATAAATAAAAAAATAAATATAATAAATAAAAAAAGACAGCAGAACTGGAATGGGGTGATTTTCCTATCCTTCCACTTCATATAAGTCCCCACAGGCTTATTATATACAGCTTGTGCAAGGAGTAGTGAAACATGGTCAGGAGATTACTTGAAATATGAAGCTGTCAGTCAACATGCAGTGTTACTTTCTGTGTCTACTCTCTCTATAGACAATCTCTAATATTAAAGTCTCTCCACCCATAAATACAGCAAATCCTAATCAATTTAATATATATATATATATATATATATATATATATATATATATATATATGTATGTATGAAGAAAAATATATACGGAAAAACAAACAAAAATCCTTATATACAATTATGCTGTTTTAATGTTAATATGTCAATGTCGGACGTTTCGGTCTAATAAACCATCTTCAGGACATATTCATAAATTATAACATTATCAATACAACATGACAAAGATGATGTACATAAGAACAAGACTTATCCAAACAAATAACTGAAAGTTTTATAAGATCAGCGCTCCATTTAAAACATGGTCACAAACTAATGAAAAGAAAAACTAACAATGGACAAAAGAAAAACCAATAATAGAAGGAAAAGGAAAAAAGAAACATAAACTAAGAAGAAAAGATCAAAACTGTCACCCAGTTAAACAGCTATAGACAGTGATCTATGCCTAAATTACCAACACAGAGCAATTACTCTTTCCAATGTCCTGAATCAGAAAGAGACAATGTTTGAACTGCTACTTAAGTTTCATGTTATCAGGATCATCAGTTCACGAGAATGTTTTGGTTGCCTGGTGACTGTGGTTGCATGAAACTTGAATTGCGGCCTGAATTTTCTCTCTCTCTCTCTCTATATATATATATATATATATATATATATAGTCATTCACATAGAGACTGTATCACAGTTCTTCAGTGTAGCTAGACATCCGATTGCTTCAAGCTGGGATCGAAAGCTGACTGATTTGACATCAGTCAAATACCTTACCTCTAGGCCATTGTTGCATGGCAGAAAGGAAGAGAATTTTGTTTCTCTATACGAAATATGCCAGTGACTCAGAAAACTCAATTCATACTTGAAGAGTAATGCTTAATAGCAGTAGAGCTCAGCTGGATTTTCAAGAGCTTATATATATATATATATATATATATATATATAGTCATCTACAAAGCCAGGACCAAAACCCAACTGATTTGATATCAGTTATATATCTTAGGCCATCATCGCATGGCAGAAAAGAAGGGAATTTTAATGTTTTTTCTCTATATCAAATATGACAGTGGTATGAGAACTCAATTCATACTTGGACTGTAATGCTTATATATGATAAAAATATAGTTTTAAGTTATGCTACATTTATGGGTTAAATTACTCAATATCAGAGATAGACTGAGTGTAAACATAAAACTGAATACTGAGAACAACAAGCAGCAATAGTCTGTTTTATGCTTGAACAGAATCTTCAAGCCATCTGTGTATTTTGGCTTGACTATTTATATATGCTAATCAATGGTCTATTGTGTTATCTTAACAGTTACTGGGTGGGAAGTAATAGTTATTTTTTCAAACTATTGAGTGGAAATAATTGTGGATCTGAATGTCGTTATTTGTAGTGTTGTTTGTTAACTTTTAACTCCTTATTTATTATTGATTACTTCATTATTTGTTGTTTATTATTATTATTATATTTAATTTTAATTTTATAACTTTCTTTTTAGGGGTTGGTTATCTTATTTGTTTAGTTTAACATATAGGTTTTTGTATATTATATTATCTGTGTTGTATAAAGTGCATTTCACAAGGTATTCACTTTCAGTTTTCAATTTTAAAGTAACATAATAAATATTTATTTTCATGTCTGCATTTTGAGATCATTTATTTAGTAGTTTGTTTTGATCTGGTAAGGTGATTATAGCTATTTTTTCCTCAATTAGAGTTCACAGTTTTGGGATTTATTGTTGTAGACTGATGTTTATTTTTGGTGCAACTTAGATTTTGTTGTCCCATATATGATTAGAAAGCAGTGTGCTTCTTGTGTATTTACTATTTATAAAAGATGTTTTAGGCAAGCAGTTTTTTGTATTTCCAGGGTCTTTCAGTTAATCCTATATATTTTTCTTCAATGTTATACTCCACTGTAATTAGATCTGTTTTTTACAGAACATGTCAACCTGATATGAATGCTAAGAAAGCAAAACACAAAATAAAAAAAAATTGCACAGCGGCTCTGAGTATCACATTGATTCTAAAAAACAAATCCCTGCAATAAAATACAATAGCCAATCACTAATGTTCCTGCTGAAAAAAGATGATCCTGATGACCAGCAGATTTGCTTAAAAGAAAGCCCCTTCTAATGACCAACACAGTTGTGAGCCTAAAGGCCACTTGTTGGTTTTCAGGTACTCTGTCACTATCAGGATCACTTCTCTTGTCTCAACCAAGACCTCACCTAAGTTTCACTAATCTCACCTGACTCTCCACATACAGAATGTGGCTGATAGGTCAGCTTCAACACTGCCAGACTTGTGACATCAACCCACTGTGATTTCTAACATCTCAACCTTTGCTATCCACTTCAAGCATCCTTCGTTGTCACCACTGTGATGCTATGTTGATCTCTGATTCAAACAGAATCATACAGGGACCTTCCAGTCATAAACTATCACTATCTACACCTAATTCCTTGTCGCTATCACCCCAACTGAAGCAACCAACCCACCTTACCAGGCAGTTCAGCTTCAACCTCAGCATCACATGACCAACAACCCATCAATCACCTTACATGTATCAATTTCAAACATGAAGAAGGGTGTATATCAAACCCCACCAATGACTAATCCACTCCAGACCTATACTCCGACCCCAACTGTGACCTCAACCAAACAAACCATTCAATTTCCTACTGACAACCCCCTTACACCTAATCCTGACCAATAGCAACTGAAAAACAACACATGAACTATTTTTGCCAAGTTTCAAACAACTATGTATATATTTCAAATTTTGACGAATACATGTTGTTGAAATTTTAATCCTTGTTTATTTCTCTGCTTTGCAACCAAATGATTTTTATAACAATTATCTGCTGATTTTACAGTGGCTTGGTATATTACATTGTTTTGCATGCAATTGCAATTTAAGGGACATTCATTCTTTGCTCTGCAGTTACACACTCTTTTGATCTGTGTAGGTGGTTTGTAGGTTATTTTTCTGTTGTTGTGCTCTTGTAACAAAACGTGCATCAGTATAGACCCAAAAGAAGCCTTGGATTGCATACAGACATGTTTGTCAACACTTGTTACATCCAGATTTTGCCTGTTAGTAGTGCAACATTTGGGCATGTCTAGCTAGACACAGGCTTCTCTACAATTGTATATCTTTGTAAGAGGCCCTCATGCCAATAAAAAACTAGGGGGAAAATAGTAGTTGGCAAGACACAATGTGTTGTGAAGTCAGTCCCATGGGCATTTTGTTCCTTAAGCTGACATGGTTTCTGAGGAAGTGTTATTTTTTGTTACCTACTGTCACTTACCTCTCTCCCGCTATTATCCCCATAGTTGTTGAGAGAGCAATTGGTTAGTCATCTCCTCCAAACCTCAACAGACTCTTTGCTTACATTATAACAGCTTACTTATTATTTGTATCATATTCTTGGTGCAACTGTAGCTGATTTCTACAGTGTATTCTTGAACATCTTGTCGAGAATGGTGGGTGGGGGAAGTGTTCGTGTATGAGTTTAATGAATATTTTTCCTGCATTTGTTTTTATGCTTTTGTCGTATGTTGGCTTGAGCCATATTTTTTTTCTTCTGTTCAATTTTTTTGTACTGTGTATGTGAGTACTGCCAAAAACACACTATCAGAGCTATTTCATGATCTTTTTTGGTTTCGTTGAAGATGTGTGTGTGTGTGTAATAACAATAATAATGATAATGGCTGTCTACTCATTTCCAAGAACACATGCTTGTTAATGCAGATAGTCAATCCTATGCTGATGCGACTTTTGTTAATGTTACTGGAAGAGGATACATAACCTGGAATTTATAGACACATAAATATATACAGAGAGAAAATGAGAGTGAAATACAAAGACTTTTGCAAAATAACTCTGGGGTTTTATATGCAGAATTTGTATTGAGCAGGCTAATGTTTACTTGTTTGTCATAGACTACTGCTATTTGTACATAGACTAACTTCATAATACTGTAATATTAAATGTTAATAGATGCTAGCGATGGATCAAATATAGTCTTTAGAGAAACCTATCTGTATTTTTGACAACAGTGTAAAACATTCTTACTGATAAAGTTAATATATTGGTTTTAATAATCTGACTGCTTTTGTGAGATCAGTAACTAGAGTTAATGCTTATGAAGGTCTTCTGAAACCTCATCTCTGACAATAATCATTCAGAATATTTTTATCATTCTAGATGTAAAATTTTATAAGGTATGACTGAAATTGTTTCAATTTTTTCCAGTGATATTAATAAAGGCCAAGACAGATTTCATTATTTAGACATTAAATGATTCAATATATTGCATCACAATTCTATTTGTACTTGGTAAAATTTTAAATGCTAACCTGAGATAGAGGCAAAGATCTTTTTTGCTATTAATTTTATTTATTCAGAGAATTAAATATGAAAGTTATCTTTTGTCATATTTTTTAAAAAAAGGTGTTTTAATTTTAAGGTTCTTTTTTTATGTTTTCCTTTATCATAGATGAGGATCTGCTAACTAAAATACATTAGGAGATAACATAGAAACATTTTTCAATGAATTATTCAAGCCCTGTGTTTTGTTTGTTGGAAGCCATCATGGAATTCTTATCTTATATTTTATTTTTGCTTCCTTTCATTCTAGTATATTCTTTTTTTTTTAATCTTTCATTTTTGTATTCATTCATATTTAACACACAAGTCTCATGCATTCTCACACCCTGAACTATGGACTTGAAATGAGTTCTGTTCTCTTCTCACAATTCTTCAATATAATCAAAACGATCAATGCTTACAGAGATGCAGAGAGCGTTTCAACTGTTTAAGATGAAAAGACAGGTTTAGAAAAGAAGCATTTCTTTTGCAGGTTGAAAGTATGTACAGAAGCATATGTTTGTCTAAATTATTAGGCATATGTGAAAATTTGCAGTGCTGAATTTTTTGAAAACTATAGTTTGAATACAGATTTTCTTTCAAATGGTTTTACATTTTCAGGCCTCTTGTTAACAAAGACAACAGAAACAAAATATGATTTTTTTTTTTAATCTAAAAGTATAATAATTCAAAATATTTTATCTTCGAACAAAACAATGTTGAGTAAATATAAATTTAATGTCTTTATTTTTATTGCCAATCTCACAATGTCTCAGCTGTTGTTCCCTTCAGCCTTCATCAGATGTTTGTTAATCTGGGTAACATTCAGAATATTACCAAGTAGGTTTTTCCATAAATTGTATTAAACATTTTTTTTTTCTATTTGAAGTCAAATTTTTACTTTTCTGAAAATAAAAGAAAGCTTTATATACCAAAAATGTTAAACATTTGATCAGTTTACTGTCATGATGAGCAACAAAAGATAGGAAGTTGTGGAGAACTATGACCACTACATCATGAAAAGACTTGGTACATGAAACATGTTGCATGTTTTCTTCTCTTTTTACTGTTAAAAACCAGTAAATAAAAATACATTACTTTTGACAATTAAAAAAAAAAAATATTCTAATCTGACAGTGGTCATAATATGAACTTTTGAATGAAGTTAAACACTCCAAATGTCATTTAATATAAAAGACAAACATTTTTGGTTAACTTAATATTTTTATTTTCTTCAAAAAGATTTTTTATCAAGTGAAAATGAATTTGCATATATTCATAAATAAAATGTAGAAACAAATATTTCTTTTTTTTATTATAATTCCAACTTCATTATTGCATACATTGTTTCGGAGAAAACCTATTAAGAATCAATGAGGATATTTTAATACTCATAGTGTTATTTTATATTTGATAAGCAATTGCAAATTAGAGCTATGTCCATATGTATTCTAGACATAAGAATCATCTATAATTTATCATCCATAATTTTGAGAAAAGTAATTATCATTTCAATAGTTGAACTCATTTTCTTTGTTGCTTAGATTGTCAAAGCTGAATTCTACAATTCAAATCAGGTGCAAAATCCATAATTACTAATCTAGAGGGTGAACAGAAAATGCTAGTTAATATAGCAAACTGTTTGCAAGCCACACAAAAAGGATCTAACGAGTTCATATTAACAAAAAATAGACTACCGAGTCATAATATTGCTTTCGTCCTCTTGAAAATACTCCCTTGGGTCCTCACACACTGCAGGAGATTGCATCGTAAAATGAGCATAAAATATTTAATATGCATACAAAATAATAATAACTATAAATATTTAATATATTATTTTCAGATGGAGTCTAGCACAATGTAACCATTTTGTACATAACGTCACTTTGAATTAATTTGAGTCCCAATGTTCAAAAAAAAAATGCCAGGATGTAACCAACAAAATCTTGTCTCCCATACTGATAACAACAGATATGGCCAAAAGTACTTGAATCAAGAAAGAACAAAATATGATTGTTGGACAATTTATTCACAATTTTCATCATGATGTAAATCATCTTATTTGGAAATTGGAAAATACAAAAAAAAAATAAATAAACTGACCTTACTGGTTGAATTTAACAAAACTTGTTTCTGTGTGTGTGTCTCTTTTTCTCTCTGTATATGTTATTTGTAAATATATTCCTTTTTTATGTATGTAAGAGTACTCTATTTTAAATTCTTTTACAACATCTACACATAAAAAAATAAGACTTGTTTTATTCATCCACTAACTTGTTTCATGCTTAGCAATTTTTTTAAAATGGGTGGCTGCTTTATATAGCATTCCAAAAATCTATTGCTCTTTACAAGTTTTTAAAGGAATGCAATGCACATAATCTCAATAAATATAAAAATATATCATTGTAATATGCAAGGTGTGATTGAAATTTCTCAACCTGACTCACTTTTGGCCAAATGAACAAACATGAAAATTTTGTGAGGAATCTTTTGTTGGAACAAAAAGTTAACACAACCAATTCATACAAGTCTCAACATGACAGTAAGTATAGAATTTTCACAGTCCTCTTCAATATATCAAACAGAAGAAATAATGATAAATCTACTGAAAAATAATGCAAAAAATCAAAATGACATTTCTTTCAAGTGAAAACCTCAGATAAGCCATGCAAGGTTACAATTCATTAATTATAGAATCAAAATCTAATCTTATATTTATTGCATACTTGATCCTGTCACCTTTTACTTTTTAAATCCCTGGATGGGTCCATTTTTGAATAATTGATTCTGTTGTCAGAGCACGTATCAAAGAAGTTAAATAAGTGTGTAAAAGAGACCCCAAAAAATTCTCAGTGACTTAGAGACAATCAATAGTGGATCTTACTTTCATCAAAATTGTACCTTTTTATAAAATACAAGATATGAGTCTGGATCATAACAGCTGCTTAGTTCACTGTGTCATGCAAGACAATTTTCCTCTCCAGAATATATATCATATATATCTACCATTTGCCCATAAAATCCAAAGAAAAATCAGCAATATTATTGATCTAGATCTGACAGCTCAGTTTCAATCTTTCCCACCACCATAAGTTTGCCTCTCTGTATTTTTCTATAAATATTTTCATAGTAATTGTTCAGATGCTATGCTATACTATCTAGACTTAGAATTTAAGTGCATTATTAGACTTGTGTCGAGATCTTATCAATTTAGAGTAGAGCTGGCAAGATGTAGTTGTAAATTCGATGCTAAATTTTATTATTAAAAAAAAAAAATTTAAAACCCCTAACCTCATAGTCAAAAATAATAATTCACCTCTTAGTACAAAATTAAATAGGGCAAATATTATTTACGAATTTAAACGCCCATTAAGGAATTGTATTCCTGATCAATCAAAATTCATAAATAATTATATAGGCCAAACTACTACATGTTTGACACGCAAACTCACTCTACAACTTTCTGACAATAGCTCAATTAAATCTCATTTAAATATTCATGGAGACCTACCAGACACTATTCATAACATACTTGTTGACAACACTAATATAATAGCATTATCTACATGCAAAAAAAGGCTAAAAATAATGGAAGCCTTATTAATAAAAACAAACGAACCAATACTTAATAATATTAATTTGAACATATACACAATATCTTTGCCATGTTGTGAAAAATGAAAATATTTTATAAAACATACATACAACAAATTAATTCTTATTTTAACAGTTAAAATATAATCCTTGAAAATGGCTAAATATATAGCCGAAAGTGCTCAGATAAAAAAAAAACATTCAAACAGTCTTTATATAATTTATCATCCGAAAAGAAAAAATTTATTAGATCACATGAGAAATTGTATAAAACTAAATAAAAAGCACTTTATCTGTCATTTTCAATGAAATATATATATATATATATATATATATATATATATATATATATATATATATATATCATAAATGATAAAGTTAATTGTTAATCCATATGGATAATTCCAGGGAGGATATAAATCCCAAGAGCACAATGTAATAAACAGAGCAAGTAATAATTAATTAACAAATCAGAGACTTCAGAAAGGCATGGTAATATTTTATTTCGCAAGAAGGATAAAATTTGATTTCGCTTCGTCAGACCTGACAGTTTCACAATGGTTTTGAAACCACCAGATCTTATGAAGTATATATATATATAGCTTTAGTTTTAGCTTCGGGTTTTGAAACTTGATAATTCCTGTGTAGCGAAGAAACCATATTTTAAATCAGTTAATTTATAATATTTATGCTCTGTAATTTACATTGAGCACTGTTTTGTAAAAATAAAAATATCAATAAAAACACTGGATTATATATCTTACTGTTCTTTCTTTTTATTATAATATATATATATATAGAGAGAGAGAGAGAGATAATATTAGTGGTAAATATACACATGCATATGCAAAATATATAGATATATATATACATAGGTGAATACACATACATGTATATTTTTTGAATAAAAAATTCCGAGAGGATAGAATCCAGGTCGAACTCAATGTCCAGGACAGAGTAAGGATATAATAAAAAGGCTTAAACACTTAATTCCATTGGAGTCGTAAATACAATCCAATTCATCAGACCTACGAATTCAAAAAGAAAACAGAAAAGAACAACTCCGGAAATAAAAATAGAATTTGGTGAGAGTGTAAGTATGAGAGTGTGGGACGAATGTTAGTGTTAAAGAGAGGGGTAATAGACAGAGAAGGTGGGAGACTAAAACTTAACAGTTTGTTGTTATGTTGTTGGATGTCTAATACATTAAAGATACATTTCGTGGTGACATACACACACCATAGATGATTTAATGTTAAAGATCAGAATAGGAGGGAGGGAGAGAAAAGGAAAGAAGAGGTGGGAGAGAGAGATGGGGTGGGGGAAACCAAAATTGGAGGACATTTACTCAAAGGGCCGCTGTGTAATTGAGAAAATTTGACAAAATTAATATCGACTACAGGTTACAAATCAAATATAAACATATAAAGAATATATATAACGATTATCTAATCTAGCAAGGACCTATATTTTTATGTTCAAAAACACATGCGAATCCACACATACACAATAACATATACACGTATATACATACACATAGGCGTGTATCCACATACACACATACATATACCCATGTACACACATGCACATATATCCACATATCCGCATAAATACACATATACACATACATACACACACGCATACATATATATACATATACACATATACATATATCTGATTCAATATGTTAGCTCTGTCTCTGATACTGAGCGCTTTCTAATAAGTACTGCGCATATAATATACAAATAATTACACCTACATATATACATATACACACATACACATATATACACATATATCCACCCATATCCATATACGCACACTTTCCACATACATATATATAAATACATACACATGCACACTATACACACACGCACACACACACATATATATATATATATATGTGTATATATATATATATATATACACATACAAAAATACATACATACATATATATATACTCATACATCCATACACATCAAGTCCTTCATATATGTACACATTTACCCACATATATACAATTACATACACCCAACTAAACAAATAAACAATGTATCCCTGTATCTATCCATCTAACTATGCATACATACATATATACATACATATACACCCATTTTATTATATTTTATATATTTATACGTATATTATTATATGTATATATACACCCATTTTATTATATATAATCGACTCTCCCGTCGCGTTCGACGTATGAGGGTCAGGCCGATAAGTCCCCAGGAAACCGACATCCCGACACCGGCACATGAGATTTGATTATAGTGGTGAAGGCCTCGTGCAGGATCAACCACACTTTTTGGAGGGACGAATACAGAAACCTGGTGCACCGAATGCATGCCACAAGGTTCCCAAACGACCCTCCGCAGGTTTTGAATTCAGAGTTGTCCTTCTCCTAGACCAGTTGCCATCCAAGGCTATAGAACCCAGTCTGTCCTGCTCGAATTCCAGTCGAATCCATTACATTCACTTACGTGCTAATACCCATGGGAAAGGTATGTATCCTCTTCATCTCCCTCCAGCTATGGGTAAAATAGCAGGACAGACTGGGGTTATATATATATATATATATATATATATATATATATATATATATATATATATATATATATATATATATATATATAAATATATATATATATATATATATATATATATATATATATATATATATATATATATATATATATATATATATATATATATATATATATATATATATATATATATATATATATATATATGTATGTATGTATGTATATGCATATGCCTGCAGTACCTGTGAAAATGTTACGCTTTTTCTTGTTTGTATTTTCTGATGAATCTAAATTTGGAATTTAATGATTGGATAAGGACATTGTAATTTCTACAATAAAAATACCAGTGGCAATTTCCCTTTTTCATCATTGAATATTTGAGCTTAGCAACTTCAACCGAATATTGCAATAACAACCAAATGCTGGTCATAAAGATGGTGAACAGAAAAGTGAAATTATCAGTTTTGAATCTTTTCATTTGTACAAATGAAAAGATTCAAAACTGAAAAGCTTTTCTATTTCAAAGAAGCAGGTGTTAAATGTATGAGAGCATTATCACCTATTCTTTGTCCTTTTTTTTTTTTCTTTATTTCTTCCTTATTTATTATTTATGGTTACTTTTTCTCAGTAAAACCAGACAGTGTCTCTGATATATCCTTTTCTTCGATCTTTCCTTGTAATCAAAATAGAATGGTCCATTATTTATCATAGGCAATGGCAGGGCATAACATACATGCTTACTCCCTAACTGAGTAACAATCAGAATCTTAATATGATTATAATAATTATTATATATATATATATATATATATATATATATATATATGTTATATTTTTTTCTCTTTTTTTCATTCAATAATGGAACATGTAACTAACAAAACAGAAGACTGCTGAACTGAGGAAAAGAGAAAATCCTGTTTTTATTCAAGGTTAACTCAAATTACCCAAATCCAAATATTGGTAAGAGAAATATCATAGAAGAAACAATTAAAACTTCAATATTGGATTTTGTAGCTATTTCTCCCAATACACGCACAAATAGGCATTTATAGATTCTTGTCAAAATATTTTACAATATTTGTTCAAGTTGAAATAAAAGGGGAAAAAAATCACAGAAAATTAACATACAGATGAACATGACAAATAGCAATTTCACAATCAAGATTTAAACCATAATTTCATTAAAATGCCTTTTTTTCCTTTCTGTGAGTAAGACATTACACCCAAGTTTCTTCTGAACAAAAACAGTTATATTGTCACATCATGTAATCGGAATTGTTCAACAAACCTAAATCATGGAATTGTTCTTTGTGATGCTTATTAACAAGAAAAAAAGAAAGGAGAAAAAATTCCTCAAGAGGAAAATGGTTGCAACACATCTTTCAGTAGCGTAATCCATTATAAATTAAAATTATTTTTTATAGCTTTGTTTTCCCAATTTGTGTAAGAGAACTGCATTTCTGTTGACAAAATATGCTCAGGCTGCTTTGATTAATTCAGCTTTGGCAAGAGACTTGCATACAAAGCCGGATATGAGATGAATTAAGCAGGATCTGGGGAAGCTTTGTTACTGCAGCTCTGGAATAGCAAGAATTGTCAACAGATGCATCACTATCATATTTGTCAAATTTTTTCCTTCCCGTTTTGTTGATCAATTCTCTCAGCGCATTTAGCAACACTGTTACTTTATTGTACTTGATTGTTTTTTAGCTTTGCCACACCTATTCCTGTTGATATATTCTCACCAATCAAGGTTAAATTTTATCACTGGAGAAAAAGAACCAATATACAAAGCCTGCCTAGAATATATCCAAGCAATTTTGAATATCTTGAGAACAGGTTTCGCAGCCTTGATATAATTTGGCAAGCAATCAGAAAATACCTTACTACACAAGAGCAAGTACTCTTTTATAGAGCTAGTTGGCAGTCAGATGTTATTGGGTGAGTTTGTGTACTGTGTGGCCATCACATTCTCAATGGAAGATGACTCATCATGTTTCCTGTTAGATTTTGGGAACACCTTACATTCCTTAGATCTGTCAGCCCAAATTTCATTCTTGATGAATTTTTTTTTTTTTTCACAAAGATCTAATCACCATTGAAATACAATGGATGAGATTAAGGTAAATACAGCAGCTGATAGAAATATGAAAAGAGTGCAGTTTTCAAAAGTGGAAGGGATGCTGGGATAAGTCTGTGAAATTTCAAGGAGAGTACTAAGTTCCATTACTCTAGGTAGAATATTTTTTGATAATATTCAATACTTTCCCAACAGACCTATGACACTGTTTTAAAATTTATGTTAAATCAATGAATCTTTGCTTTACCTTTTTTTTTTTTAAGTAGGATGGAAATGAGGTGACAATTTTCTTTAAAAATTTCAAACATTTCTCGATACAGCTAATGGTAATGGAGCAATGAATCTTTGCTTTACCTTGGTCACAAACTACTGCAAGTAGGATGGAAATGAGGTGACAATTTTCTTTTAAAATTTCAAACATTTCTCGATACAGCTAATGTAATGGAGCAATGAAACCTTATGAAAACTACTGCTTGAAGTAGGATGGAAATGAGGTGACAATTTTCTTTTAAAATTTCAAACATTTTCGATACAAATGGTAATGGATCTTTTGCTTTACCTTGGATGCTTGAAGTAGGATGGAAATGAGGTGACAATTTTCTTTTCAAACATTTCTCGATACAGCTAATTAATCAATGAATCTTTGCTTTACCTTGGTCACAAAGTACTAGGATGGAAATTGACCTTTTAAAATTCAAACATTTCTCTCAGCTAATGGTAATGGAGCAATGAATCTTTGCTTTACCTTGGTTTTAGGATGGAAATGACAATTTTCTTTTTAAAATTTCAAACATTTCTCGATACAGCTAATGGTAATGGAGCAATGAATCTTTGTTTGGTAAAAACTACTGCTTAGTAGGATGGAAATGAGGTGACAATTTTTTTTAAAATTTCCTTGGATACAGCTAATGGTAATGGAGCAATGAATCTTTGCTTTACCTTGGTCACAAATACTGAAGGATGGAAATGAGGTGACAATTTTAAAATTTCAAAATTTCTTTACAAAGCTAATGGTAATGGAGCAATGAATCTTTGCTTTACAGTCACAAACTAGTGCTTGAAGTAGGATGGAAATGGACAATTTTCTTTTAAAATTTCAAACATTTCTCGATACAGCTAATGGTAATGGAGCAATGAATCTTTTGCTTTACATTGGTCACAAACTACTACTTGAAGTAGGATGGAAATGAGGTGACAATTTTCTTTTAAAATTTCAAACATTTCTCGGATACAGCTAATGGTAATGGAGCAATAGGACCTTGGTCACAAAATGAAAGTAGGATGGAAATTTTCAATTTTTTTAAAAATTTCAAACATTTCTCGATACAGCTAATGGTAATGGAGCAATGAATCTTTTGCTTTACCTTGGTCACAAACTACTGCTTGAAGTAGGATGGAAATGAGGTGACAATTTTCTTTTAAAATTTCAAACATTTCTCGATACAGCTAATGGTAATGGAGCAATGAATCTTTGCTTTACCTTGGTCACAAACTACTGCTTGAAGTAGGATGGAAATGAGGTGACAATTTTCTTTTAAAAAATTTAGGAAACTAATTAATCAATGAATCTTTGCTTTACCTTGGTCTTGAAGTAGGATGGAAATACAATTTTCTTTTAAAATTTCAAACATTTCTCGATACAGCTAATGGTAATGGAGCAATGAATCTTTGCTTTACCTTGGTCACAAACTAGCAGTAGGATGGAAATGAGGTGACAATTTTCTTTTAAAATTTCAAACATTTCTCGATACAGCTTGGTAACAATGAATCTTTGCTTTACCTTGGTCACAAACTACTACTTGAAGTAGGATGGAAATGAGGTGACAATTTTCTTTTAAAATTTCAAAAGCAAATGGAAATGTAGGATGGAAATGAGGTGACAATTTTCTTTTAAAATTTCAAACATTTCTCGATACTTGGTAATGGAGCAATGAAAACCTTGGTTTGACAATTTTCTTTTAAAATTTCAAACATTTCTCGATACAGCTAATGGTAATGGAGCAATGAAACCTTGGGAGTAGGATGAATGACAATTTTCTTTTAAAAATTTTTAATGCTTTACCTTGGTCAAACTACTGCTTGAAGTAGGATGGAAATGAGGTGACAATTTTCTTTTAAAATTTCAAACATTTCTCGATACAGCTAAAAATGGAGCAATGAATCTTTGCTTTACACAAACTTGCTTGAAGTAGGGAAATGGACAATTTTCTTTTAAAATTTCAAACATTTCTGCTAAGGTAATGGACAATGAAATTTTGGTCACAAACTACTGCTTGAAGTAGGATGGAAATGAGGTGACAATTTTTTTTAAAATTTCAAACATTTCTCGATACAGCTAATGGTAATGGAGCAATGAATCTTTGCTTTACCTTGGTCACAAACTACTGCTTGAAGTAGGATGGAAATGAGGTGACAATTTTCTTTTTAAAATTTCAAACATTTCTCGATACAGCTAATGGTAATGGAGCAATGAATCTTTGCTTTACATTGGTCACAAACTACTTTGAAGTAGGATGGAAATGAGGTATTTTCTTTTAAAATTTCAAACATTTCTTACAGCTAATGGTAATGGAGCAATGAATCTTTAGGATTCACAAACTACTGCTTGAAGTAGGATGGAAATGAGGTGACAATTTTCTTTTAAAATTTCAAACATTTCTCGATACAGCTAATGGTAATGGAGCAATGAATCTTTGCTTTACCTTGGTCACAAACTACTGCTTGAAGTAGGATGGAAATGAGGTGACAATTTTCTTTTAAAATTTCAAACATTTCTCGATACACTAATGGTAATGGAGCAATGAATCTTTGCTTTACCTTGGTCACAAACTACTGCTTGAAGTAGGATGGAAATGAGGTGACAATTTTCTTTTAAAATTTCAAACATTTCTCGATACAGCTAATGGTAATGGAGCAATGAATCTTTGCTTTACCTTGGTCACAAACTAGGATAGGATGGAAATGAGGTGACAATTTTCTTTTAAAATTTCAAACATTTCTCGATACAGCTAATAGTAACAATGAATCTTTGCTTTACCTTGGTCACAAACTACTGCTTGAAGTAGGATGGAAATGAGGTGACAATTTTTTTAAAATTTCAAACATTTTCTCGATACAGCTAATGGTAATGGAGCAATGAATCTTGCTTTACCTTGGTCACAAACTACTGCTTGAAGTAGGATGGAAATGAGGTGACAATTTTCTTTTAAAATTTCAAACATTTCTCGATACAGCTAATGGTAATGGAGCAATGAATCTTTGCTTTTACCTTGGTCACAAACTACTGCTTGAAGTAGGATGGAAATGAGGTGACAATTTTCTTTTTAAAATTTCAAACATTTCTCGATACAGCTAATGGTAATGGAGCAATGAATCTTTGCTTTACCTTGGTCACAAAACTAGTGCTTGAAGTAGGATGGAAATGAGGTGACAATTTTCTTTTAAAATTTCAAACATTTCTCGATACAGCTAATGGTAATGGAGCAATGAATCTTTGCTTTACCTTGGTCACAAACTACTGCTTGAAGTAGGATGGAAATGAGGTGACAATTTTCTTTTAAAATTTCAAACATTTCTCGATACAGCTAATGGTAATGGAGCAATGAATCTTTGCTTTACCTTGGTCACAAACTACTGCTTGAAGTAGGATGGAAATGAGGTGACAATTTTTCTTTTAAAATTTCAAACATTTCTCGATACAGCTAATGGTAATGGAGCAATGAATCTTTTGCTTTACCTTGGTCACAAACTACTGCTTGAAGTAGGATGGAAATGAGGTGACAATTTTCTTTTAAAATTTCAAACATTTCTCGATACAGCTAATGGTAATGGAGCAATGAATCTTTGCTTTACCTTGGTCACAAACTACTGCTTGAAGTAGGATGGAAATGAGGTGACAATTTTCTTTTAAAATTTCAAACATTTCTCGATACAGCTAATGGTAATGGAGCAATGAATCTTTGCTTTACCTTGGTCACAAACTACTGCTTGAAGTAGGATGGAAATGAGGTGACAATTTTCTTTTAAAATTTCAAAATTTCTCGATACAGCTAATGGTAATGGAGCAATGAATCTTTGCTTTACCTTGGTCTCAAACTACAGCTAGGATGGAAATGAGGTGACAATTTTCTTTTAAAATTTCAAAATCGAATCTTTGAATCTTTACTTTTACCTTGGTCACAAACTACTGCTTGAAGTAGGATGGGACAATTTTCTTTTAAAATTTCAAACATTTCTCGATACAGCTAATGGTAATGGAGCAATGAATCTTTGCTTTACCTTGGTCACAAACTACTGCTTGAAGTAGGATGGAAATGAGGTGACAATTTTCTTTTAAAATTTCAAACATTTCTCGATACAGCTAATGGTAATGGAGCAATGAATCTTTGCTTTACCTTGGTCACAAACTACTGCTTGAAGTGGATGGAAAATGACAATTTTCTTTTAAAATTTCAAACATTTTTACAGCTAATGGTAATGGAGCAAAACTTTACCTTGGTCACAAACTACTGCTTGAAGTAGGATGGAAATGAGGTGACAATTTTCTTTTAAAATTTCAAACATTTCTCGATAAGCTAATGGTAATGGAGCAATGAATCTTTTTGCTTTTACCTTGGTCACAAACTACTGCTTGAAGTAATAGGATTTGAGGATGACAATTTTCTTTTAAAATTTCAAACATTTCTCGATACAGCTAATGGTAATGGAGCAATGAATCAATGAACCTTGGTCACAAACTACTACTTGAAGTAGGATGGAAATGAGGTGACAATTTTCTTTTAAAATTTCAAACATTTCTCGATACAGCTAATTAATGGAGCAATGAATCTTTTTGCTTTACCTTGGTGAAGTAGGATGGAAATGAGGTGACAATTTTCTTTTAAAATTTCAAACATTTCTCGATACAGCTAATGGTAATGGAGCAATGCTTTACTACTTGAAGTAGGATGGAAATGAGGTGACAATTTTCTTTTAAAATTTCAAACATTTCTCGATAAGCTAATGAATCTTTTGCTTTACCTTGGTCACAAACTACTGCTTGAAGTAGGATGGAAATGAGGTGACAATTTAGGATGGTCACAAAAATGAGGATGGAAATGACAATTTTCTTTTAAAATTTCAAACATTTTCAGCTAATCGTAATGGACAATGCTAATGGTAGGATGGATACAGCTAATGAATGGAGCAATGAATCTTTGCTTTACCTTGGTCACAAACTACTGCTTGAAGTAGGATGGAAATGAGGTGACAATTTTCTTTTAAAATTTCAAACATTTCTCGATACAGCTAATGGTAATGGAGCAATGAATCTTTGCTTTACCTTGGTCACAAAATGCTTGAAGTAGGATGGAAATGAGGTGACAATTTTCTTTTAAAATTTCAAACATTTTCTCGATACAGCTAATGGTAATGGAGCAATGAATCTTTGCTTTACCTTGGTCACAAACTACTGCTTGAAGTAGGATGGAAATGAGGTGACAATTTTCTTTTAAAAATTTCAAACATTTCTCGATACAGCTAATGGTAATGGAGCAATGAATCTTTGCTTTACCTTTTCTTAGGATTAACAATTTTCTTTTAAAATTTCAAACATTTCGATCAGCTAATGCTAATGGAGCAATGAATCTTTTTGCTTTGGAGCAGGATGGAAATGACAATTTTCTTTTAAAATTTCAAACATTTTTGGTAACCTTGGTCACAAACTACTGCTTGAAGTAGGATGGAAATGAGGTGACAATTTTTTTTTAAAATTTCAAACATTTCTCGATACAGCTAATGGTAATGGAGCAATGAATCTTTGCTTTACCTTGGTCACAAACTACTGCTTGAAGTAGGATGGAAATGAGGTGACAATTTTCTTTTAAAATTTCAAACATTTCTCGATACAGCTAATGGTAATGGAGCAATGAATCTTTGCTTTACCTTGGTCACAAACTACTGCTTGAAGTAGGATGGAAATGAGGTGACAATTTTCTTTTAAAATTTCAAACATTTCTCGATACAGCTAATGGTAATGGAGCAATGACCTTGGTCACAAAATGAATTTCAAACTCGATACAGCTAATGGTAATTGCAATGAATCTTTTGCTTTACCTTTTTACTGTGAAAGTAGGATGGAAATGAGGTGACAATTTTCTTTTTAAAATTTCAAACATTTCTCGATACAGCTAAACAATGAATCTTTGCTTGAAGTAGGATGGAAATGAGGTGACAATTTTCTTTTAAAATTTCAAACATTTCTCGATTGGGCTGGTAATGGACAATGAATCTTTGCTTTAGGATGGAAATGAGGTGACAATTTTCTTTTAAAATTTCAAACATTTCTCGATACAGCTAATGGTAATGGAGCAATGAATCTTTCTTTACCTTTACCTTTGAAATGAGGTGACAACTTTTAAAATTTCAAACATTTCTGCTAATGGTAATGGAGCAATGAATCTTTGCTTTAAGTAGGATGGAAATGACAATTTTCTTTTAAAACAATTTTCTAATGGTAATGGAGCAATGAATTTTAAAACTTTGAAGTAGGATGGAAAAACAATTTTCTTTTAAAATTTCAAACATTTCTCGATACAGCTAATGGTAATGGAGCAATGAATCTTTGCTTTACCTTTCACAAACTACTTGCTTGAAGTAGGATGGAAATGAGGTGACAATTTTCTTTTAAAATTTCAAACATTTCTCGATACAGCTAATGGTAATGGAGCAATGACCTTGGTCACAAAAAGTAGGAGAAATGACAACAATTTTCTTTTAAAATTTCAAACATTTCTCGATACAGCTAATGGTAATGGAGCAATGAATCTTTGCTTTACCTTGGTCACAAACTACTGCTTGAAGTAGGATGGAAATGAGGTGACAATTTTCTTTTAAAATTTCAAACATTTCTCGATACAGCTAATGGTAATGGAGCAATGAATCTTTGCTTTACCTTGGTCACAAACTACTGCTTGAAGTAGGATGGAAATGAGGTGACAATTTTCTTTTAAAATTTCAAACATTTCTCGATACAGCTAATGGTAATGGAATCTTTGCTTTACCTTGGAATCTAGGATTGAGGTGACAATTTTCTTTTAAAATTTCAAACATTTCTTTACAGCTAATGGTAATCAATGAATCTTTGCTTTACCTTGGCTTACTGCTTGAAGTAGGATGGAAATGAGGTGACAATTTTCTTTTAAAATTTCAAACATTTCTCGATACAGCTAATGGTAATGGAGCAATGAATCTTTGCTTTACCTTGGTCACAAACTACTGCTTGAAGTAGGATGGAAATGAGGTGACAATTTTCTTTTAAAATTTCAAACATTTAATCGATACTTTTAATTTTAGGATGGAGGTGACAATTTTCTTTTTAAAATCTTTGCTTTACCTTGGTCACAAAACTACTGCTTGAAGTAGGATGGAAATGAGGTGACAATTTTCTTTTAAAATTTCAAAAATTTTTTTTTTTTAAAACAGTTTTTCTGGAACTTAGATTTCTCAAGTTCACTAAATATGATTGCTCTTTCTAATATTGATGGTAGTTTACTTTCAAATCTTTTTTTTTTTTTGCAGTGTGGAAAGATTAATTATATTATTTTCAAATCTAGTTCCATGTGCTATCCATTTTAGTTGTTGCTGCCTGTTGAAAGTTTTCAAGTGATGGGGTTTTTGGTAAAACTGCATTTTGCAGCATCAGTCTATATGGTTTGATGAAGGATTATCTTTATTAAAACGTAAAGGATTTATTTACTGGAAGCCATTTTTAATCATCAATCAGAGAAGACAGCTGCAAACAGGTGATGATTTAGAATTTTTTTTTTAGTCAGTAAGGAACAAAACTACATTGAACACAAGCTATCCTCAGTTCAATTTCCTTATCTCCTATACTAAACTTGTTATAACTGATCCATATACTGAGAGATTTGAATTGTTTGGCATTTATTAATTCCACATTCTGAATTTTTTTGTTTAGCTTTGTGGAGCAGCAGTCAAAATGAGAAAGAAGAAGAGGAAGATTTTATTGCACCAATCTTTTAAGTGGAGATATTTTGTCTTAAAAATTAGCTTTTAAAATCCTGTTATTTGAATGGACTCAAACACTAACCTCTGGTACTGATGATTTGATTTGGTTTGCTTTATTTTACGGCATATCACCCTCAATGCCGACAAAATTTTTATTGCTGGTAATTTTTTGTTTTTCAAAAATCTATTTCTGGGAATATTTTCCTTCAAAAAATGCATAGCTGGTTATATTTTTTCAACAAATGTATAGCTGTTTGTATGGCTATTTTTTTTTTTTAGGTATTTCTGATAATAGTTTTTCCATCAAAAATTATTGCTGGTAATAATATTTTTACAAAGTATTTTTAGTATTAAAACCTATTTTTACACTTTCATAATATTTTGACCCAAGTATGAGTGTTAACTATTTGCCCATAGCTAGGACCCTAACAGGTGCTACCACCCCGGGTCAGGGTGGACCTGGGAACACCAGCAATTAAGAGGTGGTTCCATGCTCCTCAAAACCTCCTGGTCAGATGCCTTGCTGTTGGATGTAGTTTATCATCTTACCCAGGACATGGACATAGTTTATTGCCATACCCAGGATGAGGTACTGATGGAAAATACACAATAATAAATCCTTACTTATTAGATGGACCAACATACCTCGCAAAGATCGTATTTTGAACTGTCTTAATCCAACCTCCATTGTCCAAAAACTGACAATGAGACAATACTGAAATTTTTTTGCCTGACTTACTTCCCAAATGTAATATTCTAATGACCAAACATCAAAATACTTTTTTAAAAAGTTGGTCAGGCTGATAACTTTTCAGCATTCCTTAGTTGATCTGGGCAAAAGTATTTCAGTCAGTAGAGAAATGCAAGTGATCATGAGCACACAAAAAATGGATAGCAAAAAATATACAGCACATAATTTTACTATATAAATGCACTGAAAAAAACAAGGAAGGGATTGTCTGTGGTCAGGAAATCATACATGAATAAAGAACAGAGAAATGTGAAGTTAGTCAAACAGTTACTAGACAGGAAAACAAAATCAACGAAATCATGTAGCCCAGTACAATCTGTCATATATTACATGGTGATAAGGTCAGAAACTTCATTGCACTATGAAATAAAATACCATAAAGGATAGGGACTTGTGACATATTGAGCTACTATATAATCGGATTTGATTACTGACAGAATGAGATTATATATATAATTATTAGGTTGCTTAGAAAATAATACCAGATTTTAGAATCAACTTTTATTCCAGAATGAATGTATTTAAGCAGTGTTTAAATCAGTCAAAATAGCAATCCTGGACATCTACGAGGTGGTATCAAAAAGTTTCCAGACTAGTTCTGTAGTGGGCCAACAGATAGGAATACACATTTGTGCACACAATGAGAGCTAGCAGTGACCTTTGATTTTGCTTATGGAAAATGATTTTCAGGCTGGATTTCAAAAGTGGCTGGAACACTGGAACTGGTGTACTGCTGCGTGAGGTGATTATTTTGAAGGACATGATGTTAAAACTTAGGTAAATATATTAGTTTTTTTTTTACCATAACTAGTCTGTGAACTTTTCGATACCACCACTTCTGTCATTGAGTTTACAATAAAGCTCTTAAGGTTTGGACACCAAAAAACCTTTGAATGCAGTTTCTTTGCAATGGATTGTCTTTTGTCTTAAAACATTGTCAAGATGCTTGAAAAAGTGGTAGTCAGTGAGTGAGAAATCAGGCAAATATGGTGGATGTCAACAAGCTTATGCAATGTCATCCTGGCAATATCTGGCTGACCATTGTCATGAAAGAGAATTGGACCTTGTCAACTAAGCAGTGCCGGTCACATTTTGCTTAACTGAATGTACATTTGATCCAGTTGCTGGCAGTAAACTTTGGCAGTGATGCTCTGGTTAGATTCCAGAAATCTGTAATGGATAATGCCAATGGCGGCCGGCAAGACAGCCACCATAATCTTTTGTTGGTGCAATTTCAGTTTTGGAAAGTGTTTGCATCCTTTGTCATGATCAAGCCATTGAGCTGATCCTTTACAATTACCATAAAGGATCCATTTCTCAACACAAGTTACTATTCAATCAAGAAAAGGATCATTCATATTTGGCAGATGCAGCATTGAACAAACTTTAAACTCTTTCACTTTCACTGAGTTCATGTGGAACCCATTTATCAAGTTTCTACATCTTGTCAATTCTCTTAAGTTTGTCAGATATTGTTGTAAAGCTAACACTCATTATCTGAGACATGTCTTTTGTTTAATTACTGTTTTCAGATCTAGATTGTCAATTGAAGATAGATTTCCTCTACCATCTTGATCTTTAAAACTTGTATCCTAACTGGAGAACTTCAAAAAACAGCATATGTTGATCCTACACCCCATGTTCTGTTAATGTTGGCAGCAGTTCAAGAAGCAATATGAACAAGCTTGAACTCATGTAAAAAAAAAGTAAAGACATGTCTTCTTTTTTCATGTTCCAGATGAGGTGTTCTGAAAGACTTTAATCATTAGGAATGAGTAATATATTTTTGCACACATACTATAATATATTAGAACACAAACGGTTTATTCTAAAATTGGACATTATTTTCAAAACAATCTATTAACATAAAGTATTTGAGCAAATAAGAACAGTTAGACTAAAGTTCCAGAAGTGAATGAAAGGAGAGTATCATCACATTTTTGAAGGAGAAATTTATTCATTTTTTCAGCACATTTTGATTAGCTAGAATTATTCTCTTTAGATAATATATTTGCAAGAGTTTGAGTTATTTTCTGTATAAAATACATTTGCATGAATTATTTTCTTTTGTACGTGGTATATTGTGATAATCATGAAAGTCATCATAGCTGTTAAATATCAGGGGGTTTGAACTGGTGCAGACAGAGTCTAAGGAGAATCTTGAATTCTAAAACAACGAATCATTGTTTAGTTGGGACCAATTTAATCTCTTTACTGTTAAATAAAAAGATAATTTAACTCTAACAATTTTCTGCATAAAGCATATTAGAAAATATAAAGTTTTGCACATCAAATTCATTATTGTCTGTCTGCTGTATTTTTCTATTGATGCTCCACTAAAAAATGCATTTACAAATCTTACTGAGAGACAGTAACAGCCAATCAAAACTAACATTATCATGCTGAAAATTGTAAACATATAATTCTATCATTTATGAAAGAAATTAATCTTTTATTAATGCATGCAAACTATTCTCTGTTAATATTTTTTATATATATATATATATATATATATATATATATATATATATATATTTCTGAAGAATTAATGAATTTATTTTAATGCAACATTTGTATTACTTCAAACATTATTATAGTGGATACTCCTCTTTGAAATAGACACCCCATTTTCATTTATTTTTAAACAGTGTGTATTACATCTATTGATCTACACATATGTGAAGTTTTGATCAAGAAACTCTGTTCCCTGGTTGGGATTGAGCCTGTTCACATCATAGAAGATGTCACCATTTGATCTGGCATACATTACCATTCAACTACACAGGCTGATTGGCATAATACACACTGTTTAATGTAAAAATAAAAATGGGGCATCTATTTCAAATATGAGTATCCACTACAGTAACATTTAAGTATATATATATATATATATAGATAGATAGATAGATCTATATATATATATATATATATATATACAAAGCACAATTATCACTTGAGGAATGTATATCTCTCATTGAGATCTCTCAAAACCTTATTTTTCTATCTGAAATTAAATGCTTTATCAACTTAAGAGAATATCTTCAATAAGGAACATGGAAATTATGATATAGCCAGTGTGCTTACCAGAGATATTTTATAGCCAGTGTGTATGACCAGAGATATTTTTCTATTTGAATTTAAATTCTCTATCAACTTAAAGGAATATCTTCAATAAGGAACATGCAAATTATGATATAGCCAGTGTGTATTACCAGAGATATTCTATAGCCAGTGAATATTACCAGAGATATTTTTCTATATGAAATTAAATTCTTTATCAACTTAAGGGAATATCTTCAATAAGGAACATGCAAATTATGATATAGCCAGTGTGTGTTACCAGAGATATTTTATTGCCAGTATGTATTACCTAGAGATATTTTTCTATTTGAAATTAAATTCTTCATGAACTTAAAAGAAAATCTTCAATAAGGAACATGGAAATTATGATATAGCCAGTGTGTATTACCAGAGATATACCTTGTAAATACTATAATTCCAACTTTTGACCATTGAATCACAGATTTACTATAAACCTGCTCTAGACCAATAAATATAAAAATGAGAAGAATTATTTTACATATTTTTTGTATGTACAAAAAATAAAGGAATGAAAGCTAATAAAGCAGAATGCAGGCAATCATCCACACAATGGCATCTTCAAATTTTGTGTCAATGAAACAAGTTTATGATTTCATAGTCAATTTATAAAATTTATTTCATCCATCCTCTATGCAATGTTGCACGAACAAGTGAATCTTTTATTTGATTTTTATTAGCAATTAAGATAAGATTGCATAAAAAAGCATTCTTTTGTGTAGAATTCATTTGGGTTTGATTTCAAACAACATTTTACAGTATCTAGATTTTATGGAAAAAAATATGCTGACTTCTTTCCAAAAGCAGGTACCCATAAAGTCATATATTTATAACTTGACATGAATTCAATATTTTTTGAGGTAATAAATTTATCTTCTACAATGAGAAGACAACAATAAAATCTTGATTCCTCCGAAAGAGCAAAATAAAAACACAACATGTAAACAGGGCTTACATGTAAACAGGGCATAATGACAAAAAGAATAACACTGAAATAATATTGGCCTCAACAATGAGTAATGTATAGCAATTTAATCTAATGAACCCTTATAGCTGCACAATCTTTTATCTGAAATTCTAAAATCAAACATTTTTTCCATGGATGTCATCTACATGGCATAGGTTTGTATTTGTCATCAAATATGACCAGACATGATCCATGTCGCAAAATTTGCTTTTACTACACTCTACCAATTATATGCATGGTCAGTACACATATACAATTACTAATACAAATGAAACCTATAGGTCTTAGCAAGAACAATCCTTTTGCAAACATCTTGGACTGATATTAAAGAATCACAAACAAATGGTAATATTTGCTGTTTCTTTATAAGGAAACATTAGCATTCAATGGCCGAGCAGTCAATACAACTGTCAATTGAAATTCATAAAATCATTCAATTAAAAGAAATTTTCAGGAAAATAGGTTTCTCAAATCCAATAATTATTATTGCTCTTTTCAGTAGTGACAGGGGCTTTCCTTCCTAACCTTTTTGTTTTAAGTAGTGTGGAATATCAACATCTTGATTATGACACTTTTCTCGTTTTGGAACATCTCCGATCCATTTTACTTGTTGATGTTGTTGAAAGTCAACAGCCAAATAACAGAAACCAAAATCACTGACACCATCATGCTTATGACTTCTGTAACCCATTAGGGTCCTTACGGGCACTACATGTACTGCAGCCAAAGTAAGAGTGGGGTGTCTTAGGCAAGATAGCCTGATGGAGCCCAACCCTCTCTAGGCTGGTTTAAATTCAGAGTTTTCCTTCTCCTAGGCTAATCTCAAACCAAGGTCATAGAACCTGCTATTTACCCATAGATGGTGGGGAGGATTGATAGATTCATGCCTTTCCTGAGGTAAGTGAATGTAATGAACTCAGCCAGAAATGAAATTGGCTCTCTGATTTCTCAATCTGAGTTGCTATTCATTACTCCAATGTGTAGAAACCTCAAAGGCCACATTACTGGCAATAACAATTAGTTGACTTGAGAAACCTATTTTCCTAAAAAATTGTTTTAATACAAACATTTTATAAATTTTAACCAATAATATCATCAGATGTATGGTCAATGAATGCTGAATATTTCCATATAAGGAAATGGCTAAGATTACCATTACCAGGCCTTGTTAAGCAGAGTAGAAACTATTATTTTACAATTACTGTGTATTAGTACTTCTACTATTAAGACATGCCTCTATAGCTCATGAATAATTTGCTTAATTTTTCAATGATTTTAACGTTGAAAATTGTAGAAAAAGCTGCAGAATATCCCATGGCTAATATCTGACTTTACTGTTCATCATATATACAATACCTACATAACAATTTCAAAATCTAAAAAATTCTAATCCCTGAAATGTATTTGGATCCCAGATTTTTTTTTTATAAAAAACTTGGGACTTGCATAATGGAATTCTGTGATTAAACCTAAGTACACTACACTAATAGCCTTGTGCCAAACTAAGCTATACTTAATAAATAACTACAGCAATGGTTAGGAAGTAAGTCCCACAAACCATTACTGTTGTAGCATGTTTACTACTTGGTGAACCACAGCTGAAGATAAGATTAAATTAAGCTTTTAAATCACAAGGCTACCTTGCCGCTGAGTAAATCTGTAGCAAGCTTGTTTCAGAGACTATGACAAGTGTAAAAACTTTAATTCATACTGAGTGATTACATAAGTTATTTCATATCCCATGAAATATACAGTCTAAGACTTATTCTCCACTCTACAGCCTCTTCCTACATATGCAATATTGCAATTCCCTATCTCTATTTCAATGGTAAATATTTATATGAACTCCATTCTTTAGATCCACCAGTTCAAACCTTGTACTGTTTGGAGATGCCATGTTACTTTCACAGAGTTGAATCAGCCTCATTTCCTCCATATTCACATGTAAGAAAAAAGTTCCTGTTGTAATGGAATGTCCCACTCTACCTATCACCTATTATGGACTAATTATATCAGTAGATATAGTGTGCACAGGATATACCTGACGGACTTGCTTCGGGAATTACTTGCCAACTAACTGATTTCCTGTCTTTGAATAATGTATTCTCTTTTACAATAAATCTCTCTTTCTTTCATCTATGCCTGTGTTGCTGTTTCTTTCACTTGATTACCACCTTTGTCTGTTTGTAACCTTTTTAAGGATACAACAGTTCCACTGAGGCAGTTTTTTCCCCCAATAACAGATACTTTGTGGATGCTTACCTAAACACAATACTCTTAACCTCTACAGGTCAGGGGTCAATTGTTATACATCATTTTCATAACCTTTATTCTCTACCAACACATTTTACTTATATCACACATCATTCATCATACCAATTTTAACAGTAACCCACTATCTTGAGTGGCTCTTGAGACTTGTAATCGGTGAGCTTTAGTATAAAAAATAAAACTTTTATTAATATTTCAGTCTCTTTAAATTTGTGAATGCAAAATATGGCTAACTAATGTAATATATCCAGAAAGTATGATAAATAAATCTGACCCACAAACCAACAAATCAAAATAACAAAAATGAATAAAACTAATGATTTCATATATCTTCGTATTTTTGATGAAACATTTTTTTCTCTAAATTCAAATACAATGTCAAATCTCTTTTCTCATTTTCAAATTCCTTTCCTTCCCAATATATCTCTGCAGTTTTTATCATCTTAAAAATGAAAATCACAGATCACTCTGATTAAATTATATATATTTTTTTTTAGAAGTAACAAAATTCCATGCTATTAAAATAGCAATGTTTTTAGTTGCAAGTCATCAACATTGATATCTTAAAAAATATAATGATTGTAAGTAACATAGTAGATTACATAGTGACATCAGTGGTCTGTATTCTAAACTAATTAAAAAACACAGAAGTAGACATCTTGATTGAAAGACTGAATTAATCTTTATTTTCCCCAGGTGGATATAGTGCTAAACTAAGCTAACAAATCCAGTAGACAAAAAAAAAAAAAATCATAAAAATGACTATACGAAAAAGCCTCAATGAGAAGGTTTGTAAGAATGTCCCTAAATTGAATATATGTTTAAGTTAGTATAAATGCAAAAGAAATTCAAAAATTGTGTCTGTAAGAAAAAGACCAAAGATTAATTATCACAAGAGGAATTTACAAAATATCACAAAATACTATTGTTTTATTTCCAGTGATTTTTAAAATTGACTAGAAAGTATCGGCCACCTCAAAATAATGAAAATTTAAAAAGCAGATACACTCTCAATTCTCTTAATTTATGGACAGGAGCTGCCTGCTCTCACTTTCCAGTCTTGATAGAGTCTAAAATTGTCTCAGCATACTTGTAAGTTATGAATTATTCCCCCACCCTGCTCAACAACACCTTTCCCACATGAAATGTTGCAAGCCTCTCACTGGTCTATTGCTTTTTCCATAGAAAGTGTTCAGTCAAACTAAATTCCTTAGTTTTACCAGTTCTAATCTTCATGGCTAAGACCCCCCCATACCACGCACATTATAGCAAACCACCCTCATTTCTTTCATATTCTCTTAATGAGATATGTTCCATCTGCTTATTCCCACAAAACTACTTTTTGGAACCAACTCTCAAGATGATGCTTTCTTGATTACTACAATCTTAACCTGTTCAAGTTTAGGGTCAGCCATTATCTTCCCTACATATCCCTAGAAACTGTGCCTCTTACTCTGTGACCACCTCTACCTCAAGTGGCTATTGGGCCTTCTACAAGGTGAACTTCATTGTAAAAAAACTTTTTTTTTAAATTATCTCAATGTTCCATAATTTGGGAGTTCAAATGTTAACCTGCATATTTAATTATACAGAGATCCTCTTTTATTAATGATTTTGTTTTCTTCAAATTCCTTGAATGGTTATATTCAGTTTACATAATGTTTTTCAGTTGCAGTCTAAGTGAAGTCAGTATAAAAATTAGAAGTCATAAGTCTTATTAAATATAGCAGTATCTAATTTTCAGAGATGTTATCTCTCCTTGACATTGACAAATGATATTCTCCTACCAAGTAGATGTAAGATATGATCCAAAATAAGTTATTTGCATGGCATGCTTTTTAAGGTGAAAATTTTCCACTTGCATGGCTATTCCAGGCAGCACTTGTATTTGTTACAAAAGAATAGATTGATATGCACAGACAAGCATATTACATATTGCACATATATTGTAATAATATGCACATATGCATAACTATCATGTTGGCTTTAATTTGCTGTTTGCCATAAAAATTTTGCATCACTTGAATGACAGTGACAAGGTTTTTGTCTTTCTTGAATAGCAGAACAGTTTTGTAATTGATACCTGATTGAAAAATAGAAAATAGATTGTCTGTTTTTTGGACAAATATTACAAAAAACAACAAATTGGAATCGAAAAAGAAAAAAAATAAACTTAACATCCACCCACTCAATCGGACTCAACCATTCCATTAGAAATAAAAGTGAGTAAGAACAAAAAAATTAAGAAAAATAAATAAAAATCAAAACAAAGAAAGTAATCTCTAAGAATTCTTTTTTTTTCTTTTTATTTGTCTTGCATCAGATTCTATTTCCCTATTCACAGCCAAAATAATTTGGTTGACATTGCAATTCTGAGCATCCATTTTACATCACTTGTTTTTCCTTCTCTTTCTATTTCCACATGATATCAAAAGCATAAAAAAAAATTAAATGCAGAAAAGAGGAAGCAGGAGAAACAATTTTAAAAAAGAAAAGAAAAAAAATAAATGCAACAATTCTAATTTAAATAAAAATCATTAACAAAAAATCCCAAATCCTCACTTGTCATTAAACTCCCCTACAATATTTCCAAAGTAATTCCAACATCCCCCACCTAGAAAATAATTAAATATTCCGTTGAACAAATAACAGCAAATTATAACACTATTTAAGATAAACTGAATCCTCAGAAGGGACAAAAGATAGATTCATACATTTCCCCTGGGTATTTGTGCGTAAGTAAATATAATAAACTCAACCAGAATTTGTACTCAGCCCTCTGAGTTCTCATTCAGAGCCGATATTCAATATACTACAATGAACATCCCAAATCGTAAAAAGATAATCACTTATGTTAATCTATTTCATGTTATGTTCATTTTTGAACATTTATTTCTTTTTTATTGAAAAAACAAGTATTTTCACCCGACAGCAAAACATAACTCAGTATTTAGTGATGAAACCCTTCTTGGCAAGCACAACAGCTAGATGTTTCTTGTAGTTTGTTATCAAGTTTTTACAGATCACAGGGGGGGATTTTGGCCCACTTCTCTTTGCAGATTCCAAATCTTTAATACTTGTAGGTTGTTGTTGGGCAACACAAAGCTTCAGCTCCTGCCACAGATTCTCTAAAGGATTAAGTTCCAGAGACTGACTAGGCCACTTCATTATCTTAATGTGATTCTTCTTGAGCCATTCCTTTGTTGCCTTATCCTTTGGGTCATTGTTATGCTGTAACACTCATCCACAACCTATCTTCAGTGTCCTGGCTGAAGCAAGGAGGTTTTCACTCAAGATTTCCCTGTACTTGACCCCATCCATCTTTCCCTTGACCCAGTGTAATCATCCTGTCCCCTTAACAAAGAAACAGACCCAAAGTATAATGCTTCCACCACCATGCTTAATCGTTTGAATGGTCTTCTTGGGGTCCAAGTCAGCTTTTTTTTCCTCCAAACATGGTGATTCAAGTTGATGCCAAAAAGTTCAATTTTAGTTTTATCTAACCACAGCACTTTCTCCCAACTTTCCTTTGAATCATCTAGGTGCTCATTTGCAAACTTCTGACGGGCATATACATATGCCTTCTTGAGTAGGGGGACCTTGCAGACATTACATGATTTCAGTCCACAATATGTAGTGTGTTACTAGTGGTCATCTTGATGACTGTGGTCACAGCTGTCTTGAGATCATCAACAAGCTCTTGCCATGTAGTTCTGGGTTGTTTCCTCATCATCATGTTGGGTGATCTTGCATGGAGCTCCAGACTGAGGGGGATTGATAATCAATTGTTATTTCTTCCACTTTCTTATTATCACATCAACAGTTGACGCCTTCTCACCTAGATGCTTGCCAATTGCCTTGTAGCCCATTCCAGTCTTGTGCAAGCATAAAATTTTGTCCAGGATGTCCTTAGACAATTCTTTCATCTTGCCCATTGTAAAGAGATTAGATTCTGATTCATTGAAGGATTCTGTGAACTAGTGTCTTTTATACAGGTAATGAGTACTTGATTAGGAGTCATAATTGAGTAATAGGACTAGTCTATATGCCTCCTGTTCACATAACCGGTCTGTGGGGCCTGAATCATTGCTGGTTGGTAGGGGGTGAAATATTTATTTTTTTCAATAAAAAAGAAATGTATGTTCAAAAATTAATATAATATGATTTTCTAGAATTATTTTTATATTCTATTTCTCACTTTCAAGATGGACCTACCCTGAAAATTACAGACCATTCCCATTTTTGTAAGTTTCTCAACTCAGAAAATTAGCAGGGGATGAAATACTTATTTTCCCCATTGTAAGTCTGTAACGGCATTCTGCTTTGTCTCAGATATTTACCACTCTAATGCATTAGCATTCAAGACACCCAAACCTGCCTTACAAATATCAGCTCTCATTGTTTAACCCACTGCCCCATTTATGCTTCTTCCTTATGTGGCATGTCCCCTCAGGATGAAGGTGATCATAGCTCTCCACAACTTTCTGTCCTTTGCAGCTCTAATTAATTTTTGTCTTTTCTTTATTTCTAAACCCTGTTCCACCATCCATTTTCACAAGCTTATCAAGTACGTTGCACATTGTTTTCCTTTGTCTCTCTTACTTTTAATCTGTCCTGTGAGTAACAGATTTTCCTAGCCCTTGTAATGTTCTGCACAAGAGGCTATCGATGCTTGCTAGGCATCGATTAATACGTTGATAGGATGTTAGGATGGTTGTTGATTGTCCCTCAGGTCATGGTGGCCTCCTATTCCCCTTTTGCTGCTAAGCTGTTGATTAAGATTAACCGGATGTCCGGAGGGGACCTAACTCTTGTGTCTCTAGGGGTTATCTCCCTTCTGTTGCTGGGATATTATAATGCTTTCTTTCTTTTTTTTTTTTTTTTTGAGAGGGTTTTTTTTTCGGATGAGCTACTTTCCAAGCCATCTTCGAACTTTCCAAAGCTGTGAGAATCAAGCAAATCAAAATTGGAATCATCAGAATGAAGATCTTCTTCATCACCCTGCAATGTGAGATTCTGAGTGGAAGAAATAGTTATGGTCTGGTTTGGAGAAGAATCAAGGTCTTGGTCAGATGAAGTGTTGGACATTTTCGAACGGTTGGCATCAGTTCTAGAGGTTTTGTTATGAATTTTCTTGCGTGACTGTCTAAAGTGTAGCATTTTCTGGATGGAGTTGAGGGGAGACATGACTTGTGGCTCTGGCACAGACGGTTGTGGACAAGGTGCCGACTTACATTTTGTTGATATCTGTTGGACATTTGAAGAGGAGTACAATGGATTTTGAAAATCTGTTGAAGCAGCTGTTGTTGGACGTTTCTTAACTTTTTGATAAAACTTGAGAGCATCTTCATAAACATCATTTTGAGGACGCAAATATATTGCATTTTGTGAGAATCTCTTGCTTTGTTGGAAACTGCTAGAAGCAGTTTGCGGATAAGTTGATGAAGGAGTGGCAGGAAAATTCTGTTGACAACATTTAAGCTTCAATTCATTTATTTCATGTGACATTCTCTTCATTTCTGTGCACAGCATTTCTTGCATTTGGATGAAGTGTCTCTCCATAGACAAATGGGATTTTCGTCGTTCGTTATCAAAAAGAGATGATAACTGGTGAATATTGATGTAGGCGGTCATCAATTCTTGTTTATAAAGAGCGTTTTCAGCTTCAAGTTTCTGGACTGTGGAATTGATTTTGTGGAGAGTTTGTGATTGTTCATCAAGTTGCCGTTTTATTTGGTTGGGAAGCCCCAAAAATAAAGATGAACTCCTGTTTGCTGGAGTATCCATTTCAATTGGAGGTGGCAAGTTCTGAGCTCCAGCTGTGTGGAACACGTATTCTGTATCACTACCACTGCTATGTGGATTCCGTTGGTCATTTTTAATGCGGTTCACTGAGCGTCGATTGGTCTGTGTTCGTGGGGGACGATTTGTTCCCCGTTGTCTGTTTTCGTCATTTAATCTTCTGAAACAGACAGAGGTGAAGTGTCCCCACCTTTCGCAGTATGTGCACTGGGTATGAAATGCAGGGCAAGATGTCGGTCCCCGCTCATGAGGGTATTTTCCGTTGCAATTCCTGCACTGGTATTGCCAGGGATAGTTGCTTGGTTGGCGCTGTTCGTCTGCGACTTTGTTTAATGGGGCGGTCGTAGCAGAAGCGATGTTGTTGTCTTCCAGTCAGTCGCATTGTTTGTAGGTGCGACGCTATCGTCTCCGTTGTCCTTGCGGAGTTTATTAAGTCATGTAGTGACATATCTGAGTTCATGAGTCCCTTCTGGCAGACTTTTTCCGACAGGCAGCCTGTAATTGGTGGGACTTCACCTTGGAATCCATGTCGGAAAAACGGCACATAGCCGCAGCTTCCTTTAGTTTGCGGTAGAAGTCTTCGATGCCTGGGCTATTTTGTTTAATTTATCGGAACACGAATTGGTTGTATTCCGTGTCGTTTTCAGGGTTGAAGTGGTTGTGTACCGCTGAGACAAGCTTGTTGAAATGTGTTTCATTTTTTTCCAGTGTGACTCGCTCCTGTGGTATTTCGTCGATGATATCATTCGTAGCCTCGCCGACAAACATGAGTAAGATTGCTTTTTGCCGTTTGTCATCCTCAATGTTATGTGCGACAAAATAGTTTTTCAGTCTTTTTACGTATTTTGTCCATCTTGCTGCTTTGGCTGTTGACTCACAATCAAATTTGGGGTAGTGTGGTACGGCAGCCATATTGGTTGTATATCGAACACGTGTTGAATTTTTTTCTTTTTTTTTTAAGTGTGTTGATGTTCTGTTTTTGTGAGGGTAACGACTCAGTCCACATCGCCAATGTAATGTTCTGCGCAAGAGGCTATCGATGCTTGCTAGGCATCGATTAATACGTTGATAGGATGTTAGGATGGTTGTTGACTGTCCCTCGGGTCATGGTGGCCTCCTATTCCCCTTTTGCTGCTAAGCTGCTGATTAAGATTCCGGATGTCCGGAGGGGACCTAACTCTTGTGTCTCTATGGGTTATCTCCCTTCTGTTGCTGGGATATTACAGCCCTCTTTCTTCATTGTGTGCCCTAGAAATTTCAACTCTTTTCATGATGTTAAGTATAAGTTTTCTTTTTGTTTCCATTTTTTTCTAAAACCTCGTTGTTGCTCACATGTTTGACCCATGATATCCACAGCATCTTTCTGCAGAACCCCATGTATACTCTGCCAAAATATATGGCAGCATTACAAAAACACAGGAAGTCATGCAAACAGTGAGATTTTGTTTGACCACAAACAGTGAAACTTTGAGGGGGGTCTGAGCATGTTGAATTAAATGTACTGCTGACTATATAGGTAGAACTGATCAGTGGTTGAAAATGAGAATAAATCAACATGTGTTAGCTTGAAACCATTAGGGTAACAGTTGAAATTTCTCGGACACATTATCAGGAAGGACAGCTTTGGAAATTTAGCAGTGGTAAAAAGTCAAAGATCTTAGAACCTACAAATGCCAGGAAGTTGCAGAGAGTCATTATCACTTATATCCTGAAGGGAGACAGTATATAAAAGATGATATATATGGATATGCTCATTGGGGGAGGTTTTAGTTAAATCCAAAAAGCAGTGTGATGGTATACAGTATACTGTGCTAAAATTACAATAAAGATGCGTAAGCCTGAAAGTGAGTACCTTGCAAAGAGTAATAGTTATCAAGTACATCAAGCAGATCATTCTTCTTCTATGTGCTGTGCATCTTCAGGATGTTGGCAAACATGGTTCTCCACAATTTCCTATCTTTTGTAGTTCTTAGTAAAGTTTGTCTTTTCACTATCTCTCCTGAACTCTGTTTTGCCAATGATAAATGGCTGTTAGATTATGCATTGTTTCGCTCTGTCTCTTTTACTTTCAGTATATGCAGTGAGTATCAAATTTTCCAAGCCCTCTTTCCTCATTATATGCACTAAAAATTTCAGCTCTCTCTTTCTGATGTTATGTATAAGTATTCTTTTGGTTATCAATTTCTTTAAAACTTTGTCACTGTTCATATGTTCAACCCATGATGTTTTCAGCATCCTTCTGTAGAACAAAATTTCTCTTGCTTCGAGTCTTTTCTTCAACTGTCCCACATTTACTTGTGTATAGTAGGATTGATATTACATAATAGTTCAGTACTCTTTTCTTTGTTTCTAATTAAATTTTCTTGTTAAATTTACTTTGCTTAGCTTTAGTAGATAGAATTATGAGTTCAATCCTTACAGATGCCACAGTACTAAAGCCTCTTGCTCAATAAATATCTTTAAGGCTGCCACTCCCAGAATTAATGTTTAGCTGGCTAGTTTATTAATATGTTATAAGTTATTAATATTAATATAAGTTAATCTGTTATTAATATGTTATAAGTTTGATCTCATAGCATCACACTTGTGGCCTTGTGTCATACTAAATTGAGTAAATATAGGGTGCATGTCTCTATGAAACAATGGTTAGACAGATGGCCCTACAGATCATTAATACTATTATAGCTAATGGCATATCTGACCCTTCTATCATATAAATATTAGTAGAATTTATGAAAGGAAATTGGCATTTAACTGGGCCAAGTAGGAAATATGGATAAAGGTCTTATTTTTTTTAATATTCCCTGTTGAAATAGGGAAGAGGTTTTATATGTTTTGGGGGATTATATTCTGAAAAACAATACATTCAAATAGTTTTATGTATTGGCAAAATCTAAAACTAGTACACTATCAAAGCATTTTCATCTGAGTGAATACTTTTCACTCCTGATCAGATTAGCACTTAAGTTGAAACTGTGGTCAGATGTATTACGGTGACCTACCAGTGAATTTATTTAAAGTGTTGATATGCAGTATATCTCTGCAATGCTCATATAGTTTCTTTTTATATTTCCAGATATTTCACTGACATAAACCATTGAGCATTATGTAGAATCTATTTTTGTAGATTTTGCACCTTGTCTGCCAGTTATTTTTCTGCCATGTGTTATTCTAGTCAGAACTATAAAAGGAAGGACCTAAACATTTTTGCATTTTTCTTTTGCCCCAAGATATAGAAATGACAACAATGGGACACTTTTCCTTCACCTAAGTACATGATGCACACACATTACAGCAATGCACTATGTAAATGTTTTTCTTTCCTTTTCAAGCTATCTACATACACATAAAAATAATTTTCTCTTTCTCTTTTTTTGTGAGCCATGTTGTTCTTTCTATAAATGAATAAAAATCCTCTATATTTTGAATTAATTTATTTTCAAGGTGTTAAATTCATTTATACAGAATGACAGCAACATCATCCATTTAAAACATGTAGCAGCTCTTCACTACATGTTGTTTGGTCTTATACCATATGTCAATATTTGCTTCTAACTTGTGGCCTTGTGCCAGATTAAGCTAAACTTAGAAAATACCTACAAATAGGCATTTGAGAATGACAGCAGCATTGTCCATTACAACTCTGTAGCACCTCCGCACTTCATGTTCTTGGGTCTTATACAGTATGTAGGTATTTGCTTCTAACTTGTGGCCTTGTACCAGATTAAGCTAAACTACCTAAAATACCTATAAATAGGCATTTGAGAATGACAGCAACATCATCCATTAAAAACCTGTAGCAGCTCTTCACTACATGTTCTTGGGTCTTATACAGTTTGTAGGTCTAACTTGCAGCCTTGTATCAGATTATGCTAAATTTCAAAAATGGAAACGCTGTAATTTCATAAAAGCTGCAAAATATATGTAATCCAGTTGAGAATGTAATAGAATGAATTTACTAGTATGCATGGATAACAAAAATAAAAATGAAAAATAAATGATTGGTATAAAAATATATATATATGTATATATAGATAAGGGTATGATAAAAAAACATGCACACACACACATATATTTGCACATACATGTATATATATATTTTTCTCATGTGTATTAAAACAGTGCTTAATGTTATATAACAGAACTATTAAGTATATATAAGTGAACATATATAATATTTATATACATGTTTTATCAACATAGGATATTATATATATTACCTAATCTGTGTGTATATATATATATATATAAATGGCAACTTTGTCATAATGTCAGAATAAGAAAGAAATTAGCAGATACTATATCAACATAATGGCTGTGTCTCAGATTATAAGTGTCGAGAAATGGCAAAGCAGCACTCAGGAAGAATGGGGTTGGAAGGCAGTGTAAAGAGAGTGAAAAACACATCAAACAATATTGGTCTTTAGCTCATCATGTGATATTAATTAAGGTTGGGTAGGAGGTTGTTGATTTTCAGCTGTTAGAAATGGACAAGCTGAGTGATTAGACAATGCGGAACCATTTCTTTATGACAAAACTGATAAGAAACAGTTATTAACTTTGGTAAAACTCCAAAAAGAATCTGAAGGATTCTCCACACAGTGCAAATGAATTTCTATTCATGAAGTTTCTACGTTTCTAGAAAGCAAAAGAGGAAAGCTAATTTAAGATGCATTACAAAAGAATTTTTTTAATTTGTAGAACATAAGAGTTGCATACACACTGAGGGGTGTATATATATATATATATATATATATATATATATGTGTGTGTGTGTGTGTAATGCAATTTTTTTTCATGTGACTAAATATCTTTATATATTTTGTTTATATTTAAATTATGTATGCACTTGGACATCACAGGTACACAGAGAAGCAGATGTATGTAAGCACATATATACAGTAGCACTCAGATATTTCTATATTTAAAAGAATTAGTGTAGATCGGGCTGTTGCCTGGTCTTCTTCACAAGTTAAAAGATTATGGTACAAATTTTTTAATTCAGTCCTCCTTATCAAGTTGCAGAATGAAAGTTGTCGTGAATGGCCTCTCTTCTGGATCCTTTTGCATTCATGTGGATATCTACCAAGGTTCTATCCTTGTTCCTATGTTGTTCCTAATTTTCATCAAGACCTTCCAGATGTCAGCATTTCTCAACTCAGTATCTATGCTGATGTCACAACTATTTACCCATGTCTTAATACTAAGGCTGATCAGTTTGATAAGGTCAAATTGGCAGCTGATCTCAAAAATAGAAATGGCTCATTAATTTTAATGTCTCCACAATGAAACAGATTTCTTTTAATCATCTTAGAGAACATTTTTGCCTTCTCTAGTTTTCTGCTGACATGACATAGAAAGATTATATCGAATCTATTACCATGGCTTCTGCTAGGAAAGCCGGTTTGTGTTAGATTCTGGTAAGAAAAATTATCTGTCTTGCACATTTATAAGTCTACCATTCCTCCATGCACTGAATATTTCTGCCACATCTGGTCTGGTGCTTCTGCTATGTATTTAGAAATTCTTGATAAAATCTATAGAAGAATCTGCAATATTATTGGATTTGACCTGGTATCTCAGCTTCAATCATTTTCCCACTCCCATAATGCGGCTTCCCTGTGCCTTTTCTATAAATATATTTATGATGAGCTTTCCTCTGTGGTATCTTGATTTTAAGAATTTAAGCGCAATACTCAATTAGTAACTAGGTCTCATCATTTTACAGTTGAAATGGCTACATGTAACTGTAAGTTTTATGCAAACAGTTTCACACTTCTTGCTTGCGGAACTTTCTTCCCACTTCTTGATCTTCAAAAGATAAACTACAATATCAAGTGTTATCTTCTGTTTTCTTAATTCCTGTCCTTTTATTGTTCTTTCTCCTTAATAATGATTGTCTTTTTTCTTATATTCTTTCACATTCAGTAACACTTTGCGTCTTAGTGGCTTTATTACCTTGCTTGGGGTGAAATTATAAAAAAAAGGATGTGCACAAAATCTGTCAACATTTTTAATCATTGCAACAATTTTTTACGATGTATTCAATCTCATTTTAAAAAAATGAAGGACCTGGAAATCTTTGCATTTGCCTAAAACATAGAATGTACAGTTAGTATAAAAGTTCATCAATGAGCCAAGTTCAAATTCCAGGCTAGTCTGTTGCACTTTTGTACTAATCCCCTTAGTCAACGCATGATCCCCCTCCACAACTATGGGTCAAATAGTAGGGTAGACTAGAATCTCTAGCCTTTTGTGGTAATCCCGCTAGGAGAGGAACAACTCTAAATTCATGAAGATAATGGAAAGCAATTCCACTATTTTTCCAAGAAGTTGTTATAAAATAAAATAAGACATATCTCAGCTGATTTGCAGGCAAATAAACTAATTTACTCAAGAGCGAGAGCCGGATGTGAATGGGACAAGGCCCCATCACAAAATGACCATTATTGTCGTTTACGCCCGACGCACGAGTTCTGGTCGAAAAATAAAATAAGTGTTTCTATTTTTCGACCAATAAAAATGCTTCCCTCCTAATTATACTTGCATCATTTTTTGAGCCTGTTAAGCCATAAAAAACGCCATAAAAGGGGTCAGACAGGGAAGTACAACAGCAATCAACAGGAGGCCAGGGAAGAGATCTGTCACGGGCAGCATCAGTCAGCAGGAGGAGCGCTGTGCCAACCAGTAAGAACTACTATGAGAGATCAACCCAGATTCAAAGCCGGCTTATGAACTATACCACAAGATAGCTGTCCCAAAACCACACGTTCCTATTGAAATAAATCACAAATCTATTTCTGTTGTTGTCGTATTTCTTTCTTGCAACCATACGCTTGTCAATAACAAAGTCATGGTAATTCACAGATAATAAAGAAAAAGGAATTGTGGAGTGCCATGATCCTCTATGACTTGAAGGGAGATGGCCTTAGAAAAATGCAAAAATACTGTAAAAATTATCAAATAAAATAGCTGCATTTTTAAAGGACATGGCATTTAAATTAAAGAAATAATACATGAACTGGGCAATTGTAGTTGTACTGATTTCATTCAACAGGTGTGCCCCACAACAGTAGCCCTGTGTCAAATTAAATTAAGCTTTGTTAATATTTGCATAAGAAGGCAATAAACGAAAATATGGTAAAATAAATATTCATCTATTAATGGTATAAAACTTCTGTCTACTTAATTCTTGTTCTTTCATTGTTCTTTTTCCTTAATAATATTTTTCTTATATTCTTTTATATGTAGTGACCTTAGCATCTTACTGGCTTTATTGCCTTTCTTGGAAATGATTAAAAAAAAAGTTTGTCTCCTTGAATATTGTTAATATAGCAATATTGCTTCTAATTAAGCCTGCATCAGAAAATGGGAGGAAGATATGGTTTCAAACATAATATCTTAACATGAACTGAAGACACCTCAGTAGTATGTAACAATATGGATGGTCTTTGTCACAGCATAAAAAAGCTAGATTTTTGCATATGGATATTTTATTTGGAGACTCGATACATTTTCTCTTTTCTGAGGCAGCTTTGGTCAATGCAAGTTTAGCCACAATACATAAACATATAAAGAAGCTTCAAAAACAAACTTTGAAACCTGATAAGGGTGTAGCAATAGACAAAAAGTTACTCCCCTTGAACCCCTCCCAAATAACAATAAAAATTAATTATAAATATTCACAAGAATTAAAAATAGTCACATGACCTGAGTAGACCTGCACAAGACATTGTTAGGCAGAAGAGCCAATCAGTCTTTTAGCTCCTGGAAGTCAAGGTATAAGTACACATGCAATTCAGGCTTGTAACAAACCAAACAGATAAGTAGAAAAATTAATTTTGTTTTTTGGTACAAAGTCTTTTGAAAGTAGATATATGCTAAATTTGTATTAAGAATTTCAAAATATATATATATATATATATATATATATATATATATATATATATTATGTTCATTCACTTTGTAAATGTGGTCAATGTTTCATATCCACACACAACAAGTCATTATCCATTATTGTTGTGTAAATTCTTCACACAAGTCTGCTCACCTCCGAAAATTTTAAATTTGGAAACACAGCTGACATTTTCCTTTAAAGGAATTGTTAACAATGTGAACAGTCATTAAATGAATAAAATGTAGACAGACTAATAAATCCATAGCTTTTGACGCTGTTATTAAGTGAATTTGCATTGGTAATTTTCACTTTGAAAGGTGAAATGGTCATTTTGAAGAACTTCTGTTTGTGCTAAACATGATGCATTAATGGTGATTTGCTGTTGGCAACAATGTTCCAAGAACATTCTAACAACTATATACCAGATGTTGGAGAGTCACATGTTCATCATATTATGAATAAGTATAATAATGATAATAATAATAATAATAATATTAATATTGTCTTTTATAATTTAAGCTACTCCAACATTGCCATGGGTTATAACAAAAAGATATAACTGCAAATAGAAATAAAATCTTTTAAATTTATTAAATGGTAGAAATACAATCTGATACAAACTGATTTATTCAAAAGTAATTTCTAGTGATGAATGGAGAGCTACATTAGATGGCTAAGCTAGAGATTGAATCCTTTATAGAAATAGCCAACTAATATGATTTAGAAGACAACAGGCAGGTGAGAAGTGAATTAAAGTTTTAGACAAGTATTGCAAGAAGTAAACTTCAAAGTTAATGATGGTATAAAGATAAATGCAGAGAATTCTTCTAAGTTCTTGGATTAGATGTTTGTTGAATGGAATAGGTTAAACCAAAACATTTAAAACTAATGATCATATTCAAATAAGATAATATTCTGCAATGATGACTATTGCCCACTTTGCCAAAAGAGATTTCAATGACAGCAAATTAAGAGAAACACCATGCATCTCCAGATATTACTCCCACAGGAAACCTACTGTCCATCATTAAAATAGTTTCATATAGAGCCAGATTATGATTTTTTGAGGCTCCTAGGTTAATAAAATTATGCCCTACTCCCTCTAATTTAGCTGCATATGTCTTGAATATTTTTTACTCAAAATAAATTTAAGCAACATTTACATAGCTTGAAGTAAAGTTATTGCAAATTCTTTAAATAAACTAGAATAGCTATCTTTTGTTTGTCAATAAAAATATTCTTTAAAAAGTGCCACTGCTTAACTACAGTGTAACCCGGATATAAGAGAGTTGTCGGGACCGGAGAAGAAGTCTCTTATATCCGGGTTTGGTCTATTTTATATACATTAACACAGGCTCTAATTTGGGACCAGAGAAAATTTCTCTTATATTCGGGTTACACTGTATTTATTGCAAACCAAATTAGTACATATTTCAATACAACTGTAGCAAAAAAGAAACAGATTTATTATAACCAGCATTATAAGAATAAAACAATTACAATGAATGAGTTTGTTATATTGATATCATTTCAGTTTATGAAACTATTTAAAGTTATAATATCTAGAAAATTAAAATCACTGCTTTATAAAAATTTCTAAGATTAAAACATTCTATACTAAAATTTTTTGTACAGCAGTGAAACTTGGACACTCCATGATGGTCAGGAACAGAAGCTAAATGCCTTCCACATAGGCTGCCTTTGACATCCTGAATGTCTCTTGGCATGATAAACTCTTCAAGATCACTGCCCTTAAAAGGATGTAGATTTCCACTTAAAGCAAATTTGCTTGTTTTAGCTCAAATATGTGCAAATTGATAACTGTTGAATACCCAAGGAGCTCCTGTATGGAGAGCTAGATCAGAACAAAGTAAAACTAAGATCTCTGTTAAACTGACCTGAGGTATCAATCCAGGTGTATGAGAAGCTGTCACTATCATTCAACCATCCTGGAGGCAGGCATGCTCAAATGACATTTTGCCAAACAGTCAGAAGAGAAAAGGACAATGACAGACCAGAATTAATCTTTATCTGTGAAAAGTGGGGAAGAGTCTACCATTTTTAATAAACCTGTATTGGTGCTGTAAGTATTGTTGGCTAGGATCACCGTGAATATAATCAAGAAGGAAAGCTGTGTTCTTGTAAAACAACACCCCACATGAATAATGCACAACAAACATGAGAGAAAAATAATCAAGCTCAGTGAACATTAATAAAATATTGTATTAACAATGATATACAAAAATATCAACAATAGTATAAAGAAAGTTGCTTCCCTTTTTCCGTAATAAAAAGGGTAAGTTTAGCTAATTAATGTTGAGTACAATATTGAATGTTATTTAACTACAAAGTTCAATTGAAGTCTTAGCTAAATAAAGAATAGTTCCACAGTGTAGAAAAATGTAATGTTCATGAGTGATATCAATAGGAATTAGCATGATTACTCGATTGAGTGATAATTAAGAATTAAAATGTCAGTATAGCGCCGTGCCTGATTTTCCAAGAATTGAACTGCTACTGGCTGTTGGCAAACAGCGAGAGTCTTTATATAATGATGGATAGGCTTGGCACCAAAAATATAGAAAAGATACTAAAATACGCGATTGGTCAGGAAATGGACCAATCCATGATTTTAGAGAAAAATTTGAATTATTTGCGATGGTTAAATTGTCCTATAATATGTATCATGTATTTATTAACCAATGACATTAAAGAAAGTGGAGGTGTGGCACATGCAAGTGATTCCCACAAACCTGTTAAGCCATAACTGAAATATCATCCAGAACATAACTCCATAGTCTCCCAAGATTGATGATGCCTAATGCTAATTGGTTATTATACCCTAATTTATTTGAACTGAAATCCTCCACTTAGTTGTAGATATAAGCATTATTTAAGCATCAGTAGTTTTCTAGTGGTTAAGAGTACAACCTTAAGAATGAGTAATGGGTTTCAACAATTCTGTTTCAGTTGAAAAAATAAAGCAGCATCACAAAACCAAGTTCATTGAAACATTTAGTGGCATGTATCAGGTCATCCAATAAGTTCTGTCTGAATTTTGAATAAAGAAAACAAGTGACCAAATGTTACATTTAATTACAGATTCAATCAACAATGTATTTTCCCTGATTATCTATGACTTCCTTCCATCTATTAACAAGCTTACTAATTCCATTACTGTAAAATTCTTTTGGCTTTGATTCGAAGAACTCACAAATGTCAGTTTTAACCTCTTCCTGTGTTACAAAAGCTGTTTCTTCCAAATGATTCTGTAAGCTACAAAACAAATGGTAGTCTGAAGGAGCAAGATCGGGAGAATAAGGTGGATGAGGAATTTTCTCCCAACCAAGTTCTTCAAACTTTTGTGATGTGATTCTTGCTGTGTGGGGTCACGCATTGTCCTGATGAAACATCACCCCTTTTGGATTCACTAGAGCAGGTCTTTTTTTCCTCAAAGCTTGGTTCAAACGCTTTAATTGCTGACAGTATATTTGAGCATTAATTGTTGCAGTAGGTGGTAAGAATTCAAAGTGGATTATTCCTTGGTGATCCCACCAGATTGAAAGAAGAACCTTTTGCCCATGAAGTTCCATTCTTGGCTGTGGCTGGGGTCCTTCCTCTTTACCAAGCCACTGTCTATTATGCTTAACATTTCAATAAAAGATCCATTTTTCATTGCCAGTCACAAGTCTATCCAAATACGTGAAACAAGTTGGCAAGAATGGAGAGAAGAACAGATGTCAACTTGGGATTTGAGGTTGTTTTCAGACAATTCATGAGGCACCCATTTTCCAAGTTTAGGAACTTTTCCAAGTTGTTGAAGAGGATGATGAACAGTTGTATGGTTTGAACTGAGAACCACTGCCAATTCCTCAACTAATAAAGCAGGATTTTCTTCAAGGGCTGCTTCAAGAAGCTTTTCATCAAACTCAACTGGATGTCCAGTTTGATCTTCATCTTCAAGGGTGAAATCTCCACCTCTGAATTTTGCAAACCATCTTCTGCAAGATCTTTCATTCACACATTCCTCTCCATAAACTAAGTGAATGTTTCTAGCCGCTTCGGCTGCTGAGTTTCCTTTCTTGAACTCATAAAGCATTATGTGCATCAAATGATTCTTGGCTATTTCCATGTTAGCAGGGTTTTAATCAAACAAAATTTAATTTTATTGTTCTCTGAAATAAAATTTGATCAGTTTAAATGCATCTAAACATAAAAATAATGTTCAGCTCCATTAGACATTATAAAATACTCTTTAAATTTCATTCATTTTAACAAAAAGTTAAAATTCGAACAGAACTTATGGGATGACCTGATAGATTAAGGGTTAAAATGAACAGTTTACCCAAGGTAACATACAGGTAATTTTAACAAAACAAAATCAGGAATTTATTTACAAATTTACACACTTTCAGTTGTGTCAGTAGCTTGTACCAGGAATTTTTAAAGTCTGTAGTTTTAATGAATTGTCATAAAGAAGAAATATCTTTCCAACAGATTAAATGATCTGACACAAAATAATATTCAAAAATGTTTAAAACAAGAGTAAAAGAGTTCATTGCTCGCCAAAGGAACATATGGTTGCATACTTTAAAAGTAGACAAAGAGAGATAGTTTGAAATATTTTCTTGGATTTTGAGAGAAAATTCTTTGAAGTGCTGCCTGCTTGGTTGAAAGCCAATAATATAAGCAGCAAATAATTTTACACTGGCAAGAACTTCAATGCTGGATGTTGTGAACAGAAATGAAACCTTTCACATGACTTCAGAGACTTTTCTTTTATTAATTTAATTTTTCTCCTCATTTTATATCAAAAGGAATTTTGCATAGGCTTACTACTTTCTTTTCTTTCTTCTTGGCTTACTGGCTAATTTCTGTGGAGACAAGGATTTCATAGTTCCAAAAACAATTTCACATAGGCTCACAAATTTATTTCCTCTCTCTTTTCAGCTCACTGGCCAATTGCTGTGATGGCAAGGTTTTCATTGGTCCAAAGAAAATTTCACACTGTTTCCTTCCCATCTTTTTCCTCAGTCCTCCATATTTGAAGGGAGTGGGTATAGGGAGTTATTATTATTTTGCACTCACTACAGACAAGATATCTGTTGGCAAAGAGAGTGGAATGAAAATAAACTGTTTGTGGACTGAATAAGGGGTTCAATTCAAAATTCTTAGGTGCTTATCAAATACAACATTCACCTAAAAAAGGCTGTATTGGTTTCTATTATATGCCATATCCCTTCTGTTTGTGGGCCTCCACAACTTCCTGTTTTTAGCTGCTGTCAGTAATTCTTGCTCACTTCCGACCCTTTTCATTGTTGTAGTCCTTGTTCTGCTATTCATTCACACAAACTCGTCAGATAGGTTACTTCCAGTTTCCCCTTGCTTTTCTAGCCATGAATGTCTTGTGAGTGTTTAATTCACCAAATTTTTTTTCCTCACTATGCATCCCAAAAATGAAAAAAAAACATAAAGCTTGGGTAAAGGATTCACACATCTTTTTTTGTTCTATAAATTTTATTTTATTTATTATAATCAAACACAAGTAATCTTAATAAAAACACATGGCTTTATGTAAGGGTTCAAATATCCAATGTAGCACTGAATGTATCAATAAATTTAATTTTATATACCAAAATAAAACTTAAATAGTATACTATAGCAATTTCTAAAAGTAACTGTTTGTTGTATCCTTAAAGAAGTTTACAAACAGACAAAGGTGGTACTTGAGTGAAAGGAACAGCAACATGGATGTAGATGAAAGAAAGAGAGGTTTATTGTCAAAGAGAATACACTATTGAAAGACAAGGAATTGGTTAGCAGGTTAATAATTCTTAAAGCAACTCACCGGGTATATCCTGTGCTTACTATATATATCTACTGATATAGTCAGTCCACATATGCGATAGGGAGTATGGGATATTCCATTACAACACTGTTACATAAACACATAGCATTATGCAAGAGTTCTAATATCTTTTAGCCATCATCATGCTTAAACTTACTGTGGCTGAACAATGTAAAGCACCCTTAATCAGATAGTATGTTTTCTCTAAAAAGTGTTTTTGTTATTATTATGCAGTGTTTTCACTATTAAGTCTCTTGAATATGCAGGCTACTAGATGCAATACATACTTGAAAACAGGGTGGTAACTCATATATGTGTATTCACAAAAATAACATTTAGAGTAATATATATATATATATATATATATATATATATATATATATATATATATATAGACATAAAAGTTTATACTGAGGTGTACATTGAGTTGCAAAAATGCTTTATGCTTGAGTGCAATCTTCATACGATGCATGCTGTGTTTAGTCTCAAATATTTATATATGCTGGTCAAGGTGCAAAGTCTATTGTATTATCTAAACAGTTATTGTGTAGACAGTAATAGTGATATTTCAAATTATTCTTTTATTCCATGGACAAAAAATATGGGATAATCAATAAATTTACCAAATTTATTTTTTTCCAATTTTTAATGTTATTTTTTCTATTAAAAAGAATACCCATGAACTGATTAAATGCTAATTTGAAAGCTTTGCTACAGATTCTCCCAAAGTAATACAATTTATTTTACTGTGTGATGTCTTTCTGAAGAACAACACACTTTCACTTCATGGTATTATTGTGCAAATTCACACACTTCATTCATTCTTGAAAATAAAGATCTGCTATAATTATCTTGCTTTACTGTAAGCAATTGTCTTACCTATTATTTTCCAATAACTGCTTGCCAAGACCACAGAATATTAGAGTATAAGTTTACATGTCAATATTCGGTTTTCCTTCAGGATACAAGACATCTTCATTATGAAATAAAAGATTTTTATTTTGTTTCATTTTTATTGTTTATGATAATTATTTTCTTGGTAGATTTGATGGTTTTTGCATCTGAATTGGTTTTCATTCAAGGTCTAGAAATGCAACATCATTTTCCAAACCACTTCATACATTTTATTTCAAGATTTTAATTCAATTGTTGTTACAATCTTAAAAACAGAAATATATATGACAAGTAATGCAATATATATATATATATATATATATATATATATATATATATATATATATTTAACAAGCTATAAATGTGCTATATATTTTCTTTTTCAAATTAGAAGTAACCACAGAATAAGAGATTTACATTTGAACAATATAAATTCTGATTGAGGCATAACTGTAAATATGAAAATGCAAATTCAGCTTGAAGACATTCACTGCCATTCCCAATTTTAAATTACAGTTAATAATCACACTACGAATGAATAAATTTTAGAATACAATATTCAAGTGAAAACTTTAATTCCTAGAATGTTCTCTCTTTCTTCACAGCCATATATATTTTTCTCCTAGGAATTTAGAAGAAATATTAAACTAATAATTTTAATTATCATTATGCTTCAGGTATTTACAAATTTTGTCATGCAAAATATGACATTGTTTTAAAATATTTTCAGCTGTTTTTTAGTAAGATTAGCTGACCTTATATTGAAAATTGGACACATCAAAGATATAATGAGGGACAAGAGGGAAAGTGTGAGCAACCAACCTAAAAACTTGTTTAAGTGGATGCAAGAAAAGTGATGGGTAAGGAAAGCAAAATGCCAAATATTGCTAAGAGCAACAAAGAATAGGAAGTTGTGGAGAGCAACTATCGCCCACAACCTGAAGGAACATGGGACATAAAAAAGAATATCAATAATTGCTTATTGATTTTCTTCTAGAATTAATTATCCTTCTTTTTAACTGAGAATAAATAAAGGATAATTTTAATTTTATAACAATCCAAGAATTGGTTCCATGATACTTTGTAATATTAATACCTGGATGATGTAAATTGTTTATCCCTACTAAATGATACCAAATGATGGGATATGATTTTGACCAACTTTTTACTTCTTTGTTGTACTTGACAATTCAAGAAAGTCAAATTCAAAAACTGAAATTTCACCCTTCCATTAATCCACTGTCCAATAAACAGATCAAACAATAAACAAATTGTAAAAAATTATCTTTACAGAATGCATAGGCTGGCCTAAAATGGCAAACTACCAGTTAGAAGACTTCATGGGTATAGAATCCTGACAATGATGGATTGTCTTTATTTAAGATTTTGATATAATATCAAAAAGTCACAAAGACACAGAGGAGATGGCTGAAAGAATTTTAAGAGTCAACATGCCTCATATATTAGTGATTCAAGCCAGCATATAGAGATAAAATTCTAGCCAGTGGTTAGCATGCATTCTCCTGATGATCTTCCTCAGACTTTCTCATAGAAATAATATCACAATTAAAGCCCTACAGATGACAAAGAAACATAAGAAAAGGAAATCATTCATTGTTTATGCAGTTTATGATGTAGTATTGGGGTTTGAAGAATTGAAACTCAAGATGACATGAAATGCAACATTATATTCATAACAGACTTGTGGCAACAGAAATGTGGTTCTACAGAAGGATACTGAGAATACCAGAAACTGAATATGTTCGTAATGATGAGGAAGATTAGGAAAAAGGACACTTATACATAGAATCAGAAAGAGTTGAAATTTCTTAGACAGATAATGAAGGAAAAAAGCTTAGAGAATTTGACACTCTTGAAGGCAAGAGGGTCAGAGGGAAACAGAAAGTAATACAACTAACAAGATTGTGTAAATGAAATGCAGAACAATGACTTGAAGAGATGGTGAAAGGAAAAACCTTACTAAGACCTACAAAGGATAGGAAGTTGTGGAGAGCCATGATAGCCCACATCGTAAAGGAACATGGCACATAGAAGATTTATAAGTGTCAGAAAAAACAGCAATAAAAATTTGGAACTTACCTTTGAGCAAATGATCGGGCTTCCTGGGAACTCTTTTCCACTTGTCGTACTTGAAAGTAGTTGTGGTAGCAGCAGCTGCATTTATTTCCTTGGTCATTCTTGGTGCCGCTGATTTCATTGTCAAAGGAAGACTGGGAACAGGTTGTATTGGTCCCGACATGCCAGGGAATGATTCCATAATGCAAACTTTTCTCAACTGCAATAAACATTCAAGTTATTAATCATTTAAACATTCAAAGTTATTAATCAATATCTTCTATATATATATTTACAGTATGGTTCACTTGAGGGGGCCATTTGAGGTAGAGGGTTACAATAAGGGGTAGTTTATATGGAGGGGAAGATAATGGTTGGCACTGGACTTGAACAGGTCAAGATTATAGTGTTTGGGGAAACATCCTTTAGGGAGTCTGTTTCACAGGGCAGTAGTTCGCAGGAAGAAGCTGTTTGAGTGGAACCATTTGAGTTGTCTGTGCACTTTCTATGATATTAGTGATAGAGCAGTGACAGACTTGCCACATCCCATCTGTGTGTGTGTGTGTGTGTGTGTGTGTGTGTGTGTCTGAGAGAGAGAGAGAGAGAGAAGTTGCAGTGTAAAAAATAATTCTTTTCCCACAAGGACTCAGAGGCACTTTTGAACTCTATCAAGACTGGAAAGTTAGTCTGGTTACCTCCTGCCCAAATATGGCAAGAGTACTCCATTTTGAGCCTGATCTGAAAAGTAAAGGATAGCATGAGGATTCAGGTACTTGCTCTAGTGGTACAGGGAGCCAATCATTTTACCTGCAACTTTATCAATGGATCATATATAGGAATTCCACTTGACATTGGGTGTGAGTTTGAGAACCTCCTTTTGAGGCTACTCAAGGCGACATGCATTCATCATGACTGGCAGTAGTTTGAAATCTGATTGGTGGTGATGGAATGTGATCAGTTTGGTTTTAGAGGCATTGAACCAGCCAGTTTTTTTCTCCCCCACTGGGAAGTTAATGTTAGATCAAAAGAGAGGTCAGATGCCAATCTCTGATTGTCAAGACTTTTAGAGGTACATCTGTATATCATCTCATCATCGTCATAAACATTTACAAATGATCTGAGTATATTCATAGGTAGAGTGGCTTTTTTGGGGTCAAGATTTTTTTAATAATTCTAGAGACTTCTCTTGCTGGAATGAGTACATTACTGAGATTGTGCTCAGTGAGACATGGGAAGTTGGGGAAGGGATGGCCTTTGTCACCTAACATTGAGTTTGAGGCAAAAATCGAGGCGAAGAGCTTTGCCTTGTGTGATGACCTCAGGGCTATTTATAATAGTGAGCAAAGTCACTTTGCCTCTGTTCATAATTTGGTTGATGATCTTCCAGAATTTGTGAGATCCAATTTGTTTATTTTCAACCTTGGCCTGGACAGATGGTATGTAGCTGTACTTTGCTTTTTCCAGGATTCTCTTACAGAAATTATGAGCTGTTCTGAAAGAAGTAAGGGCCAGACTATATCACTCCTTGTGATAGATTTTGAAGTAATGTTCTCAGTGAGCTATGGCTGCAGTGCATTTAGGGGTGAACCAGGGCTGACTATTTGGTTTTTGCTGGAATTTTTTGGAGGATATAAAAGATTCCATTCCAGAAATGATCCATTCAGAGATTAGGGCAGCATAGCTTGGTACATTTTTTTTTTTTTTTTGACATTGGGTTTGTTAGTTTTGTTCATTTTCAATTTGATTACTTTCATATTTGTTTTGGTTGGTTTAGAGATGCACATATCAATAACTGGGATTGATTTGCCTGGATATATTGCCATAACAGCACCCATCATTATGACATCGAGAGGCCCCACTGGAGACTATTGCACAGATCAGAAACTATTCACAAAATGGCAGTACATTAGACCTGAAATTATATACCTGCTGATAGGATAACCTTCTTCAAAGTTACTAGAAGATTCAGATCCTTGACTTTCAGACGGATAATACCAAAACCCCCAAAAATGTTTATCTCCAGCACCCTTAATAACAAAGAAAATAACCTAGGAAGGATTCAGGTGTGATACTCCAAGTGCATATGTCTTGTCTGGCTAGAGGTCAGGGTAACAGAACTCTTTCTTTAGTCAGAAACATTGTACCAATCAGAAACATAGGGTACCAAGGCAAGCTGGCTCTCATATGCACAAAGACTAAAAGACCCACTAGAGAAGTGGGAGGGTGACGGAGGTTGCTTATGGGTGGATGTTCATCCCCTACCCCTATTTGAGTTATTGTCAGAAGCATAGTCATTAGTCTGAAAGCATACAGAGGAAAGTTAATTATTTTATTTGAGAGGGAGAGAAAAAAGAAAAAAAATATTTAGAATTAAAATTTAATAACACCTATCACAAACACAAGGCAGGAATTGACAGTTGTTCAGAAAATTCATTAAAATCAGCTTACCAAGGGGCAGGGGAAAGATTAAGGATGGGTGTGATAGTTATAAAGTTTTAATTTAGTGTAAGTTCCAAGATCCCCTCTTTGAAAAGCATACATATATGCACACAAGTCAGTTTACCATCCCCCAAAACTTCCATTAAACATAATGAAATTGACAGTTAATATTAAATTAATGTGCATGTAAACAATACAGATACCTGTAAACATATATATATATATATATATATATATATATGGAGAGAGAGAGCTATTTTACAAAGCTAGACTTTTTCAAAAAAAAAGCTAGAAAAATAGGTTTCCCAAGACCATTAATTGTTATTACACTTTCCAACAGTGATGGTAGTTTTCTTCTTAACCTTTCTTTTGAAATAGTGCAGGATGTCAATATCCTGATTATGTCATTACTTTCTCTTTGGGTTACATGTGCTATCCATTTTAGTTGATGCTGTTGTTGAAAGTCCCCAAGTGATGTGGTTTGTGACATTTACGTACACTTCTTTGTTTGTGATTCTGTAGTGAGAGTCAATAAGTTTTCAAAAAGGATGGTCCTCACTAAGATCTACCAGCTTCATTTGCTCAAAGGCAGTTGTAACCATCAATCTGAGAAAGTGATTATATACAGTTGACAGTTTACATATTTCTGAATGAGTTTTAGGCCATGCATGACATTCATATGAAAGTTTAGATCTGACAAGGCTATTAATAACTAAAGCTTTTTAGGTTACAGTTTTGGGGAATCAAACTCATGATATAAGTGAAATTAGTTAAACAAGCTTATTCCCTCTGTGCTATGGTAGTAGTCTAATATATATATATATATATATATATATATATATATATATATATATATATATATATATATATATATATAAAAACCTCCAGACGCAAATGTTCATGTTATTGCAGGTAACCTAAGATCAAATTTGACTGTTTTTCTGTTCTTGGTGACAATTTTGCTAAGTGATTGAGGGGGGTATTTATCCCAAAAGGCATGTGTGTGAAAATAAACAAAACAACATTGTCCAGAATTTGTACTCAGCATGTCAATCCTACTTTCTACACTGATAGATACAAAATATGCACATCCCATTCATTTATTTACAGTGCAATAAATTCAATATTATTTAAGTGTAAGTAGTTTTATATAGCAATCTCTAATAGTAACTCTAACAAAAACAAGGATGGCATTATGTAAGGATTCAAATATCTGAGGTAGCAGTGACTATGTTAATACATTTCACAAAATAAAGCCCAAGTAGCTTTAAATAGAAATTTCTAATGGTACCTCTAATCAAAACAATGCCTTATTCAAATATCCAAGCTAGCAGTAAATGTGTTAAAAAGTAGCAAAACTTCTTTTTTAGTCACCCGTACCTGACATTTCGACATGTATATACTTGTATGTAAGCTGACTGCATGTATAATCTGACCCCTGAATATTTTTGCATAAATTTTAACCCATCCATAAAAAATTAACCTGCATATAGTGCAGGGGTCGGCAACTTATTCGATCCCACAGGCAGGATCGTGTTATAATGACGGGTCAAGGGCCGGACGATGGCCATTAATGAAAAATTAAGGAAAATTACATATGCAGACCCCTGTCAACCTAAATATTTAAAACCATAATGAAAATAAACATTGAGAAATCAGAAAAACAAATGAAAATCTAAAATTAAAAAAACACCTAACAAAAACTACTTTTCCTCAAGGAGCGTCAAAATACTTCAAAGTGAAAAAAATCAACCGAAGTGAAATAGATGAAATTATGATGTGTAGGTTTGAAACTGTTATTGAAAATTGTTCCACAAACGAACCACACACACACACATCAAACAAAAATGAAGCACATATACCCATACATACGAGTACAAATAGTTGCAAACATGCACTTACGTATGTACACATGTGGTATCATCCACACATTCATGTATGTATAATGTGCGTATGTTTAACTGTCTTTAGATTTCTGCTACCTCGCATGTCAGTCCCTCCCTGGCCTCTTTCACTTTATCGTTCCTTTTGCTTCTGTTATTTTTTAATGTAGCCAAGGGTCATAACAAATATGTATCCATTATTTGACATTAAACGTAGGCAATGCAACTTGGTAAAATAAGTCTCATGAAAGATAACTGGCAGATAGTCTAATTCGAAAGCCTCATCTCTCATGTTGAAAATAGTCATTGGTAATCAGGCTAGCATGCAGGTCAACATGCCTTTGCGGGCTGGTCAAAATGCCTTCACGGTAGCATCCGGCCCGTGGGCTGTAGGTTTTGACCCTTGATATAGTGCAATCACTCACCAAAAATCCATGATTATTAACCTCTTTGAAAGAATTGCCTGTGTATAGTGCGAAACCCCATTTTTTTGCCTAAAAAACTGAACAAAAAAACTTACACTATACATGAGTATATATGTTAATCAGCGGCTATCATGATTTCTCACTTTTATATTTATTCCGGAATTTGAAACACAATTTGACTTTATATATTTATAGGTCACAAAATTTCATCATTTTCAATGAGATATTCCATTGTTATGGTAACATAAGGCATTACAAGTTACTAATAAGCCTTAATGTTAAAAATAACAATATATCTATAGTAAGAAAAAACATCCTGGTCAATAATCTACTGCTTTTTATTTTGTGTATTAGCTTTCTTTAGATTTTATTTTTATTTTAAATGATATAAAAACTGAATCTTTTTTTAAGGCTTATCAATCTTTTGCAGGTTATTTGCAGAAAATATTTTTTGATTGTAAGAGTTTTTTTTTTTGAGATAATAATGATTGAGTGATACATGTCCTACTAACCTACAAATTAAACTGCAGCTTGAGGAAAAGTGACAGATTTATACTTTACCCAAGGTATTTGCACTTAAGTGAGCATAACGAACCCAACTGGAATTGAAACTTGGAGAGTCAAGTTCCAATTCTGAATCATTATACATTATACCATCTGCAGATCCAATCTTGCAGAACTTGGTATTCCAAAGAGGTCACCCATCTAGGTACTGACCAGGCTCAATGTTGCTTAACTTCAATGATTGTATAAGAACCAGTGTTTCAACATGATATGGCTATAAGCCATTTAAAGATATAAAATTAAAAATTTTTATTACATGCAAAAATAAAATTGACTATGTAGATTAAAATTCTAGATTACTCATGCATAAAATAAGAACAATGCAATTACAAGTTAACTGAAATATTGTCATAATTTTCTCGACAGTATGAGTAAAGTTGTAAATATAGAAGATGAAAGAAAAAAGGGTGAAAAATATGCTTGTGGATAATCAGTAATTTATTAATAAGCAGCCATTGCAGGTAATGATGTAAATATTTCAATGTTTATTGACTTCCTCCTCCTCAGGATGTTATAAATAAAAATTTTAGCCCTGAACAGAACAGATAAATTACACGAAACAGATAAAAAATGATGGAAGAAAAAGAATCAAATCAATGTTACAATGAGAAGATCAAAATTGCAATCATGGCTACAGTAAAGCATAAAAAGATTATTCAAAACATTTAAGGTTTGATTTGGTTTATGGCAACCTCAATGGGTCATTTAATGCTGATATGTTTTTCTTGGTAATATTTTGTTTTGTCAAAAATCTATTTTTTTCCTTCAAAAATCTATTTCTGGGAATATTTTTCCTTCAAAAATGTATTGCTGGTAGTAATTTTTTTATTCAAAAATGTACAGCTGGTAATATTTTTTTCAAAAACATATTGCTGGTAATATTTTTTTTCTTCAAAAATTTATAGCTGGTAATAATTTTTTACAAAGTATTTCTGGTATGAAAACCTATTTTTACACTTTCATAGTGTTTTGACCCCAGTTAACTATTTGCCCATAGCTGGGACCCTAACAGGTGCTACCACCCCATGTCAGGGTGGACCTGGGAACACCAGCAATTAAGAAGTGGTTCCATGCTTCTCAAAACCTCCTGATCAGAGGCCTTGCTGTTAGACATAGTTTATCATCTTACCCTGGATGGAACAATAAGGGTAGCGATATCAAAAGAGAATCAAATGTCACTTCCAACACTGAAAGAAGCAACAACAAATGAATAGTGTAACATCATTATAATTGAATGATCAAAAAGAGACAATATAAAAAAAACAAGTACAAGGCAGTGAAGACATTAAAAACAAAAAGTGAGGTGATTTTTATCATTTAGCAAACAGAATAGATAAGAACATTTTTCCTCAAAAATACACGCTGTATCTTTTTATTCTGGTGCAATGTAATCTACTAACTTTCATGGTTCAATTTGTTTGGAATCTGCTACCAGTATTTTGTAGATCTACCACTAAAGTTCTTCTGTTTAGGTTTAAATCATAATCTACTAATGGTAATTATATATTTTCTTCATAACTTGATTTATAAAATAACTCAGTAAAAACCTCACATATTTATTTTATTATAAAATTAGACATGTCATTATTTGTTATTTTTCTAAATCATATAAATTATTTTTAGTATGAATTAAAAAAATTTAAGTAAACAAATAAATTTTCATTAATTATACTTTTATCGCACAGAACTCTGAACATACATTAGAATAGCAAAAGATGCCTTTGAAAATCGAGGCAAAGTACTAAGAAACAAGAAAATTTCACAAGAAACAAAGAGTTTCTGAACTGCTATGCAATATCAATTCTGCAGTGAATGCAGGACAAGTTCCTCACAGGTGAAGAGAAGAAATGTGGTTCTTCATCAGGATGTTAAGAATATCATAGATAGAACCAGAAGAATACTTATACTCAGAATCAGAAACAGACAAGTGTAATTTCTGGAGCACAAAGTGAGGAAAGAGGGCTTAGAGAATTTGACACAGGACATATCAAAGGTGAGAAGGAAGCAACAGACAACTGACCTAACCAGCTTATGTGAATGGATAGCAGAACAAGGGAATGGAAGGGATAGTAACAAAACAAACAATACCAAGAGCTGCATGGGACAGGAGGTTGTAGAGAACTATGATTGCCCAAATCTTGAAAGGACACAGTGCATAGAAGAAGAAGTATTTCACAGTATTAAAACATTCTCACCTCAAAGACATACTCCAATTCTGACTTGTGAAATTCTGATAAAAAAGTAAACACAATTAAACTAAAGGAAAGTAGTCATTGGTCTATAGGATGGATAGTAAATGTTTGAGACTTATTCTAAGAAAAACATAACATTGACAATTTGTGGTAAAACAATCATTTACATTCAATTCTGTTAAAAATATATAATTTGATTTTTTTCACAAAGATCTGTTTTCTGACATTTATATACAGATCTATGTCAGGTCACTCTACAGGTTCTATGAATAGGTATAAAAAAAGTTTTCCTTTTGTCTTTTCTCATATATATATATATATATATATATATATATATATATATATATATATATATATATATATATAAAACATATTTACACAGCAATTATTCATCCAAACAAATTTGATTAACAAGAACCAAGAAGGTCTTTCTGCTTAATTTTATATTATATTTTTCCAATTTTTGGATAAAGGTTCTTGATAAAAACTGGAAAGTCAAAAGTACTTGAACAAAAATAACAAAATATGAAATTCATACAGTTTATCCACAACCTTGAACACAATATTCAATACCTTATCTAAAAATTGAAAAAATATAATAAAAAATTAAACAGAAAGACCTTAGTTCTTTTTAATCGAACTTGTTTTTTTCCTCAGTTCCTTCTTTAAATAATTTTATAATATTTTAAACGTAATACAGGCTAAATTTAAAACTCGTAATTATTATTTTCAATTTTATAGTAAAATTTAAAATTAAGTTAGAATGATTTCTATTTTAGTCTAACCCTAACATTAAGGCATTAATTATTATAACCAAGGTTCATTGTCAAATTTTTTGAATTTTCATATATTTGCATTTTGATTGGTCATTGCAGCTTATGTAACAGTGTTTCCCCTATTGAGGGGTGTTTGGTTGATTTGGACCTTTTAAAACACTTTATTCTACATTCAAAACCATCACTTGATAAGATACCAAAAATGTTAAAAAAAATGGCTATTTTTGTAGTGATGTTATAACATGTTTATGTTATAATTTTTGAATAGATTATATATATATATATATATATATATATATATATATATATATATAATGGACTCTCCCCTCGGTTCTGATGTATGAGGATCTGACTGCTTAATTGATTCAGTTATGAAATTTTGTGCAATAATCTTAAGTGGTACTTAAGACTCGCTAGTGATTTCCAAAGGAGGCTGCATATGGAGCAAGAGTGAGGCTTGTGGGACGAAATCACTGTTAGATTAGCTGACCTTTTAGATCTTGCTCTTGCTTCTTGAAGATGATTCAGACAAGCAGACTGAAAACTGCTGAGTCCACTAAAACACGTTGGCCTCCATTCTACCCACTCCAAGGCTAAGCACTCAAAGGGTGTTATGTGGTATATTGACCGCTGACAAGTTGCTCTTCTGCTTATCTTTGTATCTTAGTCATGGGCATCCTACATTTCTGTAGCCTGGATCTAACTGGCTGTATATTAAGATCTTGGGTATCCTGTCATCAGACATTCTAAAGACATTACCAGTCCATCGTAACTGAGACTGTATGAGAAAAGTCTCAATTCCTCCAATATTACACCTGTTAAACAGGTCTACGTTAGATATCCCATCTTGAAGGTTAACTACACAGATTGCATGCAGACAGCTTTTATGGAAAATATCTAGCTGGCATATATGATACCTGTCTGAGCCATACAAAAGAATGGCAAGGATAACAGCTCTGTAAACCCTAATTTTTGTATCCAGTCGAATACCCCGCTCAATCCACAAGTTTGTCAAAAGCAGTGGTAGCCTTTGCAATCTGATGCATGATTTCATCATCTAAAGTTCCACTGTAGTTCAGGCCTTTGTCTTCTACTTTCAATGGTCACTCTGGAAATTTGTAGACTGGTGGTTTTTGTTTCTCACCAAAGGTTGATGAAGTACATCAGTTCTCTTTATGCTAAGTGTAAGATATATATATATATATATATATATATATATATATATATATATATATATATATATTATATGATCCAGAAATGACCTGATATAAGTCAGCACATTCTACAACTGGTACTAGTACTATGTAATGCAGTACTACCTGCCATATGGCTGGGTCATCAGTCACTAAACTGGTTCCCTCACCAAGATTTTCTGGTTAGGAAAGGTGCTAGACACAAGAATTGTCAAATAAAATTTGTCGTAGGAGTCAACAGTACAATGAGAATGACTGGGTTCGATAGTTATGTATGCAACCAATGCAGTAATGAGACAACCTCAGGACATTAGACATTTTTAAAAAGTTGAAGAGCGATGAACAAACAAACACACAAAAAAGAAAAACAATGGCATGATGAGAAACAGAAAAGAATGGATTTAATGAATTTCACCAAAATAAATTTGAGAAAAATATAAGCAAGAAAAATGGATTAGCCAGCAAAAAAATATTTCAGAAAGCAGTTGTCACAAATGTAAACATCAAGAAAAGATGTAAAATATTAAAAAAATATTAGTAAAAATCATGAAAGCAAGTAAAATCACAAAGAAAAACTTTTAACTTTAGCAAAGTAATACATGAAACTCAAGGGTCATTTATGTTATATATATATATATATATTAAAATAATGAGAAAGAACAGTAAGATTTACAATCTGGTGTTCTTAGTAATTATTTTTATTCCAAAAATCAGTTGAGAATGGAACGGAGCTATGGATTTTAGATCTAATTTTATAATTAAATTTGGTAATTCTTGTGTATAGATGGGACAGTATTTTTAAAATAGAAAGTAATTATAATATATATATATATATATATATATATATATATATATATATATATATATATATATACTAACATGGGGGCTGCTAGGGATCTATGCTTGAACCTATGCTGTTTCTGATCTTCATCAATAATCTTCCCATTGGCATTAGTTCCCAATTTATGCAGATGACATAGCCATTTATTTCTTAGTAGCAACACCCAAATAATTTAACCTTGGCAACTGCTCTAGAAAAGAACCTCCAATCAGTGGTTAACTGGAACAATAAATATCTTGTAAATTTTAATGGCTCCAAAACAAAACTGCTTTCATTTAATCACCACAAAGACCCCTTTTTTCTGCTTGCCATCTGCATGGCTGATGCTAAACTCCAGGAGAGCAAGACACTACTCCTTCGCAGGCTCAAGTTTCCACTGACATGAAGTAGAGCAACTATATCAAATCAAGTGCTACATCTGCTGTAAGGAAGGTCAGACATTGTGTCATGGCAGAAATTTTTTCTCTACAGAATCCATCTGGCACATTTATAATTCTACCATTCATCCATGCATTGAATACTGTTGCGAAATCTGGTCTAGTGCTCCTGCTGTATATCTCATGATTCTTGACAAAATCCAATGTAATCTATCCTGACCAAGCATCTTGACTTCAGTCATTTTCTTGCTGATGTGACATGGCTTTCCTCTGTCTTTTTCTACAAATATTTCCTGCTGAGTTTTTCCCTGGTGCCTTGACTACATGAATTTCAAAATGTTTATTGATTGGCAACTGTGTCTCACCATTTTACTGATGAACTAGCTACATGGAACTACCACTTCTATTTTAAGAGTTTCTTTTCTCTCACTTCTCATCTGTGGAAATCACTTCCAATTTCTTGCTTCTCTGCCACTTACAATCTGCAAAAAATTTAGATGCAACATCAATCAGCATCTTCTATCTTTTTCAACATTCCTTTATTCTCCTTTCCTCAGTCCTCCTTACTAAAATCTTCCTTTTCACTCCATGTAACCCTCTATATCCTAGTGGCATTATCACTTGGCTTGATGTGAAATGATTAAAATATATATTGTTATGCATCATTTGCACAACGCAAAATTTAAAAAGAAAAGATTAAAAAAAAACCCAACTTGTTGTCAAAAGATATGACCAAGGTTTACCACTCCGTAATCGACAGATTCTCTTACAGGGTCAAATATATGGATGTTGAACAATCAACAGTAATGAACAACAAATGCCAATATAAAATTTAATAAGATTTAATTATAACAAGATGATACATGAAAAAATTAATGCAAGGTAGTGCATGGAAAGATGTTTGCTATACATTTTGTCGTAGAAAGATGTATGCGTTATATATCTGATATGAAAAAGGCAAAGTGCACTTGGCTTTAGTTATTTGCCTGCAATAAAATAAGGTTTTCTCTTTTTACTTTTCTATCTCTTTCTTTTGTTTTATACTTCTCTTTTGGTCTTTTTACTTTCACTTTATTTCACCCATGCAGCAATGACTTTTGATATATTTTTCTTTCTTCATTGTTATGAGATTTGACCCCCAAGAGTTGGTTGTTTACTTTCTTCTTCATATATTTCAGTAATGTAGAATTCATCATTCAGGTAAGAATATACAGTGTCATAGTCTGCATCCAACTGAGTATGTCACACATGCCTATCTTAGGTGATTATCATGCTTAGTAATTCACCTGTGCATTTGGTGTATGCAGCATAGAATGTTAAGCTGAATTGGAACTCATCTTCACTGTGCGATTTCCTTTGCTTGACAGTAACAAGTAAAAAGAGATGTTATTTGCTTAAGATCCATGTTCCAGCTAATTTCTTCTGATGTTTTCCTGCTCAACATTTTGTACTTGAACACATGATTCTGCATGTCTCTGAAGAAGCTATTTTTAGATCTTGCTTGGATCTGTTACTAAGGTCATCAGCCTGTCTGACCTAATTTTTCTTGTAGCCAGTGACTACTATGACAAATTGAAAGAGAGAGTGTGAGTGAATGTTCTAAAGTATAGAGAGGTGAAATGAGAGATAATTCACCAAGTGCAAAGTGTGTGTGGTTAGGGATTTTGACTTCATAAGGATATTAAGCTCTTAATTATTTCAATTGAGCACTCTTGAGAAACAGTCTAATTCTACAAACAGCAGCCACCAATGCTAAAATTGCAAAGCTCTTTGGTAAAGTGAATACGAGCCCTCTGGCTGACTGGCATTTGTTTACATTTGTAAAAACAATACGCTAGAATTAGCAGTTCTATCTGCCGAGTGCTGATATCTTAGGGGGTATAAATTCCAACTGACACCAAATTGGTCAGTTTTTAACCCTGGCTTGAGGCTTTCGGACATCTAGTCGCACTGAGGAGCTGTGATACAGTGAAACAGTACTGTCTGCAAATGATACACACATATATATGTATTAGCAATTTCTAAAGAATTTATTTAATTATTTTAATCCAACATGCTTATTACATCAAACATTATAGTGGTATCTCATATTTGAAATAGGCACCACCTTTTTTATTTTAAGCAGTCATTTGATCTGGGCATTCAATAAAACCTAATAACAAAAGTACATTCTCAATAAATATCAAACAGTGGTTACTTCTACAAAGAGTGTTGCAGTTTCAATCCTTATAAAAGAGCACATTTTTTTTTATTGGATTTCATGAATGGGCTGTAACAAAAAATGTATGAAATAATACATTTAAATGGCATCACTTCCATAGTGTCTTCCATAATTTAACTTTTCTTGCACAGCAATCCTTAAGAATATTTTAGAGTGTTCTCAAAGTTAAAATTTGAAAACTAAATTATAGTCTTCTTCCTCATTACTTCTGTGTATAAATACACATTATGAAATAAAATCTCCACATTTACCTTAATAAAGTTCCTCAAGAAACAAAAAGTGCCAGTATAAATTGTTTTTTTCTTTTTTCTTTTGCATATATATATATATATATATATATATATACTAGCAGTAGAGCCCGGCATTGCCCGGGGATATAACAGTAAGACTAGATAGATCAAGTATCCACCATCATAAAGACTGAAAAATAAAATTGACAAAGATTATTGTTTAAGGTTGACGGACACGCATGTCTTAATTAGTTTTTATTTTTTTTATTTTTATGAATTGGTCAAACCCAAACTCAAACAAAAACATTGTTTTCAATCGTTATGAGTCTCCCAATTGAATAGAATTTTATAAACAATTGTCTTGTAAATGGAATTTTTAAAGCATTCTGAATGTTAAAATAAAGAAAAAAGTGTGCAAGACAATAAGAAACACTACATGCCAAAAAAAAAAAGTGAAGTTTTGTTTTATCGGCTGAAAAATATAGGGAATCCACTCCCATATTTAAAGGAACCCATACACACAAACAACCCGATGTGAGTTGTCCCCCTTCCATTTTCACGATGTCTCTTAATCGTGTTTTCAAATTGATTTTGCGCAAAAACAATTATATTTTTCCCATTTTTGGTGCTGTTAAAACCATCACAAGGTAATTTTATGTAGTCCTGTGAAGTTTTGATGAAATCGGTTGAAAAATGTAGGAAATCTGATCCAATATATAAACGTTACACACACACACATACACAATCTGTTTTATAATAAGTAAGATTTATATATATATATATATATATATATATATATATATATATATATATATATATATATATATATATGTTTCTGTATATAAGTGACCCTAAGGATCCATTAAAAAATGAGCATACATAATGAAAAATACTCCAAACTTAATAAAAGAAAAATCTTTATTCTATTATTAAGAGGAAAGTTCAAAAGAATTTTTTAATTATTAAATTATACTTTTAATCCTTTTTAGAACCTTTAATATTTTGGTTAAAAATGACTTTTTTCTTGTGCCTGTAGGTGGCTATAAATTAGTATAGGAAAAACACATTGATTTGATTCCTGCAAAAATCAAATTATTGTCAGATTTTAATGAAACTTTTGGGACTTGTTCACAAATGAATTAAATAATTTTAGAAATGTTTCTCTTCTAGAAAATCTTGGTAAAAAATATTTTTTTCCATCTGTTACTCCCCAATTATTTAATTTTATCAAATTTCAAGAAATTCATTCTTGAACAGCTTAATGTTTATATTAGTTATAAGCACAAGTCCTTGTAGAATTTAAAACATCTTTTTGTAAAACAGGACCCCAGTTACAGAAAATTTACCTTTAATTGCTTTTATGAATAAAATATAATATGGATACTATTGTCTATTCAATTTTTTGTGAATAATGAATTTTTACAAGAATCGTTTTCATTTTTTCAAAATTTTAATTGGAATAATTTAAAAAGTTTTCAATCTTTTAAAATTATGTATTGATATGTGGCAGTTTAATGATATTGTTATAAAGTAAAAAACATATTTACTAATCATAAATGGAAAAGCTTACTACAACTCAGTGATATCAGAATTTTAAAAAGAATTTTGAATGTTTTTGTGTCTGTATAAATGTGCTGATTTTTGTAAATATGGATATACACAGCATAGGGGAGGCACAATGGAGTAATGGACAGCAGCTCGGATTGAGCAATTGGACAGCCAAGTTTGAATTCCAGTCGAATCCATTACATTTTCATACGTGCCTTGAGAAAGGTATTAATCCACTTTTTCTCCCTCCAGCTATAGGTAAATAGCTGGACAGACCGGGTAAAAATCTGCCTCATCAGTCATGTATCGAAAGATATATGATTGCCTAAGCATGTATCATGTATGATACATAACCGACTGATACTCAGCATTATCAGAAAATAATATTTGTTTTAAATCAAATTAATTAAACTTTAAATCAGTTAATCTAGAGATATCGTGTAGAGTTTATTTTTAAAGATAAGAATTAGACAATGTCCCACAACATGAGCAGTGTAATAAGAATAGTCTACCAATGTAGATTAAATAAAAATTTAATTCCCTGTAGGTTGCTGAAATCAATATACAATGCACAATGGCCAGAACATTGTGATAACAACAACAAAAATAAGGACAATAGTTGGAATATAAATGGTGTAAATAATGATAACTCCTTATCCAAGAAATTCAGACACATAGTGATTGGGTGATGACAACAACAAAGATGAGGACAATAGTCAGAATATAAATAGTGTAAATAATGATAACTCCTCATCCCAGAAATTCAGCTACAAATGATATTGTAAAGTCATTGATCAATGGGATGTCATTAGGAACTGCCAAAAAACATTTAACAATGATTACAGAACAATAAAAGATATTGAAATCATTGGCAGAACAACAAAGAAAAACTGACTAAGAAAAAAAAACCAGAAGTTTGAGAAAAATGAAAAAAGAAGTGAATTGGCCCACAAGAAAATATTTGACAAAGATGTGGTCACAAATGTAAACAGATAGAAAAATGCAAAGTATTACGAATATTGTTTAAGGAAATGAAAAGCAATGAAACAACCAATTGTAAGTAAACAAGAAAAAGAAATGTGTAAGCTTGGTGAAGAAGTACAGGAAAACTGGTTTATCAACAGTATTTTTAGTGATAAATATAGCATTACATTGGATGGCTGTGCTAGATGTTGGAATCTTCATCAAAACAGCCAACATGATTTAGGAGACAGTTGGAGGGAAGTAGAATAATAATTTGGGTTAAGCACAAAGTTCACAATACAAGTAAAAGCTTCTAGCACTTGGGTTGCAAGCATAGGAAAGAATGATAATACAAGGAGTTATATAAACACCCACCCCACACAGGAACTAAGCAGTCTCTTAGACATTCCAGATGAGAATGTGGTGTCTATGTCCAGATGAGGGCTCTGGATGTGCACACATATTCAATAGTTGAAACTGGCAAAGTTTGGAGCTGAATAATGTACAAAGTTAAACACGAGTCACTTTTTTTCATGTTATCATTGGTCTGCAGCTGTAATTCATTACACAAATAGAGTAAAACCTTGATTTAATGCCCCTTGATTTAAGAAATATCAAATTTAAGGAACCAATCATGGATCACATAGGCTTTAATGAAATGACTTTTTATTTTTACTGAATAAAGTTAGAGAAATGCAAATACAGATCATTCAAAAGTCATTAAGTTATGACATACATGTCAACCTTGTTAACTATAAAGTTAGCTTGAAATGAAAAACCTTATTAATTTCAGATATTTTTGAAGATAGATTTGACTAAAAATAACAAATCCTACATGGCAACAGTGTGTATGAGAGGGAAAGTGAGAAAGACAGTCACCTTGATGTTTTGGGTTATTTAATGTTTAGCCAAGGTCATTTATTGTAAACAAATGTTCTATATATCTCTTGAATGAGTGCAAAGAAAAAAATAATTTTTGGAAGAACTGTTACAAGCTTAATTACTCCAGATTGATACTCATTCAAACCAGCATGTTTATCATTCAGTGGGTACTTTATTGGATACTATTTAAATTTCAAGTGTTTTATTCAATCTTGTTTTAATAAGAATGTGAACTATTACACTGTTGTTTATATGCATCCTTGCACTTTTTAAGCCTCAGTTATGAGTACAAAGTAAATTACAGTGCAGATTACATTTATAGGACCACTTCTAAAAATCCTCTCAATATGGAAAAAGTGCGTGAGATTATTTTATTTGGTATTTTATACAATTTTATGTGACATTGGATTTAACAGAATGATGTTCATTAAATGCAGTGATATACAGAATTTGCTCCTTCTTTATGAAATGAAGGATTTATTGGATTTAAGAAACAATCTCTCCTCCTAATTAGTTCTTAAATTGAGATTTTACTACATTGTTGTAAATTTTCAAGAGTATTTTGATGCAGTTTATAACAAAATCAACATAAATTGAACAAGATTTAGTGTGTGTCTCATTAATTATTTAAACAAGATGTAATTAAACAATTTATAATTCTGTGATTAAATTTAAATTGTATGCAAAGCAGAATGTGACTAGTTGATGTTAGTGTATGAGTTACCATGATGTTGCAGAACTTGTGTCTGTAAACAAATCTAAAAATAATGAGATGTTCAAGTTTACATTTAAATACTGACCAAGTTTGGTTTAATCTGACCAAAAGAGGTGCCTCCAGTGAAGTTTAAACTCTTTACAGTTGTAATGCTTGTTAACTCTGTCAGATGTTAGTTATACTATTTATAATATAATTTAATATGACTGGATAAAAAGTCATGTTTTATTAGCAGTATTTTTTATACTAAATTTCACCTAATACAATGCTCAAAAGCCACTTAAGGTATGGGGATATTGAATGAGGTATGTGATATGAATATTAAAAGAGATGGTAAGAAGTGAAGATTATGAGAATCTGAAGGAATATAGTGATTGAACCATGACATAAAGAGGTTAAACTTGTAGTTTTCAAGGAAGTATCTACTCATGAGTCTGTTCCACAAAGTAATAGTTTTTGGGAAATAACTGAGTGGAATTTTCTCCTTACAGTTTGAATACAGAGTAAATGAAAGTGATTAATATAAAAGGTTTTCTGTAATATCTATTTCCCTGCATGATCTTCCTTCCAACATTACAGTTGGACTAATTTCCTCATCTTTGTTGTTATTATCACAACATTTCAACCTTTGTACCCTTTGGCCTTCTTCAGTTGCCAGCCATTCCAAGTAAACTTCAGGGAATTTTTAACTAAACCTTTTATTTAATCCGTAGGGTTAGATTGTTCTTTTTCCACTGTCCAGATCCCGGGATATACAATCTTCTTCTGTCATTTTACATATTAATATATGAGCTTCTTAACATACCACAACCTTCATCAGTCTATCTTTTCTATTCTTTCATCTTTAACATAACTTGCAGCAGCTTTTAATGCTTCCCAGAAATCTTATTTGTTTGAATATTGTTTTCCATTTTTATATAAATCTCTTTTAATGATGTCTCATATGTTAATATACTGGATTAATATCTAAAGAATCTGGTGGTTATTTGATTAAATCTTTAATGGCCATTGTAAAATCCAGTATTATTTATAAAGGTTAAAATAAGAAATTGGCATTAATTATAAATTACTAAAATAATCCCTGTATGAATTAAAAGAATATAAAAATCTCTGTCTAAGTTACTGGAATGATGAGTTATCATTATTTGAACTATTTACATTTGGACTATCATCCTCATCATTGTTGTTATCTCATTTGATAATTTCTGTTTGACTTTCTGGAATAAAGAGTTTTCATTATCAACAAAGATGAGGACAGTAGTCCAAATGTAAATAGTCTAAATAATTATAAAAAATTGTTAATAATTATGGGATTATAAAATATGAAATATTAATTATATATTTATAAAAATCCAGTATTAATTGTAGGTTTACACAAAATCTGGTATTAATTACAGATTTTTAAAAATCCAGTATTAATTGCCTTCAAAATAACCTGTGAATATTATCCAAGCCCTCCTTCTTTATTATGTGTTACAAAAATTTCCACTGTCTTCTCGGAAATTTGAGAAAGTTAATAAATTTTCTGGGGATTCATATTGAGAACATAAAAACTGAGAAGTGACTTAATGACAACATTTTCCCCAGAAGTAACAAATATTTTTTTCTTATTTCATGGACTTCCATAACCACTCTATATTCCATATTTATGACCCATTACATCTATTTCTCCCATCCTGGCCTCTGAAAGAGCTAAGTGTATCATATACATCACAGTGTTACAAACATTGTATGCATGATGAAAATGTTAAACACTGAACATCAGTTTCCAAATATGTATATGATAGAGTCTGAGAAAAGACTAACATGAAAAGAACAGTTTATATGTTTCCTGCACTTAGAGTTCACTCATAATAGCAGTAATTATCTAATTGCATCATGTTTGAATAACTAACAAGATGCTTGGTATACAGCTCAGTTTTTGCAGTAGCATATCACAGATAGTGTAATTGTTTGTCTTTTTTTTAAAGTCTTCTCTTCAAACTAATTCATATTAATCCACTTAAAATGTTTCTTATAAATTTAGTTTATAATCATTTCAAAATGTAACTATTGTTTCCAATCAACCTGTCCAAAAATTAAGTCTGCTGTTTCTTATTCAAAATTAGTTTTTAACATATAAAATTTGTTTACTATTTTGCATGTATGTATGTTTGTTTTTCACTTTCAAATATGAAAAGTTCAAACAAAAGAAATTTAAAGATATTTTAGACATAACATTTTGAAAACGAAACATGAATTTTTATTACCAAAAACAAAATAAATGAAGAATGCAATTCTGAAATGAGCCAATAATTTAAAATAAGACATAAAAATATTTTCTTTATAGCTTCAATATAATTACAAGGAGGTGCTCTAAAATTATCAAACAACACAAGATTAGAAATATTTAATATTACAAGTATTTTATAAAAATACTATATATATTATACAGAAAATATATATTACTATTATTATTATGCTTGTTTGATAAATTATGCTCTTTTACCTCAGATCAAATTATAGTCACTGCCTAGTTTTTGGCCATTCTGAGCTGGAATCGGTTGCACACTCTCAATGGGAAAATATCATCATAATCAAAAGAAGGAAGGAATGAAATAAAGTGAGAAATCAGAGGTGGAAGAAAAAAAGCATGGGAAAGAGGAAAGGTAAGAAAGCTAGAGAAATAGAAGAAAAACAATATTCAGATATTACTGCCTTTCTACAAGTTATCTCATAATCTTCAGTGGGTACAAATGATGAGATAATCAATTCCTTATTCTTATAATAAGGAATTGAGTGTCTCCTAAATTTGCTCAAAGATGTGTTGTAAGTTCCTGATCTACTAGTCTTCTATGATTTAAATAAAACAGTTTCATTTCAGTTTATTGCCTGTTCTAATTTACAACTGAAACAAAAAGAGATACAAAAACTTTAAACTGCATAATATGTAAATAAGTAAAAATGCAGAAACTAAGTTGAAATTACTTATAATCTAATTTCTAAAAGAATATAGCTAAAGTAAAATTCAAATGTTCATATGTTTAATGTGAAACACATTTTATCTTGCTACTGTTGAAAAAAATTATTTTTCTTATCACAGCAGTTCATGAGGTAAACATGTCAAAATAGAATCTTTTGTAAATTGTCTTATATATTTACTAGTCAACTGGATTCTGATCCAGCTTTACATACACATGGTTATGCGTGTGGTGTAATGGGTAGCAGTGCTAAGTGACAAATTAGAATGTTGAGTTCAATTTCCAGTCAAGTTTGCTGCATTCACTTATGTAAAAATATTATTGGGAAAGGTATGAATCCATCATCTCCACCAGTTATGGGTTAAATAGTAAAACGTTTATCTGGAAAAATCATATTTATTCTCAACAAAATTTTTCATGCTATATTCACTCACAAGAAAAGAATTATTTTTATAATCCAAAATATGTTTTGGCTTTAAATAATTTACAAAGAGTTGATAAAATGTAAAAAAGCAAAACAGTCTCTCAATATGAATATCACTATATATATATAAATATATATATAAAATATAATATAATATAAAAGGCTCAAACACTAATATTCTATGGTTATAATTTATTACATTGGAATCCTAATCACGATCCAATTCATCAGACCTACAAATTCAAAAAGAAAAAAGAAAATATAACTTGGTTATAAAAAATAAAATTTCAGTGACAGTGTATGTGTGGGAGTGAGAAACAAGGATGAGAGGCAAATTATGAAAGCTCTAGAGAGAGGTGCAATGGAACAAAGAAGAACAGGAAGGGTCTTAGAGTGAGGGTGGGTAGGAAATATATATATATATATATATATATATATATATATATATATATATATATATATGTATATGTCCACTCATACATACACCTATGTTTATCAAAAAAGAAAATTATACACATTTGTTAACTGGCAAAACATTTTCAAAATACTGTTATGTTAAATGTAAAAAAAACACCAACTCCTCAGATTCTAATCGAAACCTTAATCAAAATATTCCATAACCTCTTCTGATTGAATTCATTATTTTCTTCCATTAATATAAACTTGTCAGTACAATAAGCACATTTAATTATTTATATTCCTGTGACAATCTCACTACTTATAGTAACAGAATGTAAAAGTGCTTGTGAACTGACAGGTCACAAGACAGAGCTGAAAGTGGATGAGACAGAGAATTATTTAGAGCTGTAATCTTTGTTATTACTGTGAAAAACATTTCAACCATGGTGCTCTCTGTCCTTCTTCAGGTGTCTTTTGATCTATATAACCATCAGGGAATTTTGAAATGAACATTTGATTCATTCTTAAGACGCAGACTTTTCTCATTCTGCTGTCCATGTCATGAGATATCTCATTATGATTAATTGTTGCTTGCCTGCATGTTACAAATGAAGCAAAATGGCAAAATGATATGAATTCCCTGTCATTGCTTGTAACATCTGGAGAAAAAAACAAAACAATTAAATATCCTAATTAGTATGTGCATGAGTTGTTCCTGGTATGATTTTCCATACATGTATGATTTTTTTTTCTTAGTACTATAATAAAACTATTCTACTAATATTGGTAAAAATATGCCTGGTTGCAACACCCCTCCCCACTATCTTCTGCATTTGGCATCCAATGTTTTCTATTTTTTTGCATCAGAAGTCTGCCGTCATATCTGATCTCGTCCTCCTGTTATATATCTTGAGATTCTCAACAAAATTCAAAGATGAGTCTGTAATATAATTAATGTCATCTCGACTTCAATCACTTTCTCACTGATATGACATGACTTCCTCCCTTGTCTTTACTACAAATATTTTCATGGCATCTCTTCTGGTGTGCTTTTTTCCTTAATGCCTCAACTGCATGAATATAAGTATGCTACTCGAATGGCAAATAGGTCTTATTGTTTTACTGTTGAATTAATTAGATGCAACCATATGTTCTATTCTGATTGTTTTTTTTTTTCTCACACTTCTTGCCTGTGGAACTCCCTTCCAATTTCTTGCTTCCCTGCCACGTACAATCTTCAAAAATTTAAATGCAATGTCAATCGCCATTATTTATCTTCTTGAATCTTGCTCCTTTATTGTTCTCACACCTTAATAAATGTTTTTCTTTTTGTCTTATTCTTTTGACACTCAATAATCTTCTCATTCTCTTCCATTCCCAGTAACACCCTGTGTACTAGTGGCTTGCTTAGAGTGAAATGATTAAAAAAAAACAATAGGAAAGAGAAAAGTCAATTATTTGTACAGAAACTTTCATCATGGCACAGATTTTGGAGCAGTCACTGCCAAACACTTTCAAATATTTACTATCTTTTCAAATCACAGGATGTATACAAAAACGCTCCAGGATGCCCAACTCACACAATTATTAATATATTTCATTGTTTACTTCTCTTCAGCTGTTGCAAGCAATGATATAGAATTCATATCAAGGTGTCAAATAGCTTCTTTTGTAAAAATTGCAAATCATAATCAAAACAAGATATCACAAGACATGGACAGTTGAATGAAAATAGCTTAAGGAATTATCATTGTTTACATTATTTACTGTCAGACTAAAATCCATATCTTTGTTGCTATTATCTCAACCTTCCATATGTTGTACCCACCAGCTTTCTTCAAGTGTCTGTCAATACATATATACTTCAAGGAATTTTAAACTGTACCCTTTAAATATTACTAAAAAAAGAACAAAATGAGATATTGCTAGACAGGAACAAGAGAACACAAATAATTTTCTCACATAGATTAAATAAAAGGTCCAGTTAAAAATTCCCTGAATATTACTTGGATCAACAAATTCCCTGAATGTTACTTGGATCAACAAAATCCCTGAATATTACTTGGATCAACAAATTCCCTGAATGTTACTTGGATCAACAAATTCTCTGAATATTACTTGTATCAACAAATTCCCTGAATATTACTTGTATCAACAAATTCCCTGAATATTACTTGTATCAACAAATTCCCTGAATGTTACTTGGATCAACAAAATCCCTGAATGTTACTTGGATCAACAAATTCTCTGAATATTACTTGGATTAACAAAGGACTGAAGAAGGCTGGAGAGCACAATGGCAAAAATGTGACATGGGTTCCAGCTGTCTTTTCAATAAATATTTTCATGGCAGTTGTTCTAATGAGCTTGCACATTTGGTGCCTCGACTGTATGAATTTAAATGTACTACTAGATTGGCAGTTAGGTCTCATTATTTTGCTGTTGAAACAGCTAAATGCAACTGTAAGTACTATTAATTTCTTTTCTCAAACTTCTCACCTCTGGAACTCTACATCTCAGTTATGGGCCATGTGTGATACAGGCATAGGTGATCATGTACCTTTCAATACATGACTGACGAGGCAGATTTTTTCCTGTAGTAGGTTGCCATTTCTTTCTGCGGTAGACCAGTTTCCATCCAAAGCTAGAGAACCCTGTCTGTCCTGCTATTTACCCATATCTGGGAGGAGAAGACGAGGATTCATACCTTTTCCAAGGATATTAGCATGTAAGTGAATGTAATGGATTCGATTGGAATTTGAACTCAGCTCTCTGATTCCTCAATCCAAGCTGCTATCCATTAGTCCACTGTGCCTCCATACTCTAAACCTATAATCTTCAAAAATTCAAATGCAATGCCAATCACCATCTTCTATCTTCCTGAATCCTGTTCTTTTATTATCCTTTCTCCTAAAGTTTTCTCATTCTCTTCTACTCCAAATAACCCCTTGTCACTTAGTCGCATTATTGCCTTGCTTGAAGTGAAATGATTAAAAAAAATAGTCTGTGAATAATGTAAATAATTTATCCCAGAAATTCAAACTGAAACCATTTTTAACAAATAGTTTAGGGGATATTTAACATTGTGAAACTGAATTTTATTGGAGACAAGGTCATGCAGGGAAACAGATATTGCAGGAAACCTTTTCATGGAATTGTTAACTATGGTCCTTGAGGTCCTACCTAGGATTAGACTCAATATCCTTGGCTAACAAATTTCTGAAGAAATTAGATGCCTACTACTCAGCTTAATGGATGTGTTCTAAACAGTGGCAGTAGCTTGTCTCCCTTCCTACCAAAGTGGATTTAACCTTTAGGCATTATTTAAGTTTATTGAAAATTCTTGTCAGGGTGAAATTTTCTATTTTTTACAAGTCTTGTTCATGTTATCTATATTGACCTGTAAGAAGACCATTTTTATTTGTGCTTGGGGAAAAATTTTGTTTTGGACGTTTCTTTCAGCAAAGAACTTTGGGAAATTTGAAATGCTTTTTTGTTAAGTTATTTTTTATTAATTTGTCTTTTATTTCATTTTTTCTTTTAAGCTTTTGATTTTCTAACTTTTTATTTCAAATTTTGTTTTGACTTCAGTCGCCATTCGCATTTTTTTTTTCTGCTAGGACATAAGTCTTAACGTACAATTGTTTTTGTTTGACTCCATTTTTTTCTTTTGTATAATTCATTTGCATTTTATTTTAGTTCATTTAATTGAGGGAATTTTTAAAGAAATCAATTGACTTTTTGAATTGGCTAATATTTAGTAGGCAAAACTTTGCTTTTTTGGTTTTATTTACTGCTTTGGTGGCCATTTGCATTTTTTCTGGTCTGACTTAAGTGTTACCACATAACTGTTTTTGTTTTATCCTTTGCTTAGTACATAATTTAATTTCACATTTTTTATTTCAATTTAACCACCTTTTAGTGTTTGTTTTTTATTTTTGTTTATTGTTTTTAGTCTGCAAGCAAACCTTTTTTATTTTCAGTTTTACTTTTGGCCTTAGCCTTCTTTTTGCATTTTTCTTCATCTGGTCGGATGTAAGTCTTACCAAATAACTGTTTTTTGCTTATTTTATAGTCTATTCATTATTGAAACTGTGTGAACTTAAATAGCATTTGTTTGACTTTTTAAAATTTTTCTTTTCAATCTTTAAATTTTATTTTTTCCTCAGCTTTTTGTTTAATTTTTTGATTGTCTCTTAATTTAAAATTTCATTTCTTGTTTAAATGAATTTTTCTAACCTGTAGGTGATTCTCTTTAGTTTTATGCTTATTTGTATTTTGTTGCTAATTATTTCTTTTTTCCACACTCTTCCCCTTCACTTTCTTTTCTTATATATTTAAAAGAAAAATTATAAATCTGCTTGATTTAACTGTCCTTTTAAAATCCTCAATGGCTGACTCAATGCAGTCAGTCAAGAAACATTTGTTTTCTCTAAAAAAGGGCCCACACAACAAAGATAATATTGAGGAGTATCCACTATTAAAGGGTACTCCAAAAAAACAACAATATAGAGGTTAATAATGGTGAAGACGTGACTAGTAACAAATGGACGGAGACTAATAATGGCCAAAATACAAATGGCCATGATTCAGATAGCATAACTGATAATGTAGAGAATGGGAAATTACCCTGTTGCTGGAAGTCCCCCCTGAAAGGCATTATTAATATAATGGAGTTTCTGGAGCATGACAAGAATTATGCTCACCCTGTGGTAGAAGGTGGACACTTGGAAGACCCTCAAGAGCTAAAGAAGATTGATAAACAAATGGTGACAGTCTTCATGATGGACAAGTGTTTGTATAAAATTTGTTGCTCCACAAATGACACAGTTGGAAAATCACTGGAGTCCCTGCTGGGGTTAAGCTCCAAAGAATTGTTAAGGGTGCAGGCTACTTCATGTGAGACATATTGCTGCACATGCCTGAAGGCTGTGTTAAAGTTTTGTGTCGAGATCTAATTATGAAAGATCTAATCCTTCAGACCGAATACAAAGACCAGTGTGGCAATATTTGAGGTCCCTGCTCAGGTTATCAGGGAGAATCTGGCTGCATTCACAATATGGTAACATACTGGGTGATTCTTGGGATAACCTGAACCAAGGATGGAGTTTTGGATATTAAATTGTAATGCTTTCTACTTCATCCCCAACTGTTTGGAAGTATGGGGCCTGAAGAAAACCAACATGTTGGAAGTGTGGAGAGGCTGGTCACCTCACCTCTTCCTACCCAGATAAGAAGGTCTCTGAAAGTCAGGCCCCAATCAACCAAAATCCCCCATGACCACATCTTTAAGTTCCACCTCGCCTGTGATGGGCATGCCAGCTTCTGGGACTGCTGTGTTTAAACCCCTGTTTAGGCTGAGCTCTCAATCCCCATTCCCCAAAGAGCTTTCGCCTGCTGCTTGTGCAATTGTTGAGAAGGGAGAGGATGAATGGCTGGTTGCTGGTAGGGCCAGAGGGAAGCAGCAGACAGTGGTTTCTCAGTCCTCTAAAGCCCCTGGGATGAAAGGCAGAAACAGACCCACTCCCTCTACCAATGTTAAGGGTGATGCCCTGGCCTCTAAAGAGAATACTTCTTTTGAGGAAATGAAAAAAAAATGTATAACCCTGGATTAAATCAAAATGCCCAAAACAAAATTGAACACCAACAGAAAACTATCATCTACTAAAAAAGCAGCTCCCTCCTCGACCTCTGCCCCATCCTCCTGTTTCAAAATCAGTTTCTAAACCATCATCAACACATTGGACCCATGTAAATTATTCTGTTCGATAGAGATCCTAATCCTTTCAGGAAAAGTACATCACACACCCCATGTCCAACTCCTAGTCCTTCTCCCCCCAAAAACATCCTGAAATGCATCCACCTTCAAAACACGAGAAAAGTCCATCAGCAGAGGTGATGGAAAGAAGAAGGCAAAACAAACAGAATGTCTGTTGCATTTCCTTGGCCCAGGCTGAAAGAGACAAATTACGGCAATAGAATAAAAGAAATTAGCTAACTATCATCAATAAAGCAATATGCCAACAAAGATGATGAGATACCAACTAATTTTACTGCGATACAGCGTGTTCTGTCATTTGAACTGATTGGAGGACACAACAGTTGTGGGGTATGGTCAAGGAGACCATAAAATCATTTAATATGTCACCCACCCACAACCAACACCATTTTTGACAATGAGTCCACAAGAAAGTTAAAACACTTCTGTTCAGGAAGGGTCACAGTTTCTGTTCACCCCTCCATCTATAGGGCACTAAAGCTAACTTTTCCTTAGGATATTGACAGTCTCTCTTGGGATGACACTATCAAGAATGAGATAGGCCAGAGGTCAATGGGTGAGGCTGTTGGTATTCTTTCCCTGACAATGTTCAATCCAGTTTCCCAACCCTAATCAAACTGATAATGGCTCTCTAGTTAGCAAGTTTAAATGCCTGGGGTCTGAGGTTAGAGTTTCATAGGACAAGGCTCACTCACAATCTTCAGCGTCTCAGGGTGGATATATGCTATTTACAGGAGACCCAGTTTTCAGCTTGCGATTATGAGAACATTCTATCAAGAAGTGTTTCCTGTCTGGTGAGCAAGTCTGTGGATGCAGTGTGTGCTCCTGTCTCCTCGGATCTGGTGAGCAGGTTTTTTGTGCTGGATATTACCATAAAGAACAACGCTCTTCATCTCATTGGGGTTTATGACAATGACAATGTGAAGTGGCTGGATTTGTTTTGGTAGATTGAGCCATTTTTGATGACATCACTTTTGGTAGTTCTAGCAGGTGATTGGAATGCTGTCCTTGATCTTGATATAGATTGCACAGAGGAAAGATCAGGTACTAACAACCCAGATGTTAAGTCATTCAGGACTTTATTGATAGGTTTGATCTTGTCGATAGTTATCGAAATGAACACCTGTGGCAGGTAGCATGGACTTGGATTAAGAGTGGCAGCTTAGATTCACTGGTGCATTGTAGCTACATCAACTGAGTCCTAGTTAAGAGAGTCAACGTAGGGCTTTTAGGATGTCCAAGTTTCCATGATATAGTTTACTCAGATCATAGACTTGTCCAGGTTTAGGTAAACTTAGAGAAGTCTAAGGTTAAGACGGCTAGTTTCTGAAAATTGAACGCATCATTATTTGGTGAGCAACATTGCTGGTACCAGCTACAACCAATCTTACAGTGAGAATTAACAGGGGCTGTGGTTGGGAATAAGTGGTGGGAAAATTTAAAATCTAAACTTAGGTCTTTTGATGCTGATTTTAGTTACTGATGTTAGGCATGTGTAGAGAAAGTAGATTGGGTGTCAAATCCTGTGATAATGGGGACATAGCCTTAGCTGGCCTCCTTGCTTATCAAGAAGGATCAAGCTCTAGTAGTTAGGGCTAGGTTAAAGAGAATGTCTTCCAATGCAACAAATATGGCCACTGAATTGTGTGCAAAGGAAGCTTGAAAGGCATCCAGTCGCAAGTATCACATTGCCAGACAAGCGAACTGTGACGACAGATGTGGGTATATGTGAGGTTTTCCAAGATTACTTTCAGGATCTGTTTACCAAGGAGCCCAGTCTGATCCCTCAGTTCAATGCCTATTTTGCCGACTTTCCCTGCCTTTGTGCGAGACCCCATTACAAAGTCTGGGATTCAGTGGAAACAGGGTGAGCAATAACTGAGAAGTATTAAGAATATGAACTAGATGAAATATCCCTTGTGAAACGAGAACAGTCTACCCCAGGAGATTAAATGAAGGATACATTTTGGAATTCCCTGTAGGTTACCTAGATCAACAGACACCTGATGAAGGCTGGAGAGCACAACAACCGAAACATTGAGATAACAACAAAGATGAGGACAATGTAAATAGTATAAATAATCATATTGTGTTTTAGACATATTATTTTCCCAAATGAATGGTAATAATAATTTTAAAAGAAGGGTGAGTAACTGAGTGTTATGGAGGTGATAACCAATTACATGTTAAAATAACATTTTTCTTTACATTAACCACATTATAATTTGAAAAGAAACTGTCAAAAGAATGTTATGGAAGTTATAAACCTTTATTTACTAGTAATTGTTCATAAAAATATTCATAAAGTAAATAGAAACAGATGAGATCTGTCAATAATTTGTGACCAATCAAATTGCCTTCAATCTACCTTACTATCTGCTTTCTTACAACATAACTGAATAAGATGTAGAGTTTTCAGAAGGCAACTTTTAAGAGTATAGCATAGCTAAGTAAAAGGATTATGGATCAAAATAAATATATGCTGTAAAAGGGCAAATACAACTTTTCTTATATATAGTGGAAAATATGGTTAATATAAAAATCCACTTTTTCTTCATGTTGACTGAGAGAGAGGGAGACCCTACTTTTAGAATGATGCAGGAATGAACAGTAAGAAAATACATGGAACAGATGCGGCTCTCTTCTTCACCTTTTCAACTGTTTGCCTTAAAAGGAAAGCACTCTCTTTTCTCTGTCCTGTCATACTTGATTTAATCTCTGAATGATCAGAGGTCATGATGAGAATGCCTCCATATGTTAGCCTCCCACTAATCAGATATGATGTTGTGGATACAATCTCTCAGCATTATCTATTTTTATCTTTCAATAAAGAAAATATTTGAAAGCTTATTTAAAAAAAAAAATAAATAAATTGAAAAGAATCCAGAAATTCACAGTGCTACATCTTTTTTGAACCAGTCTTTTGAACTTTGTAATTTTTTTTTTTTCTTTATTTCTTGTCTTATTTATAATTATTAAATAAAATACTTTAATATCAGTCAGCATTTGCATTTCTATTTGTTGCAAATGGGCACCTTTAGCAGAATTGGAGAAGACTTCATGATGCATCATTGGTATGAATCATCAAGAGATCCTTGTGAAGTTTGGCAATTTATGTTTTTCCCATTATAGTTCTTTTTGAAATTGTAGTATGCATATATATATATATATATATATATAAATATATATATATAGGAGGAACGGTGGAGTAATGGATTGAGGAATCAGAGAGCTAAGTTCGAATTCCAGTCAAATCCATTACATTAATTAAACATGCTAATACCCTTGGGAAAGGTGTGAATCCTTTTCTTCTCCCTCCAGCTATGGGTAAAATAGCAGGACACACTGAGTTTTATAGCCTTGGATGGCAACTGGTCTAGGAGAAGGACAACTCTGAATTCAAAACCTGCAGAGGGTTGTTTGGAGACCTTGTGGCACGTAGTACACCAGATCTCTGTATTCGGCCCTTCAAAAATGTGGATGGTCCTGCACGAAACCTTCACCACTATAATCAAATCTCATGTTCTGTTGTCAGGCTGTCAGTTTCCTGGGAACTGATCTCCTTGACTCTCATACATCGAATTCGACGGGAGAGTCAAGAGTATATATATATATATATATATATATATATATATATATTCATGGAGATACAGACAAATGCTCCTAATAAAACGATAATCTGATGATAACACAAAAGAGGAGGAGGTTGTAATAAACAGACAGGTTGAGAAAAAAGTGGAAAAAATCCAATAAATCGGGTATCTGGAATATCAGTGAGTATTTTAGAAAAAATTCAAAATTTAAATATTTGGTGTTGGTTCCAATCCACATGGGAATATGTACAAAAACAGCCACCTCCTCAAATTTAGAGACAAACTGTACAGATGTATGCTGAAATTTCTTCCAAACCAATAAGGTAGACCACTTCTGAGTCTCATCTGCCATATTTTTGTTCTCTTTTGTCAAAGTCAGAATGCTACAATCAATTGCCTGTATTTTGTCTGTTAATACCATTCTTACTTTGTGAATTTTTTGCCTTATTACTGTTCCTTTGCCTACTTTTGTCTTGCATATATATTGTTTGCTTAGTATTATTTTAACCTCTTCTTTTTCTTTCATTTTTTATTATTTATGGAAACTTTGTCAATTCCACTTGTTGGGCATTTCTGCAAATTAACCATGTCCAATTACTCTAGATGTGGCCAGGTCAGTCAATTCTGGACACAAGAATATATTTCAAGTGTCTTGAAAAGGTTTTCACTTGACCCATTCCCAAAATTTGAACAAACAGGATTTGGCCAAAAATATTTCAGCACCCACTATGTATTTAAAATCTCAAAATGTAAAAAAAAACTTCTAATAATACTAAGGAAATAACAAAATACAGTGCCATTTCTCTTTTTTACAACATAATTAAACTAATAAAAAAATGAATATTGCACAATTTTGAAAAGGTCAAAAATTTTCTCTGGAAGAAAATATTGAAGAATTTCTACATTGGAAGATTTCTTATTTTGAAGAATTCTTCTTCATGCCCAAAGCTGTAAAAAGGGAGAAAAGATGCAGAAACATTTCTGCAAATCTCTCTTTCCCTTGGGGTGAGGGGAAAAAATTCTTCTTTCAAGAATAATAATCACTAAAAGCTCTTACATTTTTGGATGTGCCAGGGAAATTTCTATTTAAATAAGTAAATAATAAATAAATAACAGTGGAAATCATATTGATTATATGAAGGATTTCACCTCTTGTTTTCCATACACATATTTGTTTTTTTACTACAGTATATTTAAAAGTATCATCTTAGTTTTATCACTTAGCATTGAAAGGATATTTTACTTCAGAGATTTCTGATTTTGATTTAAGTTCACTTTGAGGAACCAAATATCTTCACAACACTCAATATGTTTATGAAATAGTTATTTAAATACTTTTTTAAGACTATTTTTTTATGTGAAACAGGTGTGTGTGTGTGTTCCTTTTTACGAATTTTCAAGTAAAAGCTTATATTCTATTAAAACATTTTATTAAAATATTACATGAGAGACACTTTCTAAATATAAAATTCTGGGAAAGATAACACATTTAAAATATATTCTATAAATTTCTTTTAGCAGCACACCTTTTCAATTCATCTAACACCAACATACTTATTTATATAATAAAAATTGTAGTTAACGAGTATTTATATTTTCACCTCATGTTCAGTCTATTAAGTCCTTGCATTAATCTATATATTTATCTTTGTTTTATTATGATCATAATCCTTATTAATATTATAATCCAAGTAATGACATGTGGAAAATTCCAGACACATAGTGTAATATCAAAAAGGTGAATTTTGGGGAAAAGATGCAAGGTGCGGAAGAGTTAAACACAGGAAAACTGCTACAGAGTAAGAACAATAGAAGAGTAAGCAGGATGACAGCAGATAGGAATTGACACGGCATTTAAATTTTTGCAGATTAAAATTGGCTGGAAAGCATTGAGCTTGAATAGAGTTCGACAAGTGACAAGTGCAAGAAAAGAAACTGTTAGCATAGAATTTATAGCTATATCTAACCAGCTTAAATGTAAATTGATGAGACTTCATTGCCAGTCTAGTACTGCACTTAATTTCAAAGGGTCTAGATATCACAGTGAAGATCTCATCTGAACAATTTCCATGAAAATATTTATAGAAAAGGCAAAGGGAGGCAACCTTATAGTGGTGGAAAAGTGACTGAAGCTAAGATGTGCAGATTGGAGCCAGTAATATTGCTGATTCTTATTTGAATTTTATCAAGAAGCCCTAGATAGATAGGCATGGATTTAAGTTTGTTTTTTAAAGTGAAAGGATATCCAGCAACCCCTGCACGAGAAAAGTTTCTATATTGCTGAAGTTGGAGTAGATACCATGAACATTGGAGAAAGAAAGGTGGAAGTGGGTAGGTGGTTATGTTTTTGCTTGTTTTGTTATATTTTGTTTTGTTGTGTTATTCATGAATAAATTTGTGTTGGGAAAAGAAGGAAAAAAGCCAACATACTTATCATTATTCATCGTGAATGGAAATACAGATCTGTCAGAGCTGGTTGAAAACAAAACATAATGTGACCTCAGGGTTGCCCACTGGAAATATATGCAGGAACAACTACTCATGTATGACATGACGTACAAAAACCCTGGTATTATGCAACTGTTGATCAGAGCAGCCTTTGTAAGTACTGCTAAAGAGTTCAGGCCCCTAACAGTTAGAAGCAGCAGAAAGCAAACTGTCAACCTGGTATCCTCATAATGGAAAGTCACAGTCAGATTGCCAGAAAGTTAAGACAGTTAAATCGTTAAGGCCCTGAAAGAAGAAGAATCATTAAACTATATCCTAAACAGGGAACAAGGGATGATCCTCTACCCCTGCTCAATAAATGTGGAAGGAGTGCAGACTGAACAATAGGTGAGCCTATCTACTCCTATTTACCTGTTCACAGCACAGGAGGCTGGGTGATTTTATTGAGCCTCCAACTCTAGGAAGGTTGCCAAATAAGACTGTAAACCCTAGTCAGGCTGAGGTGGGATTACCAGATGATTAAATTATTCTGGTAGAATTGAGGGTATATCATATGAGTTTCAAATAATGATACATACACCCCTGTGCAAATTAATTGAAACAACCACTTTAGTTTCTTTTCTTTCACCATATGGTCAGTTTCAGACCCACTGAGTGACAGGGTGTAATCAATTTTTTCCTCAGATTTGGTCATTTGCAGTGGTGTACAGTAATATGAATCCATTTTCGGGGTGTATGATAAAATTGGTTGGGCTTGAAAAATATCGTACCATCTGTGATGGCACCAGATTTTTATCACACCTAGACACTATTGTCTTGACTGTCAAATAGTTGTACACTACAGCCATTGTCTGCGATGGACATTACTCCAAGGAAGCGTACAAAAATTGTAACACTGCACGAACACACTGAAAAGCCTTACCAGTGTGCAAATCAAAGTACTATAGACTGGCCTGGAAACTCACTTGAATTAAATCCAACTGAGAATCTGTGGTCAATCCTCAAGGAACGACTTCATGGAATGGACATACGAAGTAATTATATGTACACTGGGTCATGTTTTATTGGGAAGATATGAAAAAAGTAAATAATAATAATGTAATTATTCATTTTATTTCAATTAATTTGCATAAGGGTGTATTATTCATAATGTGTGACGTCATTTGTTTACATTTGATACGCCATGAGCAGATATGAATGTACGCAAGAGATTCATGGAAGTTTAAATTCAGAAAATTCAACCTTGCTAACTGAACGCTCCTCCGTGGCCAAATTGGTAAAGGCATGTCAAGCTAAATGACGGTTCCGTATGAAAATTTCTCGGACATTCAGGCCAGTAAATGTTGTTTAATACTGTTTATTATAAACAGAGCATTTACTTAAATATTTGTATCTATAAAAAGAATGTATAAACATGAAAAAATGTCTTAAAACAAGGGTGTATATGTATTTAGTATTTGAAACAATCTGGACTCGACCATCAATTTGGCTATTACTATATATATATATATATATATATATATATATATATATATGTAACTACACTCGTCTCAGAAAACCTTTGGTTTCTTGATTTGTTAATGATCAAATCAATTTCGAAGGAAAAAAGTTTTAAAAAAAAGAGCTAGGAACATAAATGTCTGTCAAAAATAATCGTACAGCATACAGGCCCAAAGCCCAAAGAAAAAAACCTCGATACAAATAATCAACTAACTAAAAAAGTGCTCAATGCAAAAGTAGAGCAGACCTAGTCAAACTAGAGAGTCGGACAAACCTAAGCAGATCGTCAGGGAAACCTTGGTAGGTTTGTCTGGCTCTCTAGGTTTGACTATATATATGTGTGTGTGTGCGTGTGTTGAAATTGTGGTCAGATTTATCATGTTGAATTGATCATAAGTTCAACCTAAAACATAACAGTCTAATTCAAAATTGTTGCATATATGACATTTCTTCTCATTCTTCTTCTTCTATTATTATTATACTCTGTTCTTTCACAAGGTCCTTCTTTTCATCTCACAACTTCATAAACCCCTCAAAATGACCCACTGAATGATACAATTTGCATTGGCCTTGCTAGGGAGAAAAGTCTGTCCAAATAAACACTTAGAATGATATTGTATTGATCTATATATTTATCATTCTTCACATTTATCTACCTCACTAGTAAAATGTGCTATGATTATGAATTTGATTTTACCAAGTCATTGTTAGTGATTTAAATTCTAACTGGACTACCACAATTTCAGTCTTGCAACATACTAATTTTTTTATGTTTTAAATCCAACATAACCTACACAAACATATATATATATGTGTGTGTGTGTGTGTGCACACAAAGTTCAGACTATTACTTAAGTTTCAGGCCATGATCGTCAGGTGACTAGAATGCCTGACGGTCGTAGTTCAAAATTTGTCTCTTTCTCAGTAAAGATGCTGGGAGGTGTAATTGCTCTGTCTTTGTAACTTAGAGTACCGTGTCTGTCTTTTGTTTTTTTCTTAGTTTATGTTTCATTTTCCTGTTTTCTTCTATGAATTTTTCTTGGTTTTAGATTTTTTGGTTGTTAATTTGTCTTTTGGTCACCTGGCTTTCCAAAACTTTGCATATATATATATATATATATATATATATATATATATATATGTATGTGTGTGTGTGTGCGTGTGTGTGTGAGTAAATTATTTTTTTTATCTTTGGGTTATTTTGTTAACCAAATATATGATTGTTAGCTAAGGTGATATCAAATAAAAAGTCTTGCAATAACATAACTTTTGTTTCTTGATTGTAGGTGATATTTTTCTAGCCCCAGTGAGTTAAAAAAAAGTTTCTATTTTGAAAAAATAAACCCTGAAATTTTATTCAAAGTTTTATAGCTTTCTCTTTTACACTAGATTGTTGAAGATTTATTATATAAGACAATGACACATACATTTCTTTTTTTCATATTGCAATCTGCACCATTTTATTTTTGCTGACAAAAAAAAAAAAAACTTTTTTCAGTCGTAAATTTATGAACAATGTCCAGATGTAAAGAATTCTATCACATAAAGTTAATCTAATCTATGTATGGATTAATCATAAAAAATTTTTTTATAGAAGATAAGGAAATTTTAAATAGAATAGGCTATATTAGATTTTTGCTACAAAAAATATTAGCCTGAATAATTGTTGTCTTCTAAAACAGACTTGTCAAACCAAGTCTTCCATATGGATGTCATGCATGACTCCAAACTGATTCAGAAATATCTAAACTGTCAGCTTTGAAAAAAAATGGCATTGAACAAGTGAAGTCTATGGGTCTTGGGGAAGACCATGGTTCTTTGAAACATATGGACAGCTTAACAACAAAGATGAGTACAAGACATTGCATGGGAATAGTATAAATAATCATATTATGTTTTAGACATATTATTATATTCCTAAATGAATGGTAATAATAATTTTAAAAGAAGGGTGAGTAACTGAGTGTTATGGAGGTGATAACCAATTACACATTAAAATAATATTTTTCTTTACATTAACCAGATTATAATTTGAAAAGAAACTGTCAAAAGAATGTTATGGAAGTTATAAACCTTTATTTACTAGTAATTGTTCATAAAAATATTCATAAAGTAAATAGAAACAGATGAGATCTGTCAATAATTTGTGACCAATCAAATTGCCTTCAATCTACCTTACTATCTGCTTTCTTACAACATAACTGAATAAGATGTAGAGTTTTCAGAAGGCAACTTTTAAGAGTATAGCATAGCTAAGTAAAAGGGTTATGGATCAAAATAAATATATGCTGTAAAAGGGCAAATACAACTTTTCTTATATATAGTGGAAAATATGGTTAATATAAAAATCCACTTTTTCTTCATGTTGACTGAGAGAGAGAGGGAGACCCTACTTTTAGAATGATGCAGAAATGAACAGTAAGAAAATACATGGAACAGATGCGGCTCTCTTCTTCACCTTTTCAACTGTTTGCCTTAAAAGGAAAGCACTCTCTTTTCTCTGTCCTGTCATACGTGATTTAATCTCTGAATGATCAGAGGTCATGATGAGAATGCCTCCATATGTTAGACTCCCACTAATCAGATATGATGTTGTGGATACAATCTCTCAGCATTATCTATTTTTATCTTTCAATAAAGAAAATGTTTGAAAGCTTATTTTAAAAAAATAAATAGGTAAATTTAAAATAGTCAAGAAATTCACTGTCCCACATCTTTTTTGAATCAGTATCTTGAATTTTGTTATTTTTATACTTTTTGGCAAATATGTCCATCACTTTTATGCAGGTATATGCCATAAGAGCTACCAGTCTTGAGTACCCTATTTTTCAGAAATATCTTTTATGAGAAAGATTTTATATATATTTCAACCAAAAGTAGTAAAATTGCTCGGTCAATGAATACAGAATATTACCTTATGTTCTTAATATCTACATAGATTTTGACAATAAAATTTTGCTTTTTCATGCATGATTTGTGCTTTTGCTTCTCACAGATGTCTAACATTTTCCAATGCATAATTTAGTGATAACTAATACTTGGAACATAAGGAATGGTCTAATAGATGTTTGTAGATATTTAATGGGCTTAATAGTGTACAATGTACAATGAAGCAATCCTGAGAGAATTAGAAGTCTGGCTTTAGGATTCTTTATTAGCGACTACAATCTTAACAGTATTAAATATGTAGATAACAGTGTTGATAGCAGATATAAAAAGGAAACTACAGGAATTATAACAAAAGGTAATAAAGGAAAGTGAGAAGAAAGGACTAAGCATCAACTGTGAGAAGACAGAATGTGTGGTTGTGTGGCGGACATGAGACAGAACCTGGGACGAGCACAACTGGTCGCGACTTGCCTTGTCCCCACCAAAAAAGAGCCCGTATTTGCTTAGCATGTAAAGCTACTGCAGTTGAAATGAGGGAGAGAAAAAAGCACTTACCGCTCTGCCATAATCCATCCTCAGCCAGATAACATAAAAGAATGAGGGGGGACTGGCATCGCATTTTTATGCAATAACGATGCAATGCATTATGGGACATGGACACAATGAATTATGGGATCACATGAAGACGCAAGGGATTATGGGTACATGAACAACTATAAAAACAACTACTTTTTTCCGAGTCGGGGAGTTCTTCGAGGGACGTTCACGGTTGACGGCAAGAACAGGCAGTTAGTGTGATTTGGAGACAGAACTCAAGAAGGAACGACTCAAGTTTGAAATACCAGCTGGGAGAGCTTGAATTTACTCGCTGGTTACTGTTTTCTTCATTCGCCTCAGGTTGTCAGCAAAATAAAAAATAGTTCAACATGCCAATTTCTTTTTTAATCATTTAACCCCAAGTGAGGTGATAATGCCACTAAGATGTAAAGGGTTACTGAGAGTGAAAGAAAATGAGAAGATGTGTAGAGAAAGATCAATAAAAGAACAGGATTCAGGAAAGCAGAAGAATGCAATTGATATTGCATCTAAATTTTTGAAGATCTTAGGTGGCAATGAAACAAGAAAGGAGAAAGATCCAAAGGTGAGAAGTGCAAGAAGTGAAACTATTAACTATTAGAACTCTTGTTACATTTAGCTAATTCAACAGTAAAACAATGAAACTAGTTTCCAATCTAGTACTGCATTTAAATTTATGTGGTTGAGGTACAAAGGAGGAGAGCTTATTAGAACAACTGCCATGAAAATATTGATAGAAAAGACATATTGGAGCCATATCATGGTGGTGGAAAAATGACTAAAGTTGAAATTCCAGGTCAGAACCAATAACATTGGAGATGCCAAAATTAAACAAGTGCAAAAATTTAAATATAATTTTAACAGAGGATAGAAAATGTGATACCAATATTCAAAAGCATATTGTGATAGCAAAAGATGGCTTCCAAAATGAAAGAAAAGTATTCAGAAACAGGAAAATTTCATTGGATACAAAGAAAAGAGTACTGAACAGATATGTAATATTGATCCTCCTACATGTCAGTGAATGCTGGAAAATCTCATCACAGATGGAAAAGAAACTTGAGCCAACAAAAATCTTGTTTTACAGAAGGATGCTGAGAATACCATGGACTGAACATATGAGCAATGACAAAGGACAGTTATATATAGTGTCAGAAAGAGATATTTGAAATTTCTAGAGCACATAATGAGGAAAGAGGACTTGCAAAATTTTACACTCAGAGGACATACTGAAAGCAAGAAGGACAAAGGAAAGCAGCAGATAACATATCTAATGAACTGGTGTAAATAGTTGGAGAGCTACAAAGGACAGGAAAGTGTGGAGAACCATGATTGCCCACATTCTAAAGTGTAATGGTATATAGTATTTTCTTCTGCTTTAAGAATTTAGCATAGACTCAATAGAAAGTGAATTTGTTAAATTCAGACAGTTCCATAAGTATATATTTTATTATGATATAAAATATTACTGAGAAATTTCATACTGACAAAACTAAATTACTCCTTCAATTGAAAATTGATATTAAAGATTATGACTGTTCAAGATATGGATATTTGTTGAATGAATTAGCATGCCAGACATTTGATCAGTTGCTGAATCCAGAAATGCATATCTCCAAAGATATTGGATTGTCATTTTCTTATGTAGCAGGCTATGCTATACGAAAAGATTTTCTTACAGAAATATTCAATGACACTCCTTTTTGTTAAGATTTTCTAGGTATTTTGAAGAAAATAAACTGAGGTGAATAAAAAATTCCTCTTGACATCATAGTTCAGAATATATAGTCCTGTTTAAATGACTTACAGAAATTCTTTAATAAATATTACTACATTAGTTTCCAAAAGCATCTTCAGAATGAAAAGAGAGCGTTTGATAAAGTATGTCACAAAGATCTATAAGAACTGCAAGGTAACCTTGACATATTTTGAGAGGATATTCAAATAATCCAGAAATTATACTGGAATCAAACCACCTGCACACAGATAGAAAATGAATTCAGTAAATATAAAAACTTAGAAAGCGGTGAGAGAAAAGGATGTCTTATCATTGGACTTATTTACAGTAGGGCAATTCTGAGAGAATTAGAAATCCTACAAGGATTCTTTATTGGCAGCCACAATCTTAAAAACATAAGATATGCGGATGACACCGTGTTGATAGCATATATACAGTGTGTAATGGAAAAATTGTCATCTAAATTACATAAAAATGAAAATAACACTGACATCTCATTTTAACACATATATTTACCAAAATTACACAAAAATATCTTAAATACTAAAGAATAATTTTATTCAATAAAATCAACATTGGCTTCAACCACGGCCTTAAGATAACTCTGGAATCTCCTGAAACTCTTCTGGATGGACTCCTTGTTTAAGTTGGTGAATGCTGTCATAATCCTTATCTTGAGTTCATCTTTCGTGTTACAAAGAGTTTTGTAGGTCTCTCAGTCAACTGCACCCAACACATAATAATTAATGGGATTGCAGTCTGGGGAGTTAGATGGCCAGTTGTAAAGGTTGATGTAATTGCAAAAATTGTCTGACAGCTATGACTGGGTTCTCCTGTTTGTGTGATATGGTGCAGAGTCCTATTGTCAGACATTGGAATTTCAGCAGACATTCATGATATAGGCTTCCATATTGAGGTCCTGTGGGAAGATGAATATAGGCAAAATTTTGCCATTACTAGTGATCATTCCAAACACCTTCATATTCACGTTTGGACTGAACCAACTCTTTTTGAATCCTCTGCATAGCCCTCAGATTGACACCCAAACACTCTGAAATGTTCTTATTGGAGCTTCCAGCATGAATGCCAATCAGTACAGCAAGCAGTTTTCAAATTTCTGGCAGAGTGAATTGTATCATGGCGCTCTTTTTACTCACAGATGGTACACAACTGACCCTACTTTACTGTTCAGTTGACAAAATCAAAAATATAAAATAGGGACAATTTACCTATCACACCCTGTAGAAAGGAAACTACAAGAACTCCTACAGAATTTTGTGAAGGAAAATGAAAAAAAGAAATAAACATCAATTGCAAGAAAATAGGATACATTTTGATACCAAAAGGAACATTCCAACATGCAAATTACAAATTGGAGATAGCAAAATCAATTAAAACAATTTAAATATCTGGAAAATGTTTTGACTGATGGCAAAAAGTTTGACACAGAAATCCAAAGGTGAATATGGATAGTGAAAGGTACCTTCCAAAAGCTAAGCAAAGTATTGAAAAATCAGAAAATCTTGTTAGAAACAAAGAAAAGAGTACTGAACTGTTATGTAATATCAATCTTTCTATATGGCATTGAATTTTGGACCATCTCTTCATAGACGAAGAAGAGACTTGAAGCAACAGAAATGTTGTTCTACAGAAAGATGATGAGAATACCAAGGATCAATGTTTTAGAGAAAATGCTAACGGAAAGGACACTTATTTTTAACATCAGAAAAAGAAAGTTAAATTTTCGGGGGCACATAATGAGGAAAGAGGGCTTGGAAAATTTGATACTCAGAGGACAAATTGAATTCAAGAGGGATAGAGCAAAATAATGTGTAACCTACCTAGAAAGCTTGTGAGTCTCATTATTTTAATCCTCAATTATATAAGTTAAAATCACTTTCTGATTGATTTCTACAAATATATTTTCTCTGCTTTATCATCAAAAAGTAATATTAATAACTGATTCCAAGTGTTAGGTACAGTTATCATTTAACTCATTATGAGAGGCAAACAAGTCCTTTGCTAAACTCTTAATAATTGTAGATTTGTAATAATTTAGAACTAATATATATGTCTTGAGTCAGAGATACAAGTTGTGTAGTTTCAAAGCATTTACTTGTAACAGCCATGTTGTTCTCACACTCTTGACCTTGTCTCTGTCCTTTCATTTCTCCTCTAAATAAATTTCCTTTAAATAAGGGCATCATATCTCTTCAAGTATCCTTCTAGAAAGGTCAGCACCTGGTGTCCAAACCATTGTGATAAACTTTTGATCCATGTCAGAAATGTATTCAAAGAGATCATATTACTGATCAAGTCTTCTTTTACAAAAGAAAGCTTGAACAGTAATTCTGATCAGACAGATTTTGAACAAACCCAACTTTGTAATGCACTTGAAAAATGTCCAGTGACTGCTGGTCATTAAGTGATTGAGTGATGTCTATCAGAGACAGATGGAGATTTAAGAGTCATGACATTTATTCTTATTTGAAAATAATCAAAGCAGTATGTGTCACCATGATAGAATGCATGACCATCTAATGAGGATTACTGCCCGTGGGCAAGAGCATGGGAAGACTGGTTTGAAAACTATTTTCCTTCTCCTCACTTTATGCTATTTTATATTCAAATATGATCACCTAATAGTTGTTAAACTTACATTTTCAGTTCATTATTTCAACCTAATGAAACTAAAACAATCTTGATTGTAATATATGATGTAATGTTAGAATTATATACCTGAAAGATAGGTTTCCAAAAGAAATAATATAAAGCAAATTCAGAACAATCCCTTTATTTATGCATTGTAATAGAAGCTGTTTGCAAATTTAAAAAAAAACAAACTTATTGGCGAGATGATAAATTTTGTTTAATCATTGCATTCCAAGCAAGGCAATAGTCACTAAGACACAAGGTGGTACTGAGTATGAAAGAATAAGAGAAAAAGAAAAACATGATAAAGAAGTAAGAACAATAAAAGAACAGGAATTAAGAAGAGAGAAGATAATGATTGAAATTGCATTTAAATTTTTGAAGATCAAATTTGATTGGAAAGCATAAATCGAGAAGAGAGTTTCAAAAGTGAGAAGCGCTAGAGAAGAAACTCTTAGCATAGAACTTACAGTTCTATCTAACCATTCCATCTGTAAAATGATTAGAACTTACTGCCAATCTAATACTTCACTTAAATTCATAGTCTAGGTGCAATAGAGAAAAGTTCCTGAGAACAATTACCATGAAAATATTTATAGAATATTTATAAAAAAAAACACGAGGAAACTAAATTATAGTAGTGGGGAAGTAACTGAAGCCAAAATGTCAGGTCAGGACCAATAATATTCTAGATTATTCTTAGGATTTTATCAAGAATCTCTAAATATGTAACAGAAGCACCAAACTGTATGTGGCAGCAATATTTAAAGCATGGAAGAATGTTAAACTTATAAATATATGAGATAAATTCTAGTGATATAAAAGTTTTGTTAAATTCAACCAACAGTTTCATTTTTTTTGTGTTTGTTTTGTATATCTCCACCAGTGCTGTTGACAAGCAAATAAAATTAACCTCAAAGAATTTTAGAAAAATAGCACAATTGTCCTGATATAAAATAAAATAAAAGCATAATTAATTTATGCTTACATAACTGAATGCACCGTGACTATAAACAAGAGGGAAAAAAAAAACATTAAACATATACTTCACAGGTGGATATCACTTACTGACTGCAATAATCACCTTATATATCATTTATTATAAAAAGTTTCAAAGAATTAACCTAATTATCTCTATCTATAAAAGGCAGGATGTGTGTGTGTGTGTGTGTGTGTGTGTGTGTGTGTAACAAATGCACAGCTGCAATTTTCGACAGATTTGCACCAAAATTTACATGCACATGCTCCAAGTTAGTGGAAAGGCCAAGACTGACTTTGCATTTCCCAACTCCCATCGATAGTGGAAATAATCGATTTTTTTCATGCATCTACGGCAGTTTTCATGGAGTTTGCGACCATTTTGTACTGGCCAGAGTGAGAGCCAATAGCTGGCTGCCATGATTAGGCACTAAGATTCTATTGACCAGTGTGAGAGCCAACAGCTGACTGACACAACTGTTAACTAGCAAAAAAAAAAAAAATCGATAGCTGCATTTGTTACAAGTGGGAAAAATTTAAATCTGCATGGCACTTTACTTCAATTGGCTAATTCGCTTGCTTAAACTCAACGTTGATTCTGATTCCACAGAACTGAGTTGGGTGTGAAAAAGTATTTGTTGTTAACATTCTTTTTTCATTCGGTTTTTCCAGTTATGAGTCCTTTATTAAAGCTGATCGTTTTGTGTTCATTTTGTTTAGTTCTTTTTTGTAACAGATTTAATGTTTAGTATAGAGCTTAGAAAAAATTCGCAGTGTGAGATAGGCAAGAAGTAAGGCATGTAGCAACATCGGCACGGCAAAGGGCACTCCTTTAAAGGCAATGAAGGGCAAAAATATTTTAAGTCAAGTGATAGCAATTGCTGTATGAGTCGTACGATTTTTGAATCAAGCACGGGCAATGCTGGGCGATGCCGGGCCATGCTGCTAGTTACCAATAATTCAGGAGCTCAAAAATTTCCCCTTGGTAAAAACAATGTTGTTTATAAATTCTCAGATCCTTTCAGAGATTGCATCTCCAATAATAATAATAATAATAATAATCAAAAAACAAAATTAAATTCTTATACTGCACCACACTCTCACATTAATGTACATTTCAAACATCATATTGCAACTAAAATAAATCTATTAACATAAGTAAAGAGAAAATGCCCAAATACTATATAGCACTCACTGCAAGGAAAGACTTAACATTCCAAAAGCCTTTATTATACAAAAAGAAAAAACACATTGAATATCTTTCACTGCATGTGACTGCATTTTAAAATATGTTTAAAAAAAACTTAAAAATATATAAAATAATTATAACACATGTAAAATAGTCATATACTTGCCTCTGATATTGTCAATCACATCCATAAAAATATATGTATATTTTAATTTGAAATGTAACATTCCATGAAACACTAGGATGTATCTAACAAACTCTTGTCTACAATATTGACAACATTTAGCTCCTGATAAGGTTGCAAGTACTAGAACAAAATTTACAGCAAGTAAACTGCGTAAACAATTTGTGTGACTGGATGGCAGAGGAGGGATTGGAAGGGATGGTAATGTGACAAAAGTTGCTACAAAGGACAGGAAGTTATGGAAAATTGTGATCATCCCAAGTCCTTTTTTTTTTACAATGATGTTCATGCTGTACAAGGTCCAAGAGCCACTCAAGGTAGAGGGTTACAGAGTAAGAAGCACAGTTTTTGTGGATAGGTGTGAAAAATAATGGCTGACCTCAGACTTGATCAGGTTAAAATTGTAGTGATTGGGGAAGCATCTTCTTGGGAGTTGGTTCCACAAAACAGGGGTTTGTGTGAAGAAGCTGCTCAAGTGGAACTTACATCTCACCAGTGCAATACAAAAGGCAAGGCAGGTCTAAGGAATGTAATACATCTGAACACTTTCCATGAAAAGAGCAATAGAGTAATGTGAGACATGAGGACATAAGGGAAAACAGCACATAAAAGATAAAAACTCAATTTCTAATGGATTATTTTGTATTCTTTGCATTTTAAAGAATTATTATACATGTTTTATTATGAAACACTTGCTGATTTTATCTTGTGAACTATCAAAAAATAATGAGGTCAAAAAATCAAAGTTCATGAACCTCTCTTTTCATTACACTAATTCTTAGTACATTCCTAAAGTGTTTCTACATGGTAGAATAACAATTCTCAAGAGCTAACATTGTCAATGAAAGGATCTGGTTATTAGCAGTGAATTACATTTGCTACAAAACTAGCTTCAGCAAAAGTGTTAGATTGAATTTTCACCCCTTTGAATGATTCTCTTTACCAAAAAATCAAAGCATAAAAAATTACAGGAAGGTAATTTTAACAACTAAATAATGCTTTTAAAAATTTATTTATAATTTACAAATTATGCAGTTAATTTATAATTATTTATCATAATGAATGTATTTATGTAAATCATGTAGACTCCCCTGGGGTGTATCATCATCATCATCATCCTTTGACCTCCCTATGGCTGGTCGGAACTCCATTGACAATCCCTTTCCATACTGTTTGCTCTTGTATTGCTGTCCCCAGATCCCCAATGTGCAACCATGATCCCCGAGCTATGGTGTTTGGGAAAGTCAGTTTTTATGAGAAGACATTTCCAGAAGGATGCCATGGGGGTAAGGATGAGATGATTTCCTTGTTTGCTCATTGGCAGTGGCCAGCAAACTGTAATCATTTTGTTTTAGCTTAACAGAGATTGGTCTCATTTTTCCATGAAATGTGTTAAGTGTTGCATGGGATTTCCAACTGATGTTCTGCATTTTTCTAAGAAGATTTGTATATGTTCCATCCAGACATCTTTCAAGGGTGTATAAAGCTACAGTTTCAATATGCTAGACCTTGCTGTTGCAATTTTTTCACCTGTCTTGAATTCAGAATTTTCATTCTCATAGACTAGTTGCCAACCAAGGCTTGAGAAAAATGCCTGCCCTGTTATTAACCCATAGCTTGGTGGAGGAGAGACAGTTCCATACCTTCTCAATGCTGAAAGCGAAAGCAATGGCCTCAACTGGAATTTGGAGACAACTCGCAAATTCTATTAAGTCCTAAGTTTGAACAATATCAATCTAGACGTGCAACTACTTATTCAAAATTGAAGAAAATATTAAACAGACATTATCACTTGAATTTTGTAGGATTATTATTATTATTATTATTATTATTATAATTAAATAAAAATGAAATACAAAAATAATAATAATAATAATGAAAATCAAAAATAAAATAAAAAAATAATATAAAAGCATTGTATTAAATAAAAATTAAAAATAATAAAACCTCTCCCAGCATGCAACAAAAACAGTTCCTGCTGGAAATACGGACATCTCACCAAAAGGTGTTAAATTCAATCTCTCCACCACAAACCTTGGTACAGGCAACATGTGTCCAACTTCTCTCTGTGATATGGCTTGTAATACTATAGAGTAAATTTCTCCCTTATATCACCTGTACCATGAAACAATTGTAACTTAAAAATACACACACAAAAAATATAAATAAATTGTATGAAATTAACATACAATTTACCATGCTTTTCCAGTTATTTTTGCATGTTTTATTTTCTGACAAGTATGCTTTTATCTCTGTGAACATGCGGCTAATTTCTGCTGCTATGATGTGAGTGAACTCCTATAATTTAATACAGCTTGTTCATATATATGAGAGAGATCATGGACACAGAAATCAACACTGGATGGTGATTGTTAGTTTTATGTCTCATATTATCTTCAGTCTCTGTGTTAATTATCCTTTAGCACAGCCTCTATATATAAAGCCACTCAAGGATTAAGGAAAATGGAAAAAAGGAGGAAAGTAACCCTTCCCAGTTCTTATATTAAAGGCTAATGCTTAAGCTTATTATATATATTTCATTTATTTATATATCTGAACATAAAAACAAGCAGTTTGGCAAAATCAACATAAAAAATATTATGAGAGAAATTTTTCAAATGTAAGTTCTTATTTGTTTCTCTACATTTAAAATCAGCACCCACCTCCCATTAGCCAGAAACAATCCTTGTAAAAGTTTTAATAAAAAAATATCAGGATAGCAGAAATGTTATGTATTTGGGAAAATCAAAACTTTAAATGTTAAAATAAAATAATTGAATATTTGCTTAATTTGAGTGAGAATATGATCAAAATTAATTAGTGTTAAGGTTTCTAGACAGACAGCAATAAAGTCCTGTAGAATTGAAATACGAAACAATGTAAGATTCGGAGACTAAAACAGGAAGAACGGAAATTTGAAAGTCATGCAGACATGAAAAGCTATGTCATGAGAAGGACTTCAGAAAAAAGTGAATCATGAATTGGATAAACATTATTTCCTTTCTTAGATGAGTTTTCAACTCAATTATGGCCTTGTAGAAACAAACTTATTTTTAGCAAATTTTCCATCTTTAATATTTAGAGACAGATTTCTTTTTCTTTTTTTTTTTTTTGCTTGCTACTGTTGCAAACCTCTGCCTCCCCAAAGTGACATTTAACAGTACCTTCTATTCAGGTGACCTGAATCAGTTATCAATTTCCTAAAGAGTCCCTACAAATTGTTCTTTGCTCAGAAGCATCCAAGTGGAAAACTCTCCAATGTCTGTATCATCTGCTCTCTTCCTGTTTGAAGATGTTTCTGAATTGTTTTGATCTTTGTTACATCAAGATTGTTCTATTCACCCCCAGAGATACTCACAGATTATTAAGGGCCTAACCTGACACAGGCTAAGATGTCAGCATCCATCCACACCTGAACCAATCAATTAACCTATTACTTGTGGTAGAAATTACACCAATATTTGAATGACATAACTGCAATAATGGAAATACCAATTAACCGTATTTAATGAAGTTAAAAATATACTCAGCTTACAATTATATCATCCTCTTTCCACAAACACTTTTCTTTTTACACTATATTCTTCAGAGTATAAGCAAACAAGGTTATTTACATCTTCATTTTCTTTAATTTGTGGGAATTGCCATGATGTCATGGGAAAGGTAGTAAACTGCTCTCTCCAGAGCTTTTTGAATTTGGAGTAGTTATTTTCCAGACTGGTTGCCACACAAGGCTAGAGATCCCAGTCTACTCTGTTATTTAACTCAGATGGAATGATAAAAAACAGATTCATGCCTTTCCCAAGAGCATCAGTGCAAAATGAATGCAACAGGCTAAATTGGAATTAGAACTCGGCTCCTCAATTCAACTTTCCATGCCAATAAGAATTTAATACTAATTAGAGACATTCTTTTAAGCAAATCTCTGAAAATATATGCCCAGCATTAAAAGCTCAAATCATAAAGTTAAATTATTTAGTGAGGAACTATTTACGAAAATGGTTCTCCAGTGCCAAATTAAATAACATTAAGATTCGAAACTGAATGTGGGGCAAAGTTTAAAACTGTTGTGGATTAAAATGGATAAGATTTTGTACATGTGCATGTATTTATGCATATTTGGTTGTTCATTTGAAATTCTTGGAAAGGAGATGCCAAGAAAGCCAAATTGGTTAAAAGCCTCCTGAGAATGTATGTCTCAGATCTTCTTTGTTGAAGTCGAATCCTTTTATATGAATATGCCAAAATTCTTATTCTCATGATGGCTCTTCATTTTAGCTTTACCCTGAAGTAAAATTTGGGTTACAATAAGAAATTACCAATTGTCAGCATATCAAATAATCAGTTTAATACTTTGCAATGAAAGGAATAAAGAAGTGAAGGTGGGGGGATATTTTAACTGGATCAAACCATTGTCATTTCAAAGATGATTCTAATTAATGAAGAGGAAAATTGACCTATTTGTTATTTTACAAAATATGAAAGACACCTTTTGGCAAATGAATTGCTTTTAATTAAAAACAAAAAATATAAGTTGAAATTTGGGATGCAAGAAAGATTTTAGCTTAAATAAAGAAATAGGTTTTGCTTTAACAAAACCTAAAGATTCTTTGTAAGAAAACTATTAAAAATAGGGAAAAAGAAAATTTAACACAAATTAATACAGCTGCTTTGTGGTACAAAATATAAATGTAGCATGAAGTGGAGACATTGAAAATTACTATCAAAGTAAAAAGGAAAAAGTAGTGGATCTTCTCAGAAGCAGCCATCTTTTTAATTAAGCATTATCAAAGTGGATCATGGTAAATATAAAAGATTAAACAATAAAAGAATATATTACCACAAGGTAAAATATTTTAAAAGTAATCCTCATCTGTCTTCTTATTAAAAAAATAAGGAAAACGGTAGTTCTCTTGTCATGTTTTTTTTTTTTTTACCTTATATCATCCATCCATTCACACACTCATTAGGTAGGTTACTTGTTGTTTCCCTCTGTATTTCCTGCCTTCAATATTTCCTGTGCATGTTAAATTTTCCAAGCCCTCTGTCTTCATTTTGTCTCCAAGCAGTTTCAAGTGTCTCTTTTTGACTGATTATGTGAGTGTTCTTTTAGCTCCCATTTTCTTTAAAACTTCTTTATTACATGTTCAATCCATGGTATTCTCAGCAGCCATCTGTAGAACCATATCTGTCACTTCAAGTCACCTCTTCATTTGTGAGGAAATTGTTCAGCACTCACTGCAATATACTGTTTTCTTTATTTATAATGAAATTTTCCAGTTACTTAATATTTTTCTTTTTAGCTTTTGGAATGTAACTTTTGCTAATTTCATTGTGATTTCAGATTTTGGTGTCATGTTTTCCATCATCTGTTTTTCTTAACTTCAAACAAAAACTATTTTTAAGCCAACCCAGAAAATAAACATTAAAGAAGACATATTTAATTATAAATTATTATTCAACCACAATTTTTGATATTAAGTTTTGGAAACTTCTTAGTACACTACAGGGAAAAAAAAGCTTGACTACTTCAACAGAGACTCTCGTTATCACCTGATGATGACTGGAGAGTTGCCGGTCCAAACAATTTAAAGTAGGCTCTCTTGAGACTGTTAACACACATTGTTTATTACTTACATATTTCAATGAAACTGATTGAGATTACTTCAAAATGATTGGAAATTTGCCAATGAGAACAATGTGAATTTGGCTATGAAGAACTCATTTGTTAGAATTGGAATGTCCAAATTCATTTCAATCTAAGATCAATGTAAAATCAATATAGAATGAAAAAGCAATGGGATGTAAATTTTGGAGAAACACAGACACAAGTTGTAAGAATTTCCTACTGCTGCCAGAATTACTTCATACAGTCCAACAAACCATGGCAAGTAGGTACTTTTGGCTAGTTTAAGAAGGTTAGGGAAGAGGAGGGTATATTCAATTCAACCAGAGTACATTGTTTTTTTTTGATACATCAAAGAATTGGAAAGTTGGCTCAAGAATTATGTTCTGAAAAGCATATCATGTTTGATTTTCCTTCAGTTATTCTTTCTTAAATCAATGCATGCTTTATATGCCATGTCCCTTCAGGAAATCAGTAATCATGACCCTAGAAAATCCATTCCTTTGTATAGCTTAGCTTCACTCTCTTTTCCAATTATATTCTCCATTTACATGAATGCATTAGGAAGGTTACTTGCAGTTTCCTTATGCACTTCTTGTTTTCAATATGTCAGGTGAGTGTTTAATTCTCTAAGTCCTCTTTCTTCATTATGTGTCCCATAAATTTTAATTCTTTTGTTTACATTTTATCTAAAACCTTCCTCACTGATCTAATGCTCCTTCCATGGTATTCATAGCATCTTTCTGTAGATCACATAATGAGGAAAGAGCATTAGAAGAATTTGACACTCACAAGACATATTGAAGGTAAGAGGGACAGAGGAAAGCAGTGAGTAACTTGGCACAAAGATAAACCTTACTAAGAGCTAAAGGATATTATAGAGAGCATTACTTGCCCATGTCCTGAAGAGACATAGCACATAAAAGAAAAAGAAAACTTGCTATCAATTGTTTGAGGGGCCAGTGTGCTATATAAAATTCTGATTTCTTTTGTACCTCTGGTTGGAAAACAAGTTTTTCATCTGTTTTTTGTTTCAATCGTATAATTTGAAGTCTTTATCTCTCTCTGATGAGAAGCATCTTACAGACACGTTATTCACACATCTTATTCTGACTTTTTAATCCCTCACTTGGCATTCAATTATTTCCCCATTTCATATTTTATCAACTGGTTTATAGATGCAATCAACTCAAATAAAATAGTAAAAGTTAAATGCCACTCTTGAAGGTTTTCTTGGAAAACCTTTATAACCTTTATTAACCTTACTGATTTCATTTATTTGTATGACTGACTTTTAGTTGTTTTTGTTTTTGAAAATCCGTAAGTGATGTAGTTTTTGTTATTTGGCAGAGTTCTTTGTGATTCTGTAGCACCAGTCCAAAAGAAGGAAGGTAATTGCTAAGAGAGTAGAAATGTAAGTACCATAACAATTTGTCATACCAAAAAAGTAATCAATAAGTTGAGTTCAAATTCTGCCTGACACTGTATTCATTTTGCACTAATACACTTAGGAATACACTTAGGAATACACTTAGGAATACACTTAGGAAAAGCATGAATCCACTACTTTTGTCATCCAGCTGTCATTAAATAGTATGGCAAAATGACAAAGAAGACAACAGTAAGCCATTCTATGGTCCTTCCCAAGAAAAGTCTTTGTGATTCACAGTTTACAGATATTAATGAAAAAGGAAGCTGTGGAGCACCATGACTAAGTCCTGAAGTGTGATGGAATTTAAAGAAGAATATTTAGATAAAAAGCCATTAAGATAAGCTTCATGAATACCAATAAATCTGCTCTTTTTTTTTTTTTTCATTTATCAGCATTATAATTTGAAGTACGTTAGGTATTCAGACAAATGAGAAGAAGAGAGTAAACCAGTGGGATGAGGGGGGCAGAGTACAGATGTCAGAGTGCAGAGTACCAGGACCCACAAATGTGGCTTTCATATGCAGAAACTACAACAGAGCTGGCTGACCTTAAACTGGGCAGTACATTGACAATAAATGATGTAATTCAACTACAGACGAGGGCAGCTCCTGGTGCTTCAAATCAAGCACAGACTGGACAAACTCCTGACACACACTCAATTATCTATTATAGACAGAAGAATGCCAATAATGATAATTGAAATGCTGGAAACGTGAAATTTATTTGTGTTCAAGTTAAGTTATTAAATCATTCTATTACTATTATTTTAGTAATTACTTTTAATAAAATGGAATACCTGTTAATCATTAATAATTAATATTTACTACAACAGTTATAATTTTATGAGAATTCTAATGCAAAATGGATCTTAATTTCTAATGTGAAGCTCAAAGATATGCCCAAAATACAGGTTTGAAGAAAGTTTTCAAATTTTAAGTTTCACATTTTTATTTTGCTATTTGACTAATGGTTGTTTTCTGAGTGTCTACAAACAAATTTTAATTTTGTATTATTTAAAGAAGTTACAAACATACTTTTATACACATTTCATGAGTATGATTATTGCATATATGTTACTGAAAACAAAACAATGTTATTAAAGCTTTAAAGATGTTTTTTTTTTTTTACTAAGATCATTGAATGTGAATCTATTTAAAAAGAGAATTATACATTAATGGTCATCATAAAAAGACTGATATTAATTCCAAAAATAATAAAATTAAAATCCCATATTTTCAAAATTATAATAAAAATCTCGAATTAATTATAAAAATAAAATTAGTAATTGGTTTCGAAACAATATTTGGTATCAATTACTTATAACCAATTCATGTCTTCCATGTTATTTTATGGATAATGGGCATTTATGCATTAAATCTTTTTCAAAGATGATTTAAAGGAGACAGCATGTCATCTTGTTAATACATTAAGTGTATTATTTCTCTGTAATAATTATAACTAATTTCCACACAAGAATTATCTTTTTCAAGTGCTAGTCTTTCTTATAACAATGTTTACAATACTGGGAAGTGAAAAGGTTATTAAAGAATATTACAGACCAATTATATTTGTAACAATTTTTAAGCATTTCATCGCATGCAAGTGGAAGTGCAAGGGGTTACAGAGAATGAGAGCAAGAGTAAAGAGGGGTGGTTTGAGGAAAGGATAAAGAGAAGGACAGGGATCAGGATCAAGGAATCAGAAGATGTCGATTGACATTACATTTGAATATTTGAAGATTATAGATATCAGAGAAGCAAGTATGAGGAAGGGAGTTCCACTGGCGGGAAGTGCGAGAGAAGAGGCTGTTGGAGTAGAAGTCGTCTAACTGTTTCAACAGTGAAAGGGTGTGATGAAGATGCCAACCTAGTAGCACGTTTAAATTCATGCAGTTGGGGTACCAGTGAAAGTAGCTCGTCAGAGTAGTTGTCATGAAAATATTTGTAAAAAAGACAGAGGGAAGCCACAGCACGTCTGTGAGAAAGTGACTGTAGACAAGATGCCAGATCAGGACCTGTCACATTGCTTATTCATCTCTGGATTTTTTCTAGGACCTCAAGATGAACAGCGTGGGTACATATAGGGCACAGTATCTAATGCAAGGACAAAAGGAAAATTTGAAGGATTGACTCAGGTAAGAAAAACCTTCTGGCATGACACAGAAAACCAACTTTCCTATATTTAAATATTCCTATATCAAAATCTTCTAAAAATAGTAAAAACTTAACAAAATATTAATTTTACATTTTTTTCATTTAAGCAAATCACCCAAACCAAGGCGGGAGTGCCACTAGCACACAAAAGGTTACAGAGAGTGAGATTACAAGTAAAGAGGAGTTTTTGGAAAAAGGATAAGGAGAAGAACAGGGATCAAGGTCAAGACATCAGAAAATGTCGATTGACATTACATTTGAATATTTGAAGATTATAGCTATCAGGGAAGCAAGTGATAGGAAGAGAGTTCCACTGATGGGAGGTGTGAGATAAGAAGCTGTTGAAGTAGAAGAGATGGCTACATTTAGCCATTTTGACAGTGGGACTGAGATGTCAACCTAAGTAGCATGCTTAAATTCATGGAGTTTGTAAACCAGTGAAAGTAGCTCGTCAGAGCAGTTGCCATGAAAGGCCAAGGGAAGCCACAGTACATCTGTGAGATAGCGAATGCAGACATGGTGGCCAGCTCAGAACCATATCTGTTTCTGGATTTTGTTGAGGACTCAAGATGGATAGCAGGAGCACCAGTCTATATAGGGCAGCAGTATTCCATGAAAGATGAAAGGTTGATTTGTAGATTTGAAGGATGGACTCAGGTGAGAAAAACCTTCTGGCACAGAGAACCAACTTTCCTTGCGGTAGATGAAGCTATAGATTCATTGTAGTTGTTTCACTTCAGGTCAGTAGACAGTGTGTGTGACCAAGCAGGCACACAGAGGTGTTCTAATGGAATTGAGCATCAGCCATTCTGATGGAAAGCAGGGAGGGTTCTCTATTGGGGTTAACTGAGAACAGTTTCATTTAGGGGCATTAAAGTTTACAAGCCATTTTCTGCCCCAGTCAACCACAGAAAACATGATTTTTGATTAAAACAAAATTTGTAACACTTTTTGTAGGTATATTCATGATAAATTTGTCTTACCTTTTAATAAAGAATTTCTATACAATTCACTTACCAGAAATTAATTAAATGCGCCATGAATCCAACTATAAATTATAACATTTTTTCAATACAATACTGTTTCAATATAGTTTTCAATGGTAATTTAATAATTTCTGATCATTACTTTTCTAGTAAATTGTCCAATAAATAAAATAAAAAGTAAAGTGACCAATTTAATATATCATGAGGATTAATTTCTGTTAGTAATGGAATCACTGAGCTTTATGCAATAAGTCAATGCTTAAATACTAAGACCATGGTACATTTACCAACTTTCCTTTATCAAAATCTGCATCAACTCTAGCAAATTATTTATGCTTTAGAACTTTTGATAGATTAAAAACGTTTTGCTGTGATTGAATCTAAAGATAATTTTTGGTTCAATATTAACCATTAAAATCGTTATGAATTTGCTTCTATAATTAAATAACTTTTTTCCAACGATCTCCATTTTTAGGACTATCATTTTATTCTTGATAAACTTCAAATGGAGGAAAACTAGTAATAAAATAATAGTGATAATGAAGAGTATATCAACCCAGAGTGTTCCAATAAAAAGTAATATTAAGATGGGATAAAACTAATAATAGTGAAAGCACTTAATCTGAAAGAAAAAAATATCATCAAAATCTTTAATATTTTTTTTTCTAGTGTTTGATAGATTTATTCTCGAGCTATCTTATTAGGGTTGCTTAAAATATTCAGGGACTGTTAATGAGACCTCACCTCAAAGTCTCTGGAAAAAAAAGTGTTTGATTTTTCTTTTAGAATTCACAATCTTCCAAATATTATACATCTTAACAAAAAATATGACACTGAGTACAGAAAATTCAAAGCTCCAAAATCAATTAAAGTATTTATGAAATCAAAGATAAAAGCATTCAATTTTATTTCAAAACATGGGATTTTTTTTCAATAAATAGAAAAATTAATTTTGAAAGATTTTCTTTTAATTAGTAACATAATGAAGTAATTTAAAATTGAAATCTTTGTCTAATTTTAACCAGTACAAGTGTGCACTGTTTTGGCAAAAATAAAAATTTGGGGAGAAAATTAAGCATTTTTTAAGCCTTAATTTTAATTCAAAATATAGAATAATCTTCTCAAAGTTCAAAACATTAAATCCTGCTAAGAAATCTGAAAATATGATCCACTCTGAATACAGTGGGTAATGATTCACTCAATGTGCTAGCAATTGGCTTTGAATGTATGATGTTATTGTGTAACAGAGAATTGGGTCAGCCTAATAAAAACTCCAAGATGGTTGTATGTGGTGTTCCCTTCTACAAAGGGCTGTTGAAAGAAAACCTTCTACTTAGAGTAGGTGGCACTGACTATTTGCATATGAGTGATACTGGGCAGATATTAGCCAGTAGTAAACATGGGTCTGGAACTGGGAGAGCTATATAACACCAGTTTTTTTCTCAGTTGAGACAGGCGGACATGCAAAAACCAGACAAGATGAACACATATTGATTAGTATTTAGTTGTCTCTGTAAAACAGAGTAAGCCAGGACTTTTCTGGTTTAAAACAATACCATGCCATCTAAATGCTCAGAAATAAAAGATGTTAAATTGCTTTTCTCAAGATTGGTCCATAAGCCAGAAGTACTTGCCAAAATTTTTCTTAATAAAGAAAACAAATCGAAAATGTGCTGGCATCAAAGTAGACATGTCAACAAGATAAAACTTTAAAATTTCACCAGTTAGGCCCTCACTATTTTTGTCTGATTGTATTCATGCTAACCAAAGATAATATTTTATGATTGACTACACAGCTATGACTCGCTTCTTTTTCTCTCTCATAACGGTCAATCTCCCTCTTTCTATTGTCTCCCCTTTACTTTTTTCATGTCTCTACAGCTATTTTTGTCATCTCACTCCCTTCTTTTTGTTTTCATCATTCATCTCTCTCTCTCTCTTGACCTCTTTTTCATTCTTTATCTATTCCCTTTTTTTCTCTATCTCTTTCATTTCCTCTTCAATCACTTCTTCTATACTTCAATACTTTATCTGCTTTGCTAAACCATACAATTACTATTATTTCCAGTAGCAAACAGCTACAAATATTCTTATGAGACACTTTCATCTATTGGGACTCAAGCTCACCCAAGACCTCAAGTAGAAATATATCCAATCTATTTGCTGAAGATGCTGGAAAATGATTGGTTCATTGTAATGCCCCAGTAAGTATCTGATTCCCCACCTGCTATACTCTATCACCAAATCAGACCAAAACCGAAGTATTGCTGCCATACCTGAGCTGGAGCTACCCAGTCTTCACTTGCCTGTCTTGATAGAATTCAAAAGCCTCTACATGGCCTTGTCTGTGATGAATTATTTTCCACCCTGTAACTCTTTTCTTACAGATGAAATGTTGCAAACCTATTGCTACTCAATTTTTATTTCCATGGAACAACATTTCTTGGTTCCACCAGACTTGACATGTCATGCCACATACACAAGGTGGAATCATTCTCATTCCCTTCATATTCCATTAGTAAGGTTCCATTTGGAGTGCTGCTTTGTGGAACAGACTCCTGGATGGATGCTCTCTTGATCATTACAATATTGATATCTTCAAGTTTAGGGTTAACCATCATCTTTACTACATGACCTCATGAACTGAACTTCTTGCCTTTTCTTGTGCTCCTAGAACACAACACAGTAACCTTCTACATTGAGTGGCTCTTGGGCAATTTATTGGGTGAATATTAGTGTATAAAAAAATAAAAGAAGTTAGGAAATTTTAAATTCAGGTTGTCCATTCCTAACATACAAAAAGTAAAGAGTCACATTTTTAATATGGCAGATAGGATAAACACCTTATGTCAAACTGGCTAGCTAAACATACTTAAGTCAGGTGTGTCTGAATTATAGCCTACAGCAAGACTGTTTTTATGCTACACTTCTCTTTTGTTTTGAATTATATAATGATGATTACAAAAAGACTAAAAAAATTCATTTATTTATGAAATCATTTTTTTTTTATCATAGAATTTTTAAAAAATATCTAATCTGGCCCTTGCTTGTGTTAAAATCAATGAATTTTGAACAATTTGGAAATTATTATTGATTAATACCAAAACTGTTACATTCATTAAACTCTTTGGAAAATATTACTGAATGAATAATTATAGGCAAAGAAATCACTTTGTCGGGAAGTTTTACATATTCAATATTCCTACCTTCTTTACTTAAGAACCATGATAAATTGAAGATGAACTTTAAAAAAAAAAAAAAAAAAAAAGAAGGAGTTTATGAAGCACAATTTCCCAATATAATTATGCACTAAAAATTAACTTGGAAATATTATTCAAGCTCAACCATTGACTTGTGTTCCAAAATGTAGTTGAGAAATCTTCTTTTTTTTTTTTTTTCATTTACGTCACTTCTTGAAAAATTAACTTAAGACTAATTTTAAAGCTGAGTAACTCACAAAAAGCATTTGATCTTTGCAAGATGAATTCGATACATTTTAGCCAAAGCAGAAAATTAAATAAAATGACAGTTAGATCAAAGACAAAAAGCTAAATACAGCAAAAAAATAAGAACAAAACAAACCAATCATTAAACATGAAGTGGAAGGTGGGGCAGATATTTGCATATACTATCTTTCAAGAAAATTTTTGGACAAACTAGTCTGAAGATTGGAAATTAAGTTAAACTCTCTGATAACAGTATTACCTGGATCTTTCTTAGTGCTGAGTATTTCAAATCATTTTACACCTTATGAAATTTACAAATTCCATAAGGTGTAAAATAACTAGAAATTCTTTGTTTATAAGGATTATACAGATACTGCATTCACATTGTTTTGTTCCAGAATTAAATGTTATGGCAACAAAATCTTAATTCAATAAAGAAACAAAGAAAAAAAATTGAATCTGTATTGTAATGTATAATCCAAAAAGAAATACATTTTTTCTTATATTTCCAATAAGCTAAAAAATAGAGTCCCCCAATAAAGATTTCTGATAAGACATAGAAAGCCAACATAGATATCTAAGTGCTTTCTCCATAGAGATATTTTTACCTGAAACAAAATTATGCAGCTTATGTATAAACAAATATTGCATAAAATTTGATGAATTGAAACAATGCCAATATTCACAATTGCTTGTATTATTTATGGAGACATTCCTGCTTTACTTAAACAAGCCAAATGTATGGTATATATATATATATATATATATATATATATATGTATATGTGTGTATATATATATATATATATATATATATATGTATATGTGTATATATATATATATATATATATATATGTATGTATAAAGTATAAAATTTGATGAAGTGAAAATATGCCAAGTTTTTATTTTGGCAATGTTGTCTTCAGAATTTTAAGGTATGTTTTATTTTCTCTTGCCTTTATTTTACATCAGCATATAAAAACGATGCAGTTTTATAGACACCACAATATGGCTTAAAAATTGAGAATGTAAATAAGAAAAAACAAGAGTTTTATGTTTGTACAATTTCTCCTGATGTTATTTTATAAAAAGCAAAAAACAAAAAATACACTCAATATATTTTAAAACAAATAAATTGATGTGACTTGAGTTATGAGATCTCTACACACCCCTATTTCCAGTCACTTGTTTGCTGACAGTCAGAAATATTGAATGGAAATGCACACAAACAATATTTTTAAACAGGTTTAAATTCACAACATATACATATGAATAGTTTATGGGATTTTAAATTAACCCACTCTAAAATCTGGTAATTATAAAAATTCTGTAATATATTTGACTAAATTTAGTATTAATTATATTGTACTATTGTACAATAATCTGGTTGATTAAGCAATTGTTCATGAATTTGGTGATATAGTAATTATGAGATCAATCCCTAGGACAGGCATTGTGTACTTGGAATTGTTGATAATGTGGTGTGCAATAACTGAGGAATATTAAATAGCAACAAGATGAGATATGACTGGACATGGACAGTGGAAAGAAAACAATGTGCTCCTAGTAGATTAAATAAAGGGTTCAGGTCAAAATTTCCTGAATCAACAAGCACCTGATGAAGGCCAGAGAGTACAACAACTGAAACATTGTGTTAGCAACAACAAAAATGAGGACAATATTCTGCATGTAAATAATGATAACGACTCATTCAAACAAATATTGATTATAGGTTTATAAAAAAACAAACAAAAAAAAACTAGTATTAATTATAGGTTTCCACCTATAACCTATTAATGCCCACTGTCCCATTTTTGGAATGGTGGACATTAAGAGCTCAGCAACCTTGACATATTTGGAAAGGATATTAGAATAATCTAGAACATGTACTGGCAGTAAGCCACCTGCATATGTATAGAAAATGAGTTTAGCAGATATACAAAAATAGAAAGGGTTAAGACAAGGATGCACCTTTTCACCAGACCTATTCAACCTAAGGATAAGGCAATTCTGAGAGAACTAGAAGTCCTGCCAGGATTCATTAATGGCAGCCACAATTTTAACAACATAAGATATGCAGATGACCCAGTGCTGAAAGCAGACAGGGAAAGAAAACTACAAGGCCACATAATGAGGAAAGTGTTGAAAATTCTACTCTAGTTACACAAACATTAGATAAAGGAGTCAAAGTTTTCTATCACTAGTTTCTTAGCTTTTATTGTTGTTATGAGGGTGCAATGTTGTGTTGTCTCTAATAAATAAAATAAATCACTACATGTGTTAACCTGGTACAACATGTGTTAACCTGGTACAACATGTGTTGGTTTCCTTCTTGAATTTATCGTCCTATCTGGAATATGATGATGAATACCTGTATTCACACAAACAAGGTATTTCTATGTTTGCTATCTAACTTGATGCGTAAATTTCTAACAGATGTCCTTGGCCAAGAATACATTGAACTTTAAGGACCTTGTGGGATTGTAATGGCCATCTTGAATTTGTCGCACATGGAAGAGATTTTTACCAAGGTGTATTAAGATAGAAACAAAGCTTATTAATTTTGTGTCCTTGGCAAAATGGCATTGATCAGAGAGGGTTTACAGAAGAGAGTTAATGAGACAGAGATTGTTCCTGAACCCAAAACAGATGTGAACTTGTACTCAAAATACCTGTTGTGAAAAGATCATACCTTGATGACAATTGTGCTGTCAGTCAAACCATCACTTTTGTATTTAATTGGGGACCCTGACAATCTTGCTGTGGTGTGGAAAAAATTGCCAGACCAATTTTAAAAGGAAACAAGGTCAAACAAGTTGAGGATGAGATTATATTCACTTAAATTTAAAGAAGGCAATTCTGTTAACATTAACATTAAAAATTAATATTGACGGAAATATTTGAACAGTTGTCAGTCATTGGTGGTTTCATTGATGAGGAGGATTGAGTTGTACATCTTTTAGCTAGCCTACCTGATTCTTATAATATATTGGTGACAGTGCTTGAAGCTAATCAGGATGTGCCTAAGTGGGCATTTGGTGACTGAATGATTGTTGTAGGAACAGTCAAAGTTTAAAGAAAAAGAAAGTGGGAGTGCTGAATCCAAAGCTATGGCTTCAAATCATAAACAAAAGTGTTACCACTGTGGAAAAATGAACACTGGCTTGTGTGAAATGGCATCAGAGCCTTTGTGCCAAATCCTGAGGCAGTGTTGGATAGTGAATCAATATCTCAGTTTTTTTTCTTCAGTCTAAACACTCAGGGACTTTGAATCTTGCTCGGATCTCTATTGCCAAACAACCATTTTAGTGGTGTGTGGTCTGTAGCGACTATGATGCTGAGGTACCGATGATCAACATACAACATTTCTCCAATGCCCATGTAATCGCTGCTGCTTTGCTTTCTATTGGTGCATATCTGCACTCAGCATCAGTTCAAAATCTGCTGCCAGCAAATTTCAGGTGCCAACCTTCTGAGCAACAATCTAGGTCTTTCTTGTTGGTGCATGGACAATGCTTTTGTAGGAGTAGGAAACCCATTCCTTTGCTCCATCTGGAGTGAAGCAAGTCACTCTGTTTTTGTCAAACATTATGACGCCCTTCCAAACTATGTCAATTATAACTCATTTGGAATGTTGAAATGCATCCTTGAGGCTTTGGTTCCAAGCAAAATAGGAGTCTCGTTTGAAAAGATCATGAAAAAGCAGAATGATTGGACCCAATGAGTATGTCTAGGCCACCTGATTAACCAATCCAAAACATGACCTGACATCGGTGAATGTCTTTGGAAAGTTTAGTATCACCTGCAGCATAGACTCAGAAGAAGTCACTCTAGAGGTCATTATCTGGAGACCTCCAAACTGCACCACATCCTGGCAGAATTGTAATTTATCTTTGTTGAGTATGATTCCATTTTTCGCACAATGAAGTAGGAAATCGAAAGTGTGATAGAAAACTTCCTTGATGCTGGAGTCATATAACAGAGAGGCATTCACAATCTTCACCTTACAGGAATATTTTTTATTATCTTGACGTATCTGCAAGTCTCCTGATGCAGAATAATCTTGAGGCATCCTGAGATACATGAATCTCCCCCACTGCATGATGAAAGTGGCAAATGGCTGGGATCCTTTATCTAAGGGTACTAAGTGGTACCCATTGATGGCATCTAAAACCTTTTTTTTTTGTCTTAGATGACACTTGCAGTGCCAACTGGAATAGTGATCCAATATGGTGTCTCCCATTTACATTGTAAATTTAGGAGGTGGCAATCTATAGTTCTCTGTGGTTTACCATTCTTCTTGGCAGTTATTACCATTGTGCTATACCAATTGGTAGGCATGACAGCAAGTACTGGAGCTATGATGCCTCTTTCCAGGTTTTTCCAAAGGGCCTGCCTCACTGGTTCTTTGAAGTGGAAAGGTACAGGGGAAAGGTTGTCCCTGATATTAGGCATTACTCCATCTTTAATGCGAATGCGAGTGGCAGAGACAGTCATAGATAGGAATACTATATCATTTTTGAACACCATCTTGGTGAAATGCTCTAGGAGCCAAACCTTAAGCCTGCTAATGTTTTCTTCCATTGTGGGAAAAGTGGGGAAGTTAGGCAAATTTGTAGTCCATCCTCATCTTCATCAGGTTTGTGGTTGGGGCCTAATTTTTCATTTTATAGAAGCCACCACCTGGTGGCACTAAACAACAACCAAAAAGCAAGGGTAATAACTACAACATTAACACTTTCCCCATTGCTTCAGAGGCATGCAGAGTATATAATAACACTGTCAATAAAGAAATTTTATAAGACCTAAGTCAAATATTCTTTGGATTCCATAATATGTCCAAGAATCTTGATGAGTGAGCTATTTGGTGACTTGTGGGCACCCATTTAATGTCAGACAAGTCTTTATTGATCAACATTTCACACAGGATAGCCGTCTCAATTCTAAATCTTTTATCCAAAATCTGAGTGCTAGAATGGGCTGATTTGCAAACAACTAAACTATCTGTTTTGTATACAACATGGACTTTATTCACATTCTCAAAACCCAACAATTCGAGAAGGAATTTCCTATAGTATATACATGTATCAGCTATGTCGACAATTGCCAGTGTCTCAGCAGCTTGTGTGCTCTTCACAAATTTCTTTATACATCTTGACTGCCAGGAAATAAGCATGTAATTGCTGTTACTACTGACAACAAATATTATATACCCTCCCTGGGAATCTCCGTCACTTAGATTAGCAAAGAAAGCATCACTGTATGCAATCATTTTCAGCTGTCTTAAATCTCCCAGAACTTGTATGGTCAGTTGAGATTTCTGTCATTTTGCCTTTTTTACAGATTTATTTACTTGTCTAATACTTTCAATTTTCTTTTCTTTGAAAAAGGAACTAGAATTCACATAGATCAAAGCACAACTCTTATCTTGCCTTTTCCTCTATTCCCAATTTAATTGACCAATAAGCCTTTTGACATTGGTATTTACAGACTCTGAAAGTTCCTTGTCATTATCTTTATTTTGGATGGAGATTGATTTCAGAGATGCAGTACAGTCATCCTGACTAATTTTCACTAATTTACTTTTTTAAGATATTTCCATTTACAAATATTTGAAGGTGGATCTTGCTTCAGACTTCAATACAATTTTTTTCAGATCCAATCAATTACTTCACCTTGAAAAAATGCAGTCCCAGCCCAGCAAAAATCATTTACATGGGTAGAAATAATGCCATGCAATGGTTTGCCATGATCTGGAAGCAACATTAATATCATAGACACACCTGCGGAGATTTCAGAGACAATTACTGGGTAGAGTAGTTGTTTAGGGGTGGGGGGTTTCAAGGTAATGATTCCTTTCAAAATGATTACTTTGTAAAAAGGCAGTTTTTATGTCCATAGGATGATATAATGGCTAAGACTACACAAACCTTCCTTGGAACAAATGGAGGAATATGTACAAACAGTTTTAGCTCCTTTATCCTGAAATCCCCAAGCGACAAATCATGTTTTGATAATAGAGCATTTTGATGGCTCTTTTTTGCTATATATCAGTCTTGTAGATATTCTACAACCTGTACAAAAACTCTATTGTTTCTCTATTGTATCTATTCTTCTTTGGCCTTCTCTACATTTTGCTCACAAACAGAAGACAACAGTGCAGATTTCTCATCTGAACAACCATCTTGCCTTTTCCTCTATTCTCAAACCCCATTTTCAAAATCCAGCCTGGAAGGTTCACCTTCTACAAATGCTACATTCATAATGTGCTTATTTTTTTCCACTGGATTTACCAGCTTTGCTAACCACTTTCATCCTCTTCCACTGAGATTCTTCATCATCAGCCAACTTGCACTTTATGTCATCTCCTGGTTTGGCAAGAGACACATCACCCTTTGCAGGTCCAAATGAAGCAACCTCCTTTTGTGGAGAGCATCTGGACCCTTTTGAAATGTCAACCTCTTGTTTCTCTGGATTGAAGGATATCTTCATCATCATTATATTGTTTGGGATGGTAAGGAGTTTGTGTAGAATTATTTTGTTGTTTGTTGTAATTTAAAATACCACTAGACTCTAGAAAGGAATCATGACCAACATTTGGATCTTTAATCAAACAACAAGATGGAACTCTGACATATGTATTCCCTATGACAAACTAACACTAGTTTTCCATCATATCCAATCACAATACCTAGCCTATACCATTTTTGGCTAGCATTCCTTTTATAGAATACTTGATCTCCATTTCTTAAATCCTTTATATTAATAACGCAGATATTATTCCTTAGTGCTCTTCTTATTCTTTCATTAGATTCAAGATTTACAAATTCCTGCCTAATCAGGTGCAATACATTCAAATTTTTCCTCACAATAATAGATGTAGTGACAGATTCCAATGCAGAAAGATTATTATGGAAGATATCTGGAACGGCTGGATTAAAACCAAAAGCCAACTAATTGGGGAAAAACCAGAATTGTTGACAAGTGCATTGCAAACCAAAAGAGACCACACTAGAGCAACATCCAAATCAAACTGAATATCTGCAATAATTTTATTTATGATGTTAACAATAACAGCATTAAATCTCATAAACCATTGTTCCACAGACTTTCTGCTGCTGTTGTCATCACTGTCATGTTGAAGGCTTCACCCAATTCCCGAATTTCACTGTTGTATAATTCACACCCATTGTCAAATAGTATATTTTTGGAGAACCAAAAATGGTTATCCAACTGGAGTAGAACCTTGCAATAACTGTAGAAGCCATTTTGTTTTGAATCACCCTCACTGTGCCAGATCCATAATCACAATAAAGCAACTTTTACCCTATATTTTCAAATCCAAAGCCACAGTTTCATTAAATTCAGTTGCCATAGAAAGACTGACAACATGTCTGGAAGAGGTTCTTTTGAATTAATTCATCCAGGTTTTGGATGATAGTGTCAACTTTAAATCTTCCCTATATCAGAAGAGGCAGCTCTGACTTTTCCATTTAAAGATAGGTAACTGGTCAACGACTGTTTTTGTTTTGGAAGGTTTGTCAACCTACTCTAAATATGTAGGCTTTTCTTCCATTGTTCGTAGGCAGATTCATTGTCTAGCCTTGGAGGCCATTTGGAAGAACATGTATTAGAATTATCCATTCTTACATAAATTATAAGTCTTAGAGTCACAAAACTTTAAAAGTAACAGAAAAATAGAAAAGGAAATTCACTTAATTTCAATATGGCTGCCAGCATTTCACAGAAGCCACCACCTGGTAGCACTAAACAACAGCCAAAAGGCAAGTGCAATAACTACAACATTAACAGAAGACACCTACTTAAGCAGTAAGTAACAGTGCTCAATGCCGAGGTTATCCAGAGACTGCAAAAAATGCTTCACAGTGTCAAACCTCATATATATATATATATATATTCCAGTGAGAAAACATATTATTCTAGACAATTATTCTTGCCAAAATCTATCTTACACCTTTATATGACTACCATTCCGCCATGCATTGAATCTTGCTGCCACATTTGGTTTGGTGTTTCAGTTTTATATCTAGAAATTCTTGACAAAATCCAGAGAAAAATCTGCAATGTTATTGGTTTTAATCTGGCATCTCAGCTTCAGTCACTTTCCTACCACTTTAATGTAGCTGCCCTGTGCTTTTTCTATAAATATATGCATGGTAACTTTTCTCTTTAGCACTTAAACTTTAAAGCACAGGACTTGATTGATAGCTAGGTGTCATCCTTTTACAGTTGAAACTGCTAGATGTAACCTTAAATTCTATACTAACAGTTTCTTCTCTTGCAATTCTTGCTTTTTGGGGGAAAAAGTTAAATGCAATGTTAATTGTCATCCCTCTCCTTGAATCTTTTCCTTTTATTATCCTCTCTCTTTAATAATAATTTTTCTCAGGTTTTGTCACTGTCATTAACCCTTTGCATCTTAGTAGCTTTATTGCCTTGCTTGGGTGAAATAATTAAATAAAAAAGACAAAAATATGATTAAATAAAAAAAGACAAAAATAGGGCAGTGAAAATGTGACAATTTACTCACAGGTGAAAAGAGATTTGACCTGACAGAGATGTGGTTCTACTGACAGATGCTGAGAATACAATGAACTGAACATGTAAGCAGCGAGGAAGTTTTAAGAAAAATAGGAAATAAAAGGACACTTATACATACAATCAGAAAGAGACAATTAAAATTTATGGGACACATTATAAAGACCTGGATAGAACATAATGAAGGCAAGAGAAGCAGAGCAACCAGCAATGATTTCCTTCATGATTTTCAGTGAATTGACGACAGAACAAGGACAGAGGAACGGTAAAGAGTCAAAAATTACTGGAAACAATAAAAGATAGTGTTATAAAATAAAATAAGACATATCTTGGCTGGTTTACAGGCAAATACTCAAGAGCGAGAACCAGATGTGAACGGGACAAAGCCCCGTCACAAAATGACCATTATCTTTCTTCACAAATGTTTCCGACACATGTGTTCCGGTCGAAAAATAAAATAATATTTAAAGTGCTCTATTTTTCGTCCAATAAAAATGCTTCCCTCCTAATTATACTCGCTTCGTTTCTCGAGCCTGTTAAGCCATAAAAAAATGCTATAAAAGGGGTCACACGGAAGTTCAACAGGCAGTCAACAGGTGGCCAGCGAACAGACCTGATGGTCAGGCCGAGCGATCAGCAGCAGGGGAGCGTCAACCACCGTCAACATGTGTGAACTACTATGAGAGATTGACCAGATCCGAAAGCCGGCTTATGAACTTTACCGCAAGGTAGCTGCCCCAAACCCTCACGTTCCTGTTGAAATAAACCACGTAAATCTATTTCTAATGTTGTATTTCTTTCTTGCAACCATATGCTTGTTTATAACAATAGGAAATTGTGGAGAGCCATAGTGTAGAATCTTTAACTTAAGAACTTTGATTAATACAAGGCTGTAATGTATCAAACATATGCAACTCATTGACACATTGTATCAAAGAGGATAATATAATCCCAAAGAGAAGAGATTTCTCTTCACTTGAGCTGAGTGAATATCCAAGTAATAGAATTAATGTAGCTTCTCTGTGCATGGTAATTGTTTGGATGAACTTTCATCTTTGATACCTAGACTTTATCAACACACAAATAATGTTCTTTGATAGTGGTTTACAAAAGATGAAACCAATCAGAAGGCACTGAATAATTTATTTATGTTCAACTTTTCTCCAGAAACCAGAATAATGGTTTAAAAAGCAGAAAAATTAAATAAGAAATGTAAAAAAAAAAAAAAAAACAGAATTTTCATTGGTCTTTACCCAAACTGGCTTAAATGAAAAATTATTCCTACATGCACCCAAAGACAAATTGCATTTTGTATACGTTGATTCCAGAATAAATCCACCCATTAATAATGATGAAGTAGGTGGCAACACTGGATTGTAAAAAGGTGCAGGCAAAAAGGAAAACAGAGTTTGCAGGTTAATGTCGATTAGCTTTTATCAAGCATGATTTCGTAGAAAAAAAATTTACATGAGAAAATAGGACTGAAGAGATGTGAAGAGCAATTATGTGACTTTGGGATAGATGAATTCACAAAACATCAATTGCTATTTAGCACACCAAGCAAGATGTGCCTATGCCAGTTGCTATATAGACAACAGAGATGCAAGGCATGACTGCCATAGCAGTTAAGAGAGCAGAGGAAACCACATGGTCTCAACCAGATATGTAGAGGACACCACTGACCTGCATGTTTTCCCTTCAGGAATCTATCACATTTTGTCCCTTTCACACTGCTTGTTGTATGTATATGTTATAATTTCTCTGTATGAGCCAAATCAGTGACAAGTATTTATATATTTCTATATAAATTCTAGTATGGCAGGGCAGTAGGACTATTATATATAATCTAAATATGTTACTAATGATTTTTACTACAGATATAAATTGAAAATAATTTCATGGAAATCAGGAATAAATTAATTCTCAATATGGAATTAATGAAATCATTTCTAATATTTATAATTAAAAGGGATAATGATTTACTATAGAAATGCATTGAAAATAAGAAAGAAAACGATTGCCATTGGTTAGGAATGCATGATAGAATATATCTATTAGGTTTATATGTAATAGTGACATTATCACATCATCATATATGGCTCAAAAAAGTGTTTGATGACTCTGGGCATTGTTTTGTAGTGGGCTCTCTCAGTTTATGCACTGCGTAAGCCTCAATTGCTGCCATTAGACCAATACACCAAAGTTGCCATGTCTCTTTCTTACTGAAAGTTAAATCAGCCATCTTTTCCCCAGGGGAAAGGTTTTCTTGTAGTAATAAATGCATATATTCTGTACTGGCTACTTGTATTGTCCTCAGTAGGGAAATTTTGCCAACTACATGTCAGTGGTGGAGATGATGGAGTGAGCAAGAAAAACTTCACTATCTAATCATTGCAGACACAAGATTCTCACTAAACATGGTGGGAGAAACTTCATTGTTTTACCAGGAAATCTCACCTTCTCACTAGTTCATGATAATATCAATTCACAGGCCCATGAAAAGTCACCACCATATTCTGCTTTTTTTTTTTACTAGACTTACATGACCATCAAGAGACCCTCACAAATATATTGTATTTCAGAAACACAATATATTTCCAATGACCGGTAGCTATTTATTTTTAGTTTCAAAATCTTTTTTTCTCTGTAATCCTTAATTTATTCTCCTTTTTTACATACACACTATGACATTCCACTTTCACAGAATCAAATCACCCTTATTTCCACCATGTTTCAAATGTAAAAAGCAAGTTCTACTCAGCTCTTTCCCAAATAACTGCCTCTTTGTGGAACAAACTCCCACGTGGGTGCTTCCTTGAACACTTTAATCTAAAGCTCTTTGAGTCAAGAGTCCATCATTATATTTCCTACCACCTCTTCCATTCATATCACACGCGTCATTCATCATTACCATTTCAATTGTAAACCACTACCTCAAGTGGCTATTTAACACTGTTTGGAGAGAAAAGAAAGAAATCCTCTCCCAATGAGAATCAAAGTTAATAACTGTTTGTTTAACTAATTTTCTAATCATTACCCCTAGGAGCTAGATATCCCCATAAGTTTTGTTATATTTACAATGAAACTAGTCAATATATGTTTGTCTGGAAACCTGATAGTATTTTCATTAGATTTGTTGGTAATTCTGTTTAAGAGGTGAAGAGAATCCTAAAAACATAAAGGGTTTAATTTATTTAATAGATCATGTCTTACAAATGTATAATTACAAAAGTTAAAACTAATTATAAGATTATTTATATTATTTACAGTCAAAACTATGTCTTTATCTTTGTTGTTATGATGACAACATTTCAGTGATTGAGCCCTCTGGCCTTCTTCAGCTGGTCCATCACTCTGAGTAAGCTTCAGGGAGCACTTTATTCAATCTTATGGGACTAGATTGTTCTCATTCCACTGCACAAGGATATCTTGTTAATTATTTAGTTATTGCTCATTTTGTTTCCACTTAGTCTGGGTATATCCATGTCCAGGGATTGATTATATCATCAAAATGACTAACTAGTCATTGGTCTGTGGGAATACCCAGGAGATAGAACTTGGAGCCTTAAACCTAATATTCCTCTAGACAGAAACAGTTGACTAGAACAATCTAGACTGACTAAAGAGTTCAGTTTGAAACTCCCTGAAGGTTACACAAATCAATAGACACCTGAAAAAGACTGGAGGACACAGTAGCCAAAACATTGTAATTGTAACAACAAAGATGAGAACATTAATTAGACAGTAAATAATGTCAATAATGATATGTCCTTATGCCAGTCAGAAGCATGTGTTGAAACTCTTACTAAAACAAACATTTGGTGCAAAAGGATCTGATACAAGAGTGTGATGGGTGAATTAGGATTTATTTAGCTTCTCATGAAAGCCTATCAAAATCATTTAATGTGTGAATCCACAGTGACAGAACTTTAATATTGGCAAATCTTTCTAATTTGACCAATAGTAAGAATAATGAAATATTTCACAAAACATCCTGAAAAAGTTGCAAACCTTAAACAGAAACATTACATATACTGTTGCCATTTTTTACAGTTATAAAATTTAGTTGCACTCTTCTTTTACAAACCAGTACAAAAAATACTGTAAAGCGTCTCTGTTGTGGTAAAAGCCAGTTACCCTCCTTACTATCATGAATGGACTGATCCATTCATAATAAGTAATCCTGGGTAATTGTCTAGAGGAGGATAATATATTGCAGTGACTTGTCTAGCTGAATATTGAATACTACTATTATGACTGACTCAGTCAAGTTAAGTGTTGTGTCTTGCCAGCCTCCACATCACAATAATCTGTCAAGAAAAATAACAGACTCAGTTGAGTTAAGTGTTGTGTCTTGCCAGACTCCACATTACATGTCAAGAAAAATAACAGCCATTTTGAATATCTTGAGAATGTTTTTGCAACGGTTTGATATAACATGGTTACTTTACAGAGAGAATTTTACTGTGTAAGTATGAAAAGATAATCTCCTATGGGTTTGTTCAACCAACAGATAAATGTCTTTGAGTAAGTTATGCAGCATGTAATTGTAGCCATCACAATAACTGCATGAACAGGTCCTTTAGTTTTCATGCAGGAGTTTGGTAAAACATTGCATTATGTCAGCTTACAGTCGAGATATGGATTACTTTGACTTTTAAGCAAAGCTAAAAACTATGAATACGATTAAAGAGTTGATGACTATTCCAAAAAAGACTATTTTAAAAAGGGGAAGATTGATTTGTTTTTTTACAACTTATCAACCTTTTATAAGTTATTTAAAGCCAGAAAATTTTTTTGGATTGGAAGAATTATTTTGGAGATAATAATGATTTTCTGATACTATTTAGTCATTAGCTGGTGGAGAAGAGGTGAATTCTTACCTTTCCCAAGGGTTATTGTCCTCATCTTTGTCGCCATATTTATTACAATGTTTCAGCCATTGTACACTCTGGCCTTCTTCAGGTGGTTGGAATGTTGAACTGAACCCTTTATTTTGCTCACTGGGGTAAACTGTTCTAGTTCCACTTGCCGTGTTTAATGGATGTCAGTTATCAGTTATCTCCTGTTAATTCTCCTCTCCAAGTTCTCCACTGCCTTAACCGGGTATTGAACTCACACTCTTTATTCACTGTGCCATGTATCAAGGACACATGGCACAGTGGATAAAGGTGTAGGTTAGATCCAGTGACAGGACACAAATGAAGGTAGGTTATTCACTGTACTGTTTCCCTCTGACTCTCTTGCCTTCAATAGATCCTGTTAGTGTGAAATTCTCCAAGTCCTGTTTCCTCATTATATGTCCTCAAAATTTCAACAGTCTTTGTGATTAAATGGTTGGATACTTTCCGTACTGACTTTGTTTTGCTTTTATGACTTTTTAAAGCAAAAACATTATTCTTACTCTCCTGATTTTTAGTCCATATCACATCTATAAATGATAGAAAACATTCTCCTGAATGCATTAAAGTATTAATCTCTGACAACTGCACAAACTGTACTCATCAGTCAATATTATTTGTGAATTTTATGCAATTCCTTTCCTCCATGAACCAATATTTCAGCTATTTGTCTCTTTAATTCACCTACTGCATTTTCATCCAAATAGTCATTCATTCATCACTGGCAGCAGAATTGTCTGTCTCTTTCTTCATTGACATCTCCTTAATAATGACTATGCTTTGTAATTCAAATTCTGTTCATTCATGTGCAATAAGGCTAGAATCATCTTCTTCATCATTGCCCATTATTTGAGAATTGATAATTATTAATTGCTTCTAATTCTATTTTCTTCCTCTCAACACTGGAAAGCCAAAAAGAAAAAAATGCATTTCTCATATTCAAATCATGAAAATATTACACTAGTTTGAATATGTTATATTACTGAGTGTTACAGAATGTGTAGGCTAGCCCAAAATGGCAATCCTTACTGTACTGGTCAGAATATTTACAAACAAAACTGAGTGGAAGTTGTTTGAACCACATGGATGTTGAATTCTGACAGAAATGGATTGTCTTTAAAGTTTAATATAAAACTGAAAAATGCGCAAAGACAGTCTGTATGGTTAAAAGAAGAGAAGAGTGAAGACACCTTGATTCTCCCAGACTCCTTAGGGAGACAGGCCACCATGTGATGATATATAGTTGGCCAACCTGTTGACATCATGCCTCTCTATCTTCTGTTTCTCCAAGAAACAATGCTATTGCTTCTGTCTCTCATGAAATCAAGTGTTTAAAAAGAAATCTAAAAATTTTTTTCAGTCTGCGATGCTATGTTGGGTTTTGGAAAATTACCAATAGGCCATAAAAGGCCAGAGACACAAGGCAAACGTAACTTTTATTGAAACAGACTCCTTCTTTGAAGTCTTTTGATTTCTTCCTTCTTTTGACATCTTTCTGCTGTGGTCTAAGTAGAAAGACAGGGAAAGGCAGAGGAAATATCCTGTATGATTTGATGCAGTATGGAGCTGATATATATAAAGGCTGTGAGATTATATATATATATATATATATATATGTATGTGTGTGTGTGTGTATATATATATGTATCTTTTATTGAAAACGGCTGAGAAGGAAGATTTAATCAATCTTTTATTGAGTTTTTCCAGCATTCTAACATTATTCCGTTTTTTAGGGGTTGAACAATGTAAAAATTGTCCATAGTTATTATTGTTCCAAGCACTTTTGGCTAGTTCTATAGCCATTATTAAGGATATTGTTTCTGGTATGGTGAATTTCCATGTGTTATCTTCTACATAATAATTTAGCTATGTGAGGAGTGTATACTTTTTGCTTTTTTGCTTTGCATGACACGTCGACCTGGGCATGACTTCTACTTTAAGAAAACCTTTAATATGCTGTCTCCACTGTTAAATTGATAGCAAGGTAATGGTATTTAATCAATAATGCTTTTCTAGTAGTAAGTTGTCTATGACTCTGTGATTTGTGTTATCAACCAGAATTTTTTTCTTAAGGGATCTTGTAAATTATGGGTTAATAAATATCTATTAATCCTGTTCTGCTTTAAGAGGTGACATATAAGGTGTCTCGGAACAATAATAAATTATTATATTTTTCCACCCTTAAAAAATCAAATGTTAGAATGCTGGAAAAACTCAATAAAAGATTAATTAAATGTTTTTTGTTGGCCATTTTCAATGAAAGAAACTTGAAAGAAAGGTCACTATACATTAATATATATGTATATAAGTATGTGTGTGTGTGTCCGTAGATATATGTATCTACAAGGTGCAAGGGGTAAATTGTCGGCATTTTATATTTTTAATTTTGCATATGCATTTTGTTTGTTTTTGATTTTGTCAACTGCACAGTATAGTAAGGTCAATTGGGCAATGTCTGTGAGAAAAAGAGAACCATGACACAATTAACTCCATCAAAAATTTGAAAAACAGCCTGCTGTACCTCTTGATATTTATGCTGGAAGCTCCAATACAATCATTTCAGATTGTTTGGGTCTCAGTCTGAGGACAGTGCAGAGGATTCGGAAAGAGTTGGATGAGTCTAATGGTGATTACAAAGGTGTTTAGAGTGATCACTAGTGATGGCAACATTATGCCTCCATTCATTTCCTCACAGGGCTTCAGATTCATCATGGAGGCCTACATCAATAGCCATGAGGAGGTAATGCTGCCCAGGGTCAAGAGAGTGGCTGCTGGAGGACCCTACATCTTGCAACATGATTCTGCACCATGCCACACAAGCAGGAGAACCCAGTCATGGCTGTCAGACAATTTCTGTGACCATATCATCTGGCCACCTAACTTCCCAGACTGGAACCCCCTTGATTATTATGTGTGGGGTGCAGTTGAGCAAGAGAACAACAAATCTCCTTGTAATAACCAAAGATGATCTGAAGACAAGGATTATGACAGCATTCACCAACTTAAACAAGGAGACCATCAAGAAGCAATGCAGCAGATTCCAAAGTTGCCTGGAGGCTGTGGTTAAGCCAATTGCCATTTTACTGGACAAATTTACTCTTTACTATTACTATATATTTGTGTAATTTTGGTAAATATATCTATTAAAATGAGATGTCAATGTTATTTTCTTTTTTGTGTAATTTAGATGTCAATTTATCCATTGCACCCTGAAATTGGGGTGGAGACTCATTATTTGATAAACAGCTTAATGCCATTGACTTGTAGACAGATACATCCAAATGCATGTTGATATTTCTATTTGCTATGATAATTAAAAATAACCAGCACTTCTCAAATTAAGTATTCTTAATGATGCTTATAATTCTTACTATAACCAGTAGAAACCTCAAAGTGCACATAGATTCCTTTCTGTTTTCAGCTTCATTATTTGGGGACCATATATTAGGTTGAGTTGTAAGTATATTCCATTTTGGGGAACCAATTGTAATAAGGAATATAACAGCCGCTTTCTTAAATATATCATAACAGATAATGAAAAATGGGTTGCATACAACAATTTTCAATGCAAAAGGACTGACAAGTTAAAACTCTCCATAACAAACTAAAAAGGCTGAGCTCTATAGAAGTTAAAATTTTGCATGTTGTGGGATCATCAGGTTATTAGAGTACTCAAGACACATTTATACATTCAGCATCTGCAACATGTTCAACATTTTGGTTGAAAATCATCCTGTTCAATAGTAAAATGTTGTTCTACTCTATGACAAAGCAAGGTTACATTCAGCAATAATAATACAAAATAATTTTGGAACCATGTTAGTTTATTCTACCATGTCTGCTATATTCATCTTTACCTTGCAACAACCATTTACAAAATTTTTCAATCACTGCAAAACACTTTAATTGGAAAAACTTTGTTGAATGAAACCAGACTCAAGTGTTTGTTGAAAACTTTTTCACATCAAAATCTGCAGAACTTTACAGGAAAGATATCAAAGAGCTACTTTCTAATTAGCAAGAAGTCATTGCAAATAATGGTGAATAAAGTATTGAATAAAATGTATTTGTACTTTTTGAAGAATAATGATGATAAATAAAAACTGAAATAGTTCATGTCTCAACCTAATAAAATGGTGTCTACATTTATTCTTCAAATTTATTTCTTCTTTTCTCAGAGGAAAAAGAAAAAATATAATTCTTTGTTTCAGACGTTGTTCCATTTCTCAGGATATTACAAAAATAATTCTCTGGGAGCTTTTAACAGTTTATTGACAAAATTTCTTTTCAAATTTTCCTCATTAAAATACTTCAAAGCCTTTATCTGGCTATCGTTGGTAGATTCATTCTTTTTAACCCCCCCACCACCACCAAAAAAAGAAAGTTTTTTTCTGATAATGGACAATTCTTTTCACAACAGATTAAAACAAAAATGGCATAATTTTATCAGGTTATTGGTAACACACAATAAGAAAATAAATTCTTAAAACATTTTTTTAGACAGTCTTCACCAAAGATTAAAAAACAACATTTTGTATCATTTTATAAGAAAAAAAACTTTTTGACCACCAACTTAATTTTGAAAAAAATAAAAATAAAAAAAAAAAGAAGCACAAATAAAATTAAAAATATTGGTTATTTTGCAGATAATGGACAATGCCTTTTCCAATTTTCTGTTTATTGCCTGGATATGTGGATGGTGCAAAAGTTATTGATGCTGAAGATGGAATCAGCATCATATGTTCAAATTTCAAGTGTAAAATTACCTTCAATCTATATTAATGCCAGTATTAGTTACAGTTTCAAGGGGTGAGCACATTGTCTAGTGTGATCAGCATTTTGAACAATGTCAGTGCTCAAACTCTTGGTCATAATGACTTGTCACTTTATTGCAAGCACAACCATCAACAAACAATTCCTACAAACCAATTTCACTCACAAGGCTTGGGTCAACCCATGGCATGGCATTCAGGCACTTTCCAACAGTGCTGCAGACTGGAGTCACTGCCCCATCAAGGTCACCTTCTTGATAAATCATGGTGAGATTCAAATCTAGGTATCATGATTGGTAAGTACACATTCTAACCACTCAGCCATACACCTATCTAACACACAGAGCACTGTTCTCTGTATGTCATCATGGCACTCCTTTGGCAGTGATTTTGTTTTCATAAAAAGGTATATTTTCTTTTGTAAGGCAGTCTTTTAGACCTATTGTTGAGGTTTTTTTTTAACTTTAATTGCTCCTTTAATTTTATTGTGCAATTTTTTTTTAAAAACAGGTAACTTTTCATTTTTTTGTCTTCTTCCCCTTAAGGCTGATCTGGCCATCTTTGCCAGACTTGAAATAGTAATTGTATCATCTTTTACCATATAGGGAGTATATAACTTTTAAAATAACATTAAATACATTAAAAAATGATTTTAATACATTATCTTTATTATTATATCACTATTTATAATATGAATTGGTTTCTAAAAAAACTTTCATTCACTCTAATGATTATACATATAAAAACCATACAGTAAAATTCATGAGAAATTATGGTTTACTAAAGAAATGAATAGGAAATAATTTAATAAAAGTGGTTTATGTAATACCATGATATTATAGTTAATAAAAATACATTCAGTTCTGATTCATTCTAATAATTACAGAAACTGACAAAAGATGATATGAAATCTTCTACAGAAATCCATTGGAATTTGTTTACTATAGAAATTATTTCATATGAGAAGTTTATGAATCACATGAAATCAAATGTAGGATTTATTAATAAATCTAGAAAAACTTTTGTTTACTCTCATGATTATATATATATATCATGACAGAATGCAAAAACAAATAACAATGATATTCATATTTTATGACTATTTCAGATAAAACACTACATTTCATAAATTTTTGACCAAATTTCTTTTGTTAAATCTTGGTTTTATGAAGGATAGGCAGTAAAAATAGTTTATGAAGAAAATGCACTTGAAATTGTTTTATGAGTGAAGTGCAGTGAAAATTATTTTATGAGGGAAATGAATTGAAAATAGTTATGAGGAAAATGCATTGTAAATAGTTTTACAAAAGAAATGCAAATTGTTTCATGAGGTAAATATACTATGAGGAAAATAGCATAGTGATCAAGAATTAAAGCAAGGATATACTGACAGATAGAATAAGATGTTTATGTTTATATTGATTTATTCTATGATCTTAAATTAATATTATATCAGATATTGCTATATGTAGTTGAATATATAAGTAGATCTACAGTCTAATGATGGAAAAACGCATTTATTTTATGCAAGAAGTACTTATTTACATTATTTATAATCTGATTAATGTCCTCATCTTTGTTGCCATTGTGCTTTCTGGTCTTCTTTAGGTGCCCGTCAATTCAAGTAACCCAAAAGCCTTAAAGTATTAAGAACAACAAAGATGAGGATACAAAGTGTAAATAATGTGAATTCCTCACTACTTATCCTAGAAATTCAATGATTTTGGCATATGAGGGCCCAACAGTTCAGTTTTTAAAACTGAACTGTGAAAACTATCCATAAAAATGATTTTATTTTGGTGGTCTAAATTCATGTCGAACTTACTACCCTTTTTAGAGGAACTTATAACAGAAAAGTTGTATGCTGCATTCCACAAAATCTCTTAACAGCATTTCTCAAGTTTGATTTCAGAGTTTTCCTTCTCCTAGATTGACTGCCATCCAAGGCAAGAGAGTTGAGTTTACCTTGCTATTTAACCTATTGCTAGGGGAAGATGGTTTCAAGCTGTTCCCAAATAAATTAGCATAAAGTGAAAGAAATTGACTAGGCCAGAATTTGAACTTGGATTGTCAATTCCTTTTTCAACTCCAATAGCTCTTGTACTACCTGTAATTCAATGTGTGATAGAATATAATATATAAATTTCTATATATCAGAACAATGTGTTACATAGAATGACAAAATGAATAAATTCTATGTAACACATTTCATCCTCTAAAAGGACTTCATCAGACGATGTTCTTAGTAATGCAATTATATATGTGAGTAGAGCTGGGAAATATCAACTTAAATGTTGGTTATAACTATACAGCAAGGAAACGCTGAAGAAGTAAAGATTTAAATGTTAACATTTCTAGCATCTGACATGTCTAGATGCTAATCTCATTCAGTTTCCCAACACTTGTTTTTATCACTAGTGTTTTTAAATATCCTACACTATGACAACAGAAAATTTAAGAAAGCTGAAATTTTGTAAGATTACAGACACAAATTTACTATGGAAGATTCAGAAATCTGTGCACCTTTTGTACATTTTTACTTGAGTAAATTACCTTCTGCTTTAATTAAAGCAGAATTTTTTGTAAATGGAAACTACAGTCAGATTCATTATGATGAAGGACAAAATACATTGAGTCTGTTGCTTTGTAAAAGATCTCTTTTGCTTTAATATAATCCTCAAAGTTTCTCCTTTATATTCTCCTATATATTTTCCCTATATATTTTTGTGGTATTTATTGCAGATTATAGTGTAAATATTTTTGTGGTATTTATTAGAGACTAGCAGTAGAGCCCGGCGTTGCCCGGGGATGTAACAGTAAGAGATAGATCAAATATTGACTATCATAAAGACTGAAAAATAAAATTGACAAAGATTATTGTTTAAGGTTGACGGACACGCATGTCTTAATTAGATTTTTTTTTTTTTTACGAATTGGTCAAGCCCAAACTCAAACAAAAACATTGTTTTCAATCGTTATGAGTCTACCGATTGAATAGAATTTTATTATAAACAATTGTCTTATAAATGGAATTTTAAAAGCATTCTGAATGTAAAAATAAAGAAAAAAGTGTGCAAGACAATAAGAAACACTACCTGCCAAAAAAAAAGTGAAGTTTTGTTGAAATCGGTTGAAAAATTTAGGAAATCCGATCCCATATAAAAATGAACACACACACACACACACACAAACAACCTGGGTTTTATAATAAGTATAACTTGATATGAGTTGTCCCCCTTTCATTCTCGCGATGCCTCTTAATCGTGATTTCAAACTGATTTTGTGCAAAAACAATTGTGTTTTTCCAATTTTGGGCACTGTCATAACCACCGCAAGGTAATTTTACGTAGTCCTGTGAAGTTTTGTTGAAATCGGTTGAAAAATGTAGGAAATTTGATCCACTATATAAATGTACAGACACACACACACACACAACCTGGGTTTTATAATAAGTATGATGATAGTGTAAATTCCTGTTTGTTATTATTTTATTTTACATTAAGTTTCTTATTCTTTTAGAAGCAGTTGTAACAAATTTTATATTGATTCTAGATAAATTCTTTTCAATTGTAGTTGTGATAAAGATGATTGTAGTTTAATGTTTAGTTTTATTAAGATTATTTACATCATTCCTGCTTTTATTTTTATAAATTTGAAGGGCCTTCCATTTTGAATTAAATATGAAATTAGGAAAATAGAGGAGCTTAAAAGTTTTTTCAATATATTTCTCATAATGTAAATACTGAGGGCTACAAATTCTAAGTGTTCTGAAACAGAATCTGATAAATATTCAAGATTGTTAAATTTATTATTTAGCATCCCTACATTTTCTGCATTACTACATAGTTATAACTGATGTTTTTGTTCATATTTTCCCACTTCTCCCTACATATATATAATTGTATCAATAAGAACATTACTTTAATCTGATGAAGTCCTTTTAGAGAATGAAACACATATAGAATTTTTTTCCTTTTGTCATCCAATTATGTAACAATATGTATGCATATATTATTTCCCAGATAAACAGATAAATTTTGTATAGATATCCATTTCAGCAGTAACAGATAAAAAAAAACTGTACAAAGACTTATTTAACCAAATGAATTCCTTTTTTTTTTCTCTTTCAACAAAAATACTTTTGCAAACATCAAGCATCTGTGGACATAAACTAATTTGTTTCAACATTCCATAAAAGGAACAAAACCTCTTACCAGATTCACACAATATTTTCTTGAAAGCAACAGCTAATTATATACAACAACCTTCTTAAATTCCAGTGAAAAAATTTTGGAAACCTATCTAATGTCATTGACAATATTTTCCCTATATTTTTTTATGAAAAAATATGCCTATCAAGTTAAAGAAAGTGGATGAATTATCAATAAAAATAGTAAAAATGGTGCTTATGCATTCTGTTGTCAAATGTATACATGTCTAAGCAAGTACTTAATGACTGTCACTAAAATAAAACATTGCGTGCAGTCCTTAACAGCTGCAGGTCAAAAATTTAAACCATAAGACCTTGAGATATCAATTTATAACAACAGCAAAAGTAATAGTTAAAATAAGAAATGTATTACTTTCCAGAGAACAAAGGGAAAAATCATCTTTAGATTTCAGAGACAATATTTTTTTCAGGAATCTTAGACTAAGGTAATCAAATTCTTTATTTAAGAAATATATTGTCTAATTTCAGCTAAAATTTGCCAGCAGTCACATAAGAAAAAAAAAATTAAAAAAAAATGATTTCATTTCATTTTCGAAGCCAAACACCAGAATCTCTTCATGAAAAAACTGCCAGGGAATCAAAGGGCTGAAAATAAAGCAAAGATTGTCCTGCTTTTGTCATTAACCTCTAGATTAGTATATTTTGGATAAGATCTAATTAAGTTATAACAAATCAAGGATATATGTGTGTGCATATATACATGCACACACATATATGCTTGATATGTGTGGGCATGTACATATGCACACACATATATTTCTGATTATACCAAACATTATTTTTGTGGATACCAATATTTGAGTAGAATCACTATTTTTTTTTACATATCGATATACATATATCCCACTGTTCAAAAAATAAAAATCTGAGCAACTACTCAAATATGGGTATCCTAAAAAAATGACATTGCAGTAGTAGGAAATAATATCAGATAAAAGTCCATTGATTCTCTAGAAATTATATGCCATATATAATACCTATAGCAGACACTTGCTCAGGCACATTTTTATGCTTCATCAATGGAGTCAACTCATGGTTCATAGTAAAACTATACTGAACAGACATTGGTTATAGATTCTGGCATGAACAGTAGTTGAACAAAGCCACTAGGCTCAAACCCTCAGTCATGGTAACTTGTGCTAATACAAGAAAATCATACATATAGAAGAGGGTGCTGAAAAGTTTTTGGTTCAATCCTCTTCCAAAAAATTGACCAAATGATCAAACTTCAGATTTTTAAAAAAAAAATCGCTTCTTGGTTGGGTCAAGAACTTTTCAGCAATGCCTCATATGTAACTGTTTTATATATATATATGTATATATATATATAATAAAAAGGCTTAAACACTAATATTCCATGGTCATAATTTATTCCATTGGAATCGTAAATACGATCCAATTCATCAGACCTACAAATTCAAAAAGAAAACAGAAAAAAACAACTCCGGAATAAAAATAGAATTTAGAGAGAGTGTAAGTATCAGAGTGTGGGACAAATGTTAGAGCTAAAGAGAGGGGTAACAGATGAGAGAAGGTGGGAGATTAAACCTTAACAGAGAGAAGTTTTAGAGAGGTGAGTTGAAGAGGTTTAAGTGAGAGAAATGTGAATGTTGTCGGATGTCTAATACATTAAAGATGTAACCGTAAAGGATACATTTCATGGTGACATACACACCATAGACGATCTAATGTTAAAGATCAGAAGAAGAAGGAGGGAGAGGAAAAGAAAAGAAAAAGGGGTGGGGGAGAGAGATGGGGTGGGGGAAACTAAAACTGAAGAGCATTTACTGAAAGGGCCGCTGTGTAATTAAGAAAATTTGACAAAATTAATATTGACTACAGACTACAAATCAAATATAAACATATAAAAAATAAATATAACGATTATCTAATCTAGCAAGGACCTATATTTTTATGTTCAAAAACACATGTGTATACACACATACACAATAACATATACACGTACATACATACATATAGGCGTGTACCCACATACACACATATATATACCCATGTACACACATATACACATATACATATATATATGTGTGTGTGTGTGTGTGTGTGTGTGTTAAACAACAGTTTAGCAGACTTATTTTTAGGGGGAAGTGTGTTGCTGCTTTGACTCCCTTAGGTTGACTTTTGAGGTAACATGGAAGGCAAAACAAGGAAGTCAATTTTGATTGGCTGACCCAGCATGTAAATGACAGAGAGAGAAAGGTTTTCCAGGGAGCTGTTTCTTAACCGTTGAACAATATAGACATGTTTCCTGTGATGTCGGTAACTGCTCCCCAGTGAAAAGAAGTGCCTGCTACAATAAAAATTTTAGAACTTGGTTAAAATTCACTTTATGAGAAATTTATTCATGCTTTTATTCCTTGATTGTATCTCCATACTATTGATGTTAAAAATAAACAATTCTCTTCACAGAAAAACAACCTTGAAGAAAAAAAATAGGTTTGTCTAATGAACTACATTTTTGTTTACTAAAGTTCACCAAATACAAGGCTTGAGAGCCACTCAAGGTAGTTGGTTACTGTGAGAATGGTTACAATGAATGAGATATGACATGAATTGTGGTGTATTAGAAGGGGGAAGGAGAAAAGTGTAATGAGCATGCGTGGAAGCATCCTCGAACTGTGTGTGTGTGTGTGTGTTTTTGCTGGGCACACCTTGGAGTACCATAATGGACTTAACCGAGGACCACAAGAAGACGCGTGCTTTTTTTGGGCAACAAAAGTTGTTGCGGTCGGTCATCCGTTGGTCAGCAGCAGTCGTGGGTACTGTTTGCTCATTTGCTGTCGTAAAGTGTTCATTTGGAAGAGTCGTGTGTGTTCATTTCAGGTTCACAAGGCGTTCATTTTAGTTTCACAAGAAGGAGCTTTTTTTTTCTTCCTAATTCCCATTTTCTCACAAAGAGAAGGGCAAAATGCGTTATGTAAATTCAGCTTCTTTTCTGCCAAGTGGCGATTGAAGAAGGAGAAATTGAAGATAGTTTGATGGAGAAATTTAGTAGATGAAAATGTTGCATTATGAGAGAATGATTGGAGGAATAAAGAGGTTATAAGAAAAGAAGCTCTTGTTTACTTACATCATGTGGGTGGAAAAGAAGAAGAAAGAAGTGGAAGTATAGATGAGGTAGCAAGGAAATAGGAGAGTTTGAGTGGCATTGTGTATTATTTCTTGTTTTTCTTTTTTTGTCAGAATCAGGGTGACACCCCAAATTCTGAATGTGAATAATTATATGTCTATTCCTTTTCATTTCAGTTTTTTTTTTCTTCTGCTATTTTTCAATTCTTTATTTTATTTCTTCGTTTGTGGTTGATTTAGAAAATTACAGGAATTGCATCACAGAAGAGAGCTGACATTCAAATTGCATGAATGAAAAAAGGAAGTGGTATGAAGTGAAGATTATAAGGATGAGGAGGATAGATAATGATTTATCCTTAATTTGAAAAGGTTAAGATTGTAGTGTTAGGGAAGCATCCACATGAGAGTCTATTTCTAAAAGTAGCAGTTCTCATGTAAAAGCTGTCAGAGTAGAACTCTATAATAAATGCTTTGCTGCTTCTTGTTTTCTTGCTTGTTGGAAATCCTCTTCTGTAGTTCAGGTGAACCATTTGATCCTTTTAACTATCAGCCTATTAGCATTCTACCTCTTTTTGGCAAAGAGGATTTGAATTGCTTACATTTAGAATACAAAGAAAATGAAGGTGATTCAACTCTGTGGAAGTGACATTATTATTAGACAAAGCAACTGCAGGAATTCAACATTCTAAACTACTTGTCATAAAAATCTAATTGAATGCCTGGTTTACAAGAGAAGCCCACATCAGAAAAAAAGATAATTATTTTTTTATGATGAACAAAGCAAAACTGTCAGCAAGTCATTGAGAATGTTTGAATGACCCAATTAAATAGAAGATATCATCTGGTCAGAAAATATCACAGAACAAAATTTATGATTTGAAGATTTTGAAGAAAGCATTTCAACTTTTTAAAATAATCAAAAATGCAGAGTCAATAAATTTTCTTAATTGAAGAAATAGCAAAAATTCTAATTAGTCACTAGCTCTTATTTCTGTTGGGGAAAAAAATAAGAAAGAAAAAAGAAAAAAAAGTTAAATCGATTGGGGGGAGGAGTGATGACAACAGAAAAAAAACAGAAGATACAAATGAGAAGGGAGTGAGGAAAGAAGAGGTAGAAAAGAAAGAAATCAATAAAGGCAAAGAGAAAAGGGAGTAGTAGAAGAAAAAATAGAAGAAAATGAAAAAATGATGAGGAAGGTTAAAAGAGTAAAAGGTGAGAGAAGAAAGAGGAGAAGCACAGAGAAAGAAAGAAAAAAGGGAAGAAATGAATGAATGAGAGACAGAAAAAGGAGAAAAAGAAAATGAATGAGAAAGAAATATGAAAAAGAAAGACAGAAGAAGGAGGGGGGAAAAGAGAAGATGAAGAAGAAAGAAAAGTGAAAAAGAAAAAAAAAAAAGATCAAATAAATCCAGTCTGATATAGAGTTGTCTGGATATTGTTCTGAAATTTTCAATGTATATTCATTACTGATTTAAGGACATTGATTCTTCTGTTCTGCATCCCTTCATAAAGTGGGGTGATCATGGCCCTCCACAGATTCCCATACTTTGTACCTCACCATCTCTCCCATCTATTTAAGCAAGGTCATTTGATAGGTTACTTGTTATTGACTTGTCTTCTTCATTTTCAATATATTCTATGAGTGTCAAATTTTCCAAGATTTCTTTCCTTATTATGCATCCCAGTAAATTTCAATTGCCTTTTTCTGGTTGTAAGTATAAATGTCCTTTTTTGATCCCATTTTCCTCAAAACTCTTTCATTGCTTACAGGCTTCATTTATTGTATTCTCAGTTAGTTAAATTTTTCTCTTCATTACTGAAGAATTTCTTCCAGCATTCACAGTCATATAGGAGAACTGATATTGCTTAGAAAGTCAACATTCTTCTCTTTGTTCTTAACTAAATTCTTTCAAGGGTAAAAAATTAGTACTGGCTTTGCGAAATAAATGTCACAGTCTTGCTGATAGACATATATAGAGAAGCATTGAAAGGAGAAAAATGTGAAAGAGAAAGAAGAGGAATAAATATATAAGAGAAAGAGGTGAAAAGTGAGAGAGAATGAAGAATTATGGGGCAAAGGTCAAGAAGGTAAATGTGGAATGATATGAATGGAAGAGAATGTATAAGGAAGTTCAGATTATGAGGACAAAAAGGATAGATAATATTTGAGGCATAGATTAAAGAGGTCATGATTTTAATGTCCAGGGAAACATCCATGCAGCAGTCTGTTCTTGGGGAAAAAGCTGTCTGAGTGGAATATTCTTCTTACAAAGGAAATGAGGCTGATTTGATTCTGTGAAAATGGCACGCCAACACTGCAGAAGGACAAATGCTTTCTGAAATTCTTTACAACAGACGCTGTAGCAAGTATGGGAATGAAAATAATATGTACACAAAAGATTCTCTTCAATATTTCTAGAAGATTAGCAAATATGATAGCACCTCAGAAAGGTCAGGGGTAACAGCAAAATCCACAAAAACTGGTTCAAAAACAAAACACTGTATAATAGTAACAAAAAAGCCTCAGAAATTCTGATAAAAAGAAGGATGGAGAGTTAAATGGCCTATGTATCAAAAATTGAAACAAATATAAAGAAACTAATCTAAATAAATCAATGCAGAATACAGTAGTCTACCACTATAGCCTGGGCATTGGGGTCCAAGATGGCCAACCAGCGCTGCAAGTGAATTGTGGTAATCGATAATAGGAGGTTGAACATCTACCTGATATTTGGGCCCTATTTTCCCTATTTCGTAATATATACTGTAGATAATGGCTCAAAAAGAACCTAAAAAAATTATACTAATTTATGCCAATGATTCCATAAGAAATTTTGGGCAATTTGCTTTTTAAGCCCCATGATAAGTATCTAATAAAAATTTCCCAGTTATTTTTCATTCTAAATTCACATGCCTAATTTGAAAATAGTAAAGAAATTTTTATAGAATCTATCATTTTGGAGTTATTGACAATAAAAGTTTGGACTCATTTGTGTCGTTGTTGGCTATGGCATGTGCAATAATCGAGACAAGTGAATGTCTATTCTGCAGCAAATATATGCAAACAATGCCAATAATGGCTGCCATGACATGAATGAATCTGAACTTTTATTGTCAATAACTCCAAAAAGGTAGATTTTACCAAAGTTTCTTTGTTATTTTCGAATTAAGCGTGTAAATTTACACATAAACATAACAATTAAGGAAATTTTTATTAGATACTTAGCATGGGGCTTAAAAAGTAACTTACCCAAAATTTCAACCTATGTCAGTGTTATACAGTGGATTTTTTATACAATAAATTTTAATTGTCCTCAAAAGTACTACCTCTTGCAATTCCTGATTGTGACCCCTAATTACTACATGCTATTTATATTTGTTTATTTATGTTGGACAGTCAAATTGAACATGATCAACCAGAGAAAAGTACTCCTATTTATACGCCATCTGGTATCTAATTGTAGTGATTGAAATTCTGTTAATTAGTCTGATATTATAGGAATTGTTTGATTGTACACAAAATGGAAATATAAAATAACCATGTGTAATTATTACCAATACAATTGAATTAGGTGTGAAACAGCTGAGGTATTAAAATTACACAAAATTTGGGTTGTTTGATCATCAAAATCAATGTAAAATGTGTGAAATAGAGGCCCTAATCTTTAAAACAAATTAGGACCCATCTGATGATTGTTGTTTGTTCTATCGTGAAGAAGATGGCCCAGAAATTGTTAAAATAGGGTGGAATTTCTAAAAAAGTGAGTGATATTGAGGGTACAAGAGCAAAATCTTAGGGTCCACCACCAATCTGTGGTACACAGGGTACCATGGTTAAGTGGTTCACCTAATAGCAGTGGACTACTGTACTAAGAATATGTCGTTTCAGAATTTCTGTCTGAATTTCAACGATGATGAGTTATCATTATTTACATTATTTAAATGTTAACTGTTGTCTTCTTATTTATTGTTGCTATCACACTATTTTGGCCATTATGGTCTCTGGCCTTTGTCAGGTGTTTCTTGATTTGGGTAAACTTGCTGAAGCCAGTTGAAAGAAAGAGAACTGTCAGCAAAGCCTTCAGCAGTAGCTGTAGTAGAAAAGTGAAGTCATGGTGAGTGTAGTCAAGTGTGACAAGCAGCAGTAGAAGCAGTCTCATCAGCATGACAAGCAGTAGCATACATCAGCTGGCAGATTAGTTTGGTTTGTTTTATGACATATCAAACTCAATGGGTTGATATGCCAACAAAATTTTTATTGCTGGTAATATTTTTTTTTCAAAAATACATTGTTGGTAATTTTTTTTTCAAAAATGTATTTCTGGTAAAAAATTTTCACAAAAAGTATTGCTGGTATTAAAATCTGTTTTTATACTTTCATAGTATTTTGACCCATTTTGGTGGGTTAAGTACTTGCCCATAGCTGGGAACTTAACAAGTGCTACCACCCTGGCTCAGGGTAGACCTGGAAACACCAGCAATTAAGAGGTGGTTCCATGCTCATCAAAACCTTCTGATCAAAGTTTATCATCTTACCCAGGATGCGGATGTAGTTTATTGTCATACCCAGGACGGGCTGGCAGATTAGGTTTAAGACTCCAAGTTCTATGTTCAGGATTGTCTCATGGGAGAAAAGCCTAGAAAATTAAAGTACTCATTCATGAATTTGGTGACAGAGTAATTTTAAGTTCAATCCCTGGACTGAGCAGTGCATACTTGCATTCAGTGAAAATATGATAAGCAGTAACGGAACATGACTAAACATGGTCAGAGGAATAAGAAAAATCTAGATTACATTAGCGGTGTGCACAGAAAAGATTTTAGTCACTACAGTAGATCAACTTGTTAACATGCACTGTTGTGAACTTACAATCTCTCATTCTTTTTCACTGTTTTCTTTTTTGTGACATTTATCTTACTCTCTTCTTTTCATATTCAGTTTAATTTCATTTTATTTTTGCCTTTGCTCTCATTTCTTTATTCTTTACTTTTTCTTTGAAATTTTTACTGAAAAATTATATTTTTTCTCTTATTCCTTACTTTCCTTTCTACTCAAATATTTCTCTTTTTTCTATTCTTCCTAATATGCTTCCATCCACCTATGGTTTTTAATTGTCTGTGACAAACTCTTTTCCCCTTCCTCTCTTGTTCATTCAACATGGCCTCTCTTTTCTTTACACACTGGCTTTCTTTTCTGTCTATATCTCTGAGATGAGGTTTTGTAATTATTTACATTATTTACATTGTTCAGACTGTTGTCCTCATCTTTATTGTCATATTCATGATGTTTCAGCTGTTGTATGCTCTACAAGGTCAGGTAAAGTAGTTTTGCAAGGTTATATTAATAGAGCATCATCAATATATCAAAAATATGTTGATTGTTCAAGTAAACTATTTTGGAATGGTCCAGCTTCAAGAAATAAGAAAGAAAGAAATTACAAGACAAAATTTCCTAAAATGTTTATAATACATATATAAAAAAAATTATATATAGTTTTCTAACACACACACACACACACATATATATATATATATATATATATAAATATATATATATAAACCAGAAGCCAAATGATAACAATTGAAAAAAAAAAAGTGACAATAATCACAACACCCTACATGTACAAACATTTGCACAGACAGGTGCATGGCTACACACACACACACATTATGAAAAAAATAACAAGCATCAATAAGTGCATATTAAAAAAAAAATCACAAAGAATAAGAAGTCAATTGTTGATGTCCCCCACTGGACAGATGGGTCTGTCTACAAAAATTTGGATTCAGGATGTTGAAGGTAATAACAATCAACTAATTGGTAAACCTTTTATTTGTATTAATTTTATCTCTCACTCACTTCCAGATGTCTCAGTTATCTCCCTTTTACTCAACTCTCTAAGTTTTTTTCACCACTGCAGTAGCCAAGTACTGAACTCACAATTCTTTGGGTTAAGTCACAGGATCTAACCAACACTTTTATCCACTGGGCCATGAATCCTTGACGACATCAGTGTATGAATTTTTGGGATTTATAAACCTAATGTCTCAGTAGTGATTTTTACCAGGGTACATATTGCAATTTTGTTGTAAGTATTGCTTTTCTCTAGCACTCTATATTACTGGTTCCCATATTGTATTCATTTCTATGCTTGGCCGACATAGATTTTTGTGGCTTAGCATATGTGCTGATTCCTTAAGTTTTCATACTTTCCAGTGATATTCTCTGTTTATTATTTCAACCTCATCCTACCGGTGGTGGTGATCTCTCTTTTACCTTCATCTATGGTCAGCCACGCCTGATTTTTTCTATTTACCCTTGTGTTATTGCCTGTTTCTCCTTATTTCTTATCACAATTGTACGGGATGACATACACACAGTCCTTATTCAGGTTCTCCACTATGGTGGGGTGTCTTACTCGAAAGAGGTGTTTTCAAAGTGTTGAACCACTTTTGAAGGTTGTCCTGATCCATATGGACTACAGATCTTTTGTATTTTCTCCAATAATCCCTTCATATAGGGTTGGCAGACCAAAAATCTTTTTGAGTGTTGTTATCCTCTTGTATACTTCTATCCCAGTTTGTCGGAGCTGCTGTCATGTACCCAGGGTAGTTGTTATGCTGTAGGTAACTGCTTATACTGACCATTTCTATGTTCATATGATTGTTGGTTGGTATTTATGATTTTTGCTTGATGTTGTAAGCAGCAGATGATCCCTTTCTTTACACTGTACGGATGGTGGGAGTTGAAGTTGAGGTATTGCCTGGTGAATGTTGGCATGCAGTATATGGATACCCATGCTCTATTCAGAATATTAATATATCCAGGAATGCTAGTTTGTTACTGTTTTTTTTTCTCTCCAGAGTGAACTGTATCAATGATCTTATTGAGTTCACATAGTCCAGTAGTAGCTGGACCTCTTCCTGGTGTGGCCAGAGTATAATAAGGTGTCATCTATATATCTCAGCCATAGGGTTGGCTTTAGTGATGTGGATTCTAATACCATTTTTTTTTTTTTTTTTTTTTTTAAGCATTTCACCCCAAGCAAGGTGGGAAGCCACTAGGACACAAGGGGTTACAGAAAATTTAGAGCAAGATCAGATAGGAGTGATAAAGAAAGGATGAGGGTAGTGGATAGATCAAGGCAACTGGAGATGTCGATTGATATTACACTTGAATAGCTGGAGATTATAGCTCACAGGGAAACAGGAAAAGGGAAGGGAGTTCCACAGGCGAGAAGTGCGAGACATGAAGCTATTAGAGTAGAAGAGACGGCTATATTTAGGAGTTTCGACAGTGAAGGGGTGAGAGCGGGATGCCAGCCTCGTGAGGCGCTGGAACTCGTGACGTCTGGGAACCAGTGAATGCAGCTCCTCGGAGCAATTTCCATGGAAATATTTGTAGAACAGACAGAGGGAGGCAACGGCGCATCTGTGAGAAAGTGACTGTAGACGAGACGCCAGGGCAGGGCCAACCATATTGCATATCCGCCTCTGGAACTTATCAAGAACCCCGAGGCAAACAGAAGGGGCACCAGACCCTATATGGCAGCAATACTCCATGCAAGGGCGAATTGTGGATTTGTAGATCCGGAGGATCGACTCCGGGGAGAAAAACTTCCGAACACGGCTCAGGGAGCCAACTTTCCTTGCAGTGGACGAGGCAATTGACTCAATGTATTTATTCGATCTCAGGTCAGCAGTCAACGTGAGACCGAGAAGCCGCAGGGAGATACTCTCGAGAAGTTGAGCGTCAGACATTCTAATGGAGGGAAGAGAAGGCTCTCTGTCGTGATTAATAGAGAGCAGTTTTGTCTTCGAAGCATTGAAGTTGACCAGCCAATTCATGTCCCAGTTCACAACCGATTGGAGGTCCTTTTCAAGACGCATGGCCAAGTGAGATTTGTCAACGAGACTAGATTTGTTTTTGAGGCAGGAATAAATTGTGGTGTCATCTGCGTAGATGCCAACTTGGGAAGTTATTGCATCAGGAAGGTCCCTTGAAGTATTCCATATATACATCTGCCATTGCTGGTGATAATGGCAAGCCCATTGCTAAGCATTCATCCTGTTGATATATGTCTGGCTTTCTTCTTCATCATTTGATTTTTCTTGTCATCATCCTTCTGCCATTATTTCTTTGTTTTCATTTATTCACTGTTTGCCTCCATATTTATCCTTTTTCTCATTCTTCTTAGAAGGTATTCAACTCTTTTTCTTTGACTTTCTTTTCTCCCAATTTCTTTCACACTTTCTTATCCACCCGAATTCTTCTTTCTTACTCTTCTCCTTATCCAAACGTTTTCTCCCTCTTTCTAAAAATTCTTATTTTTCCCCAAATTTTCTTTCTTCTTTCTTTCCTCTAAGTCTTACATCAAATTATTTTCCTTCTTTCTTTCTCACTCTCATTTCAAACATTCATTCCTTTCTTAAAATTTTCCTCTCTCTGTTTACAAACATTCATTCCTTCCTGTGATCTTTCATCTCTCTGTTCACAAATATACATTTCCATCTTTATTCTTTCTGAATATTCTTCCCAGTCATTTGTTTCATTCTTTATTCTATCCCTTCTTCAATCCCTTCTACCAAGCAGTCTTACTTTTCATTCCCTCTTTTTGACCACCATTTGCCTTACCTCACTTCCTCCCTAATAAAATGTCTTATTTCACCCCTCCCATCTCTCTTTCCCTATCTGTTATGGTCAGTTCTCAACAGAACAGCATGTCAAACTGTGTCAGTTAGAGACAACAAAAAACAGAAATAAAGATATTAAAGAAAAAAGAAATAACAAAAATAAAAAAAATCTAAATAATTAAATTGTTTGAATTATTTTAGATTCATAATTTTTTATTTAATTTTTGAATGGGTTTTCTTGTGCCTTGCTGGCATTGTTGTCACTGCTATTGTTATCTCTTTGTTGTTCATAGAAGAAATGATCTTTGTTGATTGAGGAGGCACTGCATTTTGATACAGAACAAAGAAAGCAAGGAAGAAAAGAAACACAGGAATATAATGAATCAAGCAAACAGAACAAATTGTTCTTTTTTTGGCCTGTTTCTGATCTAATATCACATCATTAATTATTCAATCCATTAAAGACAAATGAAAAAAATATCAACAACTAAAAGAATTGCTTCCATCTAATCCAAGAACAAGAAATTTAACTGTCCTATACTTTCCTTCTTCCAGTATTCCAAAATTCCAGTATTTTTGTTCTTATTTTCATTATATATTTCTTTTACTTCCAAAATTTAAGATAACTCAAACCACAAATTCACTTTCAGAAACAGTTTTACCAAATTTCGTCTTTTCCGATTTCAGTGAAAATTCTTTTTATTATTACTTGCTGAATACCTGACCTACAGAGAGAGTAAAGGAAGATATACCAAAAATTCTCTTTAACTCTTAAATCTCTGTATAAACATTTATTTCCTGAAGTTCTTTTTATCACTAAGTCCACTTAAATTCCATACTCTGGACATAGCTACATAAAGCTGACAATGAGAGAAATATTTGAATAATTTTATGATGTTTATATGATAATAATTAGAAAAATTAATTCAGCAAATTTACTATTTTTCCATTTGTTTTAACAATCCAGTACAGTTTTAAGAAAATCTAATTAAACAGATTATTTTGACATATCTGATAATTTTGTAAAAAAATATTTTTTAGCTCCGCATAACTAATTTGTTGTAATGTGAAATGTCATTCAACAACAATGGTTACATTCATTTTACATTTTATTTTAATGTAGACATACTAATATTTTACTGCTAACTTACAATTTTGACAAGGTGAATATAAATTATTTCTACACAAATACAATGAATAAAAAAGACTATCAACTAAAACATTGCTTATACATGGCAATTTCAAAAATTTGTAAAATTACCCAAATTAAATATTTATTAAAGTATGCCTTTTAAAATTATTATGCAAATTAAATAATACTGCTTATGTTATAAGGACTATTTGTTATCAATAATTTTCTTATTATTTATTTCTTTAACTTAAACAAAATTAAACTTTTAACTTGCATCTTGTACTTGAAATTAAATCATCTACTTTTATATTCCTTAGATTTCAATTCCAGGGTAACCTAAAAGGAGTTTTAACAATTTAGTAATTCTCTATTGGCCTGGAAGGTTGTATAGTGCCTTATTCAGCAAACTTCTTGGATATGGGATGTAATTTACCGGTTTCTTTTTTCCATGGCCTTAAGAATTTAACTGTCTTAACTTTTTGATCAGCCTGATAAGTAGCTGCAATTTCTCATTTTGAGAGTACCAAATTGGCAGTTTTCTAGTTGCTGCATCCAAACTGGTAGAAAGGATCTCAATCTTTTTAATGGTGCTTAGAGTGCCTACTCTAGTCAAAAGTTGCACAATATTAGGGTATTTACAATGTCATGTTGGGCACAGATAGGTGTCACTTCTGGTAAGCGATCATGAGGCCATGTTATGCTTTAGTCTTAGCCACATTCTAGCTGGTTTTAAACAAAAAAATTACTTACCCTACTTCAACCTTTCTTTCTCCAATATTTCTGATATAGGTACCAATTTCTGTAGTATAGAATCTTTTTCCTAGAAATGTATTCTATAATATCTTAGCACCTTACAAAACTAATTTAAATTTTCCTATTACAAACAATAAATTATTTTCCTTCTTTTTCTCTCGCTCTCATTTCAAACATACATTCCTTTCTTAAACCTTTTCCCTCTCTGTTTACAAACATTCATTCTTTCCTTGGTCCTCTCCTCTCTCTCTTCACAAGCATTCCTTCCTTCCTAGGTTCTCACTTCTCTCTCTCTTCACAAGTATTCCTTCCTTCCTTGGTTCTCACTTCTCTCTCTGCATAAGTATTCCTTCCTTCCTTGGTCCTCACCTCTCTCTCTTCACAAATAATCCTTTCTTCCTTGGTCCTCACCTCTCTCTTTACAAGTATTCTTTCCTTGGTCCTATTCTCTCTCTCTGTTCACAAGCATTTTTAAACAACACTAAATGTCCAAGGCTATGTTCCACTTCATTAAAAAATTCTATGGCCTTAATTTTTACACCTGGGAAAACCATCCAATGACAAGGGAATTATCTCTGGTGTTCCTGGATGCTTCTTTTGTGTTCTTTCAGCATTTTTTTTTTATTGCACTCTTTTAGCTATCTCTTTTTTCATTATCACTCTGCTTCTACTCAGGACCTTAACATATTAGACAGAATACCTGACAATATAGAAATGACACTAACTCTCTACATTGATCTCTGAACATCTTTATGTTTGATGATTGTAATTCTCATCATATCAAAGTAGTTTAGTCATTCTAATGTTGCTCATTTTACCAGTATAAATACTTTCAATTTTCCTGTTACTCAGTCTCCCTAATAAATCTGATCAACATGCTTCCTTAATTAATTTGTTCCTTACTCCCCTCCTAGCTCTAGTAGGGCATCACAATTCTGTCCACTTGGCAATTTGGATCAGTAGTACCTGTTGATATTTCTTTTGAGTCAACTATTAGACATGAACCTCCTATTAACAAGATTTCTTTCCATTACCAGGAAAACAAATTAGGATTCATTTCATGATTTTCTTTGTGACGCCTCTTGGATTCATATTTTTAACCTTCCTATTGAGAATGGGTCACTAATGTTTCTTGGGTAAAAAGTCAGCATCGATGCTTTTGTACCTTATCATGAATACCAAGTAAAATCACAATCTTCACCTTGGCTCACACCTGCCTGTTAATCTACTATAGCCCAGAGGAATCACTTTTTCTGACTGTACCAATGTGATAGCTTAGAATATGACAGATGCATCTTTAGCCACTCATAATAATTGTAAACATGTCTTCAAGGAGATTAAGTCTTTGTTTAATGATAGAATGAGACATCACATAACTTTTAACAAGTTTAGTTCATGTGTGCAATGGCGGATCTTTAATAGTGTGTTAAATAAGAGTAAGTCTTCTACCCCCCTTCTCTTCACTCGACTTGAGATGTTATTATTATCAGAATGTTTTGCTTGTAAATTCTCCTCAAATTGTATTTTTGACTCATCTGGAGTACCTTTGCCTGACTTTCCACTTAATAACTCTATTCATGCTTTCTGCTATCATCTCTAAACTCGATTGCCACAAAGCATGTTAACTTGATGGGTTCCCGCAATAGTCCTTAAGAAATGTGCACCTGAACTGGCTCCTGTTCTCTCTAAACTCTACAATAAATGTCTTTCTGCTTCTTGCTTTTCTGCTTATTAAAAATCCTCTTCTGTAATTCCAGTCTTTAAGAACTCTAATCAACTCCAAATTGGTTATTCCTCTTTCAGACATGTTATATGGCTTTTGCTTCTCTTGGTCCACTGCTGATGTATTAATGGTTATTGCTGAAAGAGTTTATGGAGCTTTAGATAAACTTGAACTGTTCCTTTGGATATCTTGAAGGCGTTTAACAGAGTTTGGCATGTTGGTCTTCTACAAGTTGAAAGGTTAAGGTATTTCTGGATGGATTGAATCTTTCTTATCAAATCGTAAAATTAAAGTTGTCTTAAAAGGCCACTTTTCTAAATCTTTTTGCATTAATATAGGTGTTCGCCAGGGCTCTATCCCTAGACCTGCACTGTTACTAATTCACATCAACAACATTCTGGATGTCATCAGTTCTCAACTGCTGATGATACAACAACTTACTCATTTCACACAAGAACCTATCTTATACATTTATAAGCCTACTATTCATCCATGCATTAAATATTGCTGCCACATCTGATATGGTGCTTCTGATATATAGAGATTCTTGGCAATAATTTTGATATATAGATTTTATATATTTAAACTCAGTACTAGATATGTTGTTAGGTCTCATAATTTTACAGTTGAAATTCTTAAATGTAAGTAAGTTCTGTGCTAACAGTTTTTTCTCTCACTCTTCTGACTTGTAGAACTCTCATCCATCTTCTTGCTTTCCAGTCATTGTTGATCTTCAAAATTTTAAACAAAGTATCAATCATTATGTTCTGTCTTTTTAATTCTTGTTCTTTTATTGTTCTTTCTCCTTAATAATGTTTTTTTTTTCTTTTTCTCATATTCTTTCACACTTAGTAATCCCTCACATCTTGAGCTGAAATGATCATATATATATGTTTATGTGTTAACAATGCAGTCTGTTTTGATCGACTGATTTAAGGTGGGGACACACAGACAAAATTTAGTCTTACACAAATTTATAAAAGATTACTGCATGAGCAAGCATCACACCAACAAAGTGATGGATGGGGTACAAATATATGAAAATCAATATACTTATCTTGATACCCAATTAAATATGAATAGGCCAGTTAGATGCATCATAGCCAAATTGACATGAAATGGTCAAAAGCAGTGTATAATCTTAGAAATATCTTTAGGACAGGTGTGTCTGTCCTCTCAGTCTCTGATTGGGAGTGTTCTCAAGTATCCAGGTGTAATTCCCAAAATTGCCTCCTTCTTCAAACTCAACACCTGGCTATAATGCTGCTCCACTGGTCCTGCTTCAATGGGGAGTGTCATCTCCTTATGGGCATATCCTATTGATAATGGTTAGGCAACTGACAAGCAAATCTGTGACACTGGAGAGGGGTATTTACTGTAGATATCTCAATTCATCAAAGAAAAACATGTTGTTATTTGCATTTGAACTAATGTCCTCATCTTTGTTTTTAGCTCTTTGTATCTAAAAAAAGAATACCCGCTCGGCCCGGTGGCTAGGATCAAAGTGTAGTATCTGCGCTTTGTGAGCTGCCGAGCCGGGTGTCTGTCGAACTCTCTGCTTGCAGAGAGGAACCCGGACGAGGCTCCGCCGAAGGGTGGGGTTTCGTTCGGGGAGGTTGACGGAACTAGCCCGCTTGGACGGGTTTAGATGGGTTTTATTTTTGGCTGGGCCTACGGGCTCGGACATACCCACATTAAAAAGGCCTTGTGCCACATTCAATTCCTGTGGGTGAATTGATAAATACCATCTTTGTTTTTAGCTCAAATATAAATAAAGTAAATAATAAATACACATCCCAGAAATTCAGACAGAAATGTACATGTTAACACCTCCAATCATTAAGATCAAATGCAATCAGAACCAAGTCTAATATAGCATCATGGCATTTATTATTATGATTACTTTTGATGTCTGTTTTGCAACTCATTTCTTCTCGGGTTCCAAACAAAAACCTAAGGTCATTTTCTCCTGCGCATTCATGTAAAGAAGAAAACCTACAAACATGCATAGATAAAAAGCCCTTCATAGGATGTGAACTGTATTTGTAAGAATAATCTTTTGTATTTCTTTAAGGCATGGGCTAACAAGTATCCCCTTCAATCTGTCTACCAGAACCATTTCCAATCAAATCCAGGGTCCCAATTACAACTGAACTTACTGATGGCTTTATGTGCCACATTCTTGAAATTTCCATTTTCTAGATCTTTGTATTTTGACAATTTTTTGAAAACTTTTGTTTGCTTCATTGCAGTCTATAGGAACTGTTATGTCCATAAGAAAGCCCATATCATTGATCCCAATGTCTGCATGGTTAGATTTGACTGTTCTGTTTGTGTCTCTTGTAAATTCCTATAAAATTGTTACAGGTCCTATGTCTGTAACCAGGTCAGGGTGATATAATATTAATATGATAATATTTGGTATGAAACAAATAATATTATTATTATTATTATTAATAATAATAATAATAACAATAATGAATTTCTTTTTTTCTTAAAAATAAATAAGATAAAAAATTGACAAGGTTCTCAAGAGAAAATATTTCATAAAGAAGTCTGTACTTGTTAATTTATTTTTCTTCATTCTATGTTTACAAAAAAGGAAAAAAAGGAAAGGAAGGAATTTCATGAACTCCAATTCAAAAAAATCAATAATCTAAAGAATTTATTAAGGATCTCTCAGTGAGAGAAGAGAGAGGAAAAAAAAAAACTTGATGAAATCTTTTTGCAATATTATGTCTATTCAGAACATGAGAGATCATGCCTCTTCATAACTTCCTTTTCTTCAATATCTGTGAACTGTCATGACTAAATTCATGAAAGTTGTTGGAAGGATTTCCAAATGCCTTCTCCACAGTTTTTTTTTTTAATTCAGAGATATTGTTCTCTTAGGCTAGGTGCTAGACAGTCTATCTTGCTATTTTTTTCATTATTGGTGTGGGAGAAGAAATAGATTAAAACCATTTTTTTTTTAAATTATTTAATCCCAAGTAAGGCAATAAAGCTACCAAGACACAAGGGGTTACTGAGAACACTATTAAGGAGAGAGAACAATAAAAGAACAGGTATTAAAAGGACAGAAGATAATGACTTACATTGCATTTAAATTTTTGAAGATCAAAGTTGACTGGGAAGCAAGAAGCCAATCATACAAAATGTGACCCCACTCCAAAAAAAGGAAAAAGCATGTCACACAAAATGCTGTTTCCCAAGAGCATTTGTGTAAAACATAACAGCCTTGACCTTCAATTTTCATGTTCAATGCAAATAACTGTGATGCTACTCTCATCTACAAAGAAAAAAAATTAGGGCACTACTTAAATTAATGGACTGCTTGTAAAAAAAAAAAAGGGGGAATAATTTAGAGGGGGGGGGGCTCATTTATTATCTCCTCCTTTACCCACAACATTTGTCAGAATAGATAAGTATTGATTTTTTTATCATCTTAGAGAAGGGGTCATGTTCATAATATAAATACAGCATCAAATCAATCCCTGACATACAGATTTCAAATTTGAAAAGGATCTTATGGCAATGATAATTGCATAATACTGATTTTGTACTTTATCCCTATTTGTAGTAGTATGGACTTATGATGCAAGTACAATTTCAAACATAATGTTTGTAAATAAAAACAAAGTATGAAGTCAGAAGGTATTTATATTATAAACAGGATCCCACTTCTAAAATTATTTAAAAAAAAATTTAATCTGCCAAATGTCATGGATAATGAATGCCAAGCAATAAATGAAGTTAAAAATTTTTTTAAATTCTTCTTTTATGCTTTTTTTTTTTCATGAGCAGACCTGTGCTAAATTTGGTATATACTGTGATTAATATTAGAAGCTCAAATCCCAAGTTTTTATCAATATCAAAGAAACAGTCAGTGATTCCTGTCAACATTGACAATGGAATAACAGCTTTTTGCTGCACTGCTTCATTAAGTAAGATAGTGATGCAAGACTGTTTTGACTAAGTGTTCTCTCACCCATGTGTTTCTCTGTTAATGCTTCTAGTATATAAGTGATGTGACCTTCATAGAGAGTAAGACAGAGACCAAAGAGAAAAAGGCTTTATACCTTACCAAATGGCATTAGTGAAAAGTGAGAGACAAGAATTAAAGCTTCCTTTTCTAATTTCATCTTTCATATTGATATTCAATATAAAACTGAGTAGAGAAACATTTTTAATTGTAATAGTAATATTAGCTGTTTCCATATGAGGAAACATTCAGCATTCATTGAGTGAATAACCAATGCAACTTGAGTCACTTATGAACACCAAGATTTACTTTGCTATAGAATGTGGTTTATTTCAGAACCTGTGGCTTCATTCAGATATCTCAAAGATATTTGACAAAGCTGGTCTTCTCCACAAGCCCAAGGGTTATGTTGTCTCTGTGGAAAGACATTCAGAGATATGGGGAAAAGAGTGTTTGGATAAAAAGATGGATGAAAACTACAGGGTTAGACATTCTTTGAAGTCAGGGAAATGAGTTTATGAAATATGGTGAAAAGAATATGTAGATTATGAACCATTCTAATATGATATTTGTTGAAAATATGAGAAATATAGAAGGAGAATAAAACAGCCAGAATAAAAGATTTATATAGTAATATTTTGGTAATTCTGTTCACTTTAAAGTAACCAAATTTCACTATGGTTCAACTCTAAAATGGCTGCAGCAAGAAAAGCCAAGTTGTGGTTATCCTGCTGGTCTTTTTGACTTTTTGAAATTTCACTATGGTTCAACTCTAAAATGGCTGCAGCAAGAAAAGCCAAGTTGTGGTTATCCTGCTGGTCTTTTTGACTTTTCGAAATTTATGCTTCATACAAATATTGCATTTGCATCTGTTTAAAATGTAAGTAAAAATACATAAGCAAAAAGATAAAGAAATGCATATATAAATATTGCTACACATGTGATTTTTCTAATTATGATATACCTTCACGATATAGTCAATAATGGCTCTCCATGGATTCTTTTTCTTTATTATCAGTGAATTGCCCCAACTTCTTGAAAATGATAGTGATTCCTTTAGACTGACTGACACCCAAAATTTGAGAGTTTAGTTTTATCCTACTATTTAACCAATAACAGACAGAAAAAGAGATGGATTCATGCCTTTCCCAAAGGGATTAGTGCAAAAGTGAATGCAAGAGACTAGCCCCAAATTTGAACCCAGCTCAACAATTCCAATACCATATATATAATAAAAAAAAGTTAGTCTTACTACACTGTTAAAATTATAGTACCTCTTCTCACAATGTTACTGAACATTGGTTGTCTCCTTAAGAGTTTGTAGTATCCCTAAGGAAGCACTACTGTCCAGATTATGAATCATCTACCTAAAATAACACATGGTCAAATGAAGGTGGGGAGAAAGATTAAGTTGTGCTAATTTTTCAAATGTGTTAAGTCTACCTGCCTGTCTTGAAAATCAGCAAAACTAGAAAATATTTGTTTTTAATTAGCCTTGAACATTGGCACTTATTGAAAACCTATAACTATTTCACTTAGAAAGCAAGCCTCTACTTGTGACTCCATGATAATTGGCTTTTTTAGTTGTTAGTACAAATAGTGAATTGTTTTTTTTAGATACTGTCTTATTCAACTAATTACTTGTGTTTCTAAGCTTCTGGTATTTTATGGTCTTATGCCATTTGGCATGTTTGAAATCTTAGCTTTTACCTGAGATTTAACTCAGACCTCGTTCAGCTGTGGAGACATGTAACTATCCCATCCACAAGGGAGTCTTTTACTTCTTATCACACGTTAATTGGTTATTAAACTTTAAGAACAAAGAATGTTTTTTTTTCTTAGTTACTCGTAATCAATTAATCATTGAATTTAATGAACATCTGGTTCCTTTCAAACTATCTTACTCTCATTGTTTTGAGTATTTTTAAAACAGGTAATTGGCACTTGACAAAAAGGTTTCATAATACCAAAAATCACCTGAAAACTATTTCAGAATATACTAAACAGGATGTGTTTAAAAGTCAGAGGTTGTGATTTAAAGAACTTAATGAGTAAATCCACTGAAATTGCTCCTTAAATATAACTTAATCAGTGATTGTTTTAATCATTTCACCTCAAGCAATAAAGCCACTAAGATGCAAGTGGTTAATGAGTGTTAGAGAATATTATGAAATGAAAACATTAAGGAGGGAGGACAATAAAAGAACTGTTGTGCCGGAAACCTACCACCCCTCTTGAAGATGAACTTGTCTACAAACAAAGACGTTAAATAGTGGCATGTCAAAAGACAGAGAGAGTCGGAGAAGTTCTTGGCTGAGCTAGTTATAGACTACTCAGGCAATTTCTGTACCTACTTACCAACCGAATAAACCCCTTTTTATTGTTACGTGTTATTTGGCGTTTGTCTTTATTAACCCCAAATCAACATCATAACAAGAACAAAAATTAAGAATACAGAAGATGACAGTTGATATTGCATTTGAATTTTTGAAGAAGCCAAAAGAGAGATCCACAAGTAAGAAGTGTGAGAGAAGAAACTTTTAGCATCGAACTTACAGTTATATCTAGCCATTTCAACTGCAAAATGATGAGATCTTGTAGCCAATTTAGTACCGCACTTAAATTCTGAAGTTAAATTACAATCGGGGGGGGGGGTATCAACAGTCAAAAGTTGGGGACATAAATGCACAGATTGCACAACTAATCAACAGAGTTCAACTCTTGCAGCAAAACTTTTACACACACTGGCCGAAACAAACGGTCTGTACTCTACAAGTTCACTCCTAATCTGAATGTGTGATCCACTATTTATTATTCTTTCCAGTCACACATGCAAATGACGAATAGTATTAAAAAGAGTAGTGTCATGCATGTGTAGTGGAACAATTGCAAATGGCCACTACTTACTTCTTTGTGATGTTGGCCATGTCGGATTTACACACCAAACAGGTATGTGCCTGTTTCTAGTAATTCTATGAGTATGACTGGAAAAATTAGAATGTCAAAGACAAGGGCTGTATTAAGAGTAGGCAAGATAGATATATTTATTTTTATGATATTTGCTGTCACCTAATCCCCAGTGATAACCATCAAGTATTTGGGGTGTTAAGACATAAATAACAGTCTGATGATGATGATGATGATGATAATAATAATAATAGGGTGTTAACTTTGCAAGAAAATAATTGAAAATACATACCATTAAAAAAATGGAAAATAATAAAACTGATTAAAAAAGGGATCTTATAAGGGATGCCTGCAATAAAAAAGCACAAACTAAAAATGGAGAAAGAATCAACTCAAAAATATCCTGTCAATAACTGCAAAGAGGATAAGTGAATGAATTAACAGAATCCAAAGTAACAACAATTCAGAACAAAATCATAAGAATCAATTATATCAGAGCTAAAAACAATTTCTTTTTAATCATTTCACCCCAAGCAAGACAATAAAACCCCTAAGATTCAAGGGGATAAAATATGTGAGAATATGAGAAAAAGAAAATATTATTAAAGAGAGAGAGAACAATAAAAGAATAGAATTAATAAAACAGAAGAAAAACAACTGAAATTGTATTTTTATTTTTGAATATCAAATTTGAATGGAAAACAAGAAGTTGGAAAATAGTTCCACAAATGAGAAGCATGAGAGAAGAAACTATCAGCATAGAACTTACAGTTATATCTAGCTTTTTCAATTGAATAATGATAAAACCTTGTTAACAATCTAGTAGCACACTGAAATTCATAAACTCTAGATACCAAAGAGGAAGCTTCATCAGAACAATTACCATGCAAATATTTATAGAAAAGACAAAAGGAAGTTACATTACAGCAGTGGGAAAGTGACTGAAGTCAAGATGACAAGTTAGGATCAATAACATTGCAGATTCTTCTTTGTATTTTGACAAGAATCCCTAAATACAGAGCAGAAGAATCTGACCAGATGTGGCAGAAATATTCAATACATGAATGAATAGTAGACTCATAAATATGCAAGACAGATTCTAGCAAGAATAATTGTCTAGCACAACACAGTGAACCAACTTTCCTAGCAGCAGATCTAGCAATTGAATGCAACACCCCCCCTCCTGAAAAAAATCATGTATTGATGAAGGTGAACCATAAATTGTAAGAAAACAAAGTATGGTTGTCACCAAAAGGAACAGAAAGATGCAAGCTATGAATGTGAGATGCAAAAATCAAGCAAGTATGAAAATTTAAATATCTGGGAAGTATTTTAACAAATGATGGAAAATGTGACACTGAAATCCAAAGGAACATTGGAATAGGGAATCATGTCTTTGAAAAGCTAAATAAGGTATTAAGAAACAGGAAAATTTCATTAGCAACAAAGAAAAGAGTGCTGAACTGCTATGAAATATCAATCCTCCTATATAGCAGTGAGTGCTGGACAATCTTCTCAGATGAAGAAGAGACTTAATGTCATTCAACAAAAGAATTCTGAGAATACCATGGAAGGAACATGTAAGCAACAAGGAACACTTATTCTTATAACCAGAAAGAGACAGTAGAAAATTTAGGGACATATAATAAGAGGGCTGGGAAAATTTGATATAATGAGGGGCAGAGGGAAGCAGTAAGTAATCTACCTAATGAGCTTGTATAAATGGTTGGCAGAGTGGGAGGGATAATAAAAAGACAGATATAACTAAAAAGGATAGGAAGTAGTGGAGAGCCATGATTGCAACTATCCTGATGGAATGTGGAAATAAAAGAAGAAAATCCAGTTACTCATATAAATTAAAAGAGTAAACCTGTCCAAAATGGTTATAAAGAAGGAGGTATAACTGGATTCAGACTGTTATTAAAAAAAAAAATAGAAGGATAAACAAGAAACTAGAAAAAATATTTTAGTCTTTTATGAATGAAAGAGATCACCTTATCCAAGTAAAGAATCCATATTTAATTATAATGAACAAATAAAAGAAACTATTCCAATGAAAGGGTGTGGTTAATCTAGCCACTCATAATGTGAAAATGAGAGAACTATAGATGATGGAAAAGTATGAGGACCTTGCACAAAACCTAACACTGCCAGTTTGAAAGACTGTTCAGACTGAAGGATTTGGAGATGCAAGAAAGAGTTCTGAGAGTTAAGAGACCAAGGCATCAGTGCAATAGGGACAGTGAAGATGAGATGAGAGTTACCAGCACTACAAGTGCAGGTCAAAAGATGCCCCCCCCCACAACTCTCCAGTGTGAATATCCAAATAATAATAAAAATTAACTTTACAACTTTCAACTTTACACATGGGGACAAAATATTAAAGATACACAGAGAAAAAGGAAACCAAATTAATTCTGTGATTTTTTGCTGATATTTTAAATTAATTAGCAAACTTTATTTATATGAAAAAGATGTAAATCTCAAAGGAAAGCAGAAGAAAAAATCAATAGTGCATATTTTCAGCTGGTATTTTGAAGAGGATAAACTGATTTAGAAGCATTTTATAACAAAATAAAACTCAGATGTAACATTTTAATTTTCTTTATCTGCTTGAATATAATTCTGTTTATATATTAAATCTTGCTCAGCTGCAAAATGTTTCCTTATAAGAAAATGGCTAATATTACCATTATGCTTTTCTGCCTAACAGCGGAGTGTAGTATATGTTCAGTATCCTTCTCATTCTGAGGAAAAGCTCATCAGAACAAATGCCATAAAAAACATTTATAGAAAAGTTATTGGGCAGCTATGTTACAACAGTGGGGAAGTTTAAATAATTTAATAAGCTTACAAAAAGAAAATACAGAAGCTATTGAGAATTTTACCAAAATCTTTGAAAAAATGTAAATACTTTTGATGTGGCACTATTATCCCATTTTATCATACCAACCATTTAACTAATAAAAGTCTTTGCAGTCCTGTGAAAATTCCTATTGGAAAATATATAGTGCTTTAGATTCAATTACTGTGTCTGGACAAAGGTACACTGCATGCAGAAATTTTTTCTCATGTCCAGAACACAAAGCAATCACAACCATTTTCAGCAATATTTCAGTGGACTTCAAATAGTAATTGAGAAGCTGCAAGTTTCTTTTTATGAATTAGATCTTTTATCACATTGTTTAGTAAGAAAGAGTGAAAGAAATTGGAAGGGCAAGGAGCTTATCTATGACTACAAAAATGTGAATCAGTTCAGAGAATGCTCCAAAGATATTAGGAAAAGTCAAAGAAACATAAAATGTGTTCCCCTTCTTACCAAAAAGCATCAGTTTCTGTTCTTACCAATAAACACATTTGTTAGTCATGGACAAATGCTATTAATCAAACTGCTGTAAAATTCAAAAGTTGGCATATCTGATTTTATTCCCAATAACAAGCACAAATACATCAACTCTATTCTTGTGTTTAGTTGAAAGCTTTGTGATGTCTGTCAGTGTAAAGCTTAAGGTAAGCTGAACAAAGTCTTGTCACAAGAGTTGAAGGTTACTTAGATGAACAGACACATGAAGAAGACTGGAAAGCAGAATGGACAAAATATTATGATAATAATAATAAAGATGATGCCATTAGTCCAACTATAGATAATAACAATTCCCCATCCCAGAAAGCTGTGTACTCTATTGCAAATTTATAGACATATTCAGTATTTGAACATTAATAATCAAGACAATGTATAAATGTCATCACTACAATTATTCTAATACAAAGTAGTTTGATTAGTTCCCAGGTTGGCCTTATAACAAAAATCTACACCATTATTCTATTAAATAACATATTTCATATAGCCAACCTTTTTATTGTATATAATGAGGAAAGAAGGTTTTGATAATTTAACACTCAAATGAAAGAGAAATCAAGGACAAAACATATGACCTATTTCTAAGGTTTACGAAAATTAGTGCAAACAAAAGCTGGGGTCATAAAGGTGAAATTATTGATGAGAAAATTTCAAAAGCATGAATATGATGCATACAAACTGTAATAATAATTGCTGGTCTTTGAATTCAAGCCAGACTTGCTTTTAAATTTTGTGTAGCAGTTACTGCACTAGATAACATTACAAAAGCCTTAATTAATATGCACATTCTCATATTTACAAAATTTCTGATATGAAAATTACTCACTTAACCATGCGTTCATTAATGGTGGCATACTTTTTATCTCTGTATTTATTTCCTTCAATATTTCCTGGATATTAAACTAAACGAAAATAAAATTAAGTAACCATAACAATTAATACTCTATCTTTTCCTATGTTATAAATGAAAACAATTGTAAAACTAATTTTCAATACTTACATGCTGAGAGAAAATGAAATCATAAGAGCTTGAATATTTATTTCAATTTACTCAAGATTAAACATACAGATAATGTATCTGTATTAAAGCAGATACATACACAGATCAACATGTGCACAGGTTCCAAAATAAGAGTTGTACTCAAATCCATATTAAAATTTTCACTGCTTCATTGTTTGAGCATTGTTGCCAGACTGAGCTGGTTTATTTCTGGGGGGGGGGGGAATAGGAAACAGCTATTTAGTGAAAACAAATTACTATAAAGACCCTGACAGTGATTTCTCATAGGTGTCTCTGGCTGCAGTGTAGACAAAGCTAAACAATATCACCAGCATACATTATGATAAAAAATATGACGCATCACAGACTGTGTTGTATGTTACTATATGTCTATGCTGGTTTGAAAATAGCACAAAGCTTTAATAATACAAAGTCTAGGGAAATACATTTTACAGTGTTTTGAAAACATAAACATATGTTGACAGCAGGAAATGTATGTTTCCTTAAGACATATAAGTATGTTCCTATTAACGGAAGACTTCATGACTTACATATCTTCTTCTTGCAGCCATATGATCATACTATCTCATGGTATATTTTCCATGCCTCTTGCACCTGTTGATACAATATAGCAAGAGTTGGAGGGAGTTAACTGAATGAATCAAGAGTCATACTATCATGTCCCAAACATGTTCAGTGGGACACAGGCCGGCAAACATACTGTCCAGGGAACAGTCAAATATCTTACAAAGTAGTATGGGTATCATGTGGGCAGGCGTTAACTATCTTTAGAGCATTCTGCAAAAACTGGGTTCATTCTCAGTAGTTTGCAAGACAAACACTTCTCACACTTAACAAGCACAAATACTCCAAGGGCTTAACTTGCTGGAATCAAACAATACCTTCTTTTTCAGAAATGGCATCATTATCGGTTGAACAATATTCTGGACAGGCATATTCTTAGCACTGTTCAATGTTTATTCAATAAACAATTAAGGCAACCTGGAGTTGTAGTATATATTCTCAAACCATGTTTTCAAAAGTTGCACCCATTTCTCATAGACAAATACACTCATCACACATAAAAATGACCATCACATGCATTAAGTCAGAATCGGCTCTCATGACTGAAAACACAAGAACACCAACTCATTTCTTTATAGTGATTGATTTGCTTTTTTAAACTCTTGCAGGCTATTTAAAGCCAGAAAATATTTTTAGATTGTGAGAATATTTGTAGATAACAAATTTATTGATACACATCCTACTAATTAACCCATAACTGGGGGAGAAGAGAAGGATCTATACATTTCCCAAGAGCATTTTTGCTAAGTGAATATTGTAGAATAACAATACAATAAACGACACTTACCGGCGTAAGAGTTCCAGCTGGCAGACAAAAATAAAGCAGGTTGTAACTTAATACAAACCCTGCAAACTAACTGAAATTAAGCTGGTATTTATATAGAAATACTTCCACTCAGGTACCAGCAGCCAATCAAAGCCCAAGCAATGGACTATCCCACTTTAGCATAATGAGATGCTCCATTGCACCATAAATAACTCTCTTCCTCAATTAGAATCATTCTTCACTCAGCTTGCTCCACAACTGAGTGTTTATCTTGACCACGTGATTGTTCGACAAATATAATGAACATAACTATAATTGGAATTCAAATTTCCAATTCCAAACTGTTATCCATTACATGAACCACACATTCAAGCTTCCAACACTTAGTATACCCATCTGTATACTGAACAAGCATGACGTTGCTCAACTTCAGTGAGTGTACAAAATCCCATATGTCAATGAGATATGGCCATAAGCCTCATTCCTTACAGACTCTTTAATGAGACCCATTGAGACCCAAACATGATCTATGTACAGGTTATGTTATCGTCATATATGCTTGTAGTTCTGTTGGATCCATTTTTATTGTTCCATCTTGACACTCCCAGGGTACATTTACTCTGGTCTGAGTTGTCCTTTTACTGACCTTACAATGTGTCAATATTGACAAGCATCATTACAACAAAGGTGTTAAGATGCTGCTCTTTAGGTAAAGAAATGTTCATCTGACCACTTGCCAACATCAAAGCATCACCAATTTTTTTATGTCTATGTTATAACTCCTAGATGTTATAATATTATGTCTCAACTGATTCCAATGGAACTCTTAAGGCTGACTTTAAATTCTTTATTTAAGTTGTCTTGCCTAGTTCATTTGTGTTACCAGGGATGTCTTATTTACTCCACAACATTCCCCTTTTGAGATTTTGTTTTTCACAAGTAAATATTTTATTCTTAGTATTTATCCACTCCTCTTTCCAGCGAGTTTACCAATGTACTGAACTTTGTATTTCTTTTGTTTTCAGTCAACCTCTAGTTTTTCCATAGGTTTCCTTTTTCTGATAATTATATTTGTATGTTCAACAAATTATTGGAGTGTTGGTACATACAGTACTTGCACAGGTTCTTCCTTTCTTGTGGGTCTTTCTTTCATTAAACCTTTTCATTAACTGATTCCACAATTATTTCCTTTTACCATATATATCATTTTTCCAGTTCATGACCTTATTACACACTCTTCCCACATTTCTTTTCCATTTTTATATACTCTGAAAAAAACTTTTTTTGCCAATTTTGGAAAATTTTGTCTTTTTTGTTAACCATTCTTATTTCTGACCCGGTAATAACTTGTCAAACAGCAATTTAATTTTTCTTGCAAATACCACTTCTGCTGGTGACATGCCTGTCAATGGATTGGATTTGGCGTTATCCAGTTTACTCTCAAGAATTTTTTGGAGTGGTTCTTCACTCACTTTTTCATGACTTGTTTTCTTCAAAGCTCTCTTAAAAATATTTATAGACCATTCAGCTTGTCTGTTTGACCTTGGGTGATATGGCAGGATAGCAATCAAGAAGATTTTACAAAATTCTTCAAATTTTATAAGCAGTGAATTCTCTATCATTGTCTGAGACTGTAACATCTGGAATGCCATATCTTGCAAACAGTTTGTGTGAAAAATTCACAGTAACCATAGAAGTTGGTTTTTTGCACTTACAAATTTCAGTCCACTTAGTAAAACTATCCACTACCACAAGATAACATGATCCATTTATTATACCTGCCAAATTAGTCTTGACCATGAAGTATCCGTCTTTGGCCAAAATTGTAATTTCATGGAAGGTGATTTTGCAGCCAGAGCAATTCCTCTGCAGGCTTTTACTAATTTTTCAATGTCTTGATCCATTTTGATTCAGTATACATAGATTCTCATAAAAGAATTCATCCTTGAAATTTCCATGTGTCCACTATGAAATTCATTTAATATCTGCTTTTGTAATATTGTAGGTATTACTGATCTTTGTGCAAACATCAGTACTCTATCATGTAGAAAGTAAATGTTCAAGTCTGGATTGAATTCTAAAAATCATCTATCTTTCTTACGTTTAGTTGTTTTTTATTTTTGAAATAAATATGTCTTGTTCTGCTTTTACTTTTATTTCTTCCAGAGTAATTCACATACTACATTGTATAATGTTTTTCATTTCTATTTCACTTTTTAATGTGGCAATAACAATGTTCTAAAACATTTCAGTATTTTTTGGTATCAATCTTGTTAAACCATCAGCATGTCCTAATTTCTTGGATGGTTCGTATTCCATCTTGAAATCATAATTTAATAAGATGGTATGCTAGCGTTATAATCTATTTGCTGTATATATTAGGAATTCCTTTTTTTCAACCATAAAGTGATAATAGAGGTCGATGGCCTGTCTGAAAATGAAATAAATTTATGAAATTTTTTCACTGCAAATATAATGCCTCTCTTTCAATCTGGATGTAGTTTTTTTTCTTCCGGTAGTAGCAAATGTGAAGCATGTGTGACAGCTTTCATATTACCATCATCATATTTATGTAGAATTACTGCTCCTATACCATAGTCATATCTGAGGCCAATACAGTTTCTGCTTTTGGATCATAGTGTGCTAATGATAAGTTTGACATTAGTATTTTCTTGATTACTTCAAACACCTGACATTTATCAATCCAGTTCCACTTTATACCTTTTTTTAAGCAAATTCTTCAGTAGAGCTCTCAAATTCTGCATATTAAGTATATAAATTCAATAAGAGTTTGCTAGTCCCAGAAATGCTAGTAACCTAGTAACATTTATTGGAGAAGGCATATTCTTAATTGCACTTGCCCTTAACAGATCTGGTCGACAGATATTTTTGTCACTATTTTGTATTAGGTACTTGATTTTAGGCAAAAATAATTCACACTTTTCTTTACCAACTTTGAACTTGTATTTTTTTATCTTTTCAAAAACGTTTTTTACATGCCTGATATGTTCTTCCTTGGACATATTTTTAATTAATATATCAAGCAACTTTGAAATCACAATCTGCAAGCATAGTATTGATAGGTTGTTGAAATATAGCTGGAGCCACTTTTATCCCAAAAGGAAGTCGGGTTGAACTTACAAAATCCCTTGTGTGTATTTATAGTTGTTAACTCTGAATATTCTTCTTCAATCTGTATTTGCAAATACACTTCAGAAAAATCCAACTTCGAAAACATTTTACCATCATTTAAATTCACAAAAATCTCCTTGGTAATGGATAGTTATGGATTCTAAACACTTATTTAACCCTGTTGAAAAATCAGTACAAACACAAATTTTATTATTATTTTTCTTTACATACACTGCTGGTGCTACCTAATTTTGAATGGTCAGTCTTTTCAATTAAAACTTTTTTTGCCCAGAAAACATTTTTTACAGTCTTCCTTTAAATTTTCACACTGTTTCTTTTTAAAACTTACATTTTCGCAATAAATATTTATAGGTAATCCCACAGCTCAAATAATTTTATCCAGTCAGTGCCAAATAAGTTTATAGCAATTTTTAGTGCATAAGCATTAGCTTTTACACACTTGTTATGAAATGAAAAATTTCAAGTCACCAATAAAAAATAATTTCTTACCCAAAATGCCATATATGATTTTTGAAGTTCTTTTTAATATAGCTTTTTCATTTGCTTTCAATGTTGCTGTGTTGATTATTGTGATATCACTACCAGTGTCTAGTTGCATTTTTACATCCACATTATTAATTTTCACATACACGATTTTTTTTTTTTTTTGGTTTCTGTAATTATTTTTTCTGTCACAACACTGTGTACTAAATTTATTTCTGCAAGAACTTTTCATTGCTTTATGTTTTCAATACTTTATTTACTGTGTGAGTTTTCATGTCCTACTTTTCCACACTTGTAGCACTTTGAATTCTTAAAGGGGTAATTGTCTCCAAGATGTAACCTTCCACATCTGAAACATGGATTAATACATTCATCTGATATTCTGGTAGTGTTAGTTTTTGATTCTATTCAAGTTTTGTCAGAATTCTAGCACATATTTCAGTGCCTTTTTTTTTCGCTGTTAACCCTTAAGTGAAAATTAACCCTTTAAGCATATTCAGAGTCAGTTTAATTTGACTCTTTCACACTCCTTGTTAACAATTCCAGCATATGTGTCAAAATCTTTGTCTTTTTTTCATCAAATTCACACACTTCCAATGAGTATTGAGTAACAAGCTTCTCTTGCAAAATTTTTAGTCAGAATATTTACTGTTTCTTCAAAGCAAACTTCTGTTTTTTTTTTTGGTAGTACAAAATTACAATATTTTTATGTTCTACCGCTGCTAACTTCTCAACAAAAGTCTTGTTTTTTCCTTGTCTTCCCAGTCACTTCTTTCTTCTCTGAAAATTTTCTTGTAGCTTCTAAAATAAGCAGAAAGGGTAATTCCATCATCTGAATAGTATCTGGATTCAGCTATGGCATTTGTCACCAGATTGGCAGTGAAAGAAGTTGGGGAATTTTCCATTTTCTTCTGTATTATTTCAGTTAAATTTTGTTGTTGGTTCTCGAGTTCCAACCACTGCCATTGTTGCTGTTGCATTTTTACCACTTGGGCTAATAATTCTTCTATATTCAAAGAATATCTGTTTTTTTTCTTCTTTTTTTTTCTTTTTACACACACCAAAAAAAAAAAAAAAACAATAAGGTTCTAATTTCTTATTGTCACTGTTACCATGTGCACCGAAGCACAGTACTTTTTCCTACTCTGCATGTGTTTGGATCTCTCATCATTACTGTTTTAACACACTCCTAGCGGTTATAATATTAAATCTCAACTGACTTCAATGAACCTCTTCTGATTGACTTTGAGTTTATTATTTAAGGTGTCTTGCCAAGTTCATTTGTGTTACCAGAATGTCTTATTTGCTCCACAACACTCTAATCTGTTGTCAACTGGAGCAAGATATGGTTTATTTTAATGCTTTCAAAAGAAAACTGCTTTTTTTTTATATTCCCTCATCATGGCTGATGTTATCCACCAGAAGAGCGACTCATTGGGCCTTCTCAGGCTAATATTTTCCACTGATTTGAAGTGAAAAGATTATATTGAATCAATTGCTACGTCTGCTGTTAGAAAAGATTGTTCACTGTGTTGTGCGAGATAATTTATCTCACCAGAATCTATCTTACACATTTATAAGTCTACCATTCATCAATGCTATGAATATTTCTGTCATAACTGGTCTGGTTCTTCTGATTTTAAACATTCTTGATAAAATACAAAGAAGAATCTACAAAGTTACTAGTCCTGACCTGGTATCTCAGTTTCAGTTAAATTCCTATCACCATAATGGAGATTTTCTGTACCATTTCCATGAATATTTTCATAGGAATTGTTCTATTTCCTCTTTGGTACAGCAACTTTACAAATTTAAGCACAGTACTAGATTAGCAGCCAAGTCTCATCCTTTTATAGTTGAAATGACTAGATAAATCAAGTAATGACATTATTCAAAATCAAGTTGCAGTCATCATCATGTACATCACAGATGAACAAATTGTCATCTAAATTACACAAAAATTAAAATAACAATGACATTTCTTTTTAACACATATATTTACCAAACTTATACAAAAATATCTTTAAATATTAAAGAGTAATTTTATACAATAAAATTGCCATTGACTTCAACCATGGCCTCCAGCAAACTTTTGAATCTCTGGACGGTCTTCTTGTTTAAGCTGGTGAATGCTGCCATAATCCTTGCCTTCAGTTCATTTTGGTGTTACTAGGAGTTTTGCTGGTCTCTCACTCAACTGTACCCCTACACATAAAAATCAAGGGAGTTGCAGTCTTGGAAGGTAGGTGGCCAGATGTAAGGGATGATATTGTTGCAGAGACTGTCTGACAGCTATGACTGAGTCCTTCTGCTTGTGTTGCATGGTGCAGAGTCCTGTTGCCAGACACAGAGTCTTTCAGCAGCTACCCTCTTGAACCAGAGCATCACTACTTCTTCAAGACTCTTGATGTAGGCCTTGATTGAGTCTGAGGCCCAGTGGGAAGATTGATGGAGGCATAATGTGATCACTCCAAACATCATGATGTTGATTGGATATATCATCTAAATCTTTCCGAAATCTCTGCACTGTCCTCAGATTGACAATCAAATACTCTGAAATATTTCTATTGGAGCATCTGGTGCAAATGCCAATTAGTACAGCATGCTGTTTCCAAATTTCTGTTGGAGTGAATTGTGACATGGTGCTCTTTTTCTTACAGCTGGTGCCCAACTGACCCTACTATAGTCTACAGTCAACAAAATCCAAAACAAACGATGTGTATGCATGAAATTAAAAATATAAAATGGTGAAAATTTACCCATGGTGTGTGTACAGATGTATGTATGAGTTAATAAATATGGCTGAATACAAAAAATTTTATCAGATTATCTCTGCAGCATGCACATCCTGTACACACCATCATCATCAGGTTGAGAATTCTTCTCAGATTCTCCTGACTCATTGCTTCCAACCATCTCTGTCAGACATCGCTGTCAGCAGGTCTTTGAGATTACATCCAGAGTCATCTACAAGTTTTGGTCAATATAGGTGTGATGAGGTCTTCCAGCTAATCTTTTGTGGTGCAATAGGTTCCATAGGAGGGTATCCCTCTCAAGGTCTGACTTACTTCTCCAGTAGTGACCAGCTCGCTGAGGCCTTCTCTCAGCAAAACTGAGATAGGAGGAAAGTGTCCATACAGGTGTTTTTTTATTGGATGTTTGTTCCAGCTGATATCCAATGCATATATATATATATATATATATATATATATATATATATATTCTTGTGTATGTTCTGTCAAGTGATACTTCTTGGTGTTTCGTCAGTGTCCATATTGTTGAGCTGTAGAGCAAGACAGATTCTACCATGGCCTTAAAAAAGTCCCTCTTAATATTGTAAGAGAGGGAGGACTTCCAGATGAGGCTCAGACCATCAAGGATGCCCCAGACCTTGCCTTTGCAGATTTTGATATCTCTCTCTGTTGACTGGATGTTGGTGCCGAGTTAAAGAAATTCTTGGATGGATTTGATGTTGTTGCTATTTTTTAACTTAATTTCTCCTTCTTGGTTGTAGCTGATAAATTCTGTTTTGCCAGCATTAATGTAGAGACCAATCTCAATGGCTGTTTTTTTGATGAGATGGAGAAGTTTAGTAGCCTTGTCAATCATGTTTGACAATAAGGCGTGGTCATCTATGTAGTCTACATCTGTTATTGTTTTTGCTAGATGATGTGAACTTCTTGCTTTTTCTAGAGCAAACCCCTGATTTGTTTTAAATCAGAAGATGTTTGCGGGACATAATCTAGGCACAGAATGAAAAGGAAAGGGGCAAGCATACCTCCATGCAAGACTCCAGCAACAACATTGAAAATCTCTGTATTTGCATCTGGAGATCAGACTATTGAGCAAGGGTTCTTATACTGCATCATGATTGGCTGATACTGTCTCTTGTAGGATCCTATATGCTAAGATAACATAACTTTACACCCTCAATTATACAGTGGATGATTAGAATTTGGCCAACTGTTGATTTGTCTGAAACCAATTTGTTTTTTTTCAGGGCCGATGTAATTCAATAAGAGTAGGTTGTAGATTTTAGAGGCTATTGTGGTGAGTGTAATTCCCTCAATAGTTTGTTGCTTGGCTAAGGTCTACATTCTTTGGAAAGGAGAGTATATAACATTCTGTCCAATGCCCAATGGCTCTGATTAATAAACTTGATTGCAAAATGTGAGTAACTCATTGTCAAAGTCATCACTCAACCAGACCTTGGCAGGGATGTTATCAAGTCCCCAAGTCTTTCCACGCTTTATTTGCTTCTTTGCAGCTGTCAATTCATCCATGTTGAAAATTCCTTTCTTGATGTAGAGTGCTTGTTTGATTATTCGTTGCGTGACTTTCTCTGTTATTTGTAAGAGATTTTTCAAGCAGGTCTTCAAGTACCTTTTCCATTTGCTAATCATTTCATTTTGATCAACAGCCTTTAGTTTGGTTTTTCTACAGCTTTTTCGGTAACTGATTTCATTGACTGTTTTCCATGCAGTCGCTGTTTACTTGTTTATAGATGCATTCTCAATAATATCAATTTTAGCTTATATGAATGATGTTTGTTACAAGTCACATGTTTCTTTGAGAGCAACTTGAGCAGTTCAATGGAGATATGTTTCATCTCGCTGAGTTTGCTTTTTTGTTCTGTGCAGTTTGTTTTTTTTTCAAATCTGTTTCTTTCTTACCCATTCGGTTTCCCATAGGGTTCAGTGTCAGTCTTTTGGTTTCACTGGGATTATTTCATCTGCTGCCTGTACACATTCTTGTTCAAAGTTTTCAGTGTTCCCATCCTGAAGAGCATTGAAACAGTTTGTAAGAGAGACCTTTAACTGGTTGGCGATGTCACTGTTGCATATTGGGGTTTTTGCTGTTTTGGGCTTGTTGACTCTAAGACTAAACTGAATAGTGGCAGTGACAATGCAATAGTTTGAACTCACAGTAGGGAAAGAGTTGAAAAGGTTCACAATTTACCCCACTGTTGATCCTTTTTTTATTGATGAGAATGAAATCAATTTGAGATCTGACACTGTATGTAAATATCTCTTTCTTTCCTTTTCTCTTCTGAAATTTTGTGTTCAGACAGACCATTTTGTTTTCCATTATAAAATCATATAGCAGCATTCTATTTCTGTTTGTGTTTTCATGGAATGAGTTTTCATAGTTGTCATTTTTACCCAGTTTAGCATTGAAGTATCTGCCAATCATTGTGACATTATGATGAGGTATTTGTCAAATGAGAGAAGATAGGTCATTGTAGCAATACTCCACTGCATCTTCTTCAGATATGTTTGTTGGGCTGTAGCAACAAACAATTGTTGTTTATGGATTTCCCTTGAATGATGCAACAATAATGCACGGTGTTATTGATTCAATGTTATCAAGGGCTTTAGGGCTCATCAGTATACCAATCCCTCCGACCGATGAATTGGCATTGTTTTTGTACATGGTGAGGTGATGAGTGTCCATCTTTTTCCTACGTCATGATGTTTCAGAAGAACATCTTCATGGAAGATACAGTGTTCTTGAACACAAAGGATATCTTGGTTGTTATTGAAGGCAGGAGTTCACCAATCTGAAGGCTTCTGGACAGTGTTCTGGTGAATCAATTATAATGTTTGTCAGTGAATATATAATCATAGCCCACTTTATCTACAGAGCTAACTTAAATTTATAAGTTTGTTTAACATACAATTTCTCAAATGAATATGTATGTATCAACTATTGGTTGAATTATGAAACCTGCAGAGCTCACCTTGAAAAGTGGATTTTAGCTTGGTATATAAATTTATATGAATGAACTGGATTTTGACCTTTGATAAGCTTTTTCTGATATTGCTGGAGGAACCTAACTGGTTATTGCTTTTCACATGTAGCATCTTTATAGCAACATTAGAAGACTTCATTAGTGAGAGAGTGGTAACTTGCTCATCTTTATTCAATAAAATATTTCATGGACACATAAAAATGTTAAACACATGACACACATATATATTTAAAAAGAAGAAAATAAATTCTTCCATCATTTTGCTGTATGAGGGTTCAGTAGTACAGTTCTTAGAACAAAATATCCAGACTTGTACAGAACCAACCACACTTTTTGAAAGAAATGATTCAAAGAAGTCCAAATAACTCTCTTCAGGTTTGTAATTCAGACTATTACTTATATATACAATACTGTGCAAAGCTTCAGGAAGTTCTTTTGATTGTGCATATATATATATATATATATATATATATAGAACCAGCTAAATTTTTTAAAAGAACTGATAACAGAGAAATGGCACACACTGTGACACAAATTCTCCAAACATTCTTCAAATTTTTGAATTCAGAGTTTTCCTTCTTGTAGACCAAATCTAAAGAATCCAGTCTAACTTGCAATTTAGCCCATAGTTGGAGGAAGAGATGACTTCACACCTTTCCCAAGGGATTTTATATGAAAGTGAATGTAAAAAACCATGACCAGAATGTAAACATAACTCATCAGCAATTTCTTGTTTGAGGCTGCCAATCATTACGCCACCTACACACACACACAGACAGACACGTGCATGTGTGGATTATTACAAGAACATCTTTGATATATCTAAAAGTTTAGTTATATATGAGGGAATTCAGAAAAGGTTTTTGGTTGCAAAATCAATATTTCTGGTGTTTGGTCACTAAAAATACTGATTTTGGGAATTGGATCAGGCTTGAGAATTTTCAACAATTCCTCTTATTTCACTGGTGCCAGTGTATTATGTTCAAGTCCAATTACAAGCAACAATTTTAAATGCTGATTTTCAAGAGAGTCAAGTCTTAAACCTTATGGCATATTGTCCCTACACAATTTTTTCCTTTGCTGCTACTTATATATTTGTAGAGTAGTATGTTGAACTTATTATATGGAGGGACATTCTTTGACACTACATCAGTAGACCCCTAACAATATTGAACTAACCCACCAATGTGTGAAGCTCTAGCAATGGGCAAATGATGCCAATATAAGCAAGCCATTACAAAGCAGTATGAAGGCAGATCTTGGCTGGCAAACACTTTACACCTGTCACTCTGACACTTTAAATGGCATGGCCAATAGAATTTTTTGTATAAGACTGGATTCTGAATCAGCTCTAAAGGATCTAGGCCTATTACCTCCCAACTTTCCAACCCCAACCTCATGGCAAAATCTGGCAACCAGCGATGATGGAAAGGTGCTGTGTGGATGCCCTTGAAGAATACTCACCCACCTAAACTGGCCAATATCCCGTTTACCCCTATGAAGAATAATAGACCTCAATTGGAACAATGAATACTGGAGCATTTTGGGTCCAGCATTTAATGCATTCCCACACCAACCACTACAGACCATGAAGGGATGACTCCTGGACATCACCCTCATTCTGTGTACAGCACCAACAGCAGTTCACACTCCAATCCCAGTTGCACATCATTGGAAAAAGAGGGTCAAACAGGACATTGGCTGGGATGTGGCATTGGACATCAGTGAACTATTGCTGGTGGGTACAACCACAACTTAGTGTTTTAAGATGGTGGTTACACCAAAACTGGATAGCTCACCTAGGCATACAATAGACCTGCAGAAGCTTAATGCTGCTACCATGAGGGAGATACATCATCACCATTTCCGTTCAATCAGGCATCGTTAGTGCCAGTGCACACTAGGAAAACTGTCCTAGATGCATGAAATGGCTACCATAGCCATCCCCTCTCTCCAGCTGCACAGGACGTGACTACTTTCAATTACTGAATAATCGATAACTTCAAGTTCCACAGGGATTTCATGTGTTGGGAGATGCATTCACACACAAATTTGATGCTATAACCATCAATATGATCTGGAAAACAAGATGCATTAAGGACAGCATACTCTGGGATGGCATAATAGAAACATCATTCATTATATTACCCACTGTGGCAAAAACAGTATCGTTTTCAACCTGGATAAATTTCACTTTGCAGAAAAAGAGGTGGATTTTGCTAGTTTCTGGGTAACAGTCAGTCAGTCAGTCAATCAGGTGCCATGCATGATACACACTTAGGCGATCATGTATCTTTTGATACATGACTGGCGAGGCAGATTTTTTCCCCGCAGTAGGTTACCTTTTTGCGGTAGACCAGTTGCCATTCGAGACTACAGAACACAGTCTGTCCTACTATTAACCAATAGCTGGGGATGGGAGAAGAAGAGGATTCATACCTTTCTGAATGGTATTAGCACGTAAGTGAATGTAATGGATTCAAGTGGAATTCGAACTGTGCTCTCTGATTTCACAATCCAAGCAATTATCCATTACTCCACCATAACTCCTCCAGGTAACAGAGGAGAGGATAAAACCTACTAAGAAGATGACAGAAGCAATCTTGAACTTCCCCACACCTCAAAATATCATCAATATCACATCCTGGTACAGACTTGTAAACCATGTCTCGTACACATTTTTTCAAGCTGAGATAATGGCCCCCTTCTGGGAACTACTACAAAGGACCAAAAGTTCTACTGAGACAGCATGCTTGATCAAATATTCAATGAGTCAGAACAAAGAATTGTACAGGAGATTGAGGATAGTATAAAGACATTTGAAGTTAACAGGCCAATGTGCCTGTCAACAACAGGCTTCAGCAAGGCAGAGGTAGGATACTTCATGTTCCAGAAACAATGTAACTGTGCCACCAAAGTGGGACCGATTTGTGGTAAGGACCACTGGAAACTAATTCTACCTGGATTCTGATTCATCAGTGATGCTGAGTCACACTATGCACCAGTTGAAGGGGAGGCATTGGTACTACTATATGGTTTAGAATCATGTCGAATGTTTGCGTTAGGATGTCTGGAACTTTTGATAACAGTGGATCACAAACTTCTAATATAAAAGGCTCTGGAGGATGTAAAAAATCCACAACTATTCATCCTCAAGGAACAGTCTTCTACATAAAACGCCTCCCCAGGAAACTCAATGCCACACAAGATTGTACATCAAGGCACTCTGCAACACCAAGACAAGATGGGACCACTGATAAAATGCAGCATAAAGCATTAGCAGTGATATAAAAGCATCATTCTGTTCAACCTACAAGCAGGACCCCAAACTAAGAACAATTAAGTGGGACATGATTTTGACCGCAGCAGCCACAGACAAGAAATGTCAGTCCCTGGCAGAACACATACAGAAAGGATTCCCCAAATCTCGGCATGAAATGTCAGAGACAATCCACTGATTTGGGCTTATGAAGGAGGCGTCATAATGCTTGGAAGGAGTAACTATTACTATAGAAGTACTCCAATCACTCTGCACATCAGGGTGTTAATGGATGCTGGCTAACCTCAGACAATGATTATTTTGGCCAGGGCTAAATGTAAGTATTTGCCAGACCCAAACACAATCCAAAAGGTGCAACATAATGGCCTCATCACAAACCAGGAAACCCTTCATACCACCGCCAAGCCCTGAACTTCCATTCCAGAAGACTGTGACAGATTTCTTGCACCTGTAAGGAAAAAACTATATGCAGATTAATATATGGAATGTCAAGGTCACCCTTATGTCTTCCAGGAATGCCAGAGCCGCATGTGACACCCTATGAAACTGGTTCTGCACATACGGTGCCTCGGAAGAAATATCCTCTGATTCCCAGGAGTATAACATGTTCCTGGAAAACTGGGATATAAAAAAGTGCACGTCGTCAGCATATTACCCCCAGAGCAATGGATAGGCAGGACTGGCTGTCAAGACAGCTAAATGAATACTAGCAGACCACCTATGCTACTTAACTCTTTCCTTATAAGGATACATTTGGCTACTAACAGTAAGATATCTATTTTAGTTACTGCTGCTGTCCTCAGTGAAAGTGATATAATTTCTGTTATTTGGTACAGTTCATTGTTTGTGATACTGTAGTGCCAGTCCATGAGGTGCAAAGAAGGATGGTCCTTGCTAAGATATAGCACAAGTAAATAGCACAAAAGTTAAGAGGAAGACTGACACCACTGGAGACAAATGAACTTGACCTGCAGACACACTTCTATAGAATGATACAACCACAGTACATCCAACATGGAAATTTTTTGATATTGTATTTTCTGATATATTAAATCACTTACTAGGTCTTCTACTAAACATATCCTGCTAGACAATTTTTCTTGCCACAATCTATTTTATATCTTTATAAGATGTCCATGCATTGAATATTGCTATCAAATATGGTCTGGTGCTTCTGCTCTGTATTTAGAGAAGCTTGATAAAATCCAGAGCAAAGAAGAATCTGCAAGGCTATCAAAATTGACTTGGCATCTCGACTTCAGTCATTTTTCATAGTCGAAACAAGTTCCTTTTCTATAAATATTTTCATGGTAATTGTTCTGATAAGCTTTCCTCTTTGTTACCTGGACTTTATGATTTTAAGCACAATACTAGATTGGCAGTTAGGTCTCATCATTTTACAGTTTGAACTGTTAGATAAAACCATAAATTCTATGCTAAGAGTTACTTCTCTCTCACTTCTTGCTTGTGGAATTTTTTTCCAGCTTCTTGCTTTCCAGTTAAATTTGATCTTCAAAAATTTAAATAAAATGTCAATATGATCTTCTGTCATTTTGAATCTCATTCTTTTATTGTCCAACCCATTTAATAACACTTTTTTCTCATATTCTTTCACACACAGTATGTGGTAATTTAGTTAATTCATTTTTTTTCTAACAGTTTATAAAATTAAAATTGCTTTCTATAATGTATTATCAACAATGTTGCGATATCGTATCTTGAACAATTTTAATTCTGTTTTGAACTGTTCATTTTATTCTATCTATCCGATGTAATTTATCAAACCCATTTGCAAGTTATTTCCCATATAAATTGTGTATTTGGGTAGCAATTCCTCTTTTATATAAGTTTCATTAAAAATGATTGACGTGGGACTGCGGTTAAGTTTTTCATTTAATTTTTCTTGTGTTCTTGGAATTTTTTTCTTTTCAGGACTTAAATTATGTAGAAATTGTCCGAATGTTCTGGAAGTCCAAACACTTTTAGCTATTATCAAGGTTGATTTTATTTTTACTTATAACTGAATGTATGGATTTTTTATGTATGTATCTGGGAATGTTTTTATTTTCCAAATGTGGTCAGCACATTGTAGCTGTGTTCATAATTGATGTTACTGAGTGTTAGCCTTTTATTTTTTATTTTATTAATAATGCTTCCATTATTTTTATCCTTTTTTAATGTGTGGATGAGGTTATTATATTTGTATTGTTGAGACATATGTTGCAGATAGAGTTTGGTAGATTTCTGTGTGTGTTTAAATGAGACCTAATTGAGCTATGGTCAGAGACATGTAATGTGAGCCTTCTTGTTAGACATGTAGTGGTATATCCAATATAATTAAATGAATTTGGTTTGATCAGGAACAACACAGTTCCTTAAGAGACATGCGAATTTGTAAACAATAACCAATAGCCACACTGAACATACAGATAAAAATGATAAGATTTTCTTTCAAGAACTTTAAAGAAATGCTAGTTAGTAATGGTTTTCCAAATTACCTCATAGATCACCAAATTAAACTTTTTCTTTCTAAGGTAACCAATAGCAAAAATGAACATACATATAAAAACAATAACATTAATATTTTCTATAAAAATCAAATGCATGATAACGATAAGCAGGAGGAATTTTCCCTTAGAAATATTATAAAGAAATATACAACTACAGTTGACAAAAACAAGAAAATTATATTAATCATCTACTGCAAAAAATTTAAAACTACTAACCTCATCGAACAAAAATAATAATTCACCTGCAAGAGCCAAATTACAGTGAACCAATATTATTTTAAAATTCACATGTCCCTTAAGGAACAATGTTGTTCCTGGTCAAACCAAATCCATGAATAATTATTATGTATATATCACTACATGCTAACAAGAAGACTCACATTACATGTCTCTGACCATAGTTCAATTAGGTCACATTTAAACACACACAGAGACCTACCAAATCCATGTTATATTGAGATCTTTTGACAAGAATAATACAAGTGCAATATGTCCACAAGACATTGCTATGAAGAAATAATGCATTTTTTGGTGCCAAAAAATAATTTTTTTTACCAATAATTTCCTTTGCGACATGTCTTTATATTTGACTTTGATCTTAAAAAATAAATAAATAAAATAAAATCCTTTTTTTGATCCAACTGCAATTCATGATATATTGAAGACTTGTATGTTTTTTCCTGGAGAAATCTTAGAGAGTTTCTCAAAAGTAAATGAACTCAAAATCTAAAATTCCTCATTGGAATTCCATTGTGGCTCTCCACAATCTCCTGTCTTTTGTAACTCTTAATAAATTTTGTCATTTTTATCTCTTCTAAACCTTTCTAAAGCCATTTACTCAAGCTTTCTAGGTAGGTTATGCATTGTTTTCCTCTGTCCCTCTTGCTTTCCACCTGCCCAAATGCTTTATTTCAATTATATGAGAGCATATATATATATATATATATATATATGAAGAAATATAGTTTTAAAGTGTACAATATTTGTGGGATAAAGTGTTCAACATCAGAGATAGAGTGTATGTAAATATAAATATAAAAGCAAACATTAAAGTCAACACTCAAGGCGACATGCTGTTTCATGCCAGACACAATCGTCAGGCATGCCTGACAATTGTGTCTAGCATGAAACAGCCTGTCACTTCTGAGTGTTGACTTCAATGTTCGCTATATATATATATATATAGATAATATTAGTGGTCTATATATATATATATATATATATATATATATATATATAAATTCCCAAGAGGATAGAATCCAGAACAAAGTAAGAATATAATAAAATGGCTCAAACACTAATATTCCATGATTATAATTTATTACATTCGAATCATAATCACGATCCAATTCATCAGACCTACAAATTCAAAAAGAAATCAGAAAATATGACTCCGGGTATAAAAAAATAAAATTTTAGTGAGAGTGTATGTGTGGGAAACATGTGTGAGAGGGAAATGTATAAAAGTTCTAGAGAGGGGTAACAGAAGAAAGGAGAACGGGAAGGCCTAAAGGTGAAGGTGGGGATTAAAATTTAACAGAGAGAAGTTTTAAAGAGAGGAGTTAAATAACAGATTAAATGAGTGAGATACAGATAAATATGAATTAGTTTTCGATGCATAATTCGCTACTGATTTGCTGACCTAAATTAAAATTAAAAAACAGACACCAGAAACATGTGTATAAATTTGTGGTGACACTATGCACAATAAAAAAACGATATGATCTAAACTTAAAATCCAGAAGATGAGAGAGAGAGAGGTAAAAGAAAAAGAGATGGGTGGTGGCAAACTAAAAACAAAGAGCATTTATAAAAGAACCAATATGTAATCAAGAAAATTTGACAAAGCAAGTAATATCACCTACAGGTTACAACTTTAACATAAACATATAAAAATTAATGAATATTCAATCTAGTAAGGACCTACAATTTATATGCCCCAAAACAGATAAGTAGATAAACACACATACACAACAACATATCTATATCTACTCACACATACATATATGTGTGCACACACGCACACACACACACGCATATATATATATATATATATATATATATATCAATATACATATACTCATGCATACATATACACATAGACATACACTTATGTGCATATAAACATATATGCATAAAACATTACACTCATTCATATACATACATTACATTCATACATATACATACACACACTCATTTAAAGAAATATACAATGTATATATATATATATATACACATATATAAATACACATACACATACCTATATATATATATATATATATATATATATATATATATATATATATATATATATATATATATACATAAATTAAAAGGTAAAAAAACATACATATATACATTTAACATATAAAAATAGATGGGTAGAATTAAACTAATTTGTATTTAAGAAACTACTGAGGAAGAAAACATTAACAATATTAAAAATCCACGGAGTGATTAACGCGTATATATCTCTTAAGTCTACATACCAAGGTATATAAAAATATCAGTAAACTATCAGATTTCGTATATCAGTTATTTATGAAAACTTTTTACCTACATACACATATACCAACACATGAATAAAGTCTGCTAACACAAATTAAATGATCAAAAAAAAAAATTTATATATATAGAGCACCACATAAACACAGACAATGATATATATAAATAATCATAAGAGTCATTCCATTTAAATGTCATGTGCGAGGATAGTGATCCAAGATGGAACTGTTGTAGGTAACAACACGTTATAAAACCCTGTTTATGTTTTGAAGTGTTTTTATGTCTACACTTGGAAATGATCGCACTGTGAAGATTCAGCAATGGAATATTAGTGTTTGAGACTTTATTATTATTATTATTATAAACATAAAACATTAGGCAGCATATAATTTACATACAAAGAAATAAATTTAAATGATTGATTCTATGTGTGATTATTTCTTTGTATATATATATATATAAAGAAAGAAACCATGTTTAGAACTGTGTAGTGAAAAAACATATTTTAAATCAGTTAATTTATAATACACATATATGTATATATATCAATAAATATACATATTATCCCTCACATGTGAGTAATAATAAATATATTTATTAATATATACTTAGTAGCTGTTATATTATATCAAGCAGTATTTTACTAACACCAGCATTCAATGTGCAATATCTTATATATATATATATATATATATATATATGTGTGTGTGTGTGTGTGTGTGTGTGTGTATCTATATATATATAGGTGAGTGTATGTTTGTATGTATAGACACCTGGTTAGAACATTCACTTTCCAAACATGAAACCCATATATGATTATCTCCATGGACACTTTGTGAGAAAGGCAACTTCTTGATATTATTAGCCTGGGGACGCAATCACAATGCAAAGTGCCTGAAAACCATACCACAGGTTGACACATGCCTTCTGAGGGAAATTGGGGAGACATATTTGTTTATTGATGGTTGTGATAGCACAAAGTCACAAATCATTGTGACCAAAAGTTTGAGCATACTGGACTTGTTTAAAATGTTGATCACACTCTCTCAACTAGAAACTATAAGGTTCGCAGTATAGTTCAGTATAAACTACAGGTTGGCACTGTGTGTCTTGAAGAAACAAAAATCTGCCTGAGCATCTGCAAAAGGGATTGGCTAGCTGCCCAAGCAGACAGGTACGCTCAGATAAGAGTGGTCATTGTAAGTATTGTAAAACTAGCAAGGAAATTCTGATTATTAAAAAGACATTTCATAAATTGAGAGCAATATTCAAGTAAACACATTTTTTCTGAGAGGTTGCAACTCATTGTTTCATAAGTAGAAAATTATCAGGGCAGAAACTGGAATTGGCATTCCAAGTTCAAATTCCAGCCAAGTTTGTTATAACCATTATCACACTAATATCCTTGGAAAGGTATGAATCCATCTCGTCTCCCACCAGCTATGGGTTAAATGTTAGAGCAGATTAAGCTTTCTGGTCTTGCTTGGCAATCTGTCTAGGCACTATACTTTACAATGGATTCCAATGCCCCTAACAAGAGGGAAGAGATGATATTTTTCCAGCACATAACTGCTCAGTTTATTGATAATAAATTCACATTATTAATTTAAGAGTTTCTTTTCAGGACAGTATAACAGGGTTCATGAAAGTAAGATGGAAAAATATGAAAATGTTTCAGAAGAATACAGGAAGCATAAATAGAAATTGACTAATTCTGATCAAAGAGGGAAAATGCTTTTTTATCAATTCCAGTATAACTGGTCAAATTTGCTGCACTGATGATGGAAAGTAGAAAATATAACTTTATTGCTCTAATATTCTAACACTGATGTAGGACCAAAAACCTGATGCTGTAAAGAGCTGCTAATATTAGCTGTTTCCTAATAAGGAAACATTTGACATTCATTGATCGAATATTTGAAATTTATAAAATCTTTCTATGAAAATGATTTTTCAAGAAGAAAGGTTTCCAGTATTGATGGGGTTTTCCTTCCTAAATTTTTGTTTGAAGTAGTGCAAAATATCAACATCTTGCTTATCTTATTATTTTTTCTTGAAGTTACATATGATATCCAGTTTAGTTGATGAGACTATTGAAAGTCCTCAAGTGAGGCGGTTTCTGTTATTTGGTACATTTCTTTGTGATTCTGTAACACCAGTCCATGTGTTTTGAAGAAGCATGGTGCTTCCTTTGACCTACAGTCTTCATTTGCTCAAAGACCATTTTAACCATTGAATGTTGTTGTATGTAGCTGATAGTTTAGATATTTCTAAATTAGTTTCATGTCATGTGTGACACTCAGAGGAAAGTCTTAATCTGACCAAATGTATTTTCAGAACATGACAAAGATTCTCTAAATTGGGTTTCAGCAGTTTAAATCTGAATTCAGAATTATCGTAGCTTGACAATATTTTAAGATAGCAGTTAAATATATTTTTTTTAATGCCATGTCCTTTCATGGAGATAATCATGACTCTGCATAGATTTTTCTTTATTATCTGTAAAATGTCATGCATTTGAGGAAATGATAGTGGTTTTGTTTCTTACTGACTTCTCTATAGTTTAGAATTCAGATTTCTTCAGCTCTTAAACTTGTTTTATCACTAAGGCCTAGAGAATCCCGTCTACCTTACTATTTAACCCATAGCTTGTGGGAGAAGAGAAGGACTCATCCATTTTGCAAGGCATTTGTGCAAAAGTGAATGTAACAGAATATCCTGAATCCACTTTCTGTGCCAATATGCATGCAATATATTGGTGTATTATTTCTCAATAAGGTATATTTATATTCAAAGTAAACAGTATATTAGACAATATATGTTCAAGAACCAATTAGATGGCATCTAAAGATCTCTGAACTATTATCTGTATACAATTTGAACATGGCATACAAAAATATGGAATGCAAGGTGTTCGCTGAATCCAAGAGGAAATACAAAGAAATGTTTCTTGTCTGGAAAAGCTCTATATTTAAAGATCATTTAGGTGATAATGAGAAATAACCAAATAAATATAAAATACTTACTTTACTTTCGACATCTTCAGTAATGTTTTAGACACTTTAATATCTGTGTATTGAATTTATCTCCCACTGCAGAAATCAGCAGTTGTCACCCATTATGTTTTAGATGGAATGGCCTTGATGCCTTTATTCCATCTCAGATGTTTCCTGCTGAAGCATTTCACTATGATTATGGTTCCCAGAGCCATTGGAAGAAAATCAAGAATTCAAGATATGCATTTTCAGAGGCATCTAGCGTTCCACTCATTATTATGCTTTTAGCATGTGACTTATTAAATAATATAGATTTTAGCTCTACGAGATCTGCAAAAGTTTTATACAACCAACACAATTTATTCCCATGCCAACAACTGAAGTGGATACTAATATCCTATTATATTATTGACCTTGAACACTAATATGCTATGAGCCCAACTCAAAAATCAGAAGAATTCTGTGTACAGATTTGGAATCAGTATCTTCAATTTAGTCTAAATCATACTTTTCATATGAATGTCATGGATGGCATCCTTGCCCAGAAATGTCTAACCTATCATCTTTATGCCATTTTTTTAAATCAATGATTAAAAATGCCATCAAGTGAATTAATCCTTTTGTCTAATAGAAGACAAGCATTTACCAGAACCTATAGACTGGTACGACAAAATCACAAAGCAAATAGCTTTACCAAATAATAAAAAACACAGCAATTGAACATTTTCAACAACAACAACAGCAAAAATGAGTAATATATCTAACTACAAGAAAGAAGAATAATATAAACAAGCTGCTAACTTTCCATAAAAGCAAAAATATTAGAAAGAAACTCCCATCACTATTAGAAAGAGCTATAACATTTAGTGGATTTAACAAATCAAGATATTTTAATAAAATGTTTTTTTTCTTTTCAAATTTTAATATTAGTCCTCGTATATGGACAATATCCTCACAGATGAAGAAGAGATTTTAGGCAACTATTCTACAGAATGATACTAAGAATACCAAGAACTGAAAATATGAATAATAAGTTTTAAGGAAAATGCAAATAAAAAGGATGCTTATACTTATAATCAGAAAGAGTTTAAATTTCAAATAAGGAAAGAAGGATTGCAGAATTTGACACTCACAGGACATATTGAATGCAAGTGGAACAGAGGGAAACAAAGTAGCCTATCTTTCAAGCTCGTGTAAATGAGTGCTAGAACAGGGAGGAGAGGAATAGTAAAGAAAAATCCTTACGACAAAGGATAGGAAGTTGTAGAGGGTAATGATTTCCCATATTCTGAAAGGAAACAGCACATAGAAAAAGAAGAAGAACACTAATTAATGAATGCTAAATGTCCCCTGTATGGAAATGGCTAATTTCACTATTACCATTTACCCCAGTTGTAAAATATTTTTTGTTCAGTATTAGAATGTTTCAGCTCCCCAAATCATAGCTAACCTTTGGGTCATCATCTAATGAAGGTTTAATTGAAGATACTACTACTGCTACTTTTGATGCAGTTATGGTCTAAATCGAGATATATTGTTTATGCAAACCATGATAACATAGGTAGGATTTATGTAAAAACTTTCATTCACTCTATTGATTACATTTATAGTGATATATCAAGTTCTGATAGAGGAAATAAAAATTGAACTTGTTTCTTTATTGCTGCCACTCCACCTCTTTTTCACTCAATTGTACTTATTTTCTATACTAATAAGCTAAATATTATAAACACATTAAATAATGAATGCAATAAAAACAGACATAATTAAAAAGAGATAATAAGAAGAAAACTTCAACTACAGTATTTGGCAATAAGAATTTAAAAAATCACCACAAAATGAGTTAAGCAGTTCTCACACCTCTTTTGCCAGAACTCAATCAAAGAAATTAAAGTTTTGTGTACACCAACTTAAAAGGTAAGAAGGAAATACATACATCTTAATTATATAATGCCACAGGTATATTTATAAATAGATCATACTGTCCTAATAACCAATCCTTTTGTTTGAATGAGAATGGTTATAAATTGTCTCAAGGACTTTTAAGTGATAGTTGGAATGTTATCTGCTTAAAACTGAGAACATATCTTTATGGAAGGCCAACACCCCTTCTCAATTTTTAATAAGATGTTCCACAATTGGAGACCTGGATGTAACATTAAATACTTTTACTAATAAGCAACAAACTAAATAAACTAAATATTGAAAATATTACATATAATTAATTTGAGTAAATTTAAGCATTCAGTCTCTATATTGTGCCTTAAAAATCAAGACTTTTTGGCAAGTGTAAATGAAAAACTAGGCTAAGATACTGGTACAGCTATAAGCATGTAACTGACTGTATTCAATGACATGTAAGATGCAATCACCTTGTATCTTCAATGCAAAGTTGAGGTCAATCACAGGCTAATTTTATCTTCAACAATACTTTCCAGAACTGACACTCAAGAGGATGCTTCCACAATTACAACAATCTTAATCTCTTCAAGTCTAGGATTAACCACAGTCTTCCCTACATAATCCCCATAATCTGTTTCTCTTACTTTGTAACCAACTTTAACATATATAAAATTTATAGATAAATAAAATTTCAAAGGGCTTATCTTCCGACTTCAAGTTTTGCAGATATATTATTCTGTTTATCAGTGTAATGTGTATCAAGTATATCTTTTATCTAGCTTTTAACTATCATTGCTCTATTTTTAATACTGAGCACTTTATCTAAAAAGTCTGTTTGCTTCTAAAAACATTAACATCTAGTAATTTACTGGCTGACATGTTTTGTCAGGCATTAAGGATCTTATATATATTTCTTATTATTACAGAAGTTATTTATAGTGTCTTCATGTGTTGCTCTCCCTGTATTTTATATTTTAAGCAGTAAAATTATTAACTGACCTGGATTAAGCAAATAAAAAACAGGGATAACAATTCAAACACATGTACCCACTAGAGATAACATTTACAGTAATAAGAAATACTGTAAGATTAAATAAAAATATACATATATGTATATATACACTACCAGTCAAAAGTATTTGGCCACCCTCAAAAACTTTTATTTCTCATCCTAAAAGTGTTATTTTTAATGAAACAATTTAAGCACCACAATGGTTTTATTTATTATACTAAATACAAATCTTCCTCAGTACCTTTGACCTTAATATAACCAGTTATCTTTTGAAAAATTGATTTGAAGCTGTTTTTCTTCTTTTATACTGAGAATGAATAAAACATTTCCCAAAAGTTACATTATACCACCACTTGAACTCACATTAGACTATATTGCATTGAATTACTGCTTGCTAGATACTACCTGTTTTACCTATGCTGCCAATGTACCTTGCCCAGTAGTGAAGTCTGTTATTCTTATTTTGTTTAAATTAAAACCTAAATTTTGCAACTTTCATCTGGCTTTTTTTCTCAACAAAATGCCTAAAACATGTGAACTTACACTTGAACAAAGCCAAGAGACCATTACTTTAAAAAGGAGGATATTCAAGCAGAGAATTTAAAAATTCCCAGAATTCCCCAAATTACCGTGGATTATATTTTTAGGAGACATCAGGAAACAGGACAAAATAAGACCAAATGTAGGTATGGTATACCAAAAGCAACAACAAGAGCAGAGGACAATTTCATCAGAGTCACCAGCTTTCATGACAGAAGGCTGATTGCTCCAAACATCACTGCACAACTGAACCAATGTTGTGAAAAAATGTATCAATACACACCATGAGGAGAAGACTCTGTGAAGCAGGCCTATATGGCAGAATTGCTGTCAAGAAACCACTGTTTAGGAATGAAAACAATGTCAGGAGGATTCAGTGGGACAAGGTACACAAAGACTGGACAATAGAGCAGTGGAATAAAGTCCTTTGGACTGACGAATCAAAGTTTGAAAACTTTGGGTCAAATAGAAAGGTCTATGTGCAGTGAAGAGTTGGTGAAAGAGCTGCAACTCACTGTATCACACCCACTGTAAAGCATGGTGTAGGCTCTGTTATGGTGTATTGGATTTGCACCAGGTGAAGGGCAAATTGAATCAGACCAGCTATCACAGCATACTGCAGCATCACATGACCCCATCTGGAATGCAGCTTGTGGGTCAAGGATTTGTACTCATGCAAGATAATGATCCAAAGCATACTACTAAACTCTGCCAGAAGTACATTAAAAACAAAGAGATACAGCACATCCTTCAACTGATGTCTTGGCTAGCACAATCAGTAGACTTAAATCCCATTGAAATGGTGTGGGATGAACTTGACCGAAACGTCAGAGTTAAACAACCCACAAGTGAGGCTCACCTCTGGAAACTCTTGCAGGAGAGCTGGGCAGAACTATCTTCAGTCTACCTCCAATCTTTGGTGGAAAGAATGCTGAGAATCTGTGAAGCAGTAATAGCAGAAAAAGGGTTGTTTTGATGAATCAAAAGTTTAAGAATGTTTTTGTGTTTTTTACTTAATTTGTATTTAATGTTGCTCAAAAAGAATTGTATTTAATACTAGCAGTAGAGCCCGGCGTTGCCCGGGGATGTAACAGTAAGAGATAGATCAAGTATCGACCATCGTAAAAACTGAAAAATAAAATTGACAAAAATTATTGTTTAAGGTTGACGGACACGCATGTCTTAATTAGTTTTTTTTTTTTTTTTACGAATTGGTGAAACCCAAACTCAAACAAAAACATTGTTTACAATCGTTATGAGTCTATCGATTGGTGAATAGAATTTTATTATAAACAATTGTCTTGTAAATGGAATTTTTAAAGCATTCTGAATGTAAATAAAGAAAAAAGTGTGCAAGACAATAAGAAATACTACCTGCAAAAAAAAAAAAGTGGATGTTTTTTTTATCAGCTGAAAAATGTAAGAAATCCGATCCCATATATAAAGGAACACACACACACACACACACTCACAAACAACCTGGGTTTTTTAACCTAAGTCACTCCATGGAATCGCTAAAACATAGAGCATAGTCTGATGAAAAAGACGCTAAAGTTGATGAAAACAAAATTTTATCGTCAAAATGCTTATGTTTTTATGAAGAGGATAGACTAAATTTTTTTTTAATTATTTTAAAAAATTTTTCCATCTTTTAGAATATTCTAAATTTTGATTTAAAAAACCTTGTTTCTCTTTTGCATAACAAGCTGTAGTAAATAACATAGATAATTTTAAGCGTTTTTTTTTGTATTTACACACATTAATTTGGAAAATCTTGCAAAAATAAAAATAATTGTCAGATGGTAATGAAACTTTCAGAAACTATTCACAGATGATCGAAATTACTATAAATATGTTTTTTTTTTTATTAAAGTCATGGCAGAAATATTTTTTTATATTTATTAACACCCGCATAACTAATTTTATGAAAAACTCTAGAAATTCGAGACCATCGGTTTTAGTGATTACAATAGTTAAAAGCACAAGGCTTTGAAGAATGCAAATCATGTATTTTTTTTTTGGCCAACGTACCTGAAAATCAGTTGTGAATTGTAACATACAAAACTCAACAAATATATTATTTAGTTTCAAATGCTTTTATTTGTTTAAATTTGTTTTTATGAATATGGACAATATTTTCTGGAAGCAAAAAATTTTTTCAATGAAAATTGAATTTTTAATACAATTATTTCTTATTTCTTTAATTTTAAAAAGATTTTTTAAAAATGTTTAAATTGAATTTTAAAAAATATTTTAACATTAGTTAAATGCAACATCAACCTTTCAAAATGTCCGTGTGAGATTGTCATTGTCTAGCGCTTTGAAAATTGTATAATTTGGACCAATCAGGTTAGCCATGGTAATTAAGAAATGTAATTTTTGTGTTTATAGTCGGACAGTAATTATCAAGTATGGAAGACCAACCAGAATACAATTTAGTTGCATTATTTGAGTTCAGCATTGTTCTCCGCTGTTAAGCCCTTTACTTTTGCAAAACACGTATGGAGAAGTTAATTTGAGTTTTCAATTTCAACTGAGAAGTAACAGTATCAACTACAAGTAACAGTATCATCTTATGAAATTTAACTACTGCTAAACTTTAATTTATATGATCTTATTTTTATATTAATCTCAGTTATGACATTTTTCCATAAATGAAATATCAAAATTAATAATAAAATGAATGGAAATACAAATAACACAGTAAAATGTAATAAATGTACATAAAATTATAGTATTTTATGTACATTGATAAAATTTCATAAGAAAGGTACCTAAATTAATTAGATACCTTTTTCTTATGAAATTTAATCTCACTATTAACAGTCTTATTTTTAATTTTTTTATATTTTCCATAAAGCATCGTAAACATAAAAATGAAAGCTAAGTACAAAAAAAAAAAAAAAAAAAAAAAATAAAAAATTAGAGCGCTGAAAGTTTTCCTTAAAAGTAACGAGGTAAATAATTTGTTCACTTAAATAATTTCACTTCCTTCCATCCGTAGAAAGAATTACCTCCCGTAAAGTTATCTAAACGTCATGAATGTGCCTTTCGTCAATCGTCAAGCTGACGCGAAAAGGTTATGACCTGCTTTGTTTTATTTTCAAATTACATTTTTTCGGCGCAGAAGCTAAGTTAAGCTTGGTTCAAAATATTTTAAATAAACAGTATAATATCTGTTTTTATTAAAATCAGTTTTGAAAAAATGATAATTGACTTTTAAAAGAATATCAAAGTAAGATTTTAATCTTTTTTATCAAATCAAAAAAAATGATTAAAATGATTGATTATCTGTCCTTTTTTTTTGACCAAAAAAAAAACAATATTTTTAACGAAAATTTCAGACGTGCTAGGAACGATTAAAAAATGTAAAAAAAATACTCCAAAAATACTTTGATCTTTCCTCTTTAATAATAATATGAACATTAGACGATAAAATTTTGTTTTCATCAACTTCGGCGTCTTTTTCATCATGCTATGCTCTTTTGTTTACATTTTCGTGGGTGAGTTGTCCCCCTTTCATTCTCACGATGTGTCTTAATCATGTTTTCAAATTGATTTTCTTAAAAACAACTGTGCTTTTCCCATTTTCGGCGCCGTTAGAACCACCAAAATGTAATTTTATGTAGTCCTGTGAAGTTTTGTTGAAATCGGCTAAAAAATGTAGGAAATTCGATCCAACATATAAACGTTACAGACACACACACACACACACACAACCTGCGTTTTATAATAAGTAAGATAATAAATAAAACCATTGTGGTGCTTAACATATTTCATTAAAAATAAAACTTTTAGGATGAGAAATAAAAATTTTTGAGGTTGGCCAAATACTTTTGACTGGAAGTGTATATATCTCCAAATGAAGAGAAAGAACAGATTTTGACTCCACAGTTCTTTAGCAATTACTTTTTTTTAAATAGTGCTTAATAAAACATAGATCATAATATTTTTAATGATATTTTTATTTACAAATACTTTCCATTGCAACACAGAAATTTCTATGTTTCGGTATTTAAAAAATTTTTATCCCGTCATCAGGCAATGTTTGGTAACTTTTGATGAAAATGATTTACTTTTGAAAACAGAAAACAATATGTTTGCTTATTATAAAGAAGGCAGGAATCCAGATTTTAAAATCTTATGGGTATGTCTCCTTTGACTAATCAAAAGACAGGACAAAGCTAAAGCAGAAAAGATAAAAATATAGGTTAGATGTTAGTGGGGGTATTCATACGTGTCTCGGGGAAAGGTGATATGCAATACCATACTTCAATTTTCTCCATTGGGCTGCTAAGTCAGAATAGAGATCAACTGCAAGGCTCCAATCATCTTGATTGTTGGAAGTGTGACCATAAACTGTGGCATCATATATATAGATATTCACTAATGATCTGAGAATGTTACTAGGCAAATGGTTTATAAAAAGCAGAAAGAGGCAAGGACCGAGTAAAGAGACTTGTTCTGACTTTAATCTACATGGTAAATGAAGCCAAAAGACATTACACACCTGATTACATGTAAGCATTCAGTGTTCCATCACTGTTAAATGACCATGTCATTGTATTATTTGTAAATTATTTTCTGCTAATAGTTTCAGAAAAAAAGCCAAGTTTTATTTTTCATTGTTAATCAAATGTTTCAGCATTGAACAGAATTTAACACTTACCTGTTGTGTGGCTTTTGAAATGCAATATCTCATGTCTTTTTTTTCACTAATGCAAGAGATAAATAAAAATTTGTCTTTCTATTACTTTATAACAGAGTAAGTTTTTATATATATATATATACAACATTGATAAAAATATGAGAAAAAAATTGAAAATGCAACTGGTGTCTTTAAGAATACTTACACTAACTTACATGTCATATCTCACACTAGTTGCAAGACATACTATGACAAAGCTGCTTGTCTCTCCATTTTAGTGCAACTTTTGAAAATCATAGAACTGTGAAATCAGTAAAATTTTGTAAATAAATATTCTTAAATATTCCAGTTGCATTTTCAACTTTTTTCTTTTTATATATGTATCTAAAAGTCGGGTTATTCAGAAACACAATTCTAATATTAAATGAAACAAAACTTCAAATTAAAACAAATTAAATACAGAATCTAAGATTAGAAAACCTGAAAAATATTTGTAATTCAGTGTTGATTGACACATTCAAGAAGTTAAATTCAAAAATGTCCCATTAATAATAATGCTGGATTTATTGCTATCAAAAATTCAATACACTTGAAAATATATAATGCACTTCACTGTCTGATAATGTAATGCATGACCAGGATGAGGCCACATTAGTAAAAAAAAAGCAATCAGAAATCTTTCAATCTGTAACATATCATTCAAAGGAAACAAAAGAATTGGGTTACTCAAGGTTACCAAGATTAAAGATAGCTTTTCAAATAACTCACTGTATCTAAAAAGAGCATTAATGTATTTATTAAGGGGGAAAAGTTGTACTTGTTCAGAAGAGTTGATTTTAGAAGAACCAACTCTCATTTGGTCATTCTTGAACAAGGCTCTTTACTCAGTCCTTGCATCTTTCTGCTTTTTATAAACTATTTGCCTAGTAACATTCTCAGGTCATTAGTGAATATCTATATATATGATGCCACAGTTTATGGTCACACTTCCAACAATCGAGATGATTGGAGCCTTGCAGTTGATCTCTATTCTGACTTAGCATCACAATGGGGAAAATTGAGCTGAACAAGCTAGATCAATAGGGAAAAATAACTTATAATTTTCAACATCCTTAAAATCAAGCTAGTATCATTTCATCTTCACCAATCAGACTCTATTTTTCCAGTCATGATGAACAGTTGCACTCACAATGAAACACCATGCTTTGAATGTCTACTGGGACTCAAGTTCACTCTGTACCTCAAGTGGAGGTACAGAGTGAACTTATATATGATCCATTGCTGAAAATTGTGAAAAATGGTCTGCTCATTCTATCACTCCAGAAAATACCTGACTCCTTCTTCTATGTTTTATATTTACAAGAATCAGATTAGAGAAAAAAAGTGGAGTGAGATCTGCTGAAAACTCATTTTCCAGCATTGATATTGTTCAAAATCATTTACATGGTCTTATGGAGGAAGACTTCTTCTCCATTCCATCACTAGCCTATCATTACACTCTTGTAATTTCCAGGGCAAATGTTCAGATGAGCTCCATTTTTTAGTTCCACTTGTTCAGATTTTCACTATAAATACATGCCATGTCATGCCACTTCCATGGAGTCAAATCACCCACATTTCCTCCATATTCCAAATGTAAGGAGTAATTTAAACTCAGAGAGCTTTTTTTCCCAAAAACTGCTAGTTTGTAGAACAGAATCCTGTGGAGATATTTCCTTAAACATTTTAACCTTGACCTCTTTAGTTCAAGGTTCAATCATTAGATCCCCTCCTTAGCCTCATAATCTCCACTTCCTACCACCTTCTCTTACAATCATACTACACACCATAGCCATTACAGCCATTTTAACAGTAATTCTCTACCTTGAGTGATTCTTAAGTTTTGTATTGGGTGAACATTAGTATTAAGAAAAACATTTTTCTTATTTTTCTTTAGTACACATATGTCATAATTTCAATATATATTCTACTGTCTTTGTAAGAGATATGACACTATAAGCATTATTTCATATTTAAATCATGAGAATGTAAACACACAAACACATATATATATAGGATAAAATATAGTTTTAAGTTATGTTATATTTATGGGTTAAAGTTCTCAGGGACAGAATGTATGTAAATATAGCCTGAAGACTATTGCTGCTGGGCGTTCAATTTAATGTCTATATATATATATATATGTATATAAATAAAAAGAAAGAACAGCAAGATATATAATCCGGTATTATAAATCAGTTGATTTAAAATATGGTTTTTTCGCTTTTTTTTTTTAAATCAATTAATTTATAATATATATATATATATATATATATATATATATATATATGTTGGGGGACACTACTTTTCTGTGTCACTACAGAAACATGAGGAAATTGCACATCTTGTGGTGTTTTAACTTGACAAATATATACCTAAATAATTTATTCATGTCTTAACTTATTTTTAACTCACAGATCATTTCTTTGCTTGTAGAAAAACAGGTCATAATTTTGTAATTGAATTGTATGTATGAAATGTAACAAAATTAAATATATCTCTTATTTTTTGACATCACCGATATACTAGCATATTATTCAGGATATTAATTTGTATTTTTCTAATGTGAGTAGGTTTGTATTTCATTATAACTTTTACAGCCCAATCAAACATAGTGTAATAATTTTCAGGATATTAATGTCCACTGCTCTATTTTTGGGATGGTGGGAATTAATGGATCAGAGGTAGAAATTAGTTTAGTTCTTCTATGTGTCATGTCCCTTCAGGAAGTGGGCGATCATCACTCCACATTCTTTACAGCTCTAAGTAATGTTTATCTTTTCACCCTCCCTCCCACTCCCTGTTCTGCCATTCATTAACACAAGATTGTTAGGGAGATTACTCGCTGTTTCTCTCTGTCTTTCATGTCTTTAATATATCCTGAGTATGTCAAATTCTCTAAGCCTTCTTTCTTCGTTGTGTGCCCAAGAAATTTCAACTGTTTCCTTCTGATTCTAAATATAAATGTTTCCATTAGCCTTAAAACTTCTCACATGTTCAGACTATGATATTCTTAGCCTTCTTCTGTAGAGGTACATTTAATTTAAGTCTCTTTTTTTATCTGTGAGGAGATTGTCCAGTATTCATTGCCATATAGGAGTACAGATAACCTTCAGCATTCATTTTTTTTGTTTCCAATGAATTCTTTTATTTGTTTCTTAATATTTTGATTTGCTTTTGCTATTCCAATTCCCCTTCAGATTTTGGTGTCACATTTTCTGTCCACTGTTAACATGGTTCCTAGATATTTTCATACTTGCTTGATTTTGGTATCTGCAATTTGTAGTTCTCATCTTAGGATTTTCCTCTTGCTGACAACCATTCATTCTGTCTTCTTACAACTGGTGTTTAGTCTTTTCTTCTCATTTACTATTTTCTGTCAGAGTTCCATAAGTTTCTGTTATATATCTACAATCAACATTGCATCATCTGCAATACTGGATGTTTATTTTTGGAATTGGTAACAAATTTTCACAGTGGGCCTTAAGGGCTAAATGGTGATAATCTATAATATTGCTATTATTCTGTTGGTGTTGTACATAGGCATAGTCAATGGAAATTCTCTTTTTGAGGTATTGTGTCAATAAGATTCCTCAGAACTCAAGAATTGTTCAGAAAATCCTTGCAGAATAAATGATAGTAATTTTCTGGGGCTCTACAGTATTCATCTCAATTCCAGTTTTCCCAAAGCAAGCTTTCAAGTTTCTAGGGATGTTCTGAGCACATCCATTACTACAGGAATTGCTTCAACAGTCATATAGTCCTGGCTTTGATGATAAACTACATCCGGCAGCAAGGCCTCTGATTGGAAAATTGGAGGTTTTAAGGAGCATAGAACTACATTTTAATTCCTGTGTTTTCCCATGTTCACCCTGACCCTGGGTGGTAGCACCTATCAGCAAATAGTGAACCCACAAACAAAAATCAAAACCTTTTATTTTATAGTAAAAATACCAACAATATATTTTATCATTTAAAAAACATACATGAAAGTATAAAATTATGTACAAAATAACTGTATTTAAAAGCATAAAAATGCATTTAAAATAGTTATATTTTGACATTAAATAACCCATAGAGGTTGATATGCCACTAAACAAAATCAACCAACTAATCAACGTCATATTCTACAGCTTCTTCAACTCCCAAGCCAGATCATGGTAATTCTCAATCATTTCAACTTTTCTGGAGTCTACTCTTGTATAAAAAAGCAAAATCACTAATGTGATAATTGCTATTTTTCTTATCTATCACAATAAGTTCAGATCATTATGCTTCAATGACATGATCTGATCGAACAGAGAAGTCCCTATCTTGTAAATGTCATTTTTATATCACTGCTTTAGATTGATATTTGTACATTTATATTAAAGCCAAATTTACAGCATATTCCCAATGGATTATCTTGCCAAAGCAATCATGTCATCATTTATACCATTTCTGTACCAACTTGGGAATTTACTGAGTATGTAGTTAACACATCCTACATTTACTATGTTCTTGTGATTTGTCTATGTAAACCTTAATTGCATTCATTTTGATGTCCTCCTCCTGTGCTACAAATATATTATTATCCCTTTATTTATTCAACTAAACCAGCTCCCCCACCATATCTTGGTCTGCTGAGGAAGGTAAGTGAAACCTCATCAGCACAAGAATTGTTAATGGGTGAATGAACTCAAGGGCTTCTTTCTTGCAACACTTCTTTGATAGCTTAGCTCTTTCAGAGTCTTTCTAACCACATCTGGTGACATTTCCATGATGTTGACAACATTTTTGACACTCTGATGATGGTTTCTGATGACTTCCATCTTCAGTGTCATTTTCGCTTATTCAGACACAATGCTTGGTGTAGTGAAAGAGATAATCAGGTACCCGAAAAAAAAAGTTTGTGTTTTGTGTGCGATCTGCTGAAGAAAAATTACCAAAAAGTAGTTAGCAAAAATCTACATCAATGACTAGAAGCTATGCTAATGTTGTTCCCACCCCTGAATGGCGTGACCAATCAGAAAATTCTCTCGGTGAACAGAAGCCGTTGTTTTTTGCTTATAAAAGGAGATGATTTTTTTGAGCTGTGAGACGAACACACGTTGTTGTTGGCGAGAAGTGAAGGTTGGATTTGTGACCCCATTTTGTCATCTCTATGGTGTGTGTTGGACTGTTACGTCGGACTATTGTGTGAACTGCGATTTGGCTACAAGTGTTGTGGCCGAGAAACAAGAAATCTATTACTGTTGCTACGATCAGTTGACAGTCTTTTCTTTACCACAACAAGCAGTCCACAACCATCCATCCCAATTCTGGGTAAAATAGTCACCAACTTGCAAATGGCCTAATAGTTGTAAGTACAGCTACAGCTTTGAGGACATGGTCTTGGATTTAGATTTATTCCAATGTTAAACTTCCATTTTATCTTATCTGCTGGTTTAGTTGTAGACTAAGCATTATTTTATTAACATTGAACAAAATATTAAGCCACCAGTTTTGTGCTTTACTATTTTAATTATGTTTCTTCTTTGTTTTTTCATTGTTCCTGTCTGTTTATGTGTAGCTATGCATCTCATTTTAAAGCTCTACATCTGTTTTGGCTGTTTGAATCTTTCCATTACATATTTTTTATTGATTTTTTTAACAATGTGTCAAAGCAAAGATTAATAAATGTAATTTTCATGTCATCATGCTCCAAGAGATCAAACTCATTGCAGTGCCGAATCAATGCTACTTTAGGCCTAGAATCAGCTTCAGAACAAACCATGCTTCATTATTTCAAAAGATTAGCTTGTTTAATTGGATGTTCAAGATGAGCCCTGTTGTAATGACAATCAACCTTGAAGAAGTAAGAGCGGCCATAGTCTCATCCATATAATGCTAAAAGTCTGTGATTGCATGTGTGTTTGCGTAGTGTATCTATTCTGCACTTAATGATTTAAGAATATGATTTAAAAATATGAGTTGTTTATACAGTAAGTATTTCTTATTTTAACTTTCTTCAAACAGACAATTTGTTTTTAATTAAAATATTATTTTATGTTTAAGACAGACACAAACACTTTGCTGTTTCATCCAGTTGTTTGTAGAGTAATTATTTCTATTTCAGTTTTCTTTAAACAAACAATATTTTAAATATTTAAAAACTATTTTTTGCCATATTTAAAAAATTAAAATTTAAAGTTTATCCCAGAAGTTCTATTCCTTATTAAATGCTGCAAACAATCAGCATAATGTTAAACATGAACTTGTAAACCAGACCCATAGTAAAATTAACTTTCATTTCAATGGTATGCTGAAATTAACTTGAATGATTTATGACCTGAACTGTCAGAGTGGGACATGGGTAGTCTAGTCAAGTGATAAATCTGAGGATAGTATATATAACAGTTGGATGAATATTGGGTAGGTTATTTTTCCTGTTTCTCTGTCTCCCTCCTGCCTTTCATAAATATTGTGAGTGCCAAATTCCCTAAGCTCTCCTCCTTTTTAGTATATTCCAGAAATTTCAATTTTCTCTTTCTGATTATGAGTACAAGTGTTCTTTTTGTTTCCATTTTCCTTAAAACTTCCACATTGCTCACATGTTTCATCTATGTTATTCTGAGCATCATTCTGTAGAAGAACATCTCTGCTGCTTCAACTCACCTGTTTATCTCTATTGAAATTGTCCAGTGTTCATGGTTATATATATTGAGTGATATATGATTGCAGTTCAGTACTCTTCTATTTGTTTCTAATGACATTTTCCTGTTTCTTAGTACTTTGTTCAGCTTTTGGAAGGTATCTTTCACTATTTCAAACAACTTTGGATTTCTGTGTCACATTTTCCATTCCCAGATAGTTAAATTTCTGTAATTGCTTGATTTTGATGTTTTTAATTTTGTATCTTGGGTTCTCCCTCTTTCTAACAATCATACATTATCTCGTGTGGGATTAGTATGTGATATTTAAATAAAGGTGTTATAGTTTGGAGGTCAGTATGGTGTGTACACATTATTCTTATACAGGTATTCAGCTCACAGATGGAAAGAATTGTTGCCCTGAAAAAGAATAATTTTTAGCTTTCCATTTGGCTTTTAATATGCATTGCACTCATAATTTTATTCAGATTAACATAGGTAATAGTCCATTGATGATTGAACTATCTTAAAGCTGTAGTTACCTGGTGTCAATAATTGTCTGGCTCTGAGATGATATCATCTTATAAAATAAAAGAAGTTACTTGAAATGGAAATTTATTAAATAAATGAAAAGAAGGAAGTTGACAGAAAGTGGTAAACACCTGAATATTCAAGGAGTGAATCAGATAAACATGTTTTGTTTTACATTCATTAATTCTTAGGAAATGGTAAATTTACACCAGATTATCATTATTATCATACAGCATATTTATTTTAATTGTTGCTCTCATTTTCGTTGTTAATGACTTTCAAGCGTTGTACATTCTGTCTTTCTTCAGATACATGCCATGTTTGTTAATGTACTCTGAATTTGAAACTTATTTACAGATACTAGACCAGAATCAAACATCCATTATGTGTGTATAACATTCCATGAAGCTGTGGCAGGGAACATTGTGAGACAGACTATTTTTTTAAAATAACACTAGAAAAACATCAAAAAGCCATGGTGCATGAAATTAAGTATGGTTGATGACATGAAAAAAAAATGGAGGTCATTAAACCCTAATGTTACTAAGTCAGAATAACCGTCACAAGATGGGAGAATGAGGTGATTGAAAGAATCCCACAGAAGCTGGTAATCTACCTTTTCTCTTCATATGTGGTCAGCCAGGCCTGATTTTTCTATTTCCCCTCATGTTATGCCCTTCTGGTGTTCCTGCATTTTTATCTTAAGAGAGTAGCATGTTTCTCCTTTATATAACAATGTAACAATTACATAACTCCAACAATTTCATCATGAAGCCAGCTGTTACTTTCAAGATCAGTTTGAATTTATACTGCAAGACTTCTGATGTACTTGTGAGCATGTCTCCAGTGGACACCTCATTTCTTTCTTGCAATTGGCACCTTCACGCATTTTAAGGATTGAGTCCTCTACATTTCTCTCTATTACAAATAGCTATATTGACTTATCTAATGGGTTCCATATTGCTCAGACTAGTTACAATGTTGTCCTGTCTAAAGCCAACAAAAGAATTATCTGGACTCAAGTGAGAATAAAAGCTACAAAGTCCTAAAGTGCTGCAAATCAACTAGTAAAGACTGTATTTTTCACAATGGTTATGTCAATTTCAAAAACATCTATCACATGCGCATTGTACAATGACTCACAAAGAAACAAAATAAAGATGATGGCTTTTGCATTGGATTTGCAACTCTCATCTATGAATGGCAGGGCAACTACAGACTATGAGAAAAGAACTTGACCATTGCCAATCTCTGTCACATTATTTGCAAGTGGTGGATGAAGGAAATGGAAGAAATGCTTAGTGATTTTACTGAGTGACCCAAGAAAGTGAATGTTATATGCCAGTGCATTTCAAGAAATAAACATGAGAAGAACAGCTACACAAATATCATAAAACCAATTTTCAGAAATGCCAACATATAGATTGACTATTCTGAGTTTGGTTTGAAAATCAAAAAAATATCACCTGAAGAAGGCCAGAGTGTACAATGACCGAAACATTGTGAATGTGAAAATAAAGATGAGGAGGACAGTTTGAAGAATATAAATAGTTACAATACTTCATCGCAGAAATATAGATATATCTTTTTTGTGATTGGTTGATATGTGATACTTTGATTTATGATTTGCTGTAACCTCATCAGTATCACTGATTTATTCACTTGCCAATAGTTTCGCATTCACCACAAAAATAGGCTGAGTTGTAAATGGTTTATTTCTTTATTCTTAACAATAAAATTTGTTTTTTATGTTGATATAGTATGGATGAATTATGGATGAACCAAAAAAAAGGACTACTCCCATTCCTTGTGTAACACTTGTCTACTATCCAAAAGTGGCCAAAATCTTTGAAAGTTTTTATTCTACTAATGTATCTAGTGAAAAGGTGAATGTCTTTTTAGCAGAGAACTCCGCAAACAAAAACCCAATATTTGTTTCCAAAATTTATGACATTTAAGTCATTCACTCTCTCTTAGGTAATTAAACTTAAGCAACATAAAACTGTCACTTGATTGAGACTGAAAGTGATGAAACCTTATACCAATATTCTAATTTGCTTTTACAGTAAGACCATCATTTGTAACAGAACCTTTCATTTCAGATGTTAAAACACTAAGCAAAAAAAATAAAACTAACCATTAAGTACATGGTTCAACTCCCAATATTCAGCAATTGAATCCTACACCTAATAAAGTAAATTTGAATTCAACACACATAGGTGACAAATAAGTGGGGTATGTTTTGGTACAGTTGATTGGGTGGGTGCTTAACCCATTTTGACACCAGTCTATTTGGCTATGAACATTTGCACACTAAGAAAGTTTTTTATATAGAAAAATGATCTTTAGTCTATGTATTTTTAAATTCAAGAGTTGATATACATACCAATTTGGTTTCTAATGTTGAAACTAAAAGAACTAAATCAAAAACCACTCTTATGCATGGCTTCTAAATTACTAAGGTCATGGCAACACTAGGTGATGTCACTAAAATATCAGCAGCAACTAGGTGGATTGCTAATTTTCAGCACCAAGTAGGAGGATTGCTAATTTTCAGCACCAAGTAAGATTGCTAAATTTCAGCATCAACTTGGAGGAATGTTAACTTTCAGCACCAAGTATGTGGTTTGCTACCTTTCAGCACCAAGTATGTGGATTGCTACCTTTCAGCACCAAGTATGTGGATTGCTACCTTGCAGCACCAAGTATGTGGATTGCTACCTTTCAGCACCAAGTATGTGGATTGCTACCTTTCAGCACCAAGTATGTGGATTGCTACCTTTCAGCACCAAGTATGTGGATTGCTACCTTTCAGCACCAAGTTGTAGGATTTCTACGTTTCAGAACCAAGTTAGAGGATTGCTATGTTTCAGCACCAAGTTGGAAGATTACTAACTTTCAGTCTCAAGTTGGAGGATTGCTACATTTCAGCACCAATTTGGAAGATTGCTAACTTTCAGCACCAAGTTGAAGGATTGCTAACTTTCAGTAAGTAAGCTAGTAAGTAGATTATTAATTTTCAGCAGCAAGGCAGTGGATTGCTGACTTTCACTATCAAATAGATGGATTGTTAACTAAATAGGCTAGATAACAGTTGGCTCTAGACTTGAAAATTTTAAAATTGAAGTGATTGGGAAAGTGTGTTCCACAATGTGACATTTCTGAGAAAGAAGTTGTCTTAGTGGAACTTACTCCTTAACAATATATATAAGTAAAAACCATTTATTTACGCCAATATCCATTAATTTTAAGAAGTGCCTGACCATCAAACCCAGATTCATTTCACGCTATTGCTAATTTGTCAAGAAGATATCTTCTTGATAATATCAATTTGAGAAAATTATCTCACCATACAGCACAGTTGAAGAGTGCCTCTAAACCCTACCATAGGTTCACTCAAGACTTGTGAGTGAAATTAGATGTGTGAAACTGTTTGGAAACCATTACGGATTATGACTGACACATGCCATCATCTGGGAAGAACCAGTTTAATTGTCAATGATCAGAATATATAAGGTGTGTGCTAATCCTCCCACTAATCTTTTTTCATTCTCAGAAATTCTTGCACAAAATTCATACATTTGTTGAAATAGCTAAATTCCTTGTTAATAAATATCCAAAAAGATATTTTCCATATTTTGACAGCCATAAATATTCAACATTTGTCTCAGAAATAGCTAAAATTGTAATCCTGGCTGTTGCCACTGATCTCATAAACTTGGTGATGCTGCTTCTGGGCAGAAGTTAATTCTTGCTATAAAACTTTCCCAAATAAAACTGGTTCCATCCAAAATCAAAATTTATGTTTAAAATGAGTTTATGCAATTCTGAAAATAAAATAAAACAAAAATCAAGATTTATAATAATCTAACAAAGGAGTCAATTAGGTAATTTACAGCAAAAAGTGATAAGTCATCATTTCTCATGTTCTACACATTGTAAATGGGGAACCAAATTTTAAAGAAAAACAAAAATAAAACAAACCCATTAACTATAAGAAAAGAGAATACAAGATTCTCAGTAAACGTGACAACTCTAAGAATGAGCCATGATTTGGGGACATAAAAATCAAGCAGGTACAAACATTTAATTGAGGAGTGTATTAACAGATGAGGAAAATTGTAACACAAAATATTAAGACAGGAAATACTGGTAGGTATAAAAAAAAATGTGCTGAACTACTATGCAATATGTAATCTCTGATATGAGTGAGTGCTGAACAATCTCCTCAGACAAAGAAGTGACAGAGATGTAGTTCTACTGGCAAGTGCTAAGAATGGCATGGATAAAACATGATCAATAAGAAAGTCTTAAGAAAACTGGGAACAGGGAATCGTACACTTTCAATAAGAAATAGACTGATCATATTTCTGGGACATATAATGAGGAAAGATCACCTAGAGAATTTAGCATGCACAAGGCATAGTAAAACCAAGAAAGCAGAGGGAAACAGCAACTAACATACTTAATGAGTTTGGGTGAATGGATAGTAGAACAGGGCTAACTAGTGATGGCAAAGGGTCGAAAGCTACTTACTGCAAGAAAAGACAAGTTGTGGAGAGCTATGTTCACTTATATCCTGTAAGAAATCATACACAAGACCACATTGTATACACAAATAAATACAATAAATATAATGTAATTTGCAAGTTATCTTAGAATATTTGATAAGCCAACAAAATTGTTAGCCAGTTCTTGAAGATACACAAAAGGTAATCTTATCAAATAATTGGCAAAGTTTAACAAGCATGCCTTGTTTTAAAAACTTTGAAATTGGATTTATACATGTTTTCTTTTTGAAAACTAACAACAAAAATGTTAAACACTCGTTTATTTACAAGAATAATTTTATGTTTACAAGATTATAAAAATAGTTGAACTAACTGCAATGTAATATTTATTATTTACCATATTATAAAGAAAAAAAAGTTTATTATTTAACATATTATAACAAATAACAGTGAAAACATTTTTATTAATCATAATCATCTCTCTGAACCAGAAAATTTAAATAGACACAAAAAAATAAATTTGATTTTCTAGTTCCTTCTTTATAATATAGTAAATAATAAATATTGCATTGAAGAAGTTTCACATATTTGTAAATTATTCTTGTAAAAACAACCAAATTAATAAACGGTGTTTAATATTTTCATTGTCACTTCTTAAGAAAAACATGTATAAATACAGTTTCAAATGCTTGATATTTATTAAAATTATCAATGGAAGTATACAGTAATAATGGAAGATGGTATTTCCAAAGGGATTAGTGGAAAATAAATCTAATAGATCTGATCAGGAATTGATTTCTACTGGCCAATATCATTTTCTTGCTGATAATCATTAAGCTGTCTTGATATCTATAACTTTTTTCTCAAAATGAGAGAAAACCTTCTAAGCCATCAAACATAATAGATGTACCTGTTTTTCAAGTGAGGATTGGATTTTATACAAATTACCTTGTAAAACTTCATTGTAACCTTATTAAAATGCCATCTTTATTTTTGGTAGTTAACATTACAAATTTTTATATAAAACTATGCTTTATTTTAATAAACAAAGTTAAATTCATTAACATATTCATTGGAATATTGAACAACTGATCTCTTATATAATTCTACAAGATATATACATGTACTACAAAACAGTAAACATGCTATTTTTTGTTGTTGGCAACCATTTATACTGTAAGATAGTAATCATGCTCTAGCTGATTAGAATCATTCCCACTGAGAATACAATTCTTAAATAACAATCTCAGGTAATTTATGCAAAATATGGAGTGTATGTTGAACATGTTTGCCATAGTCTCTGAATATGGAATCCAGTGAAGTCTATAATCTGTTCAATATCAGAGTTTGGCAGTGAAGATTCAGAGAAAGTAGCGGCTGTTAAGTAATTCTTTAAGTCTTCGATATCAGGTTGGCAGTGAGGATAATTTGGGAGAAAAAACAAAATGGCTGCCTTTATACACGTAGGATTGAATATTTTGAGCTTTCTGATTGGTTAACGATAAAATGAGTCAGCTCATTTTGACTGGCTCACTAGTACAAAGTCATACCCAAAAAACTGCAACAGTGTAAACCTAGTTTTCCTGTCTTTGCACCTTGCATCATCTTCTATCCTCCATCTGATGCTTATACTAGTCCCCAGCCCTCTCAAACAGACAGTCACCAGTTGATGTGGTCACCTCTTATACTAATCAAATAATAGAACAATGTAACAAAATGAATTCCAGTTGCAATGACAGACAAAGTTATATTTTCTCAAGTCCACAGGACTTAATTTACAACATTCTATAAGTGGCTTATAACTCCAAGCCAGTCTTGTAATCAACCAAATCCTTTAATGTGCAACTGGGCCTGTCACAAACTAAGAAAACAATTTTTAAACAAAAAATAATTAAACAGATAAAGAAGCAAACTTGTTTGTAAGCCGATGATTTAGTAATAAACTTCAATGCAATAGTGCAAGACAAAATCTTTTTGCTGTCGTCGTCGTCATCATCATCATCATCATCATAGTAGTAGTAGTAGTAGTCCCATGCACAGTGGAGCACCAGACCAGCTCTCATCATATATATTGATTGCGTGTCAATGTCTAAGTCTCTATGAATGATCTTACATCCACTTGGTGACATCATCAGCCCATTTTTCTTTTACTCTCCCTGCTTCTTCCTCTTGTGATACCTTCCAGGATGGCAGTGGAAAAATTGTTGGCTCCTATGATGTGTCCATACCAATTTAAATTTCTCTTCTTGATGTTCATGTGCTCTTCCAACGGACCTGTTTCTTATTTGATGCTGTCTTGTATAATATCATTTGTGATGAAGTCTATGTAAGTGATGTTAAGGATGGTTCTATAGTAACATCGCATTTATAATACTCAAATTTTTCACTGAATTTTGTAATTTTGTCATGTGTGAAGAAAATTTACTGTGAAAATTGGCCTTTGCTTCTGTTTTGATCTTTGTTTTTGCACAGAGAAAATGTATTTTACTGCCTTCAATACATATTCTATGGCACATATCATTTGTGTAATGTCATTAAAGCAAACAGATTTAGATATCTGACATTTTACCATTATGCATACATCCATAAACACAAGAACAGTGAAGGTTAATAAAATAATTAAATAAAATTTACACTGTTTTTGTTAATGTAATGTAGATTCCAGTTAAATGGCACACTGGTAACATTGGTTACAATGGATAGTATTTTAGACAAATAAAATGGACTGAAACACAATTGAAATATTAAATATTTTTTCCTTTTTTAAATTTTAATGTAAGTCTCTTGAGCATTTGGTTGTGAAGGAAAGGAATAACATGGATTAAATTTTCAACAGTGTATTCCCCAAATATACATGATATATTTATAGTTGTGAGAAAATCAGCAAAAATTGTTAATATGTTGTTTTCAGTTTGTTGATTGTCAGGAAAGTGATTAAGTGCAATGGTGTTGTCAGTGGTACCAAGAGTTGATTGATTTCTTGGGCTGGTTTGACTAAGATCATAGTTGTGGGGGGGTCAGAGGATAGGTCTGGAGTGGCTTAGCCATTAGTGGGCTTTCATGCACGCCTCTCTATAATGTTGAAATCAACATCTATGATGATGTTGATGGGCTGGTTGTGGTCGTGTGATGCTGAGATGTTGAAGCTGAACTGCCTGGTAAGGTGGGTTGTCATGTTGATTGCTTGAGGTTGCTATGATGGGTTGATTCATGGTAGGGCAGGTTGGTGACAACAAGGGATTAGGTATGGCTGGTAAATGTTGATCAAACAGAAGTCAGATTCCAGTTGAATGTGGTATCAAGGTTACAGGGTTATGGCAAAGGAGACCTGTAGTGGGTTGAGTAGAATGTTTCTGTTTGATTTGGGTCAAATGTGGTAACACTGAAATGGGGTTGTGATGGTGATGACAAGGGAGGTCTGGAATGGGTCAAGTGGAATGTTTCTGTTGGATTTGGGTCAAATGTTGTATCAATGAAATGGGATAGAGGTGGTGATGAAGGGTTCCTGGAGCTAGATGTTGACTATATCAAGGTGTTATAAATCATGGTGGTTGGTGTCAGGAGTTTGGCAGTTCAAAGCTGGTCTGTCAGCTGCATTCCATGTGTGAAAAGCTGGGTAAGATTAGTGAAGCTTGGATGAGGTCACAGCTGTGAAGGGAGAAGTTGTGATTGTGACAGCAGGACTGTATGTTACCAGTTGGCCTTTTGGACCACAACTGTTCAAAGTTGTGATGAGAGAAGTGATCATGACAGTGACACGGCAGGAGGACTTTTGGCCTGCATCTGTGTTGAGCATTATGAGAGGCCTGCTTTTAAGCAAATCTGGTAGTCCCCAGGATCATCTCTTTTTCTGGTGGGTATACTCACGATTGGCTATTATATTATTTTCATTGTGGATATAATGCTCAGAGCCCATGTGCAGAAAACGACTTTTATTTTGTGTTCAACCTTCTTGGTGCTCACATCTGGCAAACATGCAGAATAAATCAGAAGGGATCTAATTGTAGCAGAGTATAACACCAACTACACAAATAGTGCCCCCCACCAAATGTGTTAAACCTCTGTGGCATAAGAATTATCATGAGTATTATTAGTTTGATACCCAACACTTCACTGATGGCAAGATGATCAAATTTCAAATCTAAATTGCGCATACCCAAGTACCCTAATCGATATTCTTGCTATTTTCAATAATGGTGCGATCTAGATGGTTTCAATTCTTCCTCAGATTTCTAGCCATTCTAAACTATTGGCTATACTTTTCAGGATCATTCCAAGTGCTCCAAAGAGAGCACAACTGTCACTTTCATGTCCAAAATTTTTTTTTAATTCTCGTTTGCCAACTTAATTTCCCTTTTACTTATATATTATAGTCGAGTGGAAGAGTAAAATCCATGATTCAAGAAGTTGATGTTTTTTATATTCCAACACAGATTCTGGTTAGTGAATAAAAAATTAGTTTGTAAAGTCAAGCCTAAGTCATTTGCACAGTTTCTAGTGAATTACCATTCTAACTCAGTTATGTATATTTAAGTACTCTTTTTGGTCTAACGTTGGTGAATTTGATTTGGCTAATGGTTTCATCTTTACCTCCACAAAATCTGGATTTACTATTTTCTTGTCTCTTATCTATCATAATCCTTTTCTTATTCTTCTTAATATTATTCATGCATTTGTATAGTCATATGTTTAACATATGTATATCAGATATTTGGTATTTAGTGCTGAAGATTATGTGATAGCAAATCTCTTCATATCTTCAGCGCCTTCCTCAGTATTCTCATATACAATTCAGAAAATTGGATCTGATAGATATGACTAAAGAAAAAAAGAACCTGCCAGTTCATGGACATTTTTAAGTTAGGTCGGTTAATTTAATGCCATATCAATGCTTGTTGGGTTAATATAAGTCTTACCAGACAAAAATCACACTGAATTAATGCATAAGTAGATATAGGTACAGTTTACACTTGAGTCCAAAATTTAGACATGGGTCTGATTTACACTTGAATCAGAAGGTAGGCATAGGTCTGGTTTACACCAAAGTCAAAAAGATAGATATAGATCTGGTTTACACCCACATCTCTAGGTTTATACCTATCTGGAAGGTAGTCCTATTGAGATGGAGGTCTTACACAATCAGACCATAGTGCCAAAAACTGGTGTCTGTGAGGATAGCATTTTTGGTATGTTTTCAAGCAGGAATAAGAATGAAAAGTTGTGGTTTCATTTTATGGCATATTAATCTCAATGGGTTATTTAATACCGACAAACTTTTTATTGCGGGTAATATTGTTTTCTCAAAAATCTATTTCTGGTAATAATTTTTTTTTTTTTCCAAAAATGTGTTGCTGGTAATAATTTTTTTTCAAAAATATATTGCTGGTAATAGTTTTTCCCTGAAAAATGTATAGCTGGTAATATTTTTTTTTCAAAAATATATTGCTGGTAATAGTTTTTTTTGCTTCAAAAATTTATTGATGGAAATAATTTTTTACAAAGTATTTTTGGTATTAAAACCTATATTTACACTTTCATAGTGTTTTTACCCTAGTTTCAGGGTTAACTATTTGCCCATAGCTGGGACCCTAACAGGTACTACCACCCCAGTTCAGGGCAGATCTGGGAACAGCAATTGAGAGATGGTTCCATGCTCCTCAAAGCCTCCTGATCAGAGAGGCTATGCTGTTGAACATAGTTTATCATCTTACCCAGGATGGCAAAATTTGTAGTGTTGGTGGTATTGATATTGTTATCAAAAAGATGGTTGGGTTCATCTTATTGCTTCGAAAAACTCTAACTGCCATGATCTATGTTTACAAGAATTAGATCAAATCAAGAACAGAATATTGTTTCTATATCTGGACTGGTGCTGTCCAGCCTTAACAGTTCAAAAGCAATTGCATAGCATTGTGGGTGATAAATTATTTTCTGCCCTGCAACCTTTATCTCACAGATATAACATTGTTACCCTGTCAATACTTTATCATTATTACTATGGCATATTCTTAGTTCCACCAGTTCAGACATCCACAGCAAATCCCCGCCTTTCCTTCATGTTCCTTTGATAAGTTTCACAAAGTAACAGTTCTTCCCCAGAACAAACTCCCAAGAGGATACTTTTTTAACAACAACAATCTTGCTCTCTTTAAGTCCAGGGTCAACTTATATCTATCCTACATGTCCTAATAATACACACTTCTTACTTCCTCCATCAACTTCCCTTACAACAATCTCACACGATAACCGTCTACCTTGAGTGGCTCTTGGGCCTTGTATTGGCTGAACTGTAAAAAAAAAAAAAACAACAAAAATGTATTTTATTATTATTAATAATAAGAACGCCATTAGTTTTTCAGGCATTCTTTGTTTCATATTTTGACCAGTAATCTTTCCAGTCTTCTTCAGGTGATTAGCTTTTCATTAAATAAAAGGTTTTGTTTCAAACTTCTTTAAGTTTAATGAAACATTCTAATGAAAAAACAGGATTTTGGATGCTAACTAAAAATAAAAAAAGTTGTCTTGAAATGTATACCTCTTGATTTATGAGTATTTTTTTTTTGGTGAGGGGTAATTTAATTATGAGTTCTGGGAACCCAGAAAAAGTAGTTAAGGAAAGTTCATGAGTCGAGGTTCATGGAATTAAAATTATGGAATAAAAAAAAAGATGTTCATTGGCACCATTGCAACAGAGAATTTTTTTTTTCCTTATTTCATTTTCTCCTTTTTGATTCCCACTCTTGCCAAACATCAAATGGTATATGGCATCTGCACCTAATTCCTTTGAGATCTGCCAAGTCACTGTCAGAGTTCTTAGATGACAGCTTTGAATTTTTTTTATTTTTTCCTTCAAATTCACAGAAATTTATTAGAGACATGATGACAATATTATTGTGAGACAAATTTAGTCTCCAACAATTTCTATCCTCATCTAGAATACTCATTAGGAAAAAAATTTCACATCATGATCTTTCTTTAAAAAAAAAAATGAAATTGACCATATTGTACAAGATGGTGATGAAAAGTTCTCGGAAAAGTTTCTCAAAATCTGACCTAATAACTACACATCAGAATTTTCCTTTTATAATGTCTCCTTGGTTAGACTGAGAACTGTTCAGTATTCTCTTGTATATCTTATGAATTATTAAATTATCTGTTTGTCTAAATTAGGATATCACTGCTAGGATTTATAAAACAATGAGGTTAAAAGCTTGATTCATTCAAACAAGTAGCTTAGCTTAGCAATTAGTAAAAGATATATAAAAATTGAAAATTATTTTACTATAGAAAAATATGCTTGATTATACAATATCAAAAGGATAAACAAGATCACAAAATATCTAATAAATTTTAATTCTTGTCTAATAGACCAACTTCCCTGATGGGCTAAGGTTCAAGTTGATCTTATACATTCTGGAATAGAAATCCACCAATCTTAAAGGTAGGTTTTAGTCCCTTTGTCATTATGTAAAAGGATTTTTTTCTTTTTTTCAACAATATTCATTTTTGGAAATATCTTGCCATGTGTAGATTAATGCCCATTAATAATCTTCATCAGATAAGATGATGCTCTTCTTATTTAAGAAATATTGTTTTTGTGAAATTAAAAATAACAAAAGTGTACTTAATCACTCAAATTATCAATTGGTAACTGGTGAATTGTATTTCATCACATAGACTTGATTTTTCTGTCTCACCAGTTCTGGTAAAGTAGAATGTTGTCGTTGTACAACCAAGTGTAAGATTGCACAATGTCTTAGGCCTAAACTTTCTGACCTTGAATAATGCCCCGTTTACTCAAGACTACCTTGGTGCAACATTTGCTAAGCAAATCTCACCCAGTATTTTACCATGTTATTTTTCTGCTAATCTATGAGTAATGTTCTTGTCTTGACCAATGCTGAAATTTTTTCATAAGGTCAGCCTGCCTATCTTCAAAACTGATTCAGTTATAGTTTTAAATATCAAATATTGAATCAGAAGGTAGTCATAGGTCTGGTTTACACCAAAGTCAAAAAGATAGATATAAAATTTACCTAAAAACATGGCCTTGCTGTTTTCCAATAGTCAAGCTTAAAGACTTAGTTTTTGAACATAGGTTTCTAAATAAAAATATTCATGTTCCTTTCTAACACATTTGACAAACTAACTGAAAAATCACATGTAACTCAAAGAGAAAATAAAGATGTTGATATTCCAAATAACTTCAAACAAAAGCACTCCCCATCAATACTGGAAAGAGTAATAATAATTAGTGGACTTGAGAAACCTATTTTCCTGAAAAATTATTTCAAGAGAAAGATTTTATAAATTTCAAACAAAAGTAGTATTGGCTACTCAATCAATGAATGTCAAACGTTTCCTTATAAGGAAATGGCTAATATTACCATTACCATTAGAATTGTGAGTGTGATAGCTAACGAAAAACAAGAACCACCAAATCTAGGGACATGGTTGATTCTGAGGTTATTTTTTAAGCTAAAAGAGAGGATTACTGAATAGTGGTTTAATAGGTTTTATGGAATGAACTTTTACAGTTTTTCTAAGTTAAACCTGTGAACAGAATTTCTTTTTTATATATATGTTGAAAATCTTCGTTTTATTTTATAATCTATTCTCAACCTTTGTGGATGCATGTATACAGGCAACTATGCTGAATGCATATTGAAACATAGGTTTCTAAATAAAAATATTCATGTTCCTTTCTAACACATATGACAAACTGACTGAAAAATCACAGTATACAGGCAACTATGCTGAATGCATAATCTCGCATGATCAGTAGTGGTACAAGTTCAGTATGTTAAAAACCTTCTTCATGAGGAATTGTAACTTTTGTGTTAACACAGTCATTGATGGCTTCCAAACAATTTCTTCTCTCTAATTTCAATCATAAAGCTTGGATCAATGTGTGATATGATTTTCAGACACTCTCCAGGTTGATATTATCAAGAAGTTACCTCCCTGACAAAATGAACATAATGTGATTCAAAACTGGCTCTCAGGGTTTGGATCATTAATGTTTTAACCACTTGGCAACATCAATTAATCACAGTAATTTTTATAGTAACGTTCGCCTTTACAAGGCCTGAAGGTTACATTAAAAGGCAGTCTGTGCAGATAGGATGGAAGATAATGGTTAACCCTAGCCATGAACAGGTTAAGATTTTAATGATTGAAGAAAACATCCTCCTGGCAATTGGTTCCACAAAGCAGTGGTTCATGGGAAGAAGCTGTTCAAGTGGAACTTATTTCTGAACTGTTGTAATACAGAGGGAATGTGGGTGGTTTGCTACTATGCAAGTGGTATGGCATGTCTTTGCCATGAAGATTGAAATTGTCAGGACCAGAGAATGTAGTTTATCCGAGCACTTTCCACGGAAGTAGCGACAGAGCAGTAAGAGGGTTGTCACATCCTGAGGTTGGAGGGTGGAGAATAATTTGTCACCTACAAGAGATCAGAGATGCTTTCAGGCTCTAACAACTGGGGAGTGACGTCTTTACAGCTCCAACACAAATATGACAACATTACTCCATTTTAGGTCTGATTAGTTTCTTGTAAAGGTAAAGGATAGTAGGAGAAGTCAAATGCTTATTAGAGTTGTACAGGGAGCCAACCATTTTACCTACATACTTAGCAATAGATCTTATGTATGAGTTCCACAAGGTCAGGTGTGAGTGTAAGGCCCAATAGTTTTTCAAGGTATGGTACCTCCCCAAGGGGACATTCATTCATCATGAGACTTCATAGTTTGGGGTCTGACTGGCAATGATGGAATGTAACTACTATATATATATATATATATATATATATATATATATATATATATATATATATATATATACATATATATATATATATATATATATTATATATTAGGTGTGTATTGCCGTTAACAATAACATTTTTTTAAAAATCCAGGCGACATGCATTTAACGGATGTTACAGTTCATTGAAAAATACATCCCTACCCCTACCAAAACGTAACTAATAACTGATACATCAAAATACAGACATAATGAACACGCAAACACCCCTTGTCTGGTTGAATGGATTTCTCTGTATCCTTGGAAATGTGGATTATGATTTTTGCTGTGTCTTTAAAACCCAGTAATTTTAAAAGTTACTCCAAAATTCGCTTGAGGATGAAATGGAACTAATGTCTTTAATTTAATTACAAAATTAAATTCAGGGCTTTCAGCTTCCATTTTTGAAACATGGTTAGAACTGTGTAGTGAAAAAAAAATATTTTAAATTGATTAATTTATAATATTAATGCTCTGTAAATTTACATTGAGCACTATTTTGTAAAAATAAAAATATCTATAAGAACACTGGATTATATATCTTACTGTTCTTTCTCTCTCTCTCCTTCTCTCTCTCTCTCTCTTCATATATATATATATATATATATGATCAGTTGAGTTTGATTAGGATTTACTATTTATTTATTAGAGGCTTGTATAGAAAAGGGTGGAGTAATTTTTAACTAGAAGGTGGGACAAGGTAATTTAACAATATTTGTTAGCCAAGGATGAAGATTTCAATCCTTGGAATGATTTGCATTAACAATTTCCATAAAGGGCTTCTGAAAGATTGGAGAGCATAGTTAATGTGAACTATCCAATTTCCATGGTCTATAAAACAAAGAACAGAAAATAATCACTATAAATAAATTCAAGATGGAAATTTTCTCTTATCAATGAGAATATCAAACTGTGGTATGTGTCTTTTTATCAACACTTTAGTAAGAAGATGGGGACACGTTTGTCCAAAACTTATTTTAACAATGCATTTATAACTCTTAAATTAGTCAAATAAAAAAAAAACTTTTATCATATGGTCCCATTCTTGTACATATAGCATTTTCTGAAAAATTACAATTTTGCTTCCTTTATTGCTTTTTTAATTTTTTATTAGAAGCACAGTTACCTCCCCTATTATCTGAACATATCCTTGATTCTGCATCCAAAGGTATGTAATGTTTCATTCTAACTACTTCCCCATTTTCATAATGATGTTATGATTTTCTGTCATCTTTTACAGTTGAAATATTGCAGCCTTTTTGAAGTCATTCTTCAGACTCCATCTTGAAAAAGTCTTCCCATCATATTTCATTTCTCTTTCTCAAGAAATGCACACCAAATAAAATAAAGGTACCACCCAAGAATTTCTATTAAAAAATTCAATACATATATATATATATATATATATATATATATATATATATATATATATATATATATATTGAATTCAACACTCAGAGGTGACAGGCTGTTTCATGCTAGATGTAATCGAGTGTTGGGTTTTTCTTGACTATTTATATATACAGATCAGTGGTGCATTGTGGGTCATCCAATCTGGCAATTATTTTGGCAGGAGTGGTTTGTTTATTTATTTATTTGGGTTAATTTATTTTAATTGTCTTTTTATTTTATATATTTATTAATTCTTTTTGGTTTTGGATGTGTTATTAATGTAGTAAAAAACTTTTTGAGATTTGTTTAGGTCGTTTATTTAATAGTTTGTTTTGGTCTGAGAAGATAATTAAAGCTATTTTTTGTCCAATTTTTGGATTGATTGCTGTAATCTATTTTGTTATTTTTTTGGTTGGAGTAGTTTTTAATTTGTTTATTATTTGATTGACTTATTTGGATTGATTATTTTTACTTGTTTTTGCTTATTTATTTTTATTTGTTTTAATGGTTATTTTAGAAGGAGCAGTTTGTTAATTTGTTTATTTAGATTGATTTATTTTACTTGTTTTTTCTTATTTATTTATTTTTTACTTTGTATATTTTTATTTATTCTTTTTGGTTTTTGATTTTTAAGTAATATACTAAAAAAAAAAATTACTATGTTACTTAAAAATTGAAAACCAAAAAGAGTAAATAAAAATATACAAAATAAAAAATAAATAAATAGAGCCGAGTCTGTCCTGCTATTTATCCATTTCTGGTGGGAAGAAGAAGATGATTCATAGCTTTCCCAAGGGTATAAGCACATAAATGAATGTAATGGATATGACTGGAATTTTACTCAGCTCTCCAATTTCTCAATCCAAGCTGCTATCCATTACTCCACCATGCGTCCTTTTTTTTTTATTATTTTTATATTGAAAAAACCAAAAAAGAAATGATATGCAAAAAAACACCCTGCATTATTTAGAAAAATTATTCTGAATGAATATATCAAAAATAAATGAGACATTATCCTTGTATTGATGAGCTGAGTTTGAGAGCAATCATTACAAGTTTTACCTGAAATAACATTTTACAATGCGGAAGACAGCTGCCATATTAAAAAAAAAAATCAATCAGTGAAAATCTTTTGAACCTACTTGCTTATATTATTTTGAACCTACTTAGTTATTTGATATGGAACATAATGAAAATATTTTGTATTAAAAAATAATTGTAATCGGTAATGAAAAGTGAATAGTTTATGACAATATTATATACCTTGCTATTCACACCAGCATGATCTAATTGGCTGTTATGCATAGAGTTATTCAGTTGTATCATCCAACCTTTTTCAGGTGTGTATGTCAGTGAACTAGGAAACCTTGGAATGTTGAACCTAACCCTTAATTCAACCTGTGCTTGTAGATTGTTCTAATTTCTAACTTTATAAGCTGAACAAATTTTTGGATATGTTATCATGAGCCATTAGTCAAGCCATTTCATAGACTAAAGATTTGCTTAGATTTTTAGTTATATTTTCTGTTCATACTGAAAGGGGAATGAGAATCATCTAATGTTGTGGACTGAATAAGTGTTTAGTTCCAAACTTCCAAGAAGGTTACCTAATATGATAACATATATAAATGCTGGGGGGTATAATGGCTGAAACGCTGTGAATATAACAAACAAGATGAGCATATGCTTCTGAATAACAATGCATATAATAACAATTGCACATTTCAAAACTTTCAGCATAAAAAAGAACTTTATACCAATATAGAACATAAGAGATCCTGAGACAAACAAAATAAACCCTCACTATCATACTAAAGGCCAGCTTCATTTAAAGAAAGTGATGGTATGCTGACATTAGAATTGAAAGAGAATCTTCTACTATGAACTTTTCCAATACATTTAAATAGTTACTGCCTCCAGGTAGCTCAATTGAAGACATTTGTCTTGAAGTCAGATTGGCCTTATTTCACTATGGATGCTAGGGAATATATCTCATATCAGTTAACTCTATCAACTCTATCTCCCACTGAAACAGAGTATATGACTCTGTTGCACAATTCCCACCAGGGATTGAGCTCCTAATTAGCAGGTGATTAGATTTATATAACTACTAGTTAGATTCAATTAACCAATGCTTTCTACTGAGCCAAATGTTCTGCAGGATACATGTACTACTAATTACAACAGATACCTAAATGAGGTTGAAATGATATGATGACAACAACCAAGATAAGGATACTAGTTCAAGTAAAATCTGTGTAATGTAATAGCAATAATACCAATAATAAATAACTTGATAATACACCAGGCATTGTTCACATGGTTTAGGATTTTAATTTATTAGAGCTGTTAACATGTATATGTTTTGGCTTGGTAAATTAAGATAAGCTACAGTATATATCACACAGATGAGCTTATCTGATGCCTAAACTTAACCAGTTTTGGTATGTCCTCCTCTTTTTGTTAAGTTTGAAGGATGAGACTTTGAAAGCAACTGAGGAGTCAGATCTATATACTTGGGAACACCTTCAATCAGAGAGCATCTGAATGGACTGTTACTCGATCTGAAGGTATTTCAAACTGGACACCTAACCTGCAAGGTTATGTTCTGCTTTTATCAAAGCCTGTTACACTGCAGCCTCATCTGATTGGTAGTTGGTTGCAAGTGAAGGAAATTCATGCCTTTTCCTTGGGTATTAGTGCTAAATGAGCACACAGGCAGCTGTAGCTGACTGTCAATAAAATGGTTTGAAGAGATGTGAACAGCTAGTCATGAATCATAACCTTAATGTTTGGGGACAGGTATTATGCTGATGACATAGATATACATAGTTGGTCTTGATCATGAGTGAAAACTCAACATTTTTTACAAAATGAAGGGTGTAAGATAAACCTTTCCAATTTCTATCTGAATTTCTAGGATGAGGAGTTATCATTTTTTATACTATTTACATTTGGACTATTGTCCTCATATTTTAAGTTTTTTTATCATTAACAACAATAAAAAATGTGTTTGCAATAGTCCAAATGTAAATAGTGTAAATAAAACCTTTTCAAATCATAAACTATGATCTGGAATGAGAGTAGTAATCGTATATGCCTTGAATGCATTATAAGAATTCAGAATATGAAATTTGTAAATACAAAACTTTTCAATAACCTCTCTGTATGGATCAGTGAGAGCAAATATAGTACAGGAAATAAGGAATTTGAACACACGAAAGATTGCACTAAAGACAGTTTTTTCCAACACAGCAACATACTACAAAATTAACCTGAGGACATTTGGATGTGATGCATGTACCTGATATATTGAAACCAACAAGGATGAGATGACAACATCAATTTCAAAAGAATCAATGAATAATATTCTTCTTAAAATGATCAATATGGCTGCCACTTTTATAAAGATATGAATAGAAATTACATGACAAAATAACTATCATCTTGTCACTTTTTAGCCAGGTGATGCTATGCACATTGTTCTCTTAAAGAAAACACTTTTCTCAGAAAGACTAACAGAATGATGAGCATATTTTTTTCATAGTGCCTCTAGTAAAAACTTTAAGCAATATTATACATGTAACACCTCAAGTAATCTTTGTATATATTCTTTGCTGATGGCAATATGATTTCTTTTAATGATTTTCAATACAAAAAGTACATATTGCATATTGAATAGTTTTAGCTAAAATTTATTTTTGTTAAAAATATTTTCTGAATAATTATCAAATTTTGTCTTCTATACAAGATAATTCTAGGCAGATAATTAGTGTAGAGGTAAAGTCAGTGGTCATTTGTAAGAAAAACCCAAAACTCTCTCTCTCTCTCTCTCTCTCTCTCTCTATATATATATATATATATATATGTGTGTGTGTGTTTGTGTGTATATATATATATATATATATATATATATATATATATATTTATTCTTATTATCTCAGTAGGCCAAAACTTGATTTGCCTGTAAGTTTTAAGTTATATTTTAAACATTGTTTTATATATATATATATATAATTAGTTCTACAAAAAAAAAAACTCTACGAAACAGCATCAGCTTCATCTTGGTACTTGGTATGTATGAACTCTCCAGGATAACAACTCAGCAGTAGAAAGAAAAACAGCTTTGGTTGCATTGGAGCTAAAGAAGTACAACATTGATATAGCTGCACTGAGAAGTAAACATCAGTCGAATAAATGAAACGAGAAAGCAAAATAATACATCTAACAGTGTTCCTGATGCACTTCGATACAATACATTTTCCTGTAATGTTTGCAGTCTTTTGTGCAACTCTCAAGCTCGTCTCAAAAATCTTGTCCATCATAGGCATGCAGATAATTAGTTTGTAGTTATCGGAACCTCATACGTCAAACTTGATGGGAGAATTCATCATATATATGAGAGAGAGAGAGAGAGAGACAGTGTATATATAAGAATCAGCAATGCATGTTGACTTGGTTTCATGTCTCATTGTAATCTTTAATTCATGTATCAAAAACTCTTCAAAATAATAAATAAAATTAATTAAGTTTCCTTGTTGAACATTTTTTTAACCCTTACAAAGCTTCAGTTCTATACAGAACCCTTTCAATCCTAGTTCCAACCCACCAGTGTCACATTCCTTTCAACTTCTAACAGTGACCCTTTATAGTGTTATACCATGTACTTTAATCCCTCAGATGTCTATATATAGAGTCTGCTAAATGAGTAATGACACATAGTCTGAAGAGTATACCAAGGCATTAAATTAATTTCCATATAATGTTGATTAATATGTCCACAATGTCATTATATGTAAGCTCATTATATCTGATACTGAACACTCTTCCTTCATAAATATAGCAAATTTTAAATGCTATATATATTATTCTAGCATGTGACAAATCCTTTCAAGCTGTAGATATTTATGGTTCTCCACAATTCTGTTGCCATTAAGCATCTCTTTGCACCTTCTTGGTCTCACGTGTTCCACTGACCTGAGGTGAAACAACAGCATTGAATCAGTAGTTTTTTCTACCACAAGTTGGTTGTCTGTATTGTACCAGAAGGTTTTTCTCACCCGAGTCCATCCTTCTAATCTACAAATCTACCATTTGTCCTGCATCGGATACTGTTGCCATATATGGTCTGGTGCTCCTGCAGTTCATCTCAAAACCCTTGACAAAATACAGAGACAGATGTACAATGAGATAGGTCCTGATCTGGCATCTCATCTACAGTCACTTTCTCACAGACATAATGAGGCTTCTCTCTGTCTTTTCTACAAATATTTTCATGGCAACTTCATAACGAGCTACTTTCATTGGTGCCCCATCTGCATGAATTCAAGCGTGCTACGAGGTTGGCATCTTGGTGCCACCTTTTTACTGTCGAAACAGTTAAATGTAACTACCTCTTCTACTCCAACAGCTTCTTCTCTTACACTTCCTGCCAGTGGAACTCCCTTCCTCCTACTTGTTTCCCTGATAGCAATAATCTTCAAATTTTCAAATGTAATATCAATTGGCATCTTCTGATGCCTTGATCTTGATCCCCGTTCTTCTTTATCCTTTCCTCAAACAACCCTCTTTACTCTTGCTCTCACTCTCTGTAACCCCTTGCATGCTGGTGGTACTCCCATCTTGCTTGGGGTGAAATGCTTAAAGAAAAAAAAAATCAAACTTTTGGCTATTCATCATCCCTCTTTACACAAAATTTTTAAGCATGTTTGCTGTCCCTTAATTCTGTAGAATTCAGTACGTCCTGTCCTGTAAGTGTTTAATTCTCTCAGTCCTCTTTCCTCATTACATGCCCAGAAATTTCAACTCATTCTAACTCTAAGCAGAAGTTTCCTTGGCATTTACTAGCAACTGTATTGCCTTTTCTCCAGTCAAAATTTACGATGATGTTAAAGTGCTCAGAATAATGAAACCTCTGAACAATTTTTACATTTAGTCCCAAAAATAAAATATCTGTATGCATACAAGATAAACATAACAAAAAAGTAGCTTGTCAGTCTTGTTTAATGAAACATGTATTAAAGAGTAATTGCTGCCCCAACACACAACTATATAGACTTAATATCCAGCTACTCTCATTTTCCATGTATAACCAGGCAAACTAGCAAATCCCTGTTGTAGAAACCTGCTCACTCATTTGTGTTTTATCAACACTCTCAGAATTAACAGTGATTTCTAATGTAATTATGCTAAGTGAATCTTAGTTACAGGTTCTGAGAGTGATCACATAATCTGGCATGATCAAAAGTTTGAACAACTTCATCAAAATGACTTCTGACTTTGTCCTAGCACAACCACTGATGGCTTTCACAGGATCTGGTTGTGGGGAAAATTGTGAAAATGGCCTACCTCGGAAACGCCCGCGAATCTGTGCATCGTGCAAACTTCGATTGTTCAACAATAAAAAAAACCAAAATGGCGGTGCCCATGTTTTATGCCGGGCGGTCTTGGACAGTTAACACAAAATCTCGTTTCGTCATTTGCATGCAAATTATGGTCGGTTCTCAGCTGTATAAAGCAAGCGTTTTTTTTTGTTTCTGGGCACTGAGTTTTTTGCTCATGAGAAGGTTGGACGTGTGACACTATTTTGTCAGTTACCCTCCTCGTGTTTCCTATCTGCTATTATCAATTGAGTCGTTGCTTTACCACCACACTGGTTTACCCAATTTCACTCATGGTATGGTTTTCAGGCACTTTCCAAAAAGTGTCACATGCTGGAATTGATTCCCAAGACAGATAACATCAAGAACTCACCTTATTGACAAATCGACCATGGTGAGATTTAAACCTGGAAAAAAAGTGAACATTCCAACCACTCCCTGTAATCATTTGTGCAAATGGAAATTTGATTAGATGTGTTTAATAACTCCTATTCATGATATAATCACTTACATAAACAGCTACTAATTAATAGCTTGGAACATTACCAGCTTGTAATAGAATATTCAACAAAAGAATGTTCGCTAAGAAGTCTGCTTTGATTTTAACTAAAAAATGATGTGGCCAAGTTTTTAAAATACAAGAAAGCTGAAAAAACAAATTCATCATTATTTTTAAAAATAAGATTCTCAAGGTTTGAAATTAAAACCAAAAAAAATTTAGCTGGAGTAAACAGTCTTTGTAAGAAAGCAAGAATATAAAAAGTAGCATTAATATATGAAAAGTAATCTGATCTTTCATTAAACCTGATTAAAAAAAAAGCAAAGCAAAGTAAAAATCAATTATATTTGATCAATTCCAGACATTTACATAAATACACATACACACACACACATAAAATCATTGAAACACAATTTTTTTGTTGGCATTTCTCAAGAAATTCAATCTTTAAGGTAATTTTTAAAAATGCTTTCCATGACATTTGTAGGTTTCATCTTTACTTATTTTCAGAAATTTTCATTGTTATTATTTGACTAGCATAGTACCTATCAAAAATGATGAGATTACTTATATATGGATCAGTATGGTAGCCAGAAAGAGGAATAGCCTAAAATGCAAATTAAAAACTGGAGATACCAAAAGCAAACAAGTACAAAAATTTAAATATCTGGGAAATGCTTTAACAGATGATGGAAAGTGTGACACTGAAATCTGAAGATGCATTGGAATAGCAAAAAATTGCCTTCTAAAAGCTAAGCAAAGTATTAAGAAAAAGAAACATTTCATTAGAAACAAAGAAAAGAGTACTGAACTGTTAGGTAATATCAATCCTCTTGTATAGCAGCGGATGCTAGGCAATCTCCTCGCAGATGAAGAAGAGATTTGAAGCATCAGAAATGTCATTCTACAGAAGGATGCTGAGAATAGCATGGACCAAAACATGTAAGCAACAACAAAGTTCTAGAAAGAATAAAAACAAAAAGCACGATTATAGTTAACATCAGGAAGAGATCAGGAAATTATAAACCCCTGATGTGATGTTGGCCATATTTTTCTTTCTAACTACATCTCTGTCTTGAAAGTGGTGGTAAAGCTTTTAGTATTGGAGACAATTAGTTTATTTTCAAATTTTGTTGATAGAATGTTGGAGTTATGTAGTTTGTGTTTTTGTTGTCAAAAATGCCTGTTCTCACTGATGGTTCCGACATTTTTGGACTTGTGGACATTGTATATTGGTTTTCTGGCATTGCGATGTGAGGTAGTGAAGAAGTGTAAATATTTTATCAATGTATTTCTCTTCTTCATCTAGGTATTCCAGGCTGCATATTCTAAGTGTTCTGAGGTAAAACCCTGTGATTAAACCTGATTTTACTTTTTGGCTGTGGTGGGAATAGAAATTGATTAAATCATTTTTTTACAAAAACAACAAACAAATAAATTGCCTAAAACACATGCTACACAACCTTCTCACCCGCAGATGGAAAGAACGTCATTAACCTGAATCTTGTTCACAATATCTCTAGTGCTAAACATTCTATCGCAGACTAAGTTTTGGCTTAAAATTCGCAAAAGGAATAAGAAAAGAAGGCACCCTAACCACATTAACCAAAAACCATACATTTGACTACACAGGCTTTGAAAAAGGGTTTCATACAAGGTATCATAGCTGCGGAAGAAACAACATTATCTAGAGGATACCTACTGGCACTAGAAAAACTGTCTAAGAGTAAAAACATAATTATAACCACATCCGATGAAGGAGATGTAATAATCCCATCATGGGCACCAACAACTACATTGAAAAATTAGAATCCCTCTTAAATTATGATTTCTGATTAAGTTTAAATCATAGTAAAATGTGTTAAATTCATGAAGGTTTCCTATTTGTTCCTTATCCTATCATATATATATATATATATGAAGAAAAATATATACGGAAAAAACAAACAAAAATCCTTATATACAATTTATACTGTTTTAATGTTAATATGTCAACGTCGGACATTTCGGTCTAATAAAACCATCTTCAGGACATATTCATAAATTATATGTTTTCTTCAAACTGTCGGATCTATATCCATATATTTGCTTACATATATATATATATATATATATATATATATATATATATATATATATATATACACACACACACACACACAAAAATATATATATATATATATATATATATATATATATTCAAACATTGTTAAATGTAACAGACAACAAATGTCTATTATGTTTGATCATGAGCCATTCTAAACTTCATATAGTTTCTTTAATTTTGGGAGAAAATTTGGGGATAAAATTATCCAATATTTGGATATTTTTTATTATGCTGTTCCTTGATCTAAGTTTTTGACTCACATGAGCCATCTTCAGAGTGGTTATACGGACATTTTAACAAAGACATTCAACATCAAAAACAATATTCTGTTGACATAGAAGATAGCTAAGCAATGATAAGAGTCAGGGAATAGCAGATGCAGGTCGTATGAAGCAGTTCTATGACATTGTACCATATGAGAGAACAAAATATTAACATGGGAACCATATGTCATGATGCATTGTAATGTGTTGTGACTAGTTTGAAATGTAATTTTGTTGAATGTGGGTTACTTTGTTTTAATGTGGATGGCTTCTAATATCTGCAGGTTCTTTTTACTGTATGTATTTGTGAGTAAAACAAAACAAGCCATTATCCATTTCACCACCTGCACAACTAACCTTACAGCACCTCATATTCTCAAGCGGTCACCCATCTAGGTACTGACCAGGTTTGATATTGCTTAACTTTGCTGATCAGGTGAGAATTGGTGTTTCAACATGATATGATCATAAAGAAGAAAAAGGGAATTCTTTTATTAATGTTAGGTTCATGAGTAAAGTTTAGAATAGATTATTCCAAACATCTTTCTTTGAGAAATCTCTGGCAACAAAAATTGTCTAGCATGACTCAGTGAATCATATTTCCATCAGCAGACTTAGCAATTGATTCAATAAACTCAATCCATTTGATGTCAGTGGAAAACATGAGACCAAGAAGGTGCAATAAGTTGCTCTCCTGGAGGTCAGCATCAGCCATGATGACAGAAGACAAAAATGGTTCTCTCTGATAAGACAGACTGTTTTTAATAGTACTTTTAATTTTGCAAAATAACTAATGTTATAAAATAAAATAAGACATATCTCAGCTGATTTACAGGCAAATACTCAAGAGCGAGAACCGGATGTGAACGGGACAAAGCCCCGTCACAAAATGACTATGACACGTGTTCTGGTCGAAAAATAAAATAATATTTAAAGTGCTCTATTTTTCGTCCAATAAAAATGCTTCCCTCCTAATTATACTCACTTCGTTTTTCGAGCCTGTTAAGTCATAAAAAAACACTATAAAAGGGGTCACACGGAAGTTCAACAGGCAGTCCACAGGTGACCCGTGAACAGACCTGTCACGGTCATCAGCTGTCAGCAGGAGAGCATGAACCACTGTCAACATGTGTGAACTACTATGAGAGATCGACCTAGATCTGAAGCCGGCTTATGAACTTTACCACAAGGTAGCTGTCCCAAACCCACACGTTCCTGTTGAAATAAACCACGTAAATCTATTTCTGCTGTTGTCGTATTTCTTTCTTGCAACCATATGCTTGTCTATAACACTAAGAAAACATAAGCATGAAGAATTGGGCAAGAAATGGTGGCATAATGACTGCAGATTGTGTCTCACTTAATTATTAAAGTTTCAGTGAAGAAAATGATCAAAGCAATATCCATGAAAGACAGATTCATACAGTTGGATTCAAGTTCAAATCTAATCAGAATTTTTTTCTAATTGTTAAGAATTATTTATTACTTGCCTGTGCTTGGTTCCAACTGTCCTTGTCTGGTCAAGGTCTTTGTTTCTTTATGATTTTAAGTTGATCTGGAAATTGTTGTCTTACTTGTGTAATGATGTTTTCAATGGCTCTGCTTGCAATCAACTAAGAATGAGCTCTGCCAGATGAAAAAATAAAAGAAATAATTAATAATCAAAAGATATGGAGAAAGATTTATGGTATTGGGATTACCCACACCTTCTCTGTCACGAAATCCACTAGCTTATGTAGAGATTTCCGTCTCCTAGATTAATTGCCAAAGGTGGCTAAAGAACCCAGTCTGCCCTATTATTTAACTTATAACTAGGAGGTTGTATTTGGAGGCTAATTATCTTTTCCTGTTTAGCTTGAGTAAGAAAATATTTGCAATATTTCAATAGTTTTCACACAAAATTCAATTTCTTAATATTTGAAACAGAACACAAATATTTTGAATGCTAATAGCAAAACCTGCCAACTATGCATAGAAGAAAAATCACAAATAATCATTTTCAAAGACCAAGTTATTATAATCATAAAATGTCTTTCAAGAGAAAATGCAATGCTAACAATACTATACTTTCTAAATATATATGTGATCTAAAACCAGACTAAAAATAAATGCATATAAAATATATGAAAAATAAAAATTAAAAAGATAAAAATTATGATTTATCCATTTATTTTTATCTTGTAATATAAACTCTAATTATGCTATATATGTGATAAAAAATATAGTATTAAGGTATGCTATATTATAGGTAACAGTGCTCAATATCAAGGATAGAGTGTATATTTATAAAACTGGACAGTGATATCAACACTGAGTGGTGACAGTCTATGTCTTGCTTGAACAGAATTCTCAGGCCAGAAAATCACATTCAAGAATAAAACAGACTGTCACCACTTGGTGTTGAACTCAGTGTCCAGTCACATGTGCGTGTGTATGTTAGGCAAAAAGATTTTTAGTAGATTAGTGTAATCAAGAAACAGTTGTTTGAATAATGCAAAATCTTAGTTTGTGCAAAAAATTCTGAGTATGAATGTACAAAGTTGTGTATTTGGCAGTAACCCCTTTTTAATACATGCTTCATTGAAGAGAACTGACATGGTACATTTGTTTAGTTTTTTATGACATTCTTCTTATGAATCTACAAGTGTCTTCTTTTCTGGACTGAATGATTGTAAAAATTGTCTAAAAGTTTGTTGGTTCCAAATGCTTGCAACTAAACTATTAGTCCTTTCCAAGAATTTTTATTATACTACTATAATAAATGGTGAGAAAGTGTTGATGATATTACAAACATTTCTGAAAGTAGAGATATATTTCATTTCCAAATATACCCAGGAAATTGTGGCTGTATTCATAATGTTATGAAGGGTTGGTTTCTTGATTTTATAATAATGTATTTCTATCAGTTTTCAACAATTTTACAGTGGGTGGTTTGTATGACATTTATATTCTTAACAAGTATGTTGTATGTTGTGGGTGGTAGAATTCCATACTTGTTTAAATGTGTCCATATTGATCTCTGGTTGGAGAGATATAGCATCACTCATCTTGATAGGCAGTTGATAGTGCATTCAATATAATTATTTATGGGTTTGTTCTTTATCCAGATCCTAATTCCCTATAGGATGTCTGAAGTCATAAATAAGGTTAGTCTGGTATAGTTTTGATTTCATCAGTGAGATATTATTTCTGATAATCAGCTTATATCATTTCTGTCTAGATTTCTAGCATGAAGAATTATCATTAATTATTGTTGTCCTCATCTTGGTTGTTGATGAGGACAACAGTCTGCATGTAAATAATATAAATAATCAGATTTTAGCAATTCTGTAGACATAAGGCCAAAAGTATTGAGCACCCAATGCAGATTCAAATCACTACTCGCTTGTAACTGATCTAGAGAGATAAGTTTGCTAATCTTTACGCCATATCAAAGTGTGCAAATAATTAGGTTATATGCTGGTAATTTTTTGTAATAGATAATTTGATATTTTTAGTTTGTTCATCAAGAGTGGTGAATGTTCCTTAAAAGGTATGAACAAAGACTTACTTTGTGATCTAAAACCTGACTAAAAATAAATATATATATAAAATATAAATATAAAAGAAAGATAAAAATTAAAAAGTTAAAAATTATGGTTTCTCCTTTTATTTTTATCCAATAATATAAACTGTAATTATGGTCTCTCTCTCTCTCCATATATATATATATGATAAAAAATAATATGCTATATTTATGGGTAAATGTGCTCAATATAATGGATAGTTCACACATGAGCTATCCCTGATACTGAGTATTTTACCCATAAATATAGCATACCTTAATACTATATTTTTTATCATATATATGTGTATTTGAGAAAACAGGATGAATTTTGAATTTGCTATAAGGTGCTGACCTCATACATATAAAGACTGAAAAATGAGGTCAACACCTTATAGCAAATTCATCCTGTTTGTAATATGTAGATGGTTACAATAAAATATATTACTGCTATTGTCTGGGAATTATGTTGTTATTGTTTAGTTAACATTTTTATTACTTTAAATGTTATTTTAGTGGATACCCATTTTTGAATAGAATACCACTTTTTTTTTTTTTTTAAACAGGGTTTGTTTCATCTACTGACCTGCACATTTGAGAAAATTTGTTAAGGAAAATATGCCCTCCAACAGGATCTGAACCTACATCCCCCTGTGGAAGGAACAACCATCTGATCCAGCATGCTTTAACCAATTCAGCTATGATTAAAAAAAAAACAATGTGCCATTCCACTCAAATATGATTAACTGCTAAAAATAACATCTGAAATAATAAAAATATATCACATTAAACTAAAAAAATAATGAATTCTTTAGAAAATACACAATATATTCAATTTATTTAAAACATATTTTAGTTCTATTAGCAAAATGTTTTTTTCAGCACTAAAAATAAAACTGCCAAACAAGTATAAACTTTGCTCATGTAGATATTTTTTGCATACTCAAGGAAAAGGCATAAATCCAAAACTCCCTATGTTTTATGACATCACTTATCTTGCCTATGGACTTGTCCCTAGCATTTATTTTTCAGTAGACTTGGAAAAGGTTGAGTACTAAAGAAATTCATAAAAAAAAGAAAGAAAAAGAAAAACCTTATCAGCCAAGGTAACCAAATAACTCCAACATCTATTATCAACCTTGACTTTCACCCGTTAGTCTAAGGGGTTAAAGTAACTAAAATCCAAATGTTTATGGATGGTCATAGACAGCAAATCTTCTGACATTCCTGGGAGCAATGACCTCATTAATTTAAAAAGAGGGCACAAATAGAAATAGGTTCAAATCATAAGCTCCTTTGCAGACAAACATCGGAGAAAACAATGTGATCTGTCTGTGAAAAAAACTCCAAGACTTATAGATATCTCATTTTGAAAAATAGAATTTGTAAGAACAGAAGTAATGAATCTTGAACATTTTCACTATATCCCCATTGAACAGTGCAGAGAAGTTAACTGCTTTGTGCTGCTTCTAGGCAAACTCACTCTCTCTCATTTTCACAATACACCATCACCAGATGTGTCTGCTAAAGACTATTAATTCTGATTATATGAACACAAACTGTTTTCAGATCTGTACAAATCAGATTTAGATCTAATTCAATCAGTTTCTTAGAAATATTGTCCCAATCCTGGGATTTTCATTCAATAATGTTTGTTATTTACCTTAAATAGAAGTTGTTGTGTGTGTTGGTCTTTGAGGGCAGACAGACAATTTTTCTTTTCATTTTTTAGAGAAGCACCAACTACACCATGTTTTCACATCAAATTTTCTTCTCATCACCACATAAATATTTTTCTAACTCTGAGAAAACTAAAGTGAAATTATTTTCCTATTATTAAGTCATGCCACGCATGATACACATTTAGGCAATCATGTATTTTTTGATACCAGACTGATGAGGCAGATTTTTTCCTGTAGTAGGTTGCCATTTCTTTCTGCAGTAGATCAGTTGCCATGCTAGGCTATGAGAATCCAGTCTGTCCTGCTATTTACCCTCAGCTAGAGGGAAGAAGAGGATTCATACCTTTCCCAAGAGTATTAGCACATAAGTGAATGTAATGGATTCGACTGAAATTTGAACTCGGCTCTCCGATTCCTCAATCCGAGCTGCTATCCATTACTCAACCAATCCAAAACTTGCAAACTTTGCTTGGAGGAAAAAATAGCTATCATTACCTTCCTAGACCAAAATAAATAAGTAAATAATAAACAAATTAACAAACCATTATGACCAAAATACTAGTTAGACTATAAAAATCAAACCGAAAATCGAACGAAAAACGTAACTCTTATATAACGATGAAAAAATACTACGTTACTTAAAAATCGAAAACTGAAAAGAGTAAATAAAAATATACAGTATAATAAATAAATAAGAAAAAAACAAGTAAAATAAATTCATCTAAATAAATAAACAAACAAACCGATCCCAATAAAGTAACCGTTAGTAAAAACAAATAAAGATAATCAATCCAAATAAATAAATGAAGTAATAAACAAATTAAAAACTGTTCCCGCCAAAATAATAGTTAGAATAAACTACAACAATCAACCCCAAAATTGAATATATAGCTTTAATTATCTTCCCAAACCAAAACTATTAAATAAGCGATATAAACAAATTTTTACTATGTTAATAAAACACTGATTAAAATAAAAATAAATAAATATATAAGATAAGAAATAAAAATAAAAAATAAAAAATAAAATAAATAAAAACAAGCAAAATAATTTAACCCAAATAAATAAATAAATAAACAAACAACTTCTAGCAAAATAACCGCCAAAAGAGACTACACACAATACACCAATGACCTGTATATATAAATAGCCAAGAAAAAAACAACATTCGTGACCTGACGATTGCATCTAGCATGAAATAGACTGTTGCCTCTAAGTGTTGACCTCAATGACTTTTATATATATATATATATATATATATATATATATATATATATATATATATATATATATATTAATAAATATACGTGTTATCCCACACCATTTGGACGATTCAGAGTTTCATGCCAAATGTATTCTTCAGGTGCTAAATGTGTACATATGTATACTATATAGCTGTCATATAACATTAAGCATGATTTCAATAATACCAGCACTTTTATGTTCAATATATATATATATATATATATATATATATATATATATATATATATATGCCCTATATAAAAAATAATTTTAGCTGGCAATTTGAGTTTATGGTATATGTATATTTTTTATCGTATGTTGCCAAAGTTTTTTCCAAAACTTCTGTTTAAAAATATCTATGTACTGAAAAGTTGAAATTTTTGCTCAGGGGCAAGTTGAAGAAAATAGAAGCAAAATTTAAATATTCTGTATTTTGAGCTCAATCTCTTGGCCAGCCAGGCAAGAAAAATACACTGACTTCTTGAAGGAGTTAATTTTCATTGACAAGAACTGACAGATTAGGGTTTTGAAATTTCATAACAAGGATACTAGACATGAAATGAATAGAAATGAGAACATCATATACTGTTAGCTGAATAAAGTATTCTACTTGATAATCCTCAAAGGTTACCAAATTTAAGGGATACCTGAGAGAGGTCAGATGTTACTTTTGACAAAACCTTGTGGTAACAACAACAAAGATGAAGAAAATGATCTGAAAGAACCAATGCAATGAAGTAACAACAACTCTTTCTTATGAAGGCAACAAAAGTAATCTAAAAGAATCTATATATATTTGTAAAAACATCCTGTCTCATGCTAAAGGCTGGAGTGTAAAGTAAGGGAAGCACTGTGATAAAGACAACAAAGATGAAGAAAATAATCTTGATGAACCAATATATATTAATAACAACACCCCATTTCAAATTAAAGGTAACAGAAACAGTATGATAAAGACAACAAGGATAAGGAAAATAATTTCTGTCAGAATTTCTGGGATTTGAAGTTATCATTATTTACACTATTTACATGCACACTATTGTCATTATCACAGCATTTTGGTCATTGTGCTCTATGGGGCAATATCTTAGTGGATTCAAGCAATGGTTTGTAAATTTGGTGACATAGTATATCTGAGTTCAATCACTAGGCCATAAAGTATTTACTTGGACTTGTGGAAACAGAACGCACAATAACTGAACTTTACTAAAAATAGCAACCGGACAAAATATCTCTAGACATTAAAAGTGGAAAGAGAATTGTTTAGCACCTTAGATTAAATAAAAGGTTCAGTTTGGAATTTCCTGTAAATTATCTGGATTTATATACACTTGAAGGCACAAGGCCGAAATATTGTGATTACAACAAAGATGAGGACAAGTTTGCATATAAATAGTGTAAATCAGAAAAAGAATCTGCAAAAAAAAAAACACAATATATACTACCAACAAAATCTAATCTTGTCTGAAACTAAAAGCTGGAGAGTACAGTGAATGAAACATTTTGATAAAGACGACAAAGATACGGAAAATGATCCATAAGTATCAAAATATAGTAGCCAATTTATCCTGTTTTGGTCAAATGAACAGGTTTTTCTCTGATTTTTTTTCTTTGCAGCATTTGTGTGTTCTCTCTGTTTCCATCTTCTCTATTTGAAGAGAATCTTAGGTATTAACATCAGCCAACAGAGCTTCATTATCCGTCAAATTCCTCCAGATATATTTCTTATATTTAATCCGCTTTGTATATCCTGTTGTTTTGAAGAAAGAACACCTGTTTATTACCAGGAGTATATTTTACAGAGAACAAATAAAACATCTTTTTCTCAGTAAAATGCTTGCTTACTCTGTCAGTTAGTTACAATATACTTGATGCTCCAATAAATTCTAACAGCTCCTATTTGTGTGCAGTAAAATAATGGCTGTAATTCTCCCCAGATCTGCTTTAATGACTGACTCTAACAAAAAAAAAAAAAAAATAAATAAAAAATGTTGTCGTTCTCACAAATTAATTTTGTATCTCAAAACTTTTTCAAAAGACTTCCAGAGAAATCTAAGAGCGATTCTTTTGCTATATAGTTATTTGACTGAGTGTTTATAAATTTTAAATTTGGTAAAATAGACTATCACTATAACCATGACTTCTACTGACATTGCAAATTTTTACTTTGATAAAATATACAACCTACTATGGTTTCTACTTTAAATCAGTTGATTTAAAGAGAAATAACAAAAGAAGACTTCTACCATGATATGCCCTCATGTACAGTCACATAACTAAAAAAAAAAAAAACTTGCCAGCAGTAGTAACTCTTTTTAAAATGTCATCCTTGCTTAGAATAATTTATTAACTGAATAAAAGAAAGGTAAAGTATTGAAATCTTTTCATCATTTTAAGAGAAAGGAAATTATTTGAAGTTACCAGTCATTATTTTATACATATAAAAAGACTTTTAGTAATTAGCATAATAAACTATTTTATTGAAATCATACTAAAAGTGTCCAAATGTGGATAGAGTTAATATCAGTTAATATGAAAAAATAGAAAAATGAGTAATACAAGGATGTGGGTTCTTACCAGATTTAATTAGCAAGAAAATCCTGAGTGAACTACAAGACCTGCCAGGATTTATTATTGGCAGATAAAATCTTAACATAAGATATCAAAATGACACTGCTGAATGAATATTCAGAAAGTAAACTGAAAAACTCTTAGATAAGGTATTAATGGAAACCAATGAACTATAAGAAGACGGATGGTTATCAGCAAAAATGAGTCATTCCAAGTAGTAAACTATGTATTAGAGATGTTAAAATCAAGTATGTACTGAAATTCAACAATTTTGTTAATAGTTACATGTGGACTATTAACCTCACCTTTCTTGTTTTTATCACAATGATTCAGCTGTTTTGCCCTCCAGTATTAACCAGGTATATGCTGATCTGAGAAAATCTACAGTGAATTGTTCTTGTTCTACTGCCCATGTTTATGGATATCTCATCTAGTTATTTTGTTATTGTTAAGCTTTTTTCCAATGAGTTCAAGTACATTGCCTGGGCTAGAGATTATTATGTCACCAAATTTAGGAATCAATACATTAATCAGCAAGAACAATCAAACCTTACAGATTAAATCAAGGGTTCAGTTCAGTTTTTATGTTTTAAATTAAAAAAAAATTTAATATTAATTATAAAAATAAAAATCTAATATTAATTATAAAAATAAAAATCTAATATTAATTATAAAAATTAAATAAAAATCTAATTATTAATTATAAAAATTAAATAAAAATCCTGTATTAATTAAAGTTTTGTCAGGTTATGCTATGAGTGCTTCTAATACCATGTAACCCAATACTACCTGGTGTATAGTCATAGTCTAGTCATTAGCGAGTAAATTGAGTCCCCCACTGAGCTTTTTCTGGTGAGGTGGGTGGCTAGACACACAGCAAGATTAAAAAAATAGATCTGTAAAAGGGTGGATGAAATTTATTGTATAGTCAATGGTCATTTAACACAATGGGGTAAACTGAAATGGCATCACTGGGTACAGGGCTTCCTAGATAGAATTCAATGACCAGTGTGGAAGGTTCCCCTAATGGAATCAATGGCCATGTATCCATACCCAAGATGGCGCCAACAACTTGGAGGACATTGACTGTTGTTTGACCTGGAGAAAGATGGGCCTTGCTAGGACTACTTGCCCAAGACATGAATAAAATATCTTTCTGGCTTTCAACCCAAATAGGTGAATAGAATAGGTAAGGTGTTTGGCTGCACAGTGACCCTACACCTACATTCTCTCATGGAACTGAGGATGATGATTAGTTTTAGGTTTCTAAAAACATCTGGTATTATGGAAAAAAATCCTGTATAGGTTTCTACCTATGACCCACGAATATCAACCATTCTATTTTTCAGAACAGTAGGCATTAATGGGTTAATTAAAACTCTTCAATTTAATCAGACACTGAATTTTTTATCTCAAGAGAAGATGACTTAAATAACTAAATGTTAAAAGTGTATTGTGTGCAAATGAAATTGGGATTTGGCTGCTGAAACTGACAAATTGCACAAGGTTCTGATTGATGAACAATAAATTTTCTCCAACTTAAAACACAGAGTTTACAGTTTTCTTTTTTGCTTGGATTATTTATACCTCCATGAAATCTATTTTATTCAATTAAAATACATTAGAATCTTTTGGAAATGCAATTTTATTCAACTTTATATGAAGGTCACTTATCACTGTCACCATTATCGTCAATTTATCTTCTTCATGACTACAACTGCTAACAGCATTTATGTTAACAAAATTATCAAAGCTGTTATTATTTCGGAAACTAATATTATAGTTGCTTTCACAAATAAACCGAATTTTCTCTGTGTCAATCCATAATACAAGGTCTGTTCAGAAAGTAATCCAGCCATGTTTAATATCTTAAGAACTGTTTGTTCAGTGTTGATGTAACTTGACAACCAATCAGAAGAGACCTTACTGCCAATATATAAACAAACACTCACCTGAGGAGTGACTCAGTCAGCAGGAAGATGCCATTAAGTGAGCTTATGAACTGTGTGACCATCACATTTACTCTGAATGAATAGATTTGTGGAAGGTTGGGAGGCTGAAATTTGGCCTTCTAAAAAGATTCAACTCATCCGCAAAGAAAAAGTAAAGGGAACGAAGAAAGCAAATAAAGTGAGAATCCAAAATTTTTATCTTCCATATATCTTTGAGGTGACTGACAAAAATTTTTTAAATTTTTTTTAAGTCCATTTCTTAAAAAATAGTTTTCTTATGACAGGAAGCAGAATAGACACAGACATTTTTCTTAATGCCTCTTCTTATTAGTTAACTTGGACTGCTACATCCATCTGCTATTCATACTATCACATGGACTGCCTACTTAGTAAATTGGCTTTATTCATACCTAGAACACAGGCATAGTAGAAGACAAAAAATGCACATAAATATGTAACAGACAAATGTATGACTTAAAGAATATAGAATTTGTAATCAAACAATATAATAATTATATATGTGTATTTATTTATTGATTTCCTGTCCCATCTGTAGTGGGAAGAGAAATAAATCAATGTATGTTAGTAAATCTATAAGTGATTACTTCCCTTAGTCACTTTAATAATCTATACAACTAAAATATTTATCTGCATTTAGAAAAAATTATTTCCCAAGCAAAGTGAACTGTTGAATTATTCACTTTCTTTACCCCTACATTTCTTAGATTGCAGTCTTATTTGTTCAAAGCTTTCATGCAAAACACTCAGGTACTTTTGTCTATTAAGTGATCATCTTGCTTCAACTTGAAATAGGCTTTGTTGTCACCATCTTTGTTATTTTGCTGCTAATATTTTTCTTCCAAGAGATATTTCCATTTCACTGTTATATTAAACATAAAATTTTTAACATGAAAGGCTATTGAGCAAAAAGCAATTCGTATAATACCAGGAGTAATCAATGAATCATAGATACCATTGAATGTATAACAATATATAGGGGGCAGATTAATTAAATGGTGCATTGACTTCTCTTTTAGTTGTGAATTCCTTATCCACTTTATTGAATCTCAATACAGTGTATCAAGACTTTCATCTTATTGCATCTCATTATTAAAACTTTCTAACAATTTCTGTGATTTTTGATGGCACAGGTACACTAGTAACTTAATAACTATGTATGCTCAAAAGCAAAAACTTTAGTAATTAATAATGTGATAAATGTTCTAAATGCTGTGTAATTTAATTTTTATCTATCTCCTTAAAGTATAAGTTAATTAAATTCTAAGTTGGTATCTACTCAGTAGAATAATTCTACTAACGAATAATTTTCAAAAAATCATTTTTTATTATCTCAAACTGATCACTTAATAGATTATGTTCTAATCATGTGTCTGTGATACTCTGAATCTAATTTGTTTTGCCAAATCTTAATTTTTATAGATGTTTAACATTTTTCTTGACAAACATAAGATTCTTGATGTCTCATTTTTTTAGGGAAAGAAACTTAAAACAGATCACCCAGGTCTCTCTTTCATTATAATTTATATTTCATGTCACTCCTCACAATGGAAAGGGAAAGATACTGATATTTTAAACTATTGACACAATTAAGGAGATCAATGTCTCTAAGACCAAACTGGTTAAATTTCATCACCACTAATCAGACCCTGAACTACCACCAGTTATGAAGAACAGATGGGTCTCAAACACACACCTGACTCTTATATATGATCCATTGCTAAAGATGCAGGTAAAATGATCAGCTCCCTGTATCGCTCCAGTAAGTACCTCATGCTATCCTCTACCTTTATAAGAGCTATATTAGGCCGAAAATGGAGTACTGTTGTCATGTTTGAGTAGGAACTGCCCAGACCCCACTTTCCAATATTGATAGATTTCAAAAGTGTCTCTAAGCCCTTGTTGAAGAAGAATTATTTTCCACACTCCAACCTCTCACTGGCGGGATGTGATGAGTCTCTCACTACTCTATCGCTACTGCAATGGAATGTGCTCAAATAAAACTGTATTTCTTGGCTCTTCATGGCTAGGACCCACTATGCTACTTACATAGCAGCAAACCAGCCACATTCCCTTCGTATTCCAACAGTGAGAAGTAAGTTCCAATCAAACAGCTTCTTCCCATGAAGAACCACTGCTCTGTGGAACAGACTCCTAAGAGGATGTTTCCCTGATCACTACAATCTTAATCTGTTTAAGTCTAGACTCAACCATTATCTTCCCCTCCTATCCATATAAACTACCCATTAATGTAACTCTCTGCCTTGAGTGACCTCTGAGTCTTGTACAGGGTGAACCCTACTGTAAAAAAAATAGAATGGGACAAAGCAGCTGAAAGAGATTATTCTAGACCTTTCTGAAAAGTGAAAAGAACACAGGGATAAATGTGTGAGGTCCCATTGATTGCAAATTGAAATTGATCAAGGCAGCAGAGTCCTAGATGAACTGGATTATTTCTGGATTTTGTATAAAAACAAAATAAAAAAAATGGATGAAATTTCATTGATGCATCATCATGACATTTTACATGTAGACTTGTGAGATAATTTTACTTGTGATGGGAAATTACAAGAAACAGAACATTTTACTTGTATATTTTTATTTCATAAAACCAGACAGGAAAGTTTACTTAGCAGAAATATAATTATTTGGTGAGATACAAATAAAAATGCTTTCTCTTTGATCACTTCATCAAGAGAAAAAAAAATAAACACATGTAATGTGATTCTAAAGAGAAAGCTTCTTTTACATTTCCCTGCTAAAGAAAATAGATTTTGAATTCTATCATTAAAACACTGTTAAAGTCTCTCAGCATGTGAGACAACCATATTTTATGTTTTTATTGGGTGGCATAGTAAATTCCTACAAGTAATTTTGTTATTTTTGCCAACAGTTGGGTAGAAGTGGTCAAGTGAACTCCTGATTTTGAATCCAGCATTTTATATATATTAGAGAGTGGTTTAAATTTATCAGCCAGACCCATTTCCCAAAATCTGACTGTTATAGACAAGCGTATGGTTGCAAGAAAGAAATACGACAACAGCAGAAATAGATTTACGTTATTTATTTCAATAGGAACATGTGGTTTTCAGGCAGCTACCGTGTGGTATAGTTCATAAGCCGGCTTCCGATCTGGGTTGATCTCTCATAGTAGTTCTCACTGGTTGGTGTGGCACTCCTCCTGCTGACTGCTGCTGACCGCTCAGCCTGACCGTGACAGGTCTCTTCCCTGGCCTCCTGTTGACTGCTGTTGTACTTCACCATGTAACTCCTTTTATGGCATTTTTGATGGCTTAACATGCTCGAAAAATGACGCAAGTATAATTAGGAGGGAAGCATTTTTATTGGTCCAAAAAATAAAAACGCTTTAAAATATTATTTTATTTTTCGACCGGAACTCGTGCGCTGGGCCTATACATAAATGACGATAATGGTCATTTTGTGACAGGGCCTTGCCCCATTCAAATCTAGCTCTCGCTCTTGAGTATGTTAGTTTATTTGCCTGCAAATCAGCCGAGATATTTCTTATTTTATTTTATAACATGACCAAGCTTTAAAAGTTTTTGGAAAGAATTTCTTGGTTTGAGCTGAAAGCTTTTAAGCAATCCCTATTATATGTGCGTGCATCTGTGTGAAATTTCATCTGTGAAAGGACAATGTAAAGAAAGACAAAAAGAAAACTTAATCTTGGCTGATGCATTTCATTTTCTCAGGGACTTTATCAAGGTGAATGCAAGGATTTTCTTTTGTAACAAGTAGTTATATACAAGAGCAAAAATGTAATTGGTTTTTCAAAATTTTTAAATTTAAGAATGCTCGTAAATATTCATCAGCTGAGCTGAAAAGTTGAGACAGGCTATGGGGGATGCCAAGTGAGACAATTCAGTGTCAAAAAGAGACGAAAGTGAGTAAACAATGTTCTTGAATTAATCCCAAACTAAAATAATTTAGGTACTAATTTACATTAAAAATAAATTTCAAGAACATCATTTACTCATTAGACAAATTATGTCCTCCATAGCTTGCCTAACTTTTTAGCTAACCCGATGAATATTTATGAGTGTTCTTAAATTTAACATTTTTGAAAAAACAATTTCTTTTATTTGCCTTGATAAAATCTCCAAGAAGATGAAACACATTGGCTAAAATAAATTTTCCTTTTGTCTTTATATATATATATCATTACTTTCCCTGACCAAAATAAATTATTAAATAAAAGATCCGAGCTCATCTCAAAATGCAGGCATGAAAATAAATTTTTACTACATAACCTAAAAAATGAAAAACAGAAAAAATAAAATAAAAACAAACAAATACACTAATAAAAAAAAATAAAATAAAATAAATAAATAAATACTATGTTGCTTAAAAACCGAAAACTGAAAAGAGAAAATATACAAATAAATTGACCTAAATCCATCCAAGTAAATAAATAGACAAACCAATCCCAAATTAAAAACTGTTCCCGCCAAAAAAATAATAGTTAGAATGAACTACAACAACCAACCCCAAAATTGAACAAATAGCTTTAATTAAATTCTCAAACCAAAACAAAAATGTTAAATAAGTGATATAAACAAATTTTTACTACGTTAATAAATAAATAAATAAAATAAGAAACAAAAAAATAAAAACGAGCAATATAATTTGACCCAAATAAATAAACAAAGCGACTTCCGGTAAAAATAACCGCCATAATAGAATACCCACAATGCACCACTAAACCGTATATATATAAATAGCCAAGAAAAATAACAGCATATGTGGCCTGACGAGTGCATATAGCATGAAACAGACTGTCGCCTCTAAGTGTTGACTTCTATGTTCACTTTTATATTTACACACGCTATATCCCTGATATTGAGCACTTTATCCCATAAATATAGCACACCTTAAGACTATATTTCTTTTTATATATATATATATATTGGGGGCTGTAAATTACATTCAATTATACAGGAGACACTGTGCCACTGGATTGAGATAGAAAGGATTTGATGCATATTAAATCTCATTCATCTATAATTAATATTATTGTACTACTGAGTTAAACATAGTACCAATACTTTCTGCATCTATGGTATTGAGGTCAACAGGTGTTGAATGGTCACTTCAATCCCACACATAAGACCTGGAAGATATTTTTTAACAACTTTTGAGGGAAAAAGAGGAAGGTCTTTTTTGAAATTAGATATGGTACTTGAAAAAGAAAAGTTATTTTACCACCATAATGTAATCTGAGTAAATTATCAAACCTTATTCTTGATTGTTAAAAAAAATATCAAAGACTTGAATCTCATTTTTTTTAGGTCAATTGGTAAATCTTGAGGCAAAATGACAAAACAGTTACAGTAAATTGTATGCCAAAGATAATCAGGTGCACTCAAGAGAGTAATCTAATCTTTACACAAGAATTCTAAACTCAGAATCCTGTCTTCATAATTAGTATAAGAACTTCACCCCAAAACTGATCATGTCTATCTGTTCAATAATTAGATATATTATTATACAATGATAAACTTGGTTACAAATTCATTTTCTATTCTTGTGATTATCAGTCACAGAATTAGCATAATTCCTAAACCAATGATTTTTATTTTTTTCTAAACTAAACTTGCTTAGACACTCATCCAATGAGGCTACATGTCTTCATTAATATCAATCAAATGATTTTTTTTCCACATTCTGGAAAAGTCTGACTTTGAAATATTTCTCTTTCATTCCTTCTTTCTCTTATTTATTTTCTTCTAAAATGGTTCTTTTCTGTCAACTTCTTTCTTTTCATACTTTATTTTTACCACTAATCCATCTTAAAATCCCCTTTCCATAGTCATTCTCTGTATGTTTTAAGCATTTTATTTTCATTTTTTCCTTTACATTTTTACATTCTCTTTTGTTTTTCTCTTAGTTCCATTCTTTTTCTTTATTTATTCTTTTGCATTTTTCATTCTATTTATCATTACTTTTATTTTTTCAATCTCTTCTAGGCTATCTTCCTCTTTGCTGTAAAGTCTGTTATACATATGCATAACCTTGGAGTTTTTATCAAGAAAATCTGCCAATAGCCAGAGAATTGTCCATTGAATAGCCAGAATAATCTTTCATGTGCTTTTGACTTTTGTTATTGCACTCTGTTATCTATCTCTTCTTCTTTTACTGCTGCCCCTCTTCTCAGAACTTTAGTATATTGGACAAAATCTCTGATAGTATGGAAAAAACTTTCTTTACACTCATCTGAAAACATTTTTGTGGTTGGTGATTTTAATGCTCATCATGACGTGTGGCTTAAACATTTTAATTTTACTGACTTTGTTTACAGGCTTTTAATTTTTCCATTGCTCAGTCATTTGTGCAATTAGTGGATTCCCCTACTCATTTTCACACTGGCCTGTTCAGCCACCATAGTTCACAGGAACAAGTTTTACTGGTTTTATGCTAACATTTTCTTTTCTTGCACTTTTCATTTGTGGAACTCTCTTCTGGCCTCATGCTTTCCAGCCAACTTTGGTCTTCAAAATTTTAAATATAATGTCAATCACTCCCTACTGACCTGATCAGTCTTCTATTCTTTTAGTTCCATAATATTTTTCTTTTTTTCTTTTCTTGTTCTTCCACACTCAGTAACCCCTTGTGTCTTAGTGGTGTCATTGCCTTTCATTGTGTGATATGATTAAAAACATTTGTCTTCTTTAATTCATCTTATTTATCACTTCTTTCATTCTTTTTATTCTTTCATTTAATTCATTTTTTCTCTCTTCTTATGTTTCATTTATCCTTTTTTATTCTTTCTTATTGTTATGTAGGAATAAAGTGTAGCTGCTGACACTGTAGTTTGAACACAGATCACCAGAGAGAAAACACAGGCAATACCATTTTGAATAAATAGATCACGTGATGGTAAAGTGTATATATGGAAATTAGCATGGCATCTAAATGACCACCATTTCTATTCTATTCTCTATTACTATAAAGATCACTTTTTCTATTCTATCCCCTATTACTATTTGGATCGCTATTCTTTATACTATTCCCTATACTATTTCTCTATACTGAACACTGTACAGATTACTATTCGATGGTTTTATTTCAAGTGAGTATTATCGAGCAAGTACTATTAGTGCGAGTTTTATTCAAACGCGTCTGACATCAGTTTTGTTCAATGGCATTACTATAGTTGTATTTCAAAGTCTCTAATACAACAAGCATTATGAAAGTGACAATGAATATTTGTTGACATTACAAAAGTGGCAACAAGTTTTGCTGACATCACAAAATTATATTTCTTTCTTTTTTTTTGTATTTCATTTATCCCTTATTTTGTTCTTTTACTTCCTTAATTTTTCTTCCGTTGTTGAATTTTTTTACCCTTTTTTTTATGCCCACCAATATTTTCACTGATTCTTTTGCTAGTTACATTCTTGTTTTATTTCCACTTTCTCTATTTTTCTTCTCTTACATTCTTTGCATCTTTACTTTTCTTGTATTCACTCATTTAGATGTTGCCTTCAATGGCTTCTTCTCAATTTTAAGTCACTATTTACAAAATCTATATTATTATTATCTGAAACTTTTAATGAACACAAAGCTTAATTATTATGATTATAATATCAAGTAGTATGCCACTATGGTTGATGGAAGAAGTTCAGATAGGTGGATGATTTTACAATACTGATTTCTCTTATTTTTTTCAATGAAACACTCAGAGATTGAGTAGAGCTCAAGTTACATCAGTTGCTCAGTTGGGCAAACATTTTTCTGTAGATTCAGTCAAGATTTTGACTGATGTGCCTTCTAGCTTTATTCAGGTGGCTGTCATTCCAGTTAACCCTCAAAATGAACCTTTTATTTCTTCTATTGGGGGAGACTGCTATTGTTCTGCTGTTCATGACTAGGGATATCATGTCTTAGTTTTTTGGAGTCACTCAGTTATTGCTATTCCTGTTTCCACTGAATCTGATTCTGTAATAGGACAGAAATTGAATGCATAATTAGTATGCCACCAAATTCACAAAGCAATTCTTCAATCTGCTAAGCTATTGCCCCATGTGACAATCCTGAAGCTAAAAAGTCAGAAATAAATTTTTGTCAATTTTTACTTAATTATAAAAAACCTACTTGGAAACTAGTCACCCATTTGAAGTAAAAATAGAGTATTTTAATTGCATTATCTTAACCAAAACTGCAATGATCTACTGATTTTTTTTTTTTTTACTGTGCACCAAACACAGAAAGAAATATAGAAAATATTTCTGCTTTTATTCTTTTATCTTCCCTTCTTTATTTTTATTTTCATTTCTAACCACCATTCAATTTTTAGTTTGCTCCTGCTTTTTAAATATATTTTTTTCATTTTTTATCATATCTATTTTATCTGGTTTTGTTTTAATTTCCTGAAATTATTTCTTTTCTATTTTTCTTTCTTTTTACAATCCTGTTTCTTTATTTTCCTATTTTTATTACGTCTTTTGTTTTCTTCCATTCTCTTCTTTCTTTCAACTTTTGCATCTCAAACCTTCTCTTGGTTTTCTGCGTTTACTTTTTACTTATTCTTTTAGCTTTCTCATTTTTGATTTTTTTTTTCTTTTTTCCCTGATTATTTGTTGTTGTCTTCCCTTTTTCTCATTAGTTTTCTTCTTTCTGTTTTTGTTTTGAATTTCTGCTCGTCATTTTTCCATTCACTTCCAAAATTATTTACTTGTTTTATTCTGTTGACATTTTTCCCGAACCAAACACCTTTCTCAGATGATGGTGGCTTAATGGTTAAGATCACAGAAAATGGAATCAGGATAATAAGTTCAAATTCCAGCTGAGACAATTAGTGTTCAATTTGTATTAATGCCCTTAGAGAAAGAATGACTCCATCTCTTCCCCCAGCAGTTGGTAAGCTGAATTGAAATTCTAGCAGAACATTCTTCTCTTTTACATAGCAGTTTGTTCATGCTTTACATGTCAACCAGTCTTGAATAAAAGGACAATTATTAATTTAAATTAGGTGGGCAGGAGATAAGCAACTTCAGCCTGAAAAATCAACTTTCTACTGAAAATACAGCAGCATCGCCTTGCATGGTGGTTTTGCAGCCAGTGATGAAGAGAGATTTTGAAACCAGAGCATGCAGTCCATGCTGACCATTAATGGTTATGAGAGAAATCTGAGAAAATAATAAAATCAGCAAGTAATAATAAATTTGAAATTTATTTATTTATTTGTAAATTAATTCCAATCTTTATTTCTTTTTGGCTGATTCATTGATCTTTCTGCTACGGAGAGTATGAGGAACAGGCCTTAATTTCATCTAACTTCACTGCTTTTTATTCTTACTTTTTCTTGATTAACTTTCTTTCACTCAGTTCTTCGACACTCTCAGGGATTGTACACAGAACTGGTGCAAGAAAGGTATACAGAAGCAGAAGCCTTCTCTGCTTACACTAGTCTATCAAACAAATGATTGTACCTGGTTTATTCTAAGAAATGAATAAATGAGAGATTTTTTTTTTAAATTATCACAACTGGGAGGAAGATCGTAAAAATTATCAGTAATTCATTTTTTCTTTCATAAACAAATTATATATCCTGGAAAGAAAATCACTGCATACATAGAACCTTTGCCACTTCTATTCTTTTAGTTCCATAATATTTTTCTTTTTTTCTTTTCTTGTTCTTCCACACTGCAGCCATATATGGGAAATCTTCAGGTTTCAAGAAGAGACTCCATCCTTTTTACACTAAAATCACTTTCCTTGTTGTCTTCTTTTCTCCATTTCCTTTTTCGATCCTTCGCACAAGATGCTATTTTTCTTCCTTGTCTTCATTGCTCTTTCACTGTTCTCTCTTTTGATCAGATGTGCACACTCTTTGCTTTTTTAAAATTTTCTTTTGATTAACTCATAGCATGTGTCTCTTGCCTTGTTTCCAATCTTGCGTTCACACCCTTAGTCAATAAACTGCATTTATTATTCCATCAATAATCTCTATTATACTTGTGTAATCAAACCACAAGTTACAAGAGCACTAAAGTTGGGGAAAAGAGAAAAGATATTCATAATAACATTAAAATGAGAATATTCAAGTATAAAGAGTGAAGTTAAAGGCAAAGAATGCAGCACAGACTCACAAGGGAAAGAGAACCAGAGAAAAGTAATCTATTTATTGGCAAGAAAGTAAAAGAAAATCCCTTTTATGTTCAGGTCTTTCAGTACAGAGCTTGATTTGTTTGCCATGTACACAAGTCAGAATCAATGTAAATTTTCTTGTAGGCTACCAGCTTCCAAATTTGACAGTCCTATTTGCAAACATGGTGCAGACATTGAGGGTGAAACTTTTTGTCTCATATTAGAATCATAGACATGATATTACAGATTTAAATAAACCTCAATTTTACATCTAAAGCCAATCAAAAGTGTATACATAAAAGTTGCTATCATATTAAACTAATATTTAATCTCAAACAATCTGAGAAATGTGCAACTTAAAAAACACCTACATAAGGAAATTATGAAGAAAATGGTAACTAGAAAGACATACTTAAATCAGAAAGTAACAGATGAAATTTCTTTGATCCATCATGAGGAAAGTTGGCTTGGAAAACTTAATATTCAAAGCAACCTCCCCATCCAAAAATATGCATCTGCGGTCACATCCTGGGTAAAAGCTGGAATTGAGGCTACAAGAAAATATAAAGTGAAATCGCATTCATCCCTTTGGTCGTCAGCTGCCTGTGCAGCAGCTATTGCCCACAGGAATCACTGCTTCTGACTATACTGTAGAGACATGTCTGATTACAACAGGCTTCTCTTTGTCACTGAACATAACAAGTGCAAGCATATCCGCAAAGAAGCAAAGTTAATCTTTGCTGAAAGAATGAATCAACATATCTTGTCTCGCACGTTTGGTTCAAAAGATTATTGGCAGCTATGCAAAAGCATGCTGAACAACAGTAAACCCTCAATACCTACTTTATTCGAACAATTTAAGGTCCTAACCTCCTCAGCTGATAAGGCTGAATGCTTTGCTTGTAAATTCTCATCCAATTCAACACTAGATTCATCTGGTATACCCACACTGGACTTTCCCCCTAGAACTGAGGCTCTTTTGAGTGAGATGCACATAACCCTAATGATGGTATTGGATATCATCTCTAAATTAGACTCCCATAAGGCTAGTGGGGTGGGGATGGGATACTGGCCATTATCCTGAAGAAATGTGCTCCAGAATTGGCTCCTGTCTTCTCTAAACTACTGCCTTACAAACACTTGCTTTCTAGCTTGGAAGTCCTCATCTGTTGTACCTGTCTTTAAAAACTCTGGTAACCCTTCTGACCCATCTAATTACACATCTTGCCATATCCACTTTCAATATCAATAACCATTATGCATTCCATTCAATTTTGAGAGTTTAAGAGTAGAATGATATGCACCTTTTCAAAATCTTTTCTTTAAAAAGGCAAACCACAAAGATCCTTGTTTTCAGTAGCTTTATAAGTTTTGTAAAGTGGTACCAACTTGCGCCATTTCTTTTCTTCTGAAATTAAAGTTTACTCAATACAAAGTGGAGAGTTACTCTTGGAATGACTATAATGAATGAGATATGTGATCTGAATGAAAGAGGAGGTAGCATGAAGTGAACATTATGAGGATAAGGAGGATACATAACCATTGATTTGAAAACATTAAGATGGCTATGTTCAAGGAAGAATCCACACAGGTTCCTGCTCTTGGGAAACCACTGCTTTGTGGAACTAACTCCCAAGAAAATGCTTCCCCAATCACTACAATCTTAACAATTTCAAGTTTAGGATCAACCACTTGCTATGTAACCCTCTACCTTGAGTGGCTCTGGGCCTTGTAAAGGTTAAACATCACTATATAAAATAAAAAAATAAGCTTCTATGAGTTGGATTTTCACAAGTGATGACAGGATGATAGTATAAAATTTAGATATTGCATCTCAAGGCTAAATTTATTTTTATATCCATATCAGGGTTCTTGGAAAATTCTTGGAAAATAAAAGTACAGATTTAAAATTATTTCTTTCAACACATGAGAAAGTCATAATAGTGGAAAGTTCCACTATCCCAAACAGACAATTTTCTTGAGCATTTCAAAGCATAGAACTGAAGTGACACCTGACTCCATCTTCAGTTTTCTACCCCCACATAATTATTTATTCAATTATTTATATTCAAATTCTGTGCATTGCAAAATAATATTGAAATGCAGAAGGGATTAGTTTTTTAATTGATTGTTATAAGTCTGGTGTGACATAAACTTAAAGGTTGAAAATGTGTCAAAACTCAACACCCCACAAGACAATGAGTATGAGGCACTCAGTGAAACTCTTTCACTTTAACTAAGAAAAATATAACAATGAAAAATAAAAAGAAATTCCTAAAAAATTATTTAACAATAAAACAAACTGTGCTTGTTTACTGTTTGATAAATTGGAAATATGTGATTGATGAAACCTTTTCCTCCTCTTCCTAGGTGACATTAGATTCCTATGGAATATAGCCATATCATTACAGCCTCACTATCCTAGGTATTGATGCTATGGTTTCTTTACCAAGTAAGTTTTAATAGGGAAGAGTTGACAGATCAATGCCAAACTACTTTTGAATTCACAGTTGCCAACCAAGGCTGGAGAATCCAGTCTGCCATGTTATTTAACTCATAATTAGGAAGAGAAGAGATAGATTCATACCTTTCCCAAGAGTATTTGTGTGGAATTGAAAACTTGACCAGAATTTGAACTGATTTCCACACCAATAATCACAATGTTACATGCATATCTATATATTCTAAGGTATATGTATTGATGATTATTCTTTTAAAAATAGCAAACTTTTGGCACAGTTAATGTTCAGTGTGCATCTATCTGAAATATCTCCTTGACTTTCATGAGTCAAGGTTTCAAAGGTCTGATTTGAAAATAAGAATCTTTGTTAAATCAAATGACAAAATACTTTCTTACAATTTTCTGGGAGAAATACAGGTTACCTAAAATTTATAAAAAAAGATATTTTTCATTTTATCTTTTTGGATTATATATATATATATATATATATATATATATATATATATAGCTCAGAGCAATATGCATGTTCTGTTCTTAGACGTTTCATACTTCACAAAATCCGTCTACAGACAAGATTCAATTTTTCTTACAAGTCACTCTCTTTGGTGCTCATCTGAATAGTTTTACAAAGAATTAGAAAGCCATTTACAACAGTCTAGGTATCCTTTAGATAAAATATTAAATGATGCACATGTATTGATTCTAAAAGATTATTGATTTATTTTATGTCTATTGAATTCCTGATTTGTTTCCAAATGTCTGGCTATGGTTTGTGTCATCAATCAGCCTTCAACTACAAAATCAAGAAGTTTCATGACTATAAAGGAAATGAGGAGAGATTGTGTTGCTTTTCATGATGTCAACTGGTTAATATTTGGAAACAAGTGATAAATTGAAAAACATCTGAAAAGACCTGTCCAACTGCATTGATCATTACCCTGAAAAAAAAAAAACTCCATCTGAAAAAGTCATAAATTTTTAAGAAAAATAAAAAAAAACTTCAAAGGTCTACCAATTTGAATAGTGAATTACAGCTTTTACTTTTATATACACCAAACTACATTTTATTATACTGTCTTGTACAGTTTTACATTTCCTTCTCTTACTTAGTATAAGTTCACATTACCAAGAAAGTTCAACCAATAGGTTGTGTCTCAAGATCAATGAGAAAACTCTGCTATTACAAGATAATTTATTCGATCCAGTATTAACATCTTTGTTATTTCAATTATTATGTTTAAGCTGAATGACTCTGCATCCTTCTATTTAATATTTAAATCTAAGATGAATTCTTTCTATTATACTATGAATTATTCAGTTTACTGTCTTCCTTGTCTTTTTGTTATTACTTGCTGTCTGCAGATATCCCTAATATTGAGTAAAGTTTGAATTAAAATCTGACAGAATGGTCAAAAATATGACACTTTGAAAAACTTCTATTGTGACATGTTTCACTGATAAACCTGTCATAAGTGAAAAGATTTTATTTCAACAAAAATTATTGTAGATTTTGTTGTAATAAAATCCTTTTTCCTATGAAGCTGATTCATTGGTTACACATGTTAAAACAAAAGTTTTCGAAAATGTCTTATATATTTACCCTCCTTAATATGGAGAACCAAAATGATAGCAAGAACCTCTGAAGAATTATACACCTGAGAAATACCAAAAGAATAGCAATGCTGAAATTAGCTATTTACATACAGGAAACCTTTAACATTCATTGACATAACAGTCAGCATTATTGTCAGTCGAAATTCAAATAATCTTTTTTAAAACCATTTTTTATTGAAATTAGACTTCTCAAGTCCAGTGTTGCCAATCTTTCTAGTATTGATGTGAGTTTCCTATGAAACCTTTTGGTTAAGGTAGCGTTGTAAATCAATATCATAATTATATTATTATTTTCATTTCTCATGATATTTTTGTTATTTTTACTCTTGAAGGTCTTCAAGTCATATGGTTTTTAGTTATTTGCTAAAGTGCTTCATCATTTTGGAGAGCTAGTCTATAAGGTCTGATAATGAATTGTCTTATTTAACATCCACAGAATCAATTCATTTGAAGCCATTTTTAATCATCAGTTTAAAAAAAATAGTTGTATATGATACACTATTTACATTATTCGGACTATTATCCTCAACTTTGTTGCCATACTTATCACAATGATTCGGCCATTGTATGCTCCGGCCTTCTTCAGTTGGTTGGAATGTTGAACTGAACCCTTTATTTTGCTTACTGGGGTACAACAGCCAAAATGTTGTGATAAATATGGCAACAAAGATGAGGACAACAGTACAAATAATTTAAATAGTGTACATAATACATCATCTCAGAACTATAGACAGATATAGATGATAGTTTAAATATTTCTGAACAAGTTTGGCACCATGAATGTCATCCAGATGAGAGTCTCTATCTGACAATGGTTTTGTAAGAACAAAATTCTAGATTTTAGTTTAATATTTAAATAATAATTTAATAATGTTTTGCAGCATCTTATGGTGTTTGACAAAGGTACACCCAGCACAATATTTCCTTATTTCTTATGCTAAATTTGTTATGACTGATCCATACGCCAAGATATCTGAAGTATTTTGAATTTATTGAGTCCAAATTCTAAATATTTATGACAGATTCAGGATTGGCTAAAATATAGTGATAAAAAATAACAAAGGTGAAGATATTACATTATTTACATTATTTAGACTATTGTCCTCATCTTTGTCACCATATTTATTTCTTGTAATAAATATGGTGACAAAGATGAGGACAATAGTCTGAATAATGTAAATAATGTACATAACACCTAATCTCAGCAATATAGACAGATAGTGAAGATATTAATTCAAACAGTTTTAGAATAATGATAATAACTCATTTATGAATTTCAGACAATTAAAATCATTGCCCTTCTTAGTTTCAGCATATTCACATTTTCTTTGATTTAAATTGATTAGCAATTGAGGATTGATATGATAGCACATAGAAGACAAAAAATTTCATTAATGCTCATGTAGAGTCATGTAACTTTCTTATATTTATAGAAGGATTATTGATTAGTACCTCATTCATTTTAAAGATTACAAAGATCATCAAGAGAAACAAGTGAAGAAGTCAATAAACAGAAAAGGAACCAATGATATATCAGAATCAACTTATGTCATTTTGGACTGATTTCAACTTTTTACTTGTGATCAATCAATGCGCTCAACCTTCTGGAATAAGTAGTTTACAAAAGGCTCAATCAATTTTTAAACAAGCACATTGCAAAGCAATATTTGAAGTTTGAATCTGAAAAATTTTTAACTCACTTATAATCAAACCTTTAAAAAATATGCTGGTTCGGATTTCTGGGATGAGAAATTACCATTATTTACATTCAAGCTTATATCCTCATCTTTCTAAGAAAAGAGAAGTGGTCATAAATGCAGTCAAGTATAACAGCAGAAGGAGGCAGAATGGAAGAAACCCCTATTTAAGGCCCAAGGTTATAGGTTCAGGATTGTTCCAATGTCAACAGCCAAGTGGATTAAAGCATTGGTGCATGAACTTGATGATTGTCTTTATATATTTTGGTTGTCCCTCTATTTAAATGGGTTAAAAATGACAAAATTAAAACTAATTTTTAGGGTGTTACATATAAAATTATAAATAATACAATAATACAATAGCAATAGGTACAAATACCTAGATAAAAGCTGAGTTGAATAATGTGTAATGGCAAAAGAACTTAGCGTGTATTGAGAAAAAAAACTTTTTATGAATACAACAAAAGAGGAGGAGCCAAATCAGTATCTCATAGTACAAAACCAAAGTAAAAATCTGTGCACAGCACACCCAAATTACATAGAACTGTCAAATCTAATTCAATAGCCAAAAAATTGAAATTTGTTCCCCAGTGTAACCATAGATAAAATTAATTTCAGGTGCATTTGAATGTGGTATATGTAGCCAAGGTTTTTGCTTTTCTTAATTTTCCATTGATCAATGACATTCTTTTACCAATTTCTGTTGTCTAGCTTTTATCACTTACTGGGGTAGTAAACGAAATATTTCTAGTGAAACAGGAAAAATTTCAGTGCTTGGCCAAATTTCGGGAAGTCAAAAACTTTTCAGCATTCCCACAAAATGATTATTATATGTATAATTTAAACGTGTTGCTAATGGTTTTATGATACAAATGCACTGAAAACCAGGAAAGGAATTCTTCATGGTGAGGCATTAATATAAATATTACTATCAGAATCATTAGAAATGACTATACAGTAGAAATGCATTAAAAATCATGTAGAAAGTTTTCCAAATGTACATTTTATTCCATATATATATATATATATATATATATATATATATATATATATATATATATATTCTAATGCAAGAAAAAATAAACTATTATCAAGGGAAATTCTCACTGTCAGGAATTAATAAAATTATTACTGACAGAACTTGCTATTATATGTAGAATGTAAATGCATTGCTAATGCTAATGATTTTAAATGTTATCATATGTATAATGTAATTGCACTGCTAATGATTTTACAACATAAATGCATTAAAAGATTAGAGGTTGATATCTTTTTTGTGGCTTATCATCACTTTGTTGATTATTGATGTAATGGAATAACCTGTTACCCCCATGAGTGACTACACTATAGGTAGTAACTACCTATAAGTGTGACAGAGAGAGAGTTTGGGAAACACACACACACACACACACACACATATATATATATATATTTTTTTTTAATGAAATTGGAGTAGATTTGAATAGCGAAATTAAATCAAAGCATTTTGTTTACTGATGGGGAAATCTTATCTAGGGCAGAAGTTGTACCCATTGAATCTAGGTCATCAAGAGACAATGGAAATGGTCGAAATAATTTTTATTGATTAGAAATTGAAATAGCCAAAAAAGCTAGAAGGAATTTTGGAATTCACATGATTTTGGTTGAAGCAGCCAGAACCCCTTGATAATCGTGTGCAAAGTAGTAGGGCTGAGGGTCAGTTATAATCAGCCGGGGTTATCTATATAAAAACGTAGATATGCTGCAAAAGAGAGACGGGAAAAATTCTTGAAGAGAGAATTGGCTGGGGCGAAAGTGTTAGACTGGTGCTTGTAACCAGGATAGACCCATGGGAATTACCATGGCCGTCTGAGAGAGGAGAGAAGGTTGCATTTATTTTGTCCAGTCAGAATCAATTAAGACCAGAAAGGACTCTAGTCTTTGGACTATATTGGTCTGAAAGAGACATAAGGAGGAAAAGAGAAGGAGGCAAAAGAAACAAAACACGGAGTGGTGGACCTCAGGTAAGTCATTTTTTGGTTTCCTTTGTTTGCTTATTACATTTAGATCTGCCAGTAATATTGTTGATATTGTTTTGACTTTGTCAACTTTGTACGCAGTTGAAGCACCACCACTGTGTTAAGTATTTTTCCTTTTGTCGTTGGTCTCTCTTCTCATGGGAAAGTGGTAGTTGACAAGATGCTAGCATAAGCGTAGCAGGATCAGACACCACAGATGACCTTGGGGATGTGGGAGTCCTCAAAATATTAATGGGTTTCAGGAGGCTGATAGGTAGCATGAAGCTACCTACCTGTAAAGGAAACTCTGCGGACCTGCATGAATGGATTCTGTCCATTAAGAAGAAGCAAGTGATCTATGGCCTCTCAGACCAAGAAATGGTGCTCCTAGCTTACAATGCCACAGCTGGGCAGGTGTCCAAGTTCATAAGAGTGTGGTACAAAGAAAACCCGGCTCTGACGTAGACCAAGCTTAAATCTGCTCTCGTGCAGCAATACGCAAGTGAGTGTATGGCCATTGAGGTAGTCAAGAAATTATTCTGGCTACAGCAACAAGAAGTAGAGACTAATGAGGAATGGGGGGAAAGAATCGCAGGGCTAGTGGTGTTAGCTTTTCCAGAGTTGGCAACTCAGAACAGTGGTCCTATTCAGGCCTTATTGGCCGATGTGTATGCGGATGCGCTGAGTGACAGTGACCTGAGGGGTGATGTTCTGAAGTAGGGACTGGTCAGCCTGGCCGCAGCCATAGAGGCAACTTGAACCAGTGAATGACTCTGGGATAGAATAAGAGGGGGTGTAGGTAGGAACCCTCGGGGGGGCCAAGGTAGTGATGTAAAAGAAGGACTGGGAGCAAGAACCAAAGGTGAACTTAAGGTTTATGTGGCGCCTGACTTGTGTGGTGAGCTAATTCTGCAAAGTGACTGGCTTAGGCAGAATGAGGCACAGATCCATTTTGACCCCGCCACCCTAACATTAGACGGGGTAGGGATACTGTTGGGAGAGGATAAGTATGAACAATTACCAGTGGTGGCCCAGACAGATATAAAGCTTTCCCCTAGGACTACTGTATCTGGGAAGGACAAGATTATAACCGAAGGAGTGCTGAACAGTGACCTGTACCAAGTGGTCCCTACTGATAGGTATGATGAGAGTGAAGGGGAAATAACCGTGTGTGATTCATTGGTGAAGATGTCACTTACTGTTTACTGATACTGCCAATAAAACTATTAAAATAAAGCAGGATTAAGCCAGTGAACCGGTCGAATAATCTACGGATGCTCAGGGGACTTATGGCCACTCCCTTAAGTTCAGTTAGGACCGAGTAGACACCTCAACCCCAAGAGTAAGACGCCGGAGGTTGAGGGGCCGGGGCGAAAGTGTTAAATAAGTATCTGTAAGCCAATGGACTATAGAGTCAAGCTGGGATCTGTTGGAGTATGACTCAGACTTACGTGAGAACTACTGACCTTCCAATAGTAGCACTCACTACTGGATTGACTTGCAATGACCTTGTGCATAACTGTTACCTTTATTCTTATTGTACTGGATTTTTACAATAAACCTTTACTTATTTTATCCACCAAGTTTTTTCAAGTATATATTCCTATTAGCATGGAATATAACAGTTATTTAAAGCCAAAACATATTTTAGGTTGTAAGAATAATTACTTTTTTTTTGTGATTGAATATTGTGCTAACAATTTTTGGGAGAATAACAATGATTTTCCAGATACAAGTCCTACTATTTAACCCATAGCAGGGGGGGTAGAAGAGGGATTCATGTAAGTAAATGTAATCATTAGGGTGAACGATAATTTTGCCATATCTCTTTAATAATTTCTACTCTTGTTACCATAGAAATTTACCAGACAAATTATTTAACATATTAGAATCCTATAGTAGATGAGCAATAATTTATTTTCAGTTCATCAAGGGTTTATAATATTAGACTGGAACAAAATTATGCTTTTATTTTCAATGCTGATTCTTTTTTTCATAAAATAGTATTAAACTATGCTCATGTAATATGGCAATTAAAGTAAAAATTTCACATTACTGATTTCTACTAATTGTTTTGTTTTCAATGATTATTGTTACTAATTTTTGCTGTCAGATTAAAGATGGAAAAACAAATTCCAGTGATTTTATTCAAAATGGGACATAAAGCAATGGAAAATGCTTGCAATTTCAAACTAACATTTGGCCAGGAAACAGTCTATGAACATAGATTTCTATATTAATTCTAAACATTTTATAATACTGACAAAAGCCTTGAAGTAAAGTAGGTTTATGGATGTTGTTCTGTGATTGGCAACAAAGATACAAGATATGAGAGTTATTATTTAAGCAAACACAGAAAAAACAATTAGAGAAATTTCAGAGCTAAATGCTGACTATTAAACAGCTTTTTTGACATTTGTAAAAGACTGGAATTTTTTTTTTAATAACTTCACTAAAAGATATTGCATGAGCTGAACAAAAGATTAAAAAAATTGCTGTTATGAAATCTGCTCTGAAATTCTTTTGTCCAAGAAAAAAAATTGCATTGTGATATGCAATGAAAAATGGACCCAATATAGCAATTGCACAGTGGTTAACCAAAGTGAAACACTTCCCCAATCAAAGTTGCATTAAAAGAGGGCCATTTTTTTCTAGTCGTCAAATAGAATCATCCACTATAACATTTTTAAGCCCTGGCAAAAGTATTCCAGCAGAAAATTAATGACAAAATAAGGAAATAAAAAAAAATGTACAAAAACCTGCAACAAAAATGACCAGTTCTTCTTCTTCATGACAATTTCCTGACTGTGCACCTCTGCAGAAATAAAATGAACTGGATTATGTAACTCTACCTTACACAGCTTTACTCACCACAATTCTCTTCAATGAACTATCAAGCAACTTAACAATTTCCTGCAAGTTATCTTTACAATATTTCCACTGCAGCTTAAAATGTCTCCAAAGAATTTACTGGTCTGAAGACTTCAGAATTCTATGCTATTGGAATAATTTATAATAGGCAACAAAATTTAGGTTCCAATGGTTATTATTTTGGTTAACAAATTTCATCCTAAGTTGAAATATTCTGCTTTCAGTTTGATAACTAAAAACTGTAATTATTTTTTAAAGCTTAATAAATTATTGACTCACTGTGTCATGTAAACAGTTACATCATCCTCTTTCCCTTTGTATTCCACTAGTAAGGAGTGAGTTCCTCTCAGACATCTTTTTCCCAAGAATTGTTAATTTGTGGAATAAATTCCTAGATGGATGCTTCTCTGATGCTACAAACACAACCAAGTTTGGGTCATATCCTCATATTACACTTCTTACTTTCAACAACCTTCTAACCTGAGTGAGTCTTGGATCTTCTATTAGGTAAATATTTTAGATTATTAATTTTTTTTATCACACTGTTTCATCCATTGGAATCTGCAGCCTTCAATTCAGAATTCCTTGTAGGTTATCCAGACTGATATACACCTGGAAAAAGACCGGAGGACACAATGAATGAAATGTGATAAAAACAACAAAGATGAGGACTGTAGTTTGAAAAAAAAACTTATCTCATGGATGTCCATATGTAAGAAGAATCTTGTGGAGAAACCATATTGTTTTTATGCTGAAAAATTAACGCAAAATCACGGCGACCACAAGATTTGAGAAAATATAAATATGCAGTGTACGAAAGACAGAAAAGGCTAGGAAGTTAGTCTACAAACGACCAGACAATACAAAAATTACAACATCTACAAGGACAATATTAGAAAAAATATTTTAGTGTGAAAAAAAAAAAAAAAATAAAAAACTGTCACATGATTTTTTTTCCTAATATATTTTTAATACATACTTCTATTTCCATTTACTGGAAGGTAAAACTGCATTGCGGATTATTACACCTACATATCTAGAGAATTCTAAAGATAATTTTGCTCTCAAATGCTCATGATATATATCCAAAATAACTGTTCCAAAAATATATAGAATAAAATTTGAATAAAAATTGTGTTAGGAATATGGCTGATGTGTTTTTTTTTTATCAAAGATGTTGTCAATATTTTTAATTTATCCATTGCCATGAACTGATAATGGTAACTGTAATATTAGGTGCTTCCTTTTGGAAATATTTGCCATTTATTGACCAAACAACCAGTAATACTTTTGGTTGAAATTTATAAATTTCTTTTTATTAAAACAGTTTTTCAGGAAAATAGGTTTCCCAAGTCTAGGAACTCTTTCAAGCATTGATTGAAGCTTTATTCCTAACTTTTTTCATTTGAAGTAGCATGGAACATCAACATCTTGATTATACCATTATTTTCTCTTTGAGTTACAAGTGATATCCATTTTAGTTGTTGCTGCTTTTGAAAACACTCAAATGGTGTGGTTTTTGTTATCTGGTAGTTTTTTGTTTGTGATCCTGTAGCACCAGTTCACAAGGTTCACTAAGGGCTACAATCTTCAATCACTCAAAGACATTTTTAACCCTAAATCTGATTTCTCAGTAGTTGTTCAGTCACCTTGTTACCGACATGGTGTGGCTTCTGTGTCTTTTCTGCAAATATTTTCAGTGCAACTGCTCTGATGAGCTTTTTTCTCTTGTATACCAACTACATGAATTTAAGCATGCTACTAGATTGGCATTTAGGTCCCACTCATTTATTGCTGAAATAGTTAAATACAACCACCACTTCTACTCCAACAGTTCCTTTTCTTGTACTTCCCACTTGTGGAACTCCCTTCCATTTACTTGCTTCCCTGATAAATACAATCTTCAAAACTTTAGATGCAATGCCAATCACCATCCTTCTATCTTCTTGAATTGCATTCATCTTTTGTCCTTTCCTCAATCCTCCATATACTCAGTCTTTTCTCTCACTTTCACTCTCTGGAACCCTCTGCATTTAAGCAGCATTTCTGGCTTACTTATGATTAAAAAAATGTTGACAGTTTACATATTTCTGAATCAGCTTAGTGCCATGCATGATACCAATATGGAAGTCTTGATCTAAGAAGGCTATTTAAGAATATAACACAAGTTTTTAGGATAACATTTTAGCTTTATAGCAACTTGCAATGCTGGGCAAAACTGCCTCTAGTACTGTCTATTCTGTGCTTAATTTTCTTATCTCTATGACTACCAACAGATTTAAACAAACAAGTAAATTGGATAATAAAGAAAGTAGTTTCTGTCTGAATTTCTGGGATGAGGAGATAACATTATTTACACTACTTACATGCAGACTATTATCTGGATAACCTACATGGAATTCCAAACTAAACCCTTTCTTTAGACTACAGGGGTATACAGTACTTATTCCACTGCCTAAGTCTAGGGATATATTGTCTAGTTCTTATTTTTAGTACTAGACAAGTTATTGCTTGCTGTTTTCACTGAGTCCAAGTACATAGTGCTCAGTCCAGTGATTGAACTCACAAATTACTATGTGACCAAATTCATGAACTAATGCTTTAATCCACTAGGCTATTGTTACCAAGACTGACATAGACCTGTTGAAGGCCGGAGAGTAAAACAGTTGAAACAATGTGATAACAACACCAATGATGAGGAAATTTGCCCTATTAATAGATCTTTCTGCCTAACAGAACAGTAGAGACAAGTTTAAATATTTTCTGGGACAATTTCTCTACTTTCTTAATGGCTGTAGAATGTAGAGCTACTGGGTATTGTGATAAAATGCCCAAAAAAATGAAATAAAAAAAAAAGATGAAAAGAATCTATTCAGTAGCAGAAAATACAATGTATCTCCACAGAGTTATCAGTTATGCAGCCTTATCTCACCCTGTCTCTCTTGTAATGAAATATTTTGATGTTATGGTAAAGGAAGCAATTATTCAGAGAGGCAGATATTTCATTAGTAAATAAGAAAGATCAGGTGTCCCATACATTGCTTCATTTTATCTCTTTTGTGTTATCTTTAATTTGGCATTTTTACTTTTAATAACTTAAAGAGCAGAATTCTTTCATTACAATGGAGATAAGTGAGATTTCCCCAGCAGAAAATTGCAACATTGCATAAATACAGTCATCACTTTTGGGTAATTAAATCAATTATAATAAAAATGCTTAATGTTTAAGTAATTTAAACAATATGTCATATGTAAGGGAGAGCAAAAATTCTCAATCTGACCAAAACCTCATAAAAAAAAAAAACCAACCATATAATAATTATCAATGTGTATTTATATATTTCCTGTCTCATCTGCAGTGAGAAAGTAAATGAACCTACAATTTAATACATATATGGAGGGAGGAGATACATTCATATTTTTCCAAAGGGTATTTGCATGAAAGTTAATGAACCTGACTGGAATTCAAACTCCTTCAAAACTGCTAACCATTACAACACATGTACATCGATATATATGGCTTCCACTTAGTGATTAATAATGTTGTTATTACATATCAAAAAATTTTACAATATAGTTTTGTTGTTCATGTTCATACAATATAAGGAATATTACAGTCAATTCAAAACCATATTTATCAGATATTATCAAACCATATAATAATTATCAATGTGTATTTATTCATATATTTCCTGTCCCATCTGTAGTGGGAAGGGAGTTAAATCAACTTAAGATAGTAAATTTATAAGGGATTACTTCCCTTAGTCATTTTAATAATTTATATAAGTAAAATATTTATCAGCATCAAGACAAAATTAGTTCTAAAGCAAAATGAACTGTTTAATTAATCAGTTCATTTACTGCTACATTTCTTACATTGCAGTCTTATTTATTCAAGTCTTTAATGTGAGGCACTCATATACTTTTATCTATTAAGTGTTCATTTTGCTTCAACTTGGTCTTGAAAGGTTATTGACATTCTGTTGCTAATCTTTTTCTTCTGCAACATATTTCCGTTTACTGTTATATTACATAGATGAAATTTTTAACGGGAAAAGATACTGAGCAAAAAGTGATTTATATGATACTAGCAGGAGAGCCCGGCGTTGCCCGGGGATGTAACAGTAAGAGATAGATCAAGTATTGACCATCATAAAGACTGAAAAATAAAATTGACAAAGATTATTGTTTAAGGTTGACAGACATGCATGTCTTGTCTTAATTAGTTTTTTTGTTTTGTTTTTTTTTTTATGAATTGGTCAAACCCAAACTCAAACAAAAACATTGTTTTCAATCATTATGAGTCTACTGATTCAATAGAATTTTATTATAAACAATTGTTTGTAAATGGAAATAAAGAAAAAAGTGTGCAAGACAATAAGAAACACTACCTGCCAAAAAAAAAGTGAAGTTTTGTTGAAATCGGTTGAAAAATGTAGGAAATCCGATCCCATATATAAATGAACACACACACAAACAACCTGGGTTTTATAATAAATATAACTCGATATGAGTTGTCCCCCTTTCATTCTTAATCGTGTTGTCAAATTGATTTTGTGCAAAAACAATTGTGTTTTTTCAATTTTTGGCACTGTCAGAACCAAGTGCACTAGTATATATATATATATATATATATATATATATATATATATATATATATATATATATATAGTAATTTAGTCAGGTTATTAGAAGTGTGCTAGGTGTATAACTTCTTTTTTTTTTTTTATGTCACACCAAACAAGACAATAATACCACTAAAATGCAAAGAGTTACTGAGAGTGAAAGAAAATGAGGAGATTTTAGTGAGGAGAAATTTAAAAAAAAAGAACATGGTTTAGGATGACAGAAGATGGTGATTAAAATTGCATTTAAAGTTTTGGAGATTGTAAGTGGCAAGGAAGCAAGAAACCAGAAAAGAGTTCCATAGTCACGAAGTGCTAGAAAAGAAATTGTTAGAATAGAACTTATCTAGCTAATTCAACAGTCTAGTAGTATGCTTAAACACATGCAGTTGAGCTATCAAGGTGATATTAGTCATTAAAACAACTTTTCCTCAAAGTTTCTGTCATTGCATCATTTATTTCTTTATGATGGCTATATTGTTGTCTACAGCTAGTTGAATTAAATGTGTCTTATTACAAACATATTTATAACAAATACTGCAACTCCGATGTTGGCAACAGAAGCCTCATTGGCTAATAGTTAACCAGCAGTACCCAATCACAAGTAGAAAAGAAGTAGTTATTAGGGGAATAGATAAGTGACTGACTGAGTCAGTGAGGATGAGACATTTTTATCTCGAACTCCTATATGATCTGTTATCCAACAGACATCTGCTTTTTTATTATTATTATTATTATTTGCTGGAGGATTGCTTGGAGTCATTCTTTCCATTCTCATATTCTTTTGTCCATTGTCTGTGTATTTTTTATTGCAGTTATCATATTTGTTATATACTGTTTTAGTTTTAACTTTTCCGATGTTAACAAACTCGTTGACTCTACAGTCATCTTCTGAGTCATTGCGGTTCAGTCGAGGAATGTTTACCTGACTCTTGAGAATATCCTAGGGTCACTGTCTCTATTTGACGTTGTAGGGGATCATGTTTCTCCACAGCTTCTTGTTTTTTGTTACATTTAGCAATTCATTCTCTGTTATGTCACATCTTTGTGGAACTTTGTTGGTTACTTGCTGCTTTCCTCTCATTCTTGGATGTATCCTGTCAGTGTTCCATTTTCCAAACCATTTTTCTCCATGATTTGTCCCAGAATTTAATCTGTATCTCTCTGATTGTTATCAACAGTTCCTTTATAATTTTTATTCTCCTCAGAACTTTCTCATTCATCACATACACTGTCCATGGTATTCTCAACATTCATCAACATAACCCACATCTCAGGAACCTTAAACCATTTCTTTGTACGTAATGAAATTTTCTAGCATTCACTGCCACATAGAAAATTGACGTTACGTAATTATTTAGCCCTCTTCATTTCTAATGTTATTTTTCAATCTTTTAATACCATATTCAGATTCTGAAAAGTATCTTTTGCTGTTCTTGAGCATTTTTGAAAACGTGTTACCTTTCTGTTGTCTCTTATTACACTGCCCAAATAGTCAAATCTTTGTGTTTAATTTAACCAATTTAAAGAAAGAATTTCAGTGCTTGTACAAATATACAGATGTCTCTCCCAACTAGGAATACTTCAACTTTCAATATCATTAGTGTTATGATGTTGATTTGGGGTTAGTAAAGACAAATGCCAAATAACACGTAACAATAAAAAGGGGTTTATTAGGTTGGTAAGTAGGTACAGAAATCGCCTGAGTAGACTATAACTAGCTCAGCTAAGAACTTCTCCGACTCTGTCTTTTGACATGCCACTATTTAAAGTCTTTGTTCGTAGACAAGTTCATCTTCAAGAGGGGTGGTAGGTTTCCTACACAACAATTAGGCCTAAAACTAGACACAGAAGAATCGATGAATTTGGTTTAGATCAAACTTCTTCATTTTCTCTGTTTTGTGTCTATACAGGACATGAATGATCATTATTCTTCACAGCTTCCTCTCTTTTATTGTCCTTAACAATATTTTCTCCTTCATGACATTTCTTTCTCTTTTTGGTACTTGACCCTCCAGCCATTAGCACAAACCTGTAAAATAGCTAAATTGCTGCTTTCCTTTGTCAGTGTTAAATTCTCCAAACCTTGTTTCCTCATTATGTGTCCCAAAATTTCAGCTGTTTCATTCTGACTGTTTTCAACAGAATATTTATAGATCCTACTCTCCCCTAAAACTTCCTCATTCATCTTATACTCTCTCTGTAGAATTCTCAGGATTCATTAAGAGAATCATATCTCAGTTACCTCACATTTTTTTCTTCATCTGTAATGAAATTGTCTAGCATTTACTGACACGGTAATAGGTTAAAATTTCGTAGTAGTCTAACACACTTTTCTTCATTTCTAATGTTATTTTTTAAATCTTTTAATACCATATTCAGTTTCTAAAATGTATCCTTCACTATTTTGAGGCATCTTCAAATTTCTGTCACATTTCTCATTGTCTGTTACCAAAATTTCCCCAACAGTTGAATTTTGCATGAGATTAATTCAGATGTCTCCAAATAGATAAATGCTTTGAAACAAACTCTGGCAAATCAAACACCCCAAAAAGTAAAAGAAAATGGATTCTATCTTATTTGCACTGACACTATATTTTGGATACATATATAAAATGTCTTCAAAAACCATGCTTTTTATTTTCATGGTTCATCCGCTTTAATGTCTATTAATTTATTTAAGATGATTTTCTCATTAGGATTAGATGATCCTACTTGATTCTTAATCCATTCATACATATCAATTATAAAAATTCAAAGAAAAAAATCCAGTAATAATTACAGAAGTTCATGCCTATGACCCATTAATACCCACTTATCTCAAAAATGGACGAATTAGCATTAATGAGTTAAAAGCTGACATTTTTAAAAATCTCTTAAAGCAAGAGATTTTCAGATTGTAAAATTCTTACTAATTATTGATCTTGATTCATATAAAAGATCAATTATAATGAATATTAGATGTTTTATATAAACTCTGATACTTAAAATACGATTTATTAAATATATCAAAGCACCTGCTCAATCTTCTGGTTGCAACTATAGTGGTACAGTAAGTTCTGAATTTAAGGCAAATATATACATATATATATGTGTATTTTGGTAGAAATCTCTTTTATACAAGTTTCATTAAAGATTGCTGATAAGGTACGGTAATTATTTTCCTTGTTGGCTTCCAGGTCATGTAATTTAATAATTGTGGATTTGGGCAGCAATCCTCTTTCATACAAGTTTATATATATATATATATATATAGAGATGGATTTATCAATAGAATAGATAGGCCCAACCAAAAAGAAAGATACACCTAGTGAGCCAGAAAAACCTCGGCGGACCTCTGCAAGGTTTCAGCCTAAACAGATTGTCAGGAAACCTTTTGTCAGGAATATATATATATATATATATATATATATATATATATATATATACACACACACACACACACAGAGGGTGTGATGGATAAATTGTCATCTAAATTATGCAAAAATGAAAATAACACTGACATCTCATTTTAACAGATATATTTACTGAAATTACACAAAAATATCTAAAAAGTACTAATGACGACATTTATTCAATAAAGTCATCATTGTCTTCAACCATGGAATCTGCTGCATCTCTTCTGGGTGGTCTCCTAGTTTAAGTTGGTGAATGCTGCCATAATCCTTGTCTTCAGATTATCTTTGGTCATTACAAGGAGTTATGTTGGTCTCTCACTCAACTGCACTTCACACATAATAATCAAGGAAGTTGCAGTCTGGGGAGTGAGATGGCCACATGTAAGAGATGATGTGGTCAAAGAAATTGTTTGACAGCCATGACTGGGTACTCTTGCTTGGTGCAGAGTTCTGTAGCCAGACATAGGATCTTCCAGCAGACACCCTCCCAACACAGGGCATCACTACTGCCTCAAGGCACTTGGCGTAGGCCTTTGTGCTGAGCCTGAGATTCTCTAGGAAAATGAATCAAGGCATAATGTGGCCATCACTAGTAATCACTCCAAACACCTTTGTAATTATGATTAAAATCATCCAACTCTTTCCAAATCATCTGCACTGTACTCAGATTGACACCCAAACACACTTAAATGTTCATATTGGAGCTTCCAATCCAAATACCAAGCAGTACAGCTTGCTGTTTTCAAATTTCTGTTGCAGTGAATAGCATCATGGTGCTCCTTTTCTCACAGATGGTGCCCAACTGACCCGACTATACTGTGCAGTTGACAAAATCAAAAACAATGCACTTATGCGAAACTAAAAATATAAAATGGCAACAATTTATCCATCACTCCCTATATATGTATGTGTGTGTGTGCGTATTTAGGTATCAAATGTTCTTCAAGGCAAATACCATAGAATATGAAAGATAATTTGTGTCAATTAATTCTAATGATCAACTTTTCCAAGTTACAAATAAGTAATGAAACTCCATCAGAAAATGCCTGAAGTTCATTTTTGAAGAAAAGTACAGGAAATATGTTCCAAGCTTTCAACTTTCTTAAGTCATCATCAGGGTAGGTAGAGACAGTTGAATTTGCTTTTTTTATGAGACTATATTGGAACTTTTTTGAGTGTTGATGTCTTGATAAACTACATGATAATGCAATTCAAATTCTGTATATTTAGGCAGCAAATGTTCTTTAAGGCAGATACTATTAAAAATGATAGACATTTTGTGTCAATTAATTTTGATGATTGACTTTTGCAAGTTACAAACAATTCTTCTCAATCAAGCAGGAAATTTTATCAGAAATTTCCCAAAATTTCTGATGGAATTCCCTCCTTTTCTGAGAACGATTATCCATAACTTGTGAAAATCAATCATTAAAATTAATCATCAATACCCAATATTTGTCCTTGTATATATATATAAATATATATATATATACGCACACACACAGGGTGTATCAAAATACTTTAACAAACTTTGGGGCCAGGTTCTTTACACAAAAACAAGGACAAAAGTTCATATAAACATATGTTCACAAAACCTTCATTTTTGAGTTATTAAATTTAAAGATAATTTATGGTAGATGACATTGTGTTTCCATGCAGACTAGGCTACATTTTTTATTCATGTACATTTGTGGCCAGTTTGTCTTCAATGTTTAATCTGTGTAGTAGTGAATTAACTGAGAAGTGTTAACAATGGTAGGATATTCATATTGGGAGCATGCAGATATGATTTTTACATATGGCCACACAGATGTATCAGATTGCATTCCCAGACTGAAGGCAGCTGAGTCATCTAACCTTTGCTGCTGTTTATCATTGTGTTCTTGAGACAGAATCCATGGCACCATAAACTATGGATAAAGGAAGGAGATCTGCTTGAACGTATGTCATATATATCATAGTATTGGATGGCCTTTCACCCTCTGATCCCTCACCACAGAGGAACTTTTGCTGATAGCTTATTGAACAAACTTCTGATCTGTTGTTTGTCTCTTCAGTCTTGTTTACAGATGAGGCAACATTTGGTAATGATGGACAAATTTAAACAACCAATATCTGTGGGTAGATCAGAATCCCCATGGTACAATACAGGCTAGATACCAGCATCAGTTTATGATTAATGTGCTGGCTGGAATTGTCGGTGACTGTTAAGTTTATATATTCTCCCAGCATGTCTTACAGAAGCTGACTACAGGGACTTTATTTCAAATACACTTCCAGACCTGCTAGTGGATGTATACCTGCTAATACAAAGATGTATAATGGAGCTCCAGCACATTTTAGTCACACTGTTCACAGTGCACTGACTGACATTTACTATGAAAGATGGATAGGTCAATGAGGACTGATATCAGGGTCTGCACATTCACCTGACCTCAATCCATTGAATTTTTATCTGTAGGGCCACCTAAAATATTTAGTTTATGCAGCAGACATTAATAAAGCAGAAATACTTCAACAATATGTCATGGGGTTCTGTGAAACCATTGAACACCATGTGGGAGTATTTGAAAGGGTCTTTCAGTCAATGATTCAATGGTTGCATGTGTGGGTGTAGACGCAAGCAGAGTACATTTTGAACATTTGTCATGAGTTGATGTGTTGAGGTACAATGACGGCCTTATGGACATTTTAACTTGTTTGGGTGTCAGGAATTTGCCCTCAAGTATTTTTGGATGGTATCTTAGCTGTACATTTAACAGTGTCTACCATAAACTTTAAAATTAATAACTCAAACAAGAAGGATTTGTGGACATATGTTTATATGAACTTTTGTCCTTTTTTGGGTGGGAGGTACCCACCCCCAAATTTGTAAAAGTATTTTTGATATACCCTGTTTGAACTTGATAGCCATAGGTGAGGTTTTTATCACTGACTACTGTGTTTGGCACTACTTCAAAACACCATTGCTTTTAGTTATTATTCTGCATTAACAAACTAAATATAATAATGACACATTATCAAGCAGGAAGTAAGAGATTGTCAATAGTCAGGAATTAATACAAATTTTGCTAACAATACAAAACAATGATATGTATTATATTAAGTGATTTTACTATAAATATAAATTGAAAATCAAGAAAAAAGGATTGTCTATGGTCAAGAATTAAGGCATGTATTACTGACAGAATAAGGCAAATATTTGTACATAAAAACATTTTTGTACAGAAGAAATGAACAAAATAGGCTTTCCTAATTTTTGTCACTCAAATATTTTTTTAATATCTTCAGTTTTCCCTTTAGTTCTTTTTACTTTGCCATTTTAGCAAGATGAAATATGGCATCTAGATGCATAATTTTTCTTACTGAAAATATATCAAAACATATGCATTCATTTAGAGAAATTTACTTCCATTCATTAGGCATGGCACATTATATAGAAGTACTAAGAAACTTATTCATGATGTTTGCCAAAAGAACCTTAATAATATCCATGCAAGGTTTTTAGAATTTTTCTTTTTTGTTACATTCATTCAGTACATAGGCGATTATGGCTTTTCACAGATTATGTTTCTTTGTTAATTGTGGATTGCCATGCATTCTTCAGAAAGTGGAATGGTTTTCTACTGCCTTCTTCATAATTTGCAATTTTGTTTTCGGCTTATTAGACAAATTGCCAAGCAAGGCAAGAGAATCCAGTTTATCATGGCATTTAAAATTTAGCTTAGAATGGAAGAAACAGATTCATGCCTTTCACAAGAGCATCTGTGCAAAAGTAAATACAGGAGGCTAGGCTGGAATTTGAACATGGCTTGCTACCTTCACTCTCTGAACCAATATCTGTTATGGACAATTTAAGTTACGTTTGTATTTTATTGCAGATTTAATCTTATTTTTGTAGAAGCTGAAAGCTCTTTAATGATCTGAGACAGCATCAAGTGACCTTTCTAGCTGATAGATAAAAAAAAAACATAAATATTATTTGTTTAATATTATCTCCTTGTAATCTTATAGTATTGTCTGCAATGTCCTCAAACAACTGGCGATTGTCAAATAAAATCTTAAAAGAAAGTGAATTCTAATAAAATCTGTCTGCTGTCCCATGTAATAAAAGCAAACTATGCTGCATTTCAGAGCAAATAGTTCATTCAAAATAAGGCTTATCCATCCTGCTCTGAAAATACCTGCCCAGGTTAGGTTTCTTCTGCCTCTGTATATGTGTTAGTTGAATGTGTTTTGTCTGCACGCAATGTTTTCCATGAGGCAAGACACAGGGTAAGCATACTGCTTTGTTACATCATAGACAGACAGAAGCCTCCAGAAACTTACAATCCAAACTCAACACACACACAAGGATTGTTTATTCAAAAGTGGAGACCGAAAGTGGCAGTCTCCAGAGAAGTCATTAAACAACACTAACTTGTGTGCAATCATACAATTACACTTGGTTGATCGTTGGCCAAATCAGACTATATACTTTTCACTGTACTCTATTTCGATTGCTTTCGTTCTACTGATTGTTAGATGACCATTAGAGCCTTTTTTTTTTGCTGGTTGACTGTTTGCTCTAAAATTTAAAAAAAATTGTGTGTCTGGTAGTTTGACCTTTTAACTTTAGACTGTGAGATGGTCAGTTAAATTAGTAATAGGTTTAAAACCTGATTTAGTTTTAAGTCAATTACTAGTGGGTGAAAATGACATCAGATGAAACCACAACTGGAAGATGATACTAATATTACTGCTTATAATATTTTTGTATGTTTCAGATGTGCTTATGATTTTACTTGCTTTGCTTCTGTTAATTTTATAGCCACTGATTAAGATAAATTTTATGGTGTTTGATCTACAATATTGTGGTTATATGTGGGTGGTGTAATAGTTGTCAACATGGTAAATGGAATTGGCAAACTAGGTTCAAATTCTGACCAAGTCTGGAGCACCCACTTTTGCATAAATACTCTTAGGAAAGGAATGAATTTATTTATACTCATTCTAATTATGAGTTAAATAGCAAAGTAGACTGAACTCTCTAACCTTGAGTGACAGCCAGTCTATGAAAAAGGCTACTCTAAATTTAAAAATGGCAGGGAAGACAATAAGGATATTAACACAGAAACAGAATCTGTGGAGAGCCAAAATCACCTTTGAGCTGAAAGGATATGGCATTAAATATGAAAAAAAGAAAATGTTGTATTGATTAATATTTGTGAATCTATACAACATTTTTTTTGATAAAATCATAAACAAAGGTAGATAAGAAGATTGAATTATTGACTGATTTTTTAATGGCTTATCAACGCTTTGTTGGTTATTTAAAGTTAAAAATATTTTTAATTGTAAGAATACTTTTTTTTGAATGCATTAATAATCTTTTGAGAATAAAAAATGATTTTTCCAGATAAAAGTCTTATTATTTAACCTATACATAGAGGGAGGAGATGTATTCATATTTTTCCAAATGGTATTTGCACATTAGTGAATATAATGAACCTGACCAGAATTTAAACTGATGTCTCCAATTTCTCCTTCTGAAATGCTAACCATTATACCACATGTACATCCATACATGAGAAAAATAAAAATGGCTTCCATTCAGTGATTAATAATGTTGTCATTAAATAGCTAAAGATTTTACTATATAGTTTTGTTGCTCTAATTCATACTACGTAAGAAATATTACAGTCAATTCAAAACTGTATTTTTAAATGTGTAAATGCATATTTTGACTTGTAATCATGTTTTGCAAGCCTAAACAACTTGGCTAAATTTTGGACTTGTTCATATATATATATAACCATATTTCTTGTACATTGTCTTTTTACACAGAAATAAAAAAAAAAAGTTCAAATAATGTTAATTGCCTGCTCAATTTTATTTTGATAGAGTGTATTTGAACTTATACTAAGTTAAAATAATAGATAATATCATACTGTCAGTTCCATAACTAACTCTACCCAAACACATATATTCAGAGCTAATTGTTATGCTTGAACTCTGACATTATATTCACTAATTATTTTATTTTTTTCTCCTCCACAAATAGAAATAGATAGGTTCACCTATCATCTAATTCACACACCTCCCTGTTTTTTTTTAACAGAAGTAGAGAGTTATGCTTTGTTTCGTGTTTAGGATTCGGTTTCTGGTTCCTGCTAAAGTCTGTTTCCACTCTGTACTCATAACACCGGCACCTGAATTCTGAAATTTTTTTTCACTAGCTATTTATTTTATTTTTTCTGTCTTACACTAATAGGAGTTTCACCTATTGTCCAGTTCATACTCCCCTCAAGTCCTTTGAATAGATGTAGATGTTTATCCCTTGTTTCCCGTTTAGGATTGCGTTTCTGGTTTCTTTTGAAATCTGCTTCAGTTCTATACTCCTAATGCTTTTCCTTTCTTATGCTAATATAACTTCATATAGTAACCCTTTTAGTGGCTCTTGAGCCTTGTATTGGGTGAACTGAGTAAAAAAAAAAATTCATATATTATTTAATATTTATCAGATATTATCAAACCATATAATAATTATCAATGTGTATTTATTCATATATTTCCTGTCCCATCTGTAGTGGGAAGGGAGTTAAATCAACTTAAGATAGTAAATTTATAAGGGATTACTTCCCTTAGTCATTTTAATAATTTATATAAGTAAAATATTCATCAGCATCAAGACAAAATTAGTTCTAAAGCAAAATAAACTGTTTAATTAATCAGTTCATTTACTGCTACATTTCTTACATTGCAGTCTTATTTATTCAAGTCTTTAATGTGAGGCACTCATATACTTTTATCTATTAAGTGTTCATTTTGCTTCAACTTGGTCTTGAAAGGTTATTGACATTCTGTTGCTAATCTTTTTCTTCTGCAACATATTTCCGTTTACTGTTATATTACATAGATAAAATTTTTAATGGGAAAAGATACTGAGCAAAAAGTGATTTATATGATATCAGGAGTAATCAATGAGCCATAGATACAAGTGAACATCTAAAAAATATAAAGGGAACAGATTAATTAAATGATTCATTTGCCTCTGTGTTAGCTGTGAATTCTTTATCTCTGCTTCATTGAATCTCAATAAATTGTTTCAAGACTTTTGTTTCATTGTATCTCACTAGTAAAATTTTCTAATAATTGCTGTCATTTTTTTACAGCACAAGTACACTAAATGTATAATAAAATCAAAATAATTTACATAAAAACAATTATTTAATACTAAAATGTAACATTAAAATGAACATAATTTTTTATATTTTTGCTTCAAATTCTTATGAAATTTTCACTTTAGCCATATTACTAAGGTTTCTGTCTAGTCTGGTATGGGTGGTGGTTCCTGAAAGTGACTCCACTAGCTACCCTATGAACACTATTGGTCCAATTCCTATCTTTCTGTCTTTGGTTTTTTAACATTTTCTTTTCTTGAGCTTCTCCTTTCATTTCATGTTTATTTTTTTGCAGCAAAATACTTTAAAAAAATAAGATGAATGACCAAACTTTACAAACTATCAATGATTTTGCATTGTGAATAGCAATTTTTTTACTGTGGTTAGAAAATATGTCTTACAGATCATTCAGCCTAAAAAATTGTTCAGCCCTGATTACAATAATTTTTTTACTGAAGTTCAATCAATACAATGCTCAAGAGCCACTGAAGTTAGAAGGTTACTGAATAAGGTGTTTGATAATAAATGAAAATAGAAGGAAGTGAAAATTATAAGGACAGATAACAAATGACCTTTGACTTATAGAAGTTAAAATTGTAGTGTTCAGGGAAGCATCCATGCAGGAGTCTGTTCCATAAAGAAGTTCTTGATAAAAAGCTAAGTGAAATTTCCTTACAATTGGAATAGTGAGGAACTAAATGTGATTCAACACTGTTAAATTAGCACTGTGAATCCTAGTCTTAAAGGTGTGAACTGGTGGAATTAAAGAGTAGAATCAGCAATAGAGTAGTGACAATGTGGTAAAGAGGCTGCAGTGTGGGGAAATAGTTCATCCCCCATAGGGCAGCATGCCTGAGACACCATTAATCCTGGAAAGTGAGTGTTGAGCAACTCCAGCCCAGATATGGCAGCAATGCTCCATTTCTGGTCACATCTGACTCTTCTAAACATATTGCATAACTTGCTGGAGTGGTAGAAAGAGCTAATCATTTCTCAGCAGCTCCAGCGATGGATTGCATATACAAGTGCCATGAGGTCTGGAGTGAATTTGAGTCCCAATAGATGTTCAATTCATAGAGCCTCATTGAGAGTACAACTATCGTGGCTGGAGAAAACTCAGTGTCTTATTGGTGATGATGGATGGATACTAGCATGTTTTGGGGGTTTTTTTTAACCTTGTGCCAGATAAACTTAGTAATTCCCCAATAAGTCATGTTAGTGTGAAACAAAGCTTATCAAGTCAACTTTTCAGTTCTCAGTGAATTTGAAAACAGTGACCTTGTTCAAGACTAAGCTAAAATAGTAAAATTAAATAAGTGACAACAGTTAGCAAGCCATGCTTACAGACGATTACAAGTGCATTATATCAGAAGTACTGACTAAATTTATGATGACAAAACCAAATGAGTAGGAAATAGGGGCTAAGGCAAAAAAGACTTCAGGTGAGAAAAAATGCTTAACTGGAAAACAAGAATTTCAAATGTGATCCATAAGCTTGGTTTGAAACAATACTATGTGAGATGCCTACCAAACTACTCAAACACTTACTAAATGACCACATATCATACATCTTTAGGGGAAAAATTTCTTGGTGGAACTAAGAACTTTTTCAGCACCCTCTCATTTAGCACTTGTTCAAATTGTATTAATCATTGTATGAAGGTTTGTTTAGATTAATGCATTTGTCTTTGTCATTTCTATCTTGTAGTTACTATTTATCCTGCTAGGTGTCAGTTGTATTTTGGGAGTGTTGGGAAAGTTCCATGGGTTTGATGAAGACATCAGAAGACAATTCCAAGAAGAAATGAGGTGTGTGATGTAATTAAAAGAGTATGTGGTAGGAAGTGAAGATTATGAGAATAAGGAGGAGAGATGACAATTGATTCTTGAAATGAAATGGTCAAGAACATAGTGTTTTGAGAAGCCATGTGGGGGCCTGTTCTAGCAAATAGCAGTCATTGAAGAAAAATCTGTTCAATTGAAATTTTCTCTTCACTTGTGGAATATGGGGGAAATATAGGTGATCCAACTTTGTGGAAGTTGCATGGCATATCCTAGGTGTAAAGGTTTGAATTGGTGGAACTGAAGAATAGAGCTCATATGAACATTTGTCATGGAAATAGCAATACTGTCATAGACTGTGATGTGTGCAGGAAAGATGTTGCAGAGTTCAGACTATCTTCCCCTAAAAGACATTGTAAACAATTTTAAACACTATCATAGCTGAAGGATGGAGGAGCCTCTGGTGTAGTCCCAGATAGAATCCATTGTTGGTCTAATCTGACTCCTGTAAAGATCATGAATGCCAGAAAAAGTCAGTATGAGTCAATCATTTTTTTCAGCATCTTTAGCAATGGATTTATGTAAAAATTTCAGTTATCGATTCAAGAAACAGCTTAAAATATGTGAAAGGGAAGTTATTAAAAAAATAAATCTTCCTGATTGGGAGAAAATTAATGTGATGATGTGCCAGTGGTTGAAAATTTTTAATCAGAAAGGTGTTGCTGATCAGACTGATTGTAAATGGGAAAAAAATACATTTTTAATTAGTGGAGTAATTAATGTTATGCAAGTTTTCCATGGGTTCAAATGGCTCTTTTGATGCATACATCAAGGCAAGAAAAACGAGTTCCGTGAGAGGACAGTCGATGCAACAATTTACAAAATAGCTGCATATCTATTTCTTGTTTTGACACAGAAACAGCAGTTGAGTCTGTTTAGCAAATATTTATGTCCAGTCTCACAAAATCTTTCTTTTTCCCTCTCAATCTATATAAAGCAATTTAAAAATAACAGATCTGATGATCACTTAAAGCTTAAAACTGTCAGTCACTGAGCAGTATTGATTTCTGTGTCCACACTGTTTATATCAGTCTATCAATGCATACACACAGAGAATGAATAGAATTTTCTCTTTTATCACTCAAGTACTGAGTTAAGTAACCACGCTTTCAAATAAGCATGTGTGTATATATATATATATATATATATATATATTAGACAGGAACAGAGAGAAAGCAAGAAACAGGCATATAATTTCAGATCTAAGAAAAAATATATAATAGGACAATATGAATAATAGAAAACTTAAGATAAAAAAATTGTTTTGCACCTGTTATAAACAAAAGTAAAAGTATCATTAGTCCTTAAAGATTTTAATATTTAAGAAGGCTCATATATATTCTTAATGCTAAATGTGAAAGTCAAGGTAAACTATAGAGGATTCTAAGTGATGTAATTTAATGACTAATAAACAAAAGTTAGTAAACATTATTATTATTGTTCTTGTCTTGAGTTCACATTGTGTTGTTGTTTTGTTCAACTTTTGATCATAACAGTCATTTTCAAGAAACATTTGAGAAGTTTGAAACTGCTTCAACAATAGCACAATATAAACTTAAGATAGTTCAGCCACAATTTAGAGTGCAATATTCAACACTTTATTTGGAAATTGTAAAAATACAATAAAAAATTAAACTGACAGACCTTGGTTCTTTTTAATCAAACTTGTTTAGATAAATACTTGTTGCTTAAATATACCTTATACATATATATATATATATATATATATATATATGTGTGTGTGTGTGACACCACACATTATGAAATCTGATAATTATTTTAAAACATTTTATGTTTTTATACATTCTTTTTATAGATACAAATATTTAAGTAAATGCTCTGTTTATAATAAACAGTATTAAACAACATTTACCAGTCTGAATGTCCGAGAAATCTTTGGCGGACAAATATTTTCTATGAAAATTTCTTGGACATTCAGGCCGGTAAATGTTGTTTAATACTGTTTATTATAAACAGAGCATTTACTTAAATACTTGTATCTATAAAAAAGAGTGTATAAACATAAAATATCTTAAAAATATATATATATATATATATATATATATATATTAAATTAATTGATTTAAAATATGGTTTTTTCCACTACACAGTTCTAACTATGTTTCAAAAATGGGAGCTAAAAGCTCAGAATTTAATTTTGTAATTAAATTAAAGACATTAGTCCTATTTTATCCTCAAATTTCGCTTGAGGATAAAATGGAACTTATGTCTTTAATTTAATTACAAAGTTAAATTCTGAGCTTTTAGCTTCCATTTTTGAAACATGGTTAGAACTGTGTAGTAGAAAAAAACCATATTTTAAATCAATTAATTTATAATATTAATGCTCTGTAAATTTACATTGAGCACTATTTTGTAAAAATAAAAATATCTATAAGAACACCGGATTATAAATCTTACTGTTCTTTCTTTTTATTTATAATGTAATTTTTTATAGATATTATTTATATATTATATATGTGCAGTACTCATTGGAAAGTGCTCAATATTAGTGATAGTGCTAACATATTTAGTTGGATTGATGAGAGTTTGTGACCCTGGATTCATCTATTTTGTTCGTGAAATGTATGTATGTATGTATATATATATGCATACATGAAAACTCATGTATGCATATATATATATATATATACATACGCATATGCATTCACACATCCTCTATTCGTCTTTTTTTTATTTTGAGGTTTCAAAAAATGCTGTTTTATTATTATTTTAATGCCAGTTATTTGCTTGTTTTTGGCAATTTCGCTTTTGTAAATGGTAGAGTTTCTACTATTTACAAAAGCACAATTGCCAAAAAACAAGCAAATAACTGGCATTAAAATAATAACAAAACAGCATTTTAAAAAAAAAAATTAAAAATCAAAATAATAACAATTTTACCTAGCATAGTCTTACACAGACCCCATCATGAAAAATAGATGGATAGAAGATGTGTGAATGCACGTGCACATGTGTGCAAGAAAACTATTTCACGAGCAGACTATGAAAGATGTTTGCCGCAAAATTCACATTGTATACAATGACCAATTGCATACGTATATATGAAACGACACATGGAAGCACACATATGCCTAGTCCCACACTGTTCATCATATATGTTTATGTGAGCTACAATGTGTAAATGTGTTTTTGTGTATATATGTATGCCAGCATACATATGAGTGGCATTCCGATGACAATTTTTTCTCCCACTACCATAAAAACACCGATATATGCAACCATATATAAGCCCAAAATTTAAAAAATTAATTAGTTTGTCTGATGATTGCAAGTAGCATTAAACCCAGGGTTACAAACTCACATCAATCCAATTATTTATATATATATAATTATTTTTTATAAAAAAAATTTATAACATAACTATGTTATAAAATCACTACAAAAATAGCCATTTTGTTTCAACACACTCTGTGTCTTATCAAGTGATGATGTTGAAAAGAAAAAAAAGTGATTTTATAACATACTTATGTTATAAATTTTTTTTATAAAAAATAATTATATCTGCTCTACTTTGTATTGAGCACTCTTTTAAGAATATTAATTGTTGGTTATTGGAATTCATTCCGTATATACCAATTATATACTGATATGGATATATATATATATATATATATATATATATATATATATATAGATATGGTATGATATATTTGTTGGTTGAAGTGATCAATATTAGGGATAGAGTGTATGTAAATATAAAAGCGGACATGGAGGTCAACACTGTGTGGCAACAGTCTGTTTATGCTTGAATACAACTGCCTTAAACTGTCTTACGCAACCACCATTAGTAATATCAATACACAGAAAGTGAAATGCAGGTGTAAAAATAGGAAAAGAAAAATCACTTGGTTCAACCCTCCACTCTTCTGCAAACTGTCAAGTATCAATATTGGACAGTACTTCCTAAATTGAATTACTAAACATTTAAAAAAAATATCCTCTAAATAAAATACTCAACAGGAAGTCAATCAAAATTAGCTACTCCTGCACTGATAAGATATACCAAATTATTAATTCCTATAACAGTTACATTTTAAGTAAATTCCATGAGGAAAAAAAATAAATCTAACATGAAATCCCCTTGTAATTTTAGAATTAAGGAAAACTGCCCAGCAGAGGGTAAGTGCAGATGCACTAGGGCAGTATATGAGGCAACAATTACTCCTAAAGAAAATATGACAAACTATAATATCTACATCAGCTTTTCTGCAGGAGAATTTAAAAAGAGAATCAATACACATAGACATTCATTCACCAGTCCAAAATTAAAACACCAAACAGCCCTATCAAAAAAATTTGGGGAATTGAAAGAAAAGTGTTTGAATCTTCAAATAAATTGGAAAATTCTAGGTTTTGTGAACATCCCCAATAGTTTTAGGAGTAGGTGCAAGTTATGTTTAGAAGAAAAAATCAGGATAATAAAATATAAAGATAAATGCAAACTATTAAATCAATGGAAAGAACTAATCACAAAATGTAGACATAGAAATACATTCCAAATTACATAAGAATACATGTCGATATATGTGGGGGTATATGTGTATGTAAAATGGCATATATGTATGAACATGAAAATGTGCATATATATATGTATGAAGATATGTATGGATATAAGGTTGTTGGACAGCATGATTTGTTACATTGGGTGCTCGGGTATTACACACAATCTATAAATCTATAACTTAACTAATTTACATTAAGCTTAACGGACTTAAGTTTAAATCCCTCATCACTTATTAATAATATTGGGCACCTATAGTACAAAACCTATTTACTGTGAATCCCAAGAAAACACACTCTGGGGCTTTTTATAAGAAAAACCACATAGTACGAACTGATATTAAACAAGAAACAAGTCCTGGCCATAAATAAACTCCAAACCCCGAACCGCTTCCCCCTGGATAAGGTATCTTACGCTGCAACCAATCGCTAACACAAACCCACTCTCATTAACAAGGTGTCTATGAGAGGATGACTGACATTGAAAATAAATTTAAGACAATGCTCTGAGACAGACACTTAGAGTCTGATGATAGCCACAGACAGAACAGCTTGAAATAGACTATCTCTGTGTTGAGGTAATTTTTTTTTGCTGTAAAAAAATATATATATATATATATGCATACACACATACACAGATATATATATGTCTCTGTACACACACATACAAATGCAATTATCTTGAGTATCATTACAATTCATCATTCCACAGGTATTATTCCAGGTTTGTTCTTTCTAAGGTCTGCTTTATTGTGCAAAACTTCTAGTAATGGCAAAGTAGAATTTCTTGAATATTTCTAGGTTACACACATACACGTATATGAATACACACACAACTATGAATATGTATGCATGTGTGTATATATATTTGGTTGGATAGATGTGAGTTTGTGACCCTGGGTTTATGATCGCTAAAGCGTGAAACCCAGGGTCACAAACTCACATGTATCCAACCAAAATGTTCTCTATCTCTGATATTGAGCGCTTTCTAATAAGTATCAGCATATAATATATAAATAATTATACATACTTATATTTATTTATATTTATATACATTTTCACATATATATATATATATATATATATATATATATATATATATATATATATACATATACGAACATATATGCGAAACATATATGTACACACACACACACGTGTGTGTGTATATATATATATATAACATATAATATATAAAATATAATATATATATATATATATACATATATAATATATATATGTTATATAGAACATATATAGATATAATATATATATATATATATATATATATATATATATATACAAACATATGAATACACATATACATATATGTACACACACACATATATATATATATATATATATATATATATATAAAATTATCTTGGGTACCATTACAATTTAGCCTACTGTCTATTCATCAGGGTAGTGGCAAGTGAGGAGTTAAAATTGGGAGTATCAACAAACAAAGACAATACCTATAGCTGTCACAGGTGATTGCATGCTTTTCTATGTCTCACTAGATAAGGTTATCTCTGGTATACAGAATTTAGATCTATTTATCTATGTACATAAGAATCTGACAGAGATCGTTAACAATGCTTGTACGATTACCGAATTCAACTGTGGTTTGTAGATTCAGCTATGAGGATGCCGTTTCCTGATAGTAAAAGTTACAGACCATTATCTTGCGTAACCTTTTGTTTGCAGACATTTTATGGTTCAGAGCTAAGTACCCAAGAATGATATAAAAAGAATCACGCACAAAGGTTGTAATAATGCTATATATATTTGAATATATTCTGTAATAGAGAGGAATATGTTCATACAACTATCTTTTATGTATGCCCACTCACCAATACAGATATATATATATATATATGGAATATTTTTAGTATATTTTCAGGATAGTTAAAGCTAATTAAAATAATATATTATCTATACTCCCCCACACAAATACATATAAATATATGATAAAAATATAGCTTTAAACTCTGCTATATTTATGGGTAATAGTGCTCAATATCAGGGATAGAGCATATATAAATCTAAAAGTCTGTTTCATATATGAGACGCAATTTTCAGGACATATATGTAAAATGGTAGCTCAACTATTTATATATGCTGATCAATGGCATATATTGGGTTACAAGGTCAGGTATTTCCATTTTATTGTATTATCCTAATGCTTATTGGGTAGACAGTAATGCTTATATTTGAAATTATTCTAAGGCTATTGGGAAAAGATAATTGTGGGTCAGAATGCAGTTATTTGGATAGGGTTGTCTTTTAACTTTTAACTAATTATTTATTATTGATTACTTCTTGTAATTTGTATTTAATCATTAATTATTTTTGTCGATTATATACAGTGGGGGAAACAAATATTTGTAAACATACAAATTTTTAATTTATTGTATTTCCAACTAATGAATAAACATACTTTTCATATAATTAACTGGACACAGATGCTTAATAACTGAATATACATAGAAAACAGAAAAAAAGTATGATATAACTGAAATAAATCCCATTTATGCATTTTAATCAGTGAAAAAAGTATTCATACAATACAAAAAAGAATAAATAACCTTGATTTAATACTTCATAAAATAGCCATTATTCAGCTCTACAGCAACCAACCTCTTCTTGAAGTTCTCAATTAATAATTTGCAAATCTTAGTTGGTATTTTGTTCCATTCTTCTTCACATATGGTCTTCAGATCTGGGATGTTTGTTTGAGCTCTCAATTGGGTTTGAATTTTCAAATAATGCTACAGACTCTTGATTGAGTTTAAATCTGGGAACTGACTTGGCCATTTCAGGATATTTAAATTATTGTACTTAGGATCATTATCTTGTTGAAAGATACAATCAGGAGAAAGTTCAAGATTTTCAACCAAAATCATTAAATTTGCTTCCAAAATATTTTGATATGCTGTGGCATTCATTCTACCATCTATTACTGATATGTTGCCAGTACTTTTTGCAGAAAAACATCCCCAAAGCATGATGCTGCCACCACCAAATTTCACTGTTGGAACTGTGTTTTTTTGTTTTAAGGTATCACCATCTTTCCTCCATATGTGATTTTTAGAATTACTTCCAAACAACTCAATTTTGGTTTCATCTGTCTATAATACTCTTTCCTAATATGATTTTTTTCCTTATCCTTATGTTCATGAGCATAGGGATAAGTCATCTGGCATCTCTGTGCTTTTTCAACAACAGTGAAATTTTCTTCGAGGATCATGACTGTTCCTATGAATTTCATTGCTTATTGTCTATTTAGTGACACAGATTCCTGATGAAAGCAGATCATCCTGCAATTCTTGATGAGCAACCATTAGATATTTTTTTTTTAATTTGATGCATTAATTTTCCTTGAAGATCTTAAAGAAATCTTCCATGGAACACCTGTTCTTCCTTGGTTTCCAACAGTTTTGAGTTTTTTATACCATGCAATGAATGAACTAATGGTAGTAAATGGAATATTCACGTTGCCTGAGGTTTTTCCTGTAAGTTCTTTACTTCTTGTCATGATGATAAACTTCTTGCACAAATGCCAATTACAGAATGTTCTGTTTGTATTTTTCAGGCTAATAATAAGTACTGATAACATTATGGGAACATTTTAGAATATTCCACTTGAATAATCCAGATTATTAAAGCAATTTAAAAGTTTTAAAATCTGAAATTTGCATTGTATGAATACTTTTTTTTCACCCATTAAAATGGATAAATGGGATATATTTCTAGTAAATAATTTTTTTCCAGTTTTCTATGCATATTTAGTCATTATGTATCAGTGTACAGTTAATTATATGAAAGGTATGTTTATTCTTTAGTTGGAAATACAATAAATTAAAAATTTTATATCTACAAACATTTGTTTCCCCTCCATTGTATGTGTGTATATATATATATATATATATATATATATATACTTTAAAAATCAGGAGGTCAGTTGAATCTGCTACCTTAGTTTCAACCTTACAGTATCCTAAGGCGATTTTTATCAAATGAACTCTTAATGGTTTATTTTAAAAAAAAAAAAAATAATGAACACAATATTATTTCTAAAAAAAAAATATAAATAAATGCACAACATTGGGTGAAAGAGAAAAGGAGGTGGGGAATGTGAAGAAGGAAGGATAAGAAGAAGGAGTGAGGAAGAGAAGAAAAGCAAGGGTATTATAAATTTACTTGTGGGGGTTTAATTGAAATATACATTTTTTTTTATCCAGCCTCATATGTTCTTAAGAGGAATTTCCTAATATGTAAGCAAAGACTCAAGACTTTGGTTTCTGGTTCAAAAAAGTTCTTTGCATCTGAAAATGTCATAATTGCCAATTCTTCCTGTTTGCAGAGGTTGCAAATATTGTTGTGGTTGTAATAAGGCTTTGCCTTTTTTTTTTAAATTTCCAACTTATGATCAGACCCTTTTTGTTTTTTCTTTTAAATTCTATACATGGTCAGCTAGTTTGATGGAGTATCTAAGATTTACTAGCTTGAACGATGACCTATGATTGTATTATCTATATTTGAAAGTACCTTCAGTACATTCTGTGTACATAAGCATAGTTTACCATTTACCTTACAATTTAGTTAAACTTTGAAATTTGATGTTTTCTTATACTTTAGTTGTACTGCATTGCGCACTCTATATGGCTTATCTTTCTATTTGTAAGATTAATCTGGATTTAATATAATTTTGTATTAATTTCCTGTTTGTATTGGTAACATCTTGTACAGATCTATTGGTATTTGGTTGCTATCAATGTAACATTGACTGGTTAGTGTTCTTAACATCTTATATGAAGGATTTTTATTTAATAGTTGCATTTTAATTTACCAAATAATTCTACATATTTAAATTATTTACTAGATTATTAAAGAAGATATTTATTTATCAAAAAATTATGTAGGAAATTCACAGATCATATAACTTGTTTAGCCTTTAGTTAAATTACCTCTCTACCCCACATTTATTTCTTAGAAAACTGCATTGTCTGGTTTGTACAATTTATGTAACCATATGTATCAGCTTTAGCTTATGTCTGGCTGCCATTAGCTGCCAATCTATGGGTCATGACACATTTACAAAATATAATTTTTAATTTTTGTTTCTTCACTTAGTTTGAATTTAATGTATTTGATTTGTTAAGCAGAGTAAAGTCCACAAACTTTATACACCCCATTTTTTTTATAAAAAGAGATTATATTTTGCTTTTAAATCTTTATAAATCATCCACTTGCCAGTAATTTACAATCATCTGATGAGATACAGTGATATGCATTGAAACATGACTGCAATTGTGTAGTGATTTTTTTTACATGTTTTCAGTGTAACATAATCAAATAAATAATATTGCTCTACTCTGTATTGAGCCTTCTTTTAAATTAAATGTTATGAACATTAGAATTGTACTCCACTCGTTCTCATCTTACCTATATATATATATATATATATATAGCAAAATATCATATATAAATTCTATATATCAGCCTTATGGTAATTTTCCATGGTAAATTAATGTCCTGGTTCATCTGACATTTCCCCCTTATTAACAAATCTACTGGTATCATAATGTGGGATATCTAGAAATAATAACAAAAACAAAACTGTTGGGAAAATGGATAGAGCTGCTTGTCTAGACACACTGGAGACTAGAAACTTAAAATGAGAATTTGAAGTTCACTTTTTTGACATCTTCAGCATTTCCTATCAATGTAAAATTATAATTGAGATTTTTGTTTGTATATTCACCTCCTCCACATTCAACAAATAAGAACATTTTAGCCTGATGATGTCTTTTGAAGTACAAAACCTGTTACATAGTTTTTCTCATTTTGTAATTCAGTTACCTATGCACACATTAATATATATATATATATATATATATATAGAGAGAGAGATTGAAAGAAAAATGTATGACAAAATGAAAAAAAAGCTTTTGTGTGATGTATTTCTCTGATCAAGGGAGAAAACAATCCACTAAGATGAAAATATTTAGAGAGTGTTTTGATCTCAAGTTGATCCACAGTAAATTTGCACCTGGGCTCTTACAACATTTCACCAATCCTGGTAGATCTTCTATTATTACATGGGATATCTAATAACAAATGTGATGTAAAAAAAGAATCTAAATGAAATTGGCTAGATTATATACAAAAGAAAATAATTTTCATTTAAAATTACCAACATCCCTCATTCATGCACATGTGTAGTTGAATTAACGTAACAAATTTAGTCTGATGACATTCTGAAGGATGAAACGTCACACAAAACTTTTTTTTTCACTTTGTCATATAATTTTTCCACCAATACTGGTTTTGAAATATAAAAAAATGTATATATCCTTATTTCATATGTATGTAAGTCAACACTGAGGTCAACATCAAGTGGCAACAGTCTGTTTCATGCTTGAATACAATCTTCTGGCCATATATATATATATATATATATATATACAGTGGAGTAATGGATAGTGGCTCAGATTGAGGAATCAGAGAGCTGAGTTTGAATTCCTTTTGAATCCATTATATTCACTTACATGCTAATACCCTTGGGAAAGGTCTGGATCATCTTCTCCCCCCCCAGCTATGGGTAAATAGCAGGACAGATCAGGTTCTATAGCCTTGGATAGCAACTGGTCTACCACAGAAAGAAATGACAACCTTCAGCAAGAAAAAAATTTGTCAGTCATGTATCAAAAGATACATGATCGCCTAAGTGTGTATCACGTATAGCACATGACTATATATATATATATATATATATTTAATCCAAATCATCCCATGCAAGGTAGTAAACCATGATGAAGACACAAAGGGTTACTGAGTGTGAAAAAATGAGAAAAAAGAGAAACATTATTATGAAGAAGAAAGAAGCATTGAAGTGTAATCAGGAAGACAGTAGCAAAAGATTGACATTGCATTTAAGTTTTTTAAGATCAAAGTTGACTGGATGTTCTCAGTTCTCACAAATCTGATCAACGATCAGTACTTTTACAAATAATTTCTTAGTCAAGCCAAGAACAACCCTTGCACGTATGTATGTGTATGTGTGTTTATATAATTATAGAGATTAATAAATTAGAGAAAATGGTGAAATGTTCTCATCCTGGCCAAGAATTATCTTCTCAAATAATCTCTAAAAGTAGCTTAAATGTCAAGTTCCTCAGAAGAATCCCCAAATCTTGATGGATCTTAAGGTGATTTGTCAACAGCTGAATAAAACTGGTGATAATTTCTCTAAGAAGATTACTGCAAATTACTCCAAACATCTGACAACTGTCATATCAAATAATGAATAGCCCATTAAATATTAAATGCTGTTTATTGATGCCAGTCTAAAAGTGCTGATGTTTCCCCAATGTGTGCATGCATGCACACACAAACACACACAAATATACATGTATATATGTGTCCACACTGTTTATATCTGCAAACACTCTTCTCAAATGTTATACAATATTGCACACACACATACACAAAATAGATAAATACATGGTGCCTCTTTTACACTTCAATGAGGTCTTTAGACCAAGTACTAGTACTCTTTTAAAAAGAGTACTATAGGTCCTACTATACTGGGTATAGTAGGACCTAGGACTTATAAGGAAAAAGAAGTTTTGAGGTCAGCAAAAGAAAAAAACCTATATGCAAACTACAAATCAGAGATACATCAAGCAAGTGCAGGTTTAGATATCTGGGCAGTGTTTTTAACAGAGGATGGAAAATACAATACCAAAATACAAATGCATATTAGATTAGCAAAAAGCTAAGCAAAGTATTAAGAAACAGGAAAATATTGTAAACATTAGTAACAAAGAAAAGAGTACTGGACTGTTATTAATCTCAATCTTCTTGTGTGGTAGTATTGTAGAGTAGTTTTCCCAGTGGAGGCTTGTATTTCAATAAGTCGTCCTAAATTAGGTTCGACGTACAAAACGTTAGGAACTTGAAATAAGAGTTAATGACGCAGCAATCTAGTTGTGATGGTTGGTACTTCAATGTTCGATATCGACTGACTCGCTCAACACCACTGAGCCCAACTGGCCACCGCTACTACTACTTATTATCTGTGGGAGAGTCTATTACAATAGAATAGGTATTATGTTATAACAGGTAGTAAATGCTAGACAATCTCCTTGCACATGAAGAGAAAACCAGAAGTAAACAAAAATGTGGTTCTACAGAAGAATGCTGAGAATTCCATGGATAGAGCCCTTAAGAAATCTTCTAGAAAATGAAAACTAAAAGGACACTTATACTGAGAATCAGAAAGAGAAAGCTGGAATTTTTTGGACATATAATGATGGAGGGATTAGAGAATTCAACACTCACAGGGTATACTGAGGGACTGGGGAAGGCAGGAGGTTAGCTGAAGGGAGGAATGGAAAAGTTTGGCAAAGGAACAAATGTTGCTGGCTGGTTATGCTTAAATAAGTTTCACAGTATTTGCTGATGAGTTCATTGAATGTTTTACCTTATATTTGTTTCTACATTTTTAATATATGGTATTATTTTATTATGATGTTTCTATTTCTGTTGGATTTCTTGTTCTGTTAGGTGTAAATAAATAAGTTTTGCCCCCAAAAAGTCACTATTTTTTAGTGATTTTTTTTTTGCCTTGTTTGATTGTGCTGGTTGGAGGAAGTGTATATGTAAAGTATGTTGGCATTTTGATTTCTGCACTATTATGATATATTTTGTAGTGGTTAGAAATCTACGTCATTTTGGCCAGTTTTGATATTGATTGTGAATTCTCTTTCTTTGAAAATGTTTATAATTTCTTTTCTGGTTTTATCAGTTTTTGTCTGTTGAAATTTCTTCAGATTATAATTCCATGACTTTTTTTTTTTTTTATTAACAATCTTAGAATTGTATAGTGCAGAATATATATCCCTACCAGTTGTAGCTTTTCATCTTTATCCTAACTACCAAGGGTTACATCAAATGTTTTCTATTATCTTCTTTGTCAAATAGGAGTGATCTTCAGTAGTATTTTGTAAATTTTATTTGATGTTGTTTTCAAGTATTTCATTGCTCAGGAGAATGTTTTATCTGATATAGATTTAATGATAGATGAATAGAAATCTTTAATATCCAGTTGGGTGAATGTCCAGTTATTCATGCCTTTTATTTTACAAAGCCAGTCTATTACTGATCTTTTATGTTTTTTTCATTGATTTAAAAATAAAGATGTTCTAAGTTAATTTCTTTGAGTATAGTTTTACTTATTTTTCCTAGTTAGCTTTTTGTTGACTTTAATAATCCACATGTTGGGTTAGTTCTGAAGTTTTCTTTGTTGTCTTTTAATGTGATGAATGCTTCTTAATGCAATCAATGTCTGTGTGATTTCATTGGCTTTGAGGTTAATTTTGTATGCGCTTGCTTTGGGTGCTTTCATGTATGTGTAGATTATATATATATAATGTTTCTATAAGTAACTTGTTTTGTTCTTGGGGTTTTAGTTTGTCTGTGTTTCTAGTTTTGTTTCTGTGGATGAAGACATTAGGCTAATTTTTTTGTTCATGTTCAAGCTTAGTTATTTTTCTTTTGGTCTTACTTATTTTTTTTTAATTTGTCTATGCCGTTATGAAATTTTCTGTCTGATTATATTCGTTAGGTGCATCTCAAAATTATCTTACATGTTGTGGTGGGCACTGTGATTTTGTTTTGTATGTTTGTTTTGAATCTATTGTTTTCCTTATGTTTCGTGTTTGCATCACATTCTTCTTTTTCATATCATTCTTTTTACAAGTCTCTCTTTTTTTCTATTAATTTTAGTTTGTATAATGATAGTGGTAGGATGGGAATGTTATTTAGGGAGTAATTGCTGTTGATTTTTCCATGTCTGCAGGTTGATGTAAATACAAGTAGAGTACTATACTGGAGTAGGGTATAAATATATTGTTTAAAATCTGCTATATTTATGAGGGAAGAGAGATCGATATTAGGGACAGAAGGTTTATAGATATAGATAGTGTGGATATAGGGATCAACACTGTATGATGACTGTCAGTTTCACACCTCAATGTGATCTTCAGACTAAGTGGGCTCTATATATGTCACTGGGAGATTAAGAGAAGTGATAATGGAGGAAACCAGTCTTTCCCAGTATCATTTGTTTAACGATAATGTTCAGGGTTATTTACGGCCAGGGTTTCTGCTTTATTTATTTATTATTAATTTATACAGCGAATTTGGTTGGATGGGAATTGTTTTTAAGCAATAGTGGATGCTGAATTTACGTATTTATTTGTCAAGTGTTAATTTAAATACAGCAAGAATTCACTACTGATTCCTAGAAGCTGGATATAAGTCTGTTGTTTCAAATTTGCTATATCTATGAAGAAAGAATGATCAATATTCGAGATAGCAAATTTACAGATACAGTGTGGACACAGGAATCAGTAATGTATGGTAACTGTCTGTTTTTACACCTCAATGCAATCTTTGAACCTTTGACAACTCCTTTAAAAGGCTCTCTATATATTGATGTGAGATTAAGGGAGGGAAAAAATCAATCCTTTTGTTATTTTATTTAGGGCTAATCTAATTAAGCATTTCTGAATTACTTATTACTTTATTCATTTATATATTTTGTTTATTTCTTTTGTATAGTTTTCTTTCTTGAAAGAAAAATATATAATACATTGACACACAAAATATCAGTACATAACTGATATAGGTCATGGAATTACCATAAAGTCAAAGAACATTGATACCGCCTGTTATATCTGTTATTTTTCTGTTGCTGTTAGATTAAGTTCTCCCATCATAACTTGGTAGGTTCTTTCTAGCAGCAGCAGCAGCATGTTTATCTCCCCTACAGTTCTTAATGGACTCAATCTATCAGCTCCATATAAACTGTGCCCATTTCTCCTTGAGGGAGAAACTACGACAGGCCTATAACACAAATAAAACACCCATTACTGTATATACAGATAATAGATCTTTACATCAAAATATTAATTCTACAAAGCAAGTACATGAAAAGCAACTGTAACTTAACATTGCAGAGATTCAAAGTATTGTAATGTTCTGCGCAAGAGGCTATCGATACTTGCTAGGCATCGATTAGTGCCTTGCTAGGATGTTAGGATGGTTGTTGATTGTCCCTCCGGTGATGGTAGCCTCCTATTCCCTTTTGCTGCCAAGCTGCTGATTAAGATTAACCAGATGTCAGGAGGGGACCTAACTCTTGTATCTCTAGGGGTTATCTCCCTTCTGCTGCTGGGATATTACAAGTATGATCACTTAGAGATATGGTCTATAAAATGGGTCCACACCACCTTTCAACTTGCAGATGTATTGACAAAGAGAGAAGCAGATTCTAGCAGCCTGCTAGAAGTTTTTGCAACTGGTAAACTTATTAACCAATAAATTTGACAGTCATTTTATAAAACAAAATTATTTTTTTTTAGAAATGGGAGAAATATATTATATCTGTTATTATTTTGTTGCTGTTAGATTAAATTCTCCCCACATAACTTGGTAGGTTCTTGCTAGTAGCAGTAGCATCTTTATTGGCCCCACAGTACTTAATGAACTCAACCTCTCAGCTCCATATAAACTGGCCATTTCTCCTTGAGAGAGAAACTACGACATATCTGGAGAACTGTTGTCATTCTAAATTATGGGTTATTAAACACCATTTGTAATCTATTAACTGTTGGATTATTTGAGCAGCACCAGCATTGGATTGGCATGTAATTTGATGCAATGTCCTCCTTTCTTAGGTTTTCCTATCCTATTCAGTTGTTCGTTGTCATCTCCCATGGGCAGCTCAAGTTTTGCACATGCTGCTGATATCTGTTAAGAAAGCAATTATTTCTGGTATACCATTAGTACTATTATTTTAGAATAATCTAGGTAGAATCATTTCTTAGACAAATGATATTAAATTTCTGTTTTGACACAACTACACTACTTCTTTACTTATAATATCACACCTATGACCAATGTCCATTTCTACAAGTAAGAACTTTTTTGGCACTTCAGTTTATATGATACCAGAGGAAACAGTAAAAAACATGTGAGTATATATATATATATATATATATATATATATATATATATGATAAAATATATTTTAAGTTATGTCATATTTATTGGTTAAAGTGCTCAATATCAGAGATAGAGTATATGGAAATATAATACATAGTATATATAGTCAAGCAAAAACAATGCATATAGCTTAACAATTGTGTTGAGCATGAAATAAACTTCTGGGTGTGTATTGACTTCAATGTACATTTTATATATATATATATATATATATATATATATATATATATATATATATATATTATACATATATATACAAATATATATGTATATATTACACATATATATGTATATATTACACACACACACACATATATTTTTATACATTCATATTTTTCTTCTATTAGATGGACTATCCCCTCAGAATGACAAGCAAGTTTCACCCACCCAAAACACACACACACACATATATATATATATATATATATATATATAGTTTACACTGGATGTCAGAGTAAACAGATTGTAAACAAATAAAACCTCTTTAAGAATTATTATATTTTAAATCAAAATAATAGAAATCAGTCAATGAATAAAAGTATAAAATTATCATCAAATATATGAGAAAATTTTTTTGTTAAATTTGAAAGCTAAATAATACAAGAAATTGTCTATTTTGAACAAAAGAAAGACAAAATAATGTTAAGAATTGAAACACTTTTCCTACAAATTTGCAAATATATCCTCATCCATAAAAAAGTTACATCACAATCAATAAATAAGAAAGGGTAAAGGAATAAAATTATAAGCAAATATTGTTAAAAATATTTGAATGATAAATGATAGAGAAAGAAATCAATGATACTGAACCAAAGCAACATTATTAGTTGAAATGTTTTTCCAACAATTTTGAACATCATATCCTCTTTCATAAAAAGAGGGATGTTACAGATGTTAGTAGAATTATTCTTGACAAAATCTAAGCAATTTAACTGATACAATGCATTAAATGCTATTAATATAATAATTCTTAGTGAGTGAGACATTCGTAATAAATATAACTTGCTAAATAACTTAATCTAAAAAAAAAGATGTATACCACGACTTACAATGGGGAAAATAAGTATTTCATCCCCTGCTGATTTTCTGAGTTTGCCAACTTACAAAAATGGGAACAGTCTATAATTTTCAGGGTATGTCTGTCTTGAAAGTGAGAAATAGAATACAAAAAAATTTGAGGAAATCACATTATATTAATTTTTGAACATTTATTTCTTTTAATATAACCTAAGGCACCTTTTGACCGACCCGTTATCAGAAGTTAATTTTCGGTATTAAAATACTACTGAATGGGTGGTTTTCAAAGTTTGGTGATATTAAAATGTTTTGTTCTTGTAAATGTCCTGTTTATATCAAACTACCATGGAATGGATTTCGTAATCAATTTTTTGCCATCTTCTCAATGAGAAGTGCATTCCTCTTGATCTGTAAAGACATTTTGCCTACGCTCCAACAAAACCTAGTTATTTATCGCTTTAAATGTCAATGCAATGCTGACTATGTAGGTAAAACTATTCAGTGACTAGAGGTATGGATTTCTCAATATATGACTGGTCCCGTCCGTAGTCATATACCAATAACATTATCCAGGTATTCACAGACACAAAAGTCTGGCATTAGTGAACATTTGCTAAGTAAAAATGTTTGTAAGAACAATTATTTAGAAGAGTTCTTCTCTGTTCTGCACAGAGTGTGGACAAAACACTACCTGAATATCTTAGAAGCTGTTGTGGTTAACACACAACCTCTGACTCTATGTAGAGAGATGGAGCTCAAACTCAAATTAAAACTGTTTGGGGAGAAATTCACTCAATCTGGGGGACAACAATAATGTTTTTTCCTTTCTTGTCTTTTCACAAATTTTAAGATTCTATTTAAAAAAAAAACACTCCTTCAGCAGAATATTTTAATCCTGACGATATGTTGGTTGTAAGACATAAGTTATATTTTTTTTATTCAATTTTAATTGTTAAATATTAAATTATGATTCCTATCTTAAAACTTGTTTTATTATGGTATGGTACTAATTACTATATATATATATATATATATATATATATATATATATATATATATATATATATATAAAGCCAATCCTAAACAAGAAACACGTGTAGAGGTTTATCATTTGTTTCCTATTTACAATTGAGTTTCCAATTCCTTCTAAAGTTTTCTCATTCTCTTTCACTCCCAGCCACCATAAGTATCTTAGTGGCATTATTGCCTTGCTTTTGGTGAATTATATATATATATATATATATATATATATATATATATATTACACATTTCTAAACTGGCAAAGAATTTTTAAAATACTGTTATGTTAAATATAAAGAAAATACCAACTCCTCTGATTCTCATCGAAACCTTAATCAAAATATTCTCTTACAAAATATTTCATAACCTCTTCCGATTAAACTGATTATTTTAAATTCATTGCACTGCTTGTCAATACTATAAGCACATTTAATTATTTATATTCATGTTACAATCTCACTACTTATACTAACAGAATGTAAAGGTGCTTGTGAACTGACAGGTCACAAGATAGCTGGAAATGGGTGAGGATGAAAGTATATACAGTTTGTATACCCCCCCCCACACACACACACCAATACAATTTCAATACCCTTGCTTTCTCCTACCCTTCTATTACACTTCGCATTGAGCATTTATTTATTTTTTAAATAATGAAATGTTAAGAAATTATTTAGCCCAGATCGCCTGAAGCTATGAAAAGGCTGAAATCAAGGTAGCCTGATTGGCTGATCTCCTAATTTTTTAAAATTATATATATATATATAGAGAGAGAGAGAGAGAGAGTTGTAGGGACCTGAGAAGAAGTCTCTTATATCCGGGTTGGGTCTAATTTATATACATTAACACAGGCTCTTATTTGGGACCAGATAAAATCTCTCTTATATCCGGGTTTCTCTTATATCCGGGTTACACTGTATATATATATATGTGTGTGTGTGTGTGTGTGTGTGTGTATATAAATACCCCTGGTATACCTAATAGAAAAACTGTCAGGTAACCAAAATAAAACTTAATAAAAAAAAAACTAAAATCAAATAAATCAATAACCAAAAAAACAAAAAAAACAAAAAACAAATGATATAAGAAAACAGGAAAATTAAACATGAACTAAGGAAAAAAAAAACAAAAAGACAGACACCTACCTAAACAGTAACCAAAAGTGTACTATACTGAGGTTGCCAAGACAGAAGAATTACTTTCTGAGTGTCACACCTCAGAAAGGCACAGAGTTTGTATTACTACTTAAGTTTCATGCTACCATGGAGACCAGAAGGCATATGAAAGGAGGGATAATAACATAATACAGTAGTGGAGAGAGAGAGAAAAAAAATGTGAATATTAGACATCTTCACAGGGCAGGGGGAAATAAGCCAAGAAAACAAAAACCCAAGTATGGACTTATTTGAACCAGGGTGAGTCAAATTATTATGTTAATATAAGTATTTCATCCCTTTCAGTTTTTGTGTACTAGTTACATGATGATCATGATAGCATCAAACTTTATATATATATATATATATATATATATATATATGAAGATGTTCAAATTTAAATCAGACATTTAATATATGAACAAAGCAACTTTAAATTTAAAGATTCAATTATGTTATATGTATGTTTGATCTGCAGTAAAGTGTATGCTAATATAAACTACAAATGCATGAAAAGAAAATAGAAAAAATATTACATTTTCACACGACACTCACATAGAAGTATAGCTCACCTTTGGTGCATATTAGTATTAGTGCAATAAGGTGAAAGCTAAGAATTAAGAAAAATCACAACCATAATTCTTTCATCTTTTATATGCAGTTTTCTTTTCTGGCCATGTATGATCATAGCTCTCCACAACTTCTTATCCTTTGTAGTTCTAAGCGATATTTTTTTTTACTATGCCTCCAACTCCCTGTTCTGGCATCCATTTACATAAGGTTGTTAGGTATGTTACTTGCTATTTTCCTTCAGTATGTCTTGTGAGTATAAAATTTTCTAAGCCTTCTTTCCTCATTATGTATCTTTTTCGGAGTGCCCTTTTTGTTCCCATTTTCCTTAAAATTTCTTTGTTGCTTGCATGTTCTGCTCATGGTTTTCTCAGCATCCTACAGTAAAACCACATTTCGGATGCTTCAAGTCTCTTCTTCATCTGTGATGACATTATCTAGCATTCACTACCACAGAGGAGAACTGATATTGCATAATTAGCAATGTTTTCTTTTTTTCTAACAAAATTTTATTCTTTCTTCATATTTGTTTTGCTTTTGGAAGACATCTTTTGCTTTTGGAAGACATCTTTTGCTATTCCAATGTGCCTTTGGATTTCAGTGTCACATTTTCTGTCATATAGAAGAACTGATATTATACAGGGTGGGGCAGAGCAACTTGCTTATTTAAATTTGGTGCCCTAAAGCGATGGTTGCTCCAAGGATGGACTTATTTAAGAGGGTGGGGCTTAAAGTTTGGTTCTTAACATGCGTTATTTATTTTTTGTTTATTTTTCAGGAACCCCAGTGAGCATCATGGAGTGGACGAATTTGGAACGCGCTTTCGCTGTTGAGGCATTTTTTTCAAGCGGTCGCTCAATCGTTGCAACGTGACGTGCATTCCATAGACATTTCAATATTGCCCCCCCGTGGTCGTGTTCCTGGCTGGCAGTCGATTGTTTCATGGGTAAACAACTTCAGGGAAATGGGTGATGTAAAGAAAAAGAAACCTGGCCTCCCACGAACAGCAAGGTCACCCCAAAACATTGACTCAGTGTATAGAGAAGAACGGACGCCATCTTACTGATATCATCTTTAAAACTGGTAAAAAATAAAATTTAAATGTTGAACTAGTTGCAGTTCAAAGAATTACATGTATACCTGCATTACTTGTGTTTTAATTGATATTCCAAATAAGCAAGTTGCTCTGCCCCACCCTATATAATCATTCAGCACTCTTTTCTTTGTTTCAAAACAAATTTTCCAGAATCTGAATACTTTGTTTAGCTTTTGGAAGCATTTCCTCTTGTGCTTTTATTAATTTGCATCACATTTTTTATTGTCTATTATAGTACATCCTAGATTTTTGTACTTGCTTGATTGTTACCTCCAATTCAGAACTCATGTCTTAGACTCTCTCTCTCTCTCGCTAACACCCATAAATTTTGCCTTCCTGCTGTTGATGGTTAGTCCTTAGCTTTCTTCTACCTTGACTTGTATTTCCTGTACTTTTCTTTCTCTGTCTGCCATATTATCTGTATATATAATGTTGTTAAGATTGTGCCAACTAATAATAAATCCTGTTTGCACTTTTAGTTCTCTTACGATCAAAAGCAGAAAAATTATGATTTTATCACTAAATTTTGCAATATCTGGCAAATTATTTTTGGAGCAGCTTTGGGTATTCATTCTGTATGTTGTATATTGAAAATCATGAGATGCACACAGGAACTTCTTTTATATGTCATTATAACATGCTGACAAACATGGCTCTCCACAACTTTCTTCCTTTTAATTCTCTCCATAATTTCTGCTTCTATTGCCATTCTTCTTGTTCCTTATTTCACCATACATTAACTCAAAAGTGTCAAGAAGATTAACTACTGTCCCACCTTTTGCCTTCAATATTTTCTGTGGACATGAAATTCTCTAAGCCATCTCTCCGCATTATGAGTTACAGAAATTTCAGCTGATTCCAATTATCAGGAACAGTTTCTTAGTAGTTCCCATTCATTTCCTTATAACTCACATGTTCTGACCATTATTAGCCAAAGTATATTATAATAATGTAAATGTATTGCCATTAAATGTATTATAGAAATGCACTGATAGCCATGAAGAAAGGGATTGTCAATGGTCAGGAAGTAAAAAATGCATTACTGATAGAATATGGTGATTATATATATATATATATATATATATATATAGGAGGCATGGTGGCATAATGGATAGCAGCTCAAATTGAATAATCAGAGAGATAAGTTCAAATTTCAGACAAATCCATTACATTCACTTATGTGCTAATACCCTTCAGAAAGGTATTAATCCTCTTCTTCTCCCACCAGCTATGGGTAAATAGCAGGACAAACTGTGATGTATAGCCTTGGGTGTAAACCAGTCTAGGAGAAGGACACTTCTGAATTCAAAATCTGTGGAGGGTTGTTTGGGAACCTTGTGGCATATGGTGCACCAGGTCGCTATTTGGCTCTTCCAAAAAAGTGCGGTTGGTTGTGCAAAAAGCCTTCACCACTATAATCAAATCATATGTCTAGGTGTCTGGCTGTTGGTTCCTAGGAACTGAGTTGCTTGGCCCTCATACATTGAAAAACGATGGGAGACACATGCACACACAGCATTCACAGAGAAATTCTTTTAATGTTTTGTTTTCCCTAGCAATCTTCTTTGTTACTTTCTCTAGATCAACTTACAGATACACACAACTGAAAAAGGTTTTACTATTATTTTATTGCACATGTTTTTTTAAAGACTGTGTCATATATCATTAAGAAAAACTAATCTTTGCTCAACATGTACTAGTGCGAAAAACATGAGAAAGCCTATTCTGAAAAGGAATTTAAACAGAAAACTGCCAAGAATATCAGAATTCACTTAATTTTGTACCAGGAATTGTCAATACAGGATTTTTTTTTTCATTTATTTTAAAAATATTAACTTTATTTCTAATTAAAATTTTTTTTAAAAATTCAGGGAAAATAAAAAATTATGGTGAAATGATTTATATTTCCTTTGATCAGAGAAATCACTTTCCCCTTCTTTGATATTTCACAGACACGCAATACATTTCTAGTTTTAAATGTTTTTATTTCATGTTGGAGGAGATATCAGTTCTTAAATGTAAACACTCAGAAGATGAAGCACCAAAATTTTCTGTTACTTGCATTATCGGCTTTGTGAACAAATGTGCTTTTATATATGCCCGTGTATTAGCAGGCAGAGCTGTATATTTTACCTTATCACCTGTGGTCTTTGTTCAAATACAGGTAAAAAAAAAAACAAAAAAAACAAGTGTTTCAAATTCTAATTTTCAAAATAGGCAAGCAAAACTGGAAAACTGACTTCAAAGAACCCTTGCTCAGTGGTGCCAAACTGAAATGAATAATTATCAATCATAGCCAGTTCAGCTGTATCTATCTATTTAGAAGGATCAATAAAGGTCATAAGGGTCAATAGGTGCATTAATATATCTGGGTCTGCAAAAGATCATCTTATAGATAATAGTCAGTGTGCTATCTCCTAGCATGAGGGTAGGTTTTCATTTTTAAGCCAGTCATGTTCAGACTTTCTTTTGAAAATTTCAGACACCATATTCATTAAAACACTACAGCTTTGTAAACAGAAAGAATGGCTGCTAGTCTGAATGTAATCTGTTTGTGATATACATACAAATAATGGTAAATTATGAATATATGTTTGTTTTCTATCCTCATTGAGGATATTTTTCTCCAATTTTAATAGTATTGTACAGAGAGATGAATGAAAACCGGTAAGCTCTCTGTTTTTTCTTCCTTTTTTTGAATTACTATTCACAGCAATTATACTTTTCCTGGCTTTCATTTTCCTCTCACAACCATGAAATATGTCTGTTTTAATGGCTATAATTGTAGTGATAGAAAAATAAATAATAATAAAATGACCTAAAAATAGATGGTTAATCAGAATCGCCAGGACATAAAACCATATTTTGACCAACCAATCAGAAAGTTTTTCACAACCAGGATATAGGAAAAGAAATAAATGAGGAGACCAAAATTTCACCATCTCCAAAAATAGATATATATTTATTATTGCCAAGCCAGTAAGCAATTTTTGGATCAACTATTCAGAAAGTTTTCCAAACTAGGATATAAGGCCATGCGTCAATGAAAAGCAAAATGGCACTTTCAAAGTAGATATCTAGATGAATATATGACCAGATAGAAAACCAACCAAAACCAGAATCAATGAATTTTACCATTCTGTGATGATGCCATCTGCATAACATAACCAGAGCCAAAATGCAATATTTGCATGACAAACTGATGACTTGAGACAGCAACACTGTCCTGCTACATGTAAGAATATGGACCCTTTTTAGCAAGTGGCTACTACATTTAGAATATGCATATATACTTTTATCCCAGATTCTTTCTCTGACTCACTTTTGTGCCAGGACTTTTACAAGTGAAATTTCAACTTTCACCTTATCCTTCTGCATTATCTTATATAAAAATTTATTTTGTATTTGTCAACACTGTGAATTTTCTTTTAATCATTCCACAAGGCTAATATAAACCTAAAACTAATATACAGATATATAGAGGTAGCAGACATTGTTAAAAAATAACCTCCACAAATCCTTGATATAATAAATAAAATTTATGTTGCAATTACTTTCTGTGCACAATATAAACTGATTCTCTCAGAACAAGTTATTCTCAATATTTTTAATATATTAATTTTAAATAGATGTATATATTTTATCTGTATTTTGAATATTTCTCTATTTTTTATTTTCTTGATTGACTTCTTAGGAAAGAGAAATGAAACCCAGTTTGCATATTTTCTTCACTATCTTTTTTTTTGTTGAATTTGCTGTTCATTATAATTATACATTTTCTTTCTTTTCTTTCTTTTGTCTTTCATTTCCCTCTTAATTTGATACAATATGGTAATGGTAATTCAAGGAATATAAGGATATATCCGGCATTCATTGACTGAGCAACCAGTACTACTTTAAATAGAAAGTTATAAAATCTTTCTCTTAAAAAGATTTATCAGGAAAATAGGTTTCTCAAATCCACTATTGCTCTTTCCAGTACTGACTGAGGATTCCTTCCTAACCTTTTGTTTGAAGTAGTGTGGAATATCAACATCTTGATTATGTCATTATTTTCCCTTAGAGTTACATGTGGTATCCATTTTAGTTCTTACTGGCAGTGAAAGTCCTCAAGTGCCATGGTTTCTATCATTTGATACAATTCATTGTTTCTAATTCCTTAGCACCAGTCCACAATGCTTGAAGAAGGATGGTCCTTGCACAGACCTACAGGTTATATTTGCTCAAAGTTATTTTTAACCGTTGATAAACAGTTGTTTACAGCTGACAATTTAGATATTTCTGAATATAGTTTGGTGCCATGCATGACATCCATATGAAAGTTTTAATCTGACAAGGCTATTTAAGAACAAGAGTCAAGTTTTTAGGTTAATGTTTTGGCTTTTTAGCAACTTGCTGTGTTTGGATGAAACTATCACTAGCACAGGCTATTCTATATTAAGTTTCCTGATTTCTTATACTGAATTTTTTATAACTGCTCTATTCACCAAATGTTTGGTATTTACTAATTCCACATTCTGAATTTTTCTAATGGATCCAGGATATATACTATCATTGTTGCTTTCTTTCCATTTTTATATTATAGTTTCTGTTTTGGAAAGATTTGAGTTTTATTTCTTGAAATATTTAGTAGAGGACTGTTGATTTTTTTTGGTTCAATATCATTTTTATTTTAACTATAAATACCTATCATCGGCATAGATGCCTCCACCCCTATCATCAATACATTGATTTGAAAAAAGGAAAGCAGGGTGATTATCTTAATAACCCTAATCCTATCTTATTATCTATCAAACTATGTCAACACTGAATAGATTCATTGGTGCACCTCATAGTGCAGAGAATAAACTGAAACAATTAGTACATTAACCACTATTTTGTGTCACTCACTTAGTAAAGACACTGATTTTTTCTTCATTGATTGTACACCTTAAGAAGGTTGTAGAATAGACTGGCCTAAACAACAAAAGCAACACAAAGGCTGTATCTGAAGAGCAAATTATTGATGGAATCAATTTAAGGTGTATTTTAGCCATCTTATGAATTGTTTTTGATCCAAGATTAATTTTAAAGCAAAAACACTTTGTGTCCAATAATGATAAAAGACATTTGACAGAGAAATTTTACAATTCAGACATTAAGTGTTAGAATAAAGTCAAAGCCTAATGATCAAAAATTATTTTCATCTTTTTGTGGAGGATGAATTATCTACAAACTGAGTCTCTTTTCCAGACACAACATCATATGCTTGTTGCTACTCTATTGCTATTTCTATGGTAAATATTAAGATGAACTCAACTCTTTAATTCCACCAGCTAAGACATGCTATACTACTTCCATAGAAGTCAATCATCCACATTTCCTTCATATTCCAATAGTAAATCAAATATTCCAATTAGACAACTTTTTCCTAAGGACGGCTACTTTGCCAAACAGACACCACCTCAGCATGCTTTCCTGAACACTACAACTTAACCTCTTCAATTTAAGGGCCATTATCCTCCTTATACTCATAATCTTCAATTCCTTCTACCTTTTCTTGTATTCATATAACACACATCATTCAGAAACCCTCTACATTGAGTGGTTCTTGAACATTGTGTTAGGTGAACTTTAGTGAAAAAACAAAAACTAAATGTTAGAACTGTTCCAGTGATGCAAATTGACAATGTCTGGATTACAATAACTTACAAAAAATAGTAAATATGAATATAAACTTTATCATAAAGGAAATATTTGTCACGGATTTGAAGAGAATTGTTTTAAAAGAAATTACTTAACAATAAGTATAGCACTCTAACCAATTGTGCAGGTAAAATCTAATAATTAAATGCTTGAAAAGAGAAATCAGTAATCTGTGTTTGAATTTCAACTGTGTGTGTTATGTTCACTTAAGCACAACTAACCTTGGAAAAGGTCGGAATCCATTTCTTCTTCCCCTAGCTATGGGTTAAAACCAGAGTAGACTGGCCTCTCTTGCCATTGTTGGCAACAAGTATAAAAGAAGTACAAGATGTACAATTTAAAAACATTTGATGTGCTCATGGATAGCTAGAAAACTCTTCAGCTTTGGCTGGTAATCTATCTAGAGGTGGTGACTTGATAAAAAACACCCATACCTCCAAAGTCTGAGCCACTCATGGGAATTTGTCAGCCTGAAAAGATGCACAATGAAAGAAATTCTTTCTTCAGCTGAACTGAGAAACAGTGTCTTCCTGTTTTTGCCAAAACAAAATTAATACATTTATTTAAAAATCACCAATCTGACAATATCTAAATAGTTGAGATAATACTGCAGTATTTTTATGAGATTTGCATTTGTAGGGAAAAAGTTAACCTTGGTAAAAACTACAACATCAGAGACATTTTATTTGATCTCACCAGAATCTATTTTACACATTTATAAGTCAACCATTCCTCCATGTATCAAACATTGCTGCTACATATAGTTTGCTGTTTCTGCTATGTATTTAGATTCTTGATAAAATACAATTTACAAAGAATTTGCACTGTTATTGGTCTTGATCTGACACCTCAGCTTCAGTCACTTTCCTAATATTGTAATGTAACTTCTTGGTAATTGTTCTAATGATCTTTCCTCTTTGGTACCTTGGCAATATGCACTGAAGCTTTCTACTAGATTGGCAAAAACAATGACAGTGAAGTGGCAATCCTATAGTGAGAAGCAGATGGTGTTAAGATGACAAACATACATTGACATACAAGGTGTGATGGATAAATTGTCATCTAAATGATGTGAAAATGAAAATAACACTGATATCTCATTTTAACAGATATATTTACCAAAATTACACAAAAACATCTTGAAATACTAAAGAGTCAATTTATTCAATAAAATTGCCATTGGCTTCAACCACAGCCTCAAGACGACTTTGGAATCTCCTGCAACTCTTCTGGATGGTCTCCTTGTTTAAGTTGGTGAATGCTGCTATAATCCTTGCCTTCAGTTCAGCTTTGGTGTTACAAGAAGTTTTGCTGGTCTCTCGTTCAACTGTGCCTCACACTTAATAATCAAGGAGGTTGCAGTATGGAAAGTTAGGTGGCAAGATGTAAGAGGTGATACAGTCACAGAAATTGCCTGACAGCCATGACTGGGTACTCCTGCTTGTGTGGCATAGTGCAGAGTCCTTCCAGCAGCCACCCTCTTGGCCTGGGGCAGCATTACCTCCGTAAGGCACTTGATATAGGCCTCCATGTTGAGTTTGGAGCACTGTGGGGAGATGAATGGTGGCATAACATCACCATCACAAGTGATCACTCCAAACACCTTCGTAATCACCATTAGACTTATCCAACTCTTTCCGAATCCTCTGTACTGCCCCTATACTGACACCCAAACACTTTTAAATGTTCCTATTGGAGCTTCCAGCATGAATGTCAAGCAGTACAGTATGCTGCTTCCAAATTTCTGGCAGAGTGAATTGCGTCATGGTGCTTTTTTCTCACAGATGGTGCCCAACTGACCCTACTATACTATGCAGTTGACAAAATAAAAAACAATGCACATGTGCAGAATTAAAAATATAAAATGGCGACAATTTACTCATTGCACTCTGTATTTTGATAGTCAATGTGGAACTATGGCTCAAGAAGATACATTGATTTAGTTTTTATGGCTTATCAACCTTTTGCAAGCTATTTTGAAGCCAGAAAATAGTTTTAGATTTTAAGTATTATTTGGAGATAATAATGATTAAAAAAAAGAACAATGGCAGTGATGTGGCAGTAATTTAATTATACAAGTGCTACTAATGAACCCATAGCTGTGAGGAGAAGAGGTGGATTCATATCTTTCTCAAAGTTATTTGTGCGTAAGTGAATGTAATGAACCTGACTGGAACTGGAACTTTCCAATACCAAGACTTATCCATTACATGACACATGCATCCAAGCTCACAGCACCTGGTAATCCTAAGCAATCAGCCATCTAGGTACTGACCAGGCTTGATGTTGCTTAACTTCAGTGATCATATGAGTACTGGTGTTTAAATATGATGTGGCCAGAAGCCAGGCTCAAGAAGAAACCAAATACTTTCAGAAAGATTATTTTATCAATGACAATGCTCCATCACATTTCATGAAGAAAACTAGTGAAAATCTGAATTTGTTTTAAATGATAATTGATTAAAAGTCTGGTTCATTCACTTGATCTTAACCTCAACTGAAAACTTGTAAAGCATTCTGAAGATTTTTTTACATTGGCAGACAGCAGTTTACCAGCAAAGATCAACTTTGGAAAGCTATTTGAGGTGCTGTGCTGTCTGTTTTGTATGAAGAAAGAAAACAGCTTACAAAATCAATAGACTTCTGAAACTTGTTTTGTAATATGGAGCATATATTTTATATTAATGTTACCTTTTTAACTTTATCATCATTACAGTGAAACTGGATTTTAGTCTTTGTTCAAAATATTTGTTTTGTAAACTTTGTGCCTATTCTGTAATTATAATGTAATTACAACATAATGTCTCTTTCAGTTTCATTAACCTAGCTTTTTAAATGAAACTTAAAAACTGGTAAACTTTATAAAACTACATTATAAGACTAACATGTAATTTGTTCTAATTTATTCTTATTATGGGAAATATCCTGCATAGTGCAAATATTTCTATGAATCCTTCATTAGTTTTGTATGTGTTTGTGTATATAAAAGATAGCAATAAGTATCTAAGGAGAAGCATTGTGTGCAGAAGAAATTCACTTGGCTTAAAAAACGACTGAGGCATGCACCTGTCGATGCCATCAGCTCCATGATACAAAGAGAAACCAGGACAGACTCATTTCACAGTTTATAACAGGAAATGGTTGATGGAATAACTCAGATGTGCTGCCTACAAAATAGTGTATCTGTCTTTAGAACATATATAAAGTCAGTGGCAATGAACAAGTTGATGTAAGCAGGTTGAGTGTATTTTCGGCTCTTTGGACGTATAGCTCTTTGAATTTCTGATTGTTTAAAAGAGTGTGTTAGTAAAACTAAGAATTAAGGGACTTAAAGAAAAACAAAATATTATAATTAGAAAAAGTGACAAGTCTAATATGTTTGTTATTTTAAATAAAACTATAACAAAAAAAAACTTGATTCCACTTTCAATAATACAGAAAAATATGGGAAACCTTCTTAAGACACAAATAAATGCAGAAAAAGGATCAATGAAATACAATTGCTAACCACATGTAATTCAGTATTATAGAAGTAGTATACAGAAATATTAGCTTTTTCATTAATTGTGTGTCAAACAAAGCTCTATCTTTTGGCATGGAGCATTTGATATTTTACTATAGTAAAAATATAACTGCCAGCATCTCATTTCTTGCACATCGTTCTGTTAAAGTGGCAAGCTAATCTCTGCTTCAGACAGATGCTCAGGTACATTTGTGTTTTTTTAACACTCTCAGACCCAAACTGCAATTTATACTACAGTTATACTGAGTGCATCTTAGTTACAATTTCTAAGAGAGAGAGAGACACGCACATAAGTTGGCCTGATCAACAGTTAAACAACACCAATACACTCAAATCCTCAATCATGCTGAATTATGATTTCCTGCAGGCACAATCATGGATGGGTTCAAAATAGTTTCCTTGACTAAATTTCACTCACATGGCTTGGGTCAACTTGAGGTATGGTTTTCGAGGCACTTGCCACACTCTGAAATTACCTCCTCAAGGTGAGATTTGAACCCAGGTCCCATGGCCACAACAATGACATTTTAACCACCTGGCCAAATGTTCAAACATATTGTATAGATACATATATACATATACTATAACTATATATCATATGAAAATATGCACACATGCATACAATAAATAAAAACTATGCTATAATACACTCATCCTTAATATCTATATGTATGTATATTTAATAAATTAATAAAAGTTCAATTGCCTTCAGTTTCACGCATCTCTAATCATGATGAGCAGTGTTCTGAAAACTTTGAAAATGCTCAAGAGATAAATCAATTGAGTTAATATATATATATATATATACACACACACACATACAAACACACTATATAGTCTTGAAACATATATATATATATATATATATATATATATATATATATATATATACACACACTATATATTCTCGAGTATAGTGTGAGTTTTTATGCAAAAACTAGGGGGTCGAACTAACACAGTTTTTTTTGAAGAGGTTAAAAATCATGCATTTTTGGTAAGTGACTGCACTAATAATTTTAGGTAATTTTTGGTTTCTGGGGTAAAATTAATGCAAAAAAAAAAAAAATTGGGGGGGGTCACATGATACATGAAATTGATTTTATATATATATATATATATATATATGAGAGATAAAGAGAGAATATAATAGTATACTTTATATTTAGCTTGTGGATATTCATATAGTTGATTGAATATTTATTAATTTATTGAATATTGTCGGTTTAATTCTTATTGAGCACTTTCTTGATAAAAATTCTCCTCAGCTCGAAATACATATTATTCTTGTAATTTGATATATTTTGATTGATGTTATTGATTTGTATTATTACTAGATATATATATACGCACACACACATACACTCTACACACATCTATATATATATATATATATATATATATATATATATATATATATATTCATCCATAGATACATATTATCTCACAGTGAATGGAATGTGTAACAGTACTGTATTTAGAGGATCAAAATGCAAGCTTGCTTAAAGGCGAAGACACTTTTGCAGCAGACAACCTGTATCTGCTCTGTTATCTTAAAAAACAGCAATTTTTGCCAATGGCATTCAACAATTTCATATACAAGTGTTCTTTCTTTTCATAGCCTGCAGATATGGTTAATCAAGAACAAACAATCAATGGAGAGAGAAAAAAGTCATCTTATGTAAACAACAATTTGAATAATACACTATTATAAACTCTTATAAAGTCTTTCCTTATATGGATATTTCTTATTATTATTTAATGATTCTTTTTTAATCCTATTCCCTCTCATTTAGTCTTCATTAAAAAAAGTTGTTTATTAGCTGCTTTTGTATATCTTCTGGAGAGTTTTAATACTGTGAAGTAAAATTAGCTTCATAAATTTCTTTTATTTTTTTTGTATATATCTCTAAGTTCCAGTAATGTAACTTCTGACATTTGTTCTTTCTTAATTTCAGAGATAAGCTGTTAATGTCTTGCTTGTTTCATTGTCTATCACAATATCTCTGTATTCTACCCTGTAGAGTTGTGATGTACATTCTTTTGTGCCAGTCTTTATCACAATATTTCTGCCATATTTGAGTCACATTTGGTATACTTCACAGAATCTCCATGATAATTGGTGCACGTTGTTTTCATCTTCATATGCTTTTATCTCATCAATTCGATAAGATCAAATTGGCAGCTGGTCTAAAAAAATGACCAACATTCTGTTGTTAATAGAAGCAAGGAATCGCTTGTTAATTTTGAAGCTTTGAAAATTAAACTTCACTCTATTAATCATCTGAAAACCCTTTCTGTCTTCTATGTGCATGGCTGATTCTAGCCTCCAGGAGATTGACTCTTTGTGTCTTTTATAATGCTAATGTTTTCTGAAGTGAAACAATTATATTGAATCAATTAATATATCTGCTGCTATTAAAGTTGGTCTACTATTTCATGCTGGGTAATATTTATAGCCTGAATCTTACATATTTATAAGACTACCGTTCCTCCATGCTTTGAATATTGCTGCCATATATGGTCTGGTGTTCCTGATATATATTTAGATAGCCTTGATAAAATCCATAGAAGAATTTGCAATTCTATTGGTCCTGACCTGGCATCTCAGCTTCAGTCACCTTCTCACCACTGTAACATAACTTCCCTGTACTTTTTCTATACATATTTTCATGGTAATTGTTCAGCAGATGTTACCTAGATTTTATGAATTTAAGTGCTGTACTAACTTGGCAAGAGTCTCATCATTTTACTGTTGAAATGGTTAGGTGTAATCTTTTAGCTAGATGTAACCATAAGTTCTATGTTAACAGTTTCTTCCCTCGCACTTCTCACTTGTGGAACTCACTTCTGGCTTCTTGCTTTCCAGTAAACTTAAGTTTCAAAATCTTAAATGCAATGTCAACCATTATCTTCTGTTTGAATTCCTGTTCTTTTATTGTTCTTGTTCCTTAATGTTTTTTTTCATTTTTCTTATATCGTTTCACACTCACTAATCCACCCCCCCCCCCGTGTCTTAGGAGATCTTTTGCTTTGCTTGAGGTCAAATGACTAAAAATTTATAGGAATTCTTCAAGTTATGATTTCAATGTCTAGGTCTAAGTCGAAAATGCTGTTCTGCCTGTCATCTGTGGATTGTAATTATCTACTTGGAATTACACAGTAACGATCTCAACACTGAATCAACAGACCAAAGCTATGACAATTTATCTCAGATCTTTTATTGCAGTTTATCTGGGAGGAGGGAATAGAGTAGAAAGTGAAAGAACATTGCCACATATGTGACATTATTGTAATTTCTATTTAAGACTCCCCTTGAAACCATGAAAATATGCAAAGTACTCTGAGAGAAGATTCAGATAAGTATCAGAGTTTTTCACTTTTGTATGGCAAAATTTTACATTCATAGCCAAAATTAGACAAGGACAATCCTTGACTACCATGCTTCCATAACCACATTGGTTATGGAATCATTGTAGTCAAGGATTGTCCATGTTCAGTGTTCAAGACCATACCTCTCAATTTTTGCTATTTTGGGCCAAAGTTCAAGCCAGTTTCTTACTGTCTCAAATTACATTCTCTATCTGGGCTATAAGTTTTTTGTACTCAAGTGAAAGATTTTTTTGTTTCTATTTTTGGAAAAGAAACAAAATTATTTTGAGGATTTTCATTATAATTGTTATTATACTGTGTCTAGCCACTGCATTATATAAGAAAATATATCAAACACCCTAAAGAGTTTCCTACAATTTCTGTTTTTTTCAAAGAATCATGATTGAAAAAAATTAATATTTCAGGACATCAAACAAGGCAGCTGATGGCAATACAGAAAACAGTCCTTGTGAATACTTTTGAAAAATGGAAGCTATATTGGGGTAAGTTTGAGAGGTCAGAAGGAGAGGGCTGAGGAGGACTAAGGTGCCGTTGCCCAGCTGCTATATATATATATATATAGAGAGAGAGAGAGAGAGATAGTGCTTAAGAGTTCTGATTAAAAAAAGCTATGCCAAGAACATTTTAAATATGACTTTGCTGGAGATTTTATTTAGATATACTTGTGTGGATGATTCAGAAAGATCAGTGAAAAATTTTGATTTAGAAGCAAAATGTTTCCAGTTTCTGTTCAAGAAAAAAATCTAATTTACACATGAAAGATTATATCCTAAAAATCTGTCTTGTTTCTTATTTACATAAGAAATCTGACCTAACCACTTCAATAACTGTATTCAATGTCAAGTGATCAAGTCCTACCATTCCTCAAGTGTATCATGCACCAGAACATCTTTGACAAATCCCGTACAACAGACATATGAAAGATGATAGGAACAACAGACAGAGTAGAAAGGCAAATTTTTAAACAAACATTTCAAATCAAAACCAATATAAAAACATCATTTCAGACAATGCCAATATTGCAAAAATATTTTCTTTTTTTTTTTATATATAGTTTCTAAGTATGAATTTTTTTTTGGCTTGTGAAGAAAGTAAAAGTTACTTTATGCCACAGTTTTCTCCCCTTTCTTGCATATTGTATGAGTTCTTTGTTATGTTTTTTGACATTAGGCTTTCTGACACTGCAAAAGGCAAGATTTTAGTAGATTTTTCAGATGTTATATTATGCAAAGTCTTCCACACAAACTGTTTCTGACAATAGCATTAGGCACCTGGACATAGCAGGTAGATATCAAATAACCTCTGTTATTTTTCTGAAATACTGTCTTCTTTTGAGTAATATTTTCAACTTTGTTCTTTTCAGCCAGTAAATTTTCCATCCTTCATAAGATGTGCATTATAAAGAATATCACCAAGGAACATTTGAATAGTGTGGTTTCATTTCTTTGTCATTTATATATCATTTTCTTTTCAGAATATGGGCGATCATGACTCTCCAGAACTTCCTGCCTCTTGCTGTAATCAATGTTTGCTTGCTTGTCCCTGCTCTGCCATTCACTCTCACACACACACACACACACACCAGGTAAGTTGTTTGCTGTTTCTGTCTATATACTACCTTTGCTCAGTAAGTTCTGTCAGTATTTAGTTTTTCAAGCTGTCCTGCCTCATAATGTATCCCAGAAATTTCAACTATCTCTTTCATTAGAACTTCCACATAGCTCACATGTTCTGTCTATGGTATTCTCAGCTACTTATAGTTAATGGTTAGTTCTTTCTTCTTGCTTTATTTTGCTACCTTTTCTAGATATATTTGTAGTTTTTCTTTCAGTGCAGTGTCATTAAATAATCTTATGTTAAGATTATTATTTCTAGTTCTCTTAGGATTCTCTTATTCTATACGTTAAATAAATATGGTGAGAAAATTCTTGATGTAATATTCAATTTTTATGTACATGTCTAACTTGTTTCCTCATACAGGCAGTTTGTTCCTAGTAAATGTTGGGGATTATTCTTAATCCTTTTTGGGCTATACCTTATCAAATGTTTTTGTGTAATCCTATTGGGTATTCTGTTTAATCTGTTAGTTTTCAAGACAGTTTTATGAATTTAAGGAAGAAATATTGTATGAAAATAAAGTAAAAAACATGTCAGTTTACTCTATAAGGCTTACTCTAACCCAAGACTACCTGCTGCACAATCAAGTCATCAAAAACTCAACCAGTTCCTCCACCAAGCTTTTCTGATGAGGAAGATGGTAAGACACCAACAGGATATTAAAAACAAGACCCGTGAAAGGGCGGATAAACCTTATTGTGAGGTGAACAGCTCAGTAGGGTAGGCTTGGCTACATAGCTATCACTGCAGCCAATGTTTCTAGACTAGAAGTCAACAACCAGCACAGAGGGGTCTCCCAACAGAATCAATGGCAAACCTTCAATTCAGTTGTGGTTTGAATTGCCCAAAACACACTTCAAATGAATGAATGTCTATCTGGCTTTCAATCCAGATATGTGGTAGAAACTAGTCAGGTGTCCAGCTGTATAATGGCCCTATGGCAACAGACTGATGATAAAAATGCCAAATAAAATATTAGTTCTTTAGCCTTTGTGTCTCATCCCATTAAAATCAGACAAGATTTTTTTATGATTTAACAAAAAGAATTATACTTACAATTGCCCTGATGATAGTCAATCATTTCCCTCCTGATTTGAAATATATATTTTAGAGGATATTTAGAATAAAATCATTAGCAATGAAGTTATTGTATTGGAGGAAATAAAAAACCTAACTCTTTGGCGGGAATAGCGAGAAAAATATTCTTGGATTGTGTATTTGAATTTATTAAAACTTCTTCTATGCTCCTTATTTGGTCAAGTTCAAAAGAAGTTTCTTTCTGTGTATTTACTAATAATTTTACTCATTTCTTGAAGGCCATATCACTTCAGGATATAGGTGATCATGGCTTTCCATGGATTCTCTTTCTGTATCATCTTCAAATTAAAATGACTTCTTTGAAAAGATAGTGGAGTAGTTTCCCATTGCCTTCTCCACAATTTAAAATTTAAAGTCTTTCTTCTAAGAACCTCATCCACCCTGCTATTTAAGTCACAATTGGAGGTGGGGGGATTGAAGTGATGGATTTCTGCATTTCCTAAGGACATTAGTAAAAAAAGTGAGCAGACAAGACATGAATTTGAACTTTGCTTGCTGATTCTGCTTTCCATGCTGAAAGCCATTACAGCATCTTGGTAACATAACAGTTGTATGGAAAGTGTAATCAGTTAGCTGATGCATGAACAGATTCTCTCTTTTTGAGTTACTCAATCTAAAGGAATATGTTATTGCATGAGTTTCACATTCGGTGTGACAATCACATTCTTGTGCTGGGTCTGTTGAAAAAATATCTCTGTTAAGGTCATTCCTCTTGCCAACTGTCCAAAATTTTTAAACTGGGATTTCAGGTTCCCTTAAAGTTAAAATCACAGCTGAAAAGACTGTGGATGAGATAAAGAAGAATATGATGAGAGAGTCTATCTATATTTCTGAGATGAGGTATTATGTACAGTATTTACATTAGTCGGACTATTGTCCTCATCTTTGTTGCCGTATTTGTCACAACGTTTTGGCCGTTGTACGCTCCGGCCTTCTTCACGACACATGGCACAGTGGATAAAGGCGTTGGTTAGATCCAGTGACAGACCCAAAGAAGGTGAGTTCAATTCCTGGTTAAGGCAGTGGAGAACTTTCAGAGGGAAAATTAGCAGGAGATAACTGATAACTGACATCCATCAAACATGGCATGTGGAACTAGAACAGTCTACCCCAGTGATTGAAATAAAGGGTTCAGTTCAAAATTCCAACCACCTGAAGAAGGCCGGAGCATACAACGGCCGAAACGTTGTGACAAATATGGCGACAAAGATGAGGACAATAGTCCGACTAATGTAAATACTGTAAATGATGAGAGAGATCTTGGAAATCCAAAAAGAGGATTTAGCAGACTGTTTTGGAAAGTAGAAGAGACAGCAGCAAATATGTGTGTACTTTTCAAGAGATTAAGTTGCCATTGACTTAGGCTTGCTCTTTTTTTCATCAACATTAATGAGCTGGTTGTTATTCATTTACCACCCACAAATTTAATTTTGTAATTTTTATTCTAACAAAATTCAGGTGTTATGATACTTTTGCACACCTGCCTCAAAACTATATATTTATTTCCAGGAAATTAAAATTCCATTATGGCATTCAAATTGAACATCCATTTCAATTTAATACAAATTCAAGATTGACTAATTCATTCATTTGCTTTTGGCAGCTTATCAACTGTTTGTGAGTTATTTAAAGGTGAAACATATTTTGGATTGTAGGAGCTTGCTTACAGTACCTGGGGTTCCCAAGTGCCCCCCCTCCCACCGTCTAAGTACTTACCAGGTTTGACACTGCTTACTTTGGGGACCAATGTTTTCAGCATGAGTTAATCATAAGCACAAATTCAAGAACCAATAATATTAAACAGAATATAATCTGTGCAGTTTTGATGCTAAAAATGGTAAAATTTGGAGTCTTTGAATCTTTGATTCCAAATGAACACTGCAAATTATCTGTCATCGCATAATTTTTGTTTTCTCTGTGCAAAGATTCAGTAATGAATCAGGATGATTATGGATGTATGCAACCAAGGAGGGGAGAAATTATAATAGTGTCAAAATTAGCACAATTATCTACAAGTTCTATGTTTTATGAATGTGCAGTAAAATTGCCTCTGTTTTACTGCCAAGTTACTTTAAGGCCACATAACTAGTTAATGTGTTAGTTAAAAATGGCTGGATAATTTCCTGTCAGACCCTGTATAGATAAACCATAAAAGACTGTGACCAAATAGAGAAATACTACATCTGTCCAATGACTCATAACCTCAAAATTAAATAAACTTACAACCTGATTATATACTAAAAGACTTGTGCAAACTTATGTGAATCACTTGCAAGTGTTTGGCACCTTTTTCTTTGCCACCATTATCCAATTAGTCAAGTCTAATAATATGCTTTATAAAGACTGTGAAGTATCCACATATCCTTACTCGCAAAGCAGAATTCTGATAAATGACATTCTGAAACTTTTTTCAATGTTTGAATTCATCAAAACAAGGTCCAGGAGACTCTCAAGGTAGATGATCACTGAATCAGATTGATATAAAAGCATGAAGTGGGTAAGTAAGAATTTCATATGACGAAGATATGTAAAATAGATAACAGTTTATCGAAGATGTTAAGACTGTAGTGATTGGGAAAGCATCATCTGAGGAGTCTGTTCCACAAAGCAATAATTCTGTAGAAGAAGCTGAGTGGAACTTCCTTCTGACCAATAAAATACAAAAGAAATGAGGATACTGACCCTATGTATATAGCCTGGTGATTTGTAGCTGTGAATGTCAGAACTGCTGGTACTAAGGTATGTAGCTCAACAGAATGTTTGCCATGAAAGTAGTGAGTGGCGAATGAGTTTTTGTCTGTAGATAAGTGGTTGTAAGTCAGAAAATAATTTATTACCTACAAGACCATGTAAATGTTTTTGAACTCATTCACATCTAGAAAGTTACTATTAAAATGGTAATTATGATTGAGATGTGAGATATGAATGAAAGCTAAAATGGTAGAAAGTGAAGATGATGTGAAATAAGGATAGATAATGTTTGACCCATGTCTTGAAGAGGTTAATTTTGTCATATTTAGGAAAGAACTTATGCAAGCGTTTTTTCCACAACATAGTAGTTCTTGGATAAACATTGTCTGAGGGAACTTACATTTTGCATACAATGGAGATTGATTCCATGAAGGTAATTTAGAATTTCCTTGCAATAAAAGTCTAAACTGGTGGAACTTACTTGAATTGGAATAGCAATCAACAAATGATAGGCTTGCAATGTAACATCTGTAAGAAAGAGGTTGAAAATTGGAAGCCAACTCTTCCCACAAGGCTGAAAACTGAAAAATAAGGATAAAGGAGCATTTTTTATATTAATATTCACCCAATACATGGCCCAAGAGCCACTCAAGCTAGTCGGTTATTGTGTGGTGTTGTATGAGCATAAGAGGATGCAAGAAGTTAAGTTCATAGGTTATGCAGGAAAGATAACAGTTAACCGTAGACTTGAAGAGGTCAATATTATTTATCAACTCCTTATGGGTCATTTAATGTGGAAATGTGTGTTGCAGTATAATAGATACACTGGGCAACAAAAAAAAACGGTTTTTTCAGTTGTCTATATTTTTCCAAATGATTTAGGACAATTTTTTACCACACAATCTGAAAATAACATCCGTTTCACTCAATCAGGTCATGTTTTTGTGCAATGTTGAGTTTTTAAAAATCTAATCTCATGACTAAATTGATTACATTTTTGTGACATTATCGATTGAATTTTGTTAATATTTCTCATACAAACATCAATTACAATAAATTGAATAGTATACATAGATAAATGTAAGTAGATGTAAATTTCATGTTATGACATCATTGTTCAAAATTCAGGGCATGAAATTCCATTTATTCAAACCCTTAGAATGATCAGTGGCAAGGGATGTCTCTCTTCAAAGTCCAGCAGTAATCAGCCATCATGGCAGCATCCCAGCGTCCCTGATACCTGGTCTCCATCATTTTATTCTGATGGAATCTCTCTCCCTGTTTGTCCTCATTGATCCCAAATTCTCAGGAAAACAATCCATATGTGAGAATAAATAATGCATTTTGATGCTCATGTTGCATCTGTGGTTTCTGAAAGCAGTCAGCATATTGATGACAAGTTCTATGGAGTTCCTGGCCTTATTGCTGCCAAGAAAGTTCTTCACGACCAGAACAAAAGCTTCCAGTTCCACTTTGTACATTGAGTTTTCAAACTCTGGATATCTGATGAGCTGATGGATTTGAAGACAATCAATGATGGCAGCTTTTAACTTCTCTATCGTCAATCCTGGAAAAGCCTGGCACAAGTAAGTGAAGCAGCCACTATCCTTGCCCAGAGCTTTGGCACATCAAAAAATATTTACACAATAAATTTGGTGTTGACAAGTGATCAGCTCAGGATGGGAACTCAGAGAGCTATGTTCAAATTCCAGTTGAGTTCGTTAGATTCAGTTATGCACAAATATCCTACGGAAAGGTATGAATCCATCTCTTCTCCTCCCAGCTATGGGTTGAATAGCAGGACAGACTGTTTTTTTTTAGCCTTGGTTGGCAACCAGTCCACTGTAGAAAGAAATGGTCCTACTGCAGGAAAAATCTACCTAGTCAGTTATGTATCGAAAGGTACATGATCGCCCAAGCATGTATCACATGGAGCACTTAACTTGGGAGTTTTAAAGTAATAAAAATTATATTTCATTCAGAATTCATGGTTGGATACATGGTTGATAATACATATACATTTTTGTGTAAACATAATTACTAGACACAGTGATATGTGTGTTTTATGTTGTAGTTTTGTTGAAGTTATATTTTGGAATACAGTTTAAGAAACTGTATGATATTATATGGATTAATGTTGTGAAAGAGTTTTTCATGTTGTTTGCTTGATTGATTTTGTTTAGCAGCATATCAACCTTTATGGGTCATTTAATGCTGAAATCTATATATTTTGAATGCAATTGTATGCCTTCAATTACAGATAAAATGTATTATTGGCCATTTTACTATAAATATGTATTGTTGATAATTTTTTTATAGAAAAATGTATTGCTGGTATTTTTACTATAAAAATGTTTTTCTTTACTTTTCATAATGTTTTGTTTTTGTTTAGGGGTTCACTATTTACCCATAACTGCGACCCTATCAGGTGCTACCACCCCAGGTCAGGGTGGACCTAAGAACAACAACAGTTAAGAGGTGGTTCCACACTCCTGAAAACCTCCAATCTCCTGATCAAAGACCTTTCTACCAGATGTAGTTTATTGTCATACTCAGCACTAAGATCAAGATTGTAGTGATTGAGGAAATATCCTGTCATAAAGTGGTTCCACAAAGCAGCAGTTCTTGGGAAGAATCAGTCCAAATGGAAATTACTTCTTACTATTGGAATATGAAAGTAGTGGGGATAATTCATGAATGGTGGATCCCATTTGTAAAGGTCAGGGGTGGTGGGTGTAAGGAATGTTGGTCATTAGTACACATGCCATGGAAATAGTAATAGAACAGCAAGAGTTTTGCAATGTTTCATCAGTTGGAAAGTGGTTGTAGGTCTCTAATCTAGATGTGGCAGCAATACTCCATTTCTGGTCTTATCTGATTCTTGTAAATATAGAGCATGGTAGAGGATTTAGATATTTCCTGGGGTGAAAGAATGAGCCAACCATTTTAGCAATAGCTTATAGGAAAAAACGTATAGAGGTTAAACATGATGATAAAAGTATTAGATATACTAATAATTTAAAGAGTTTCTGATATACCAATTCCATCACTTAACACAAATATATAAGAAAATTAAGCATTTATTACCGTTTTTAAGTTTACAGTCTTTATTTAATATATATTATAAAAATCTTTAAGAAAATAAATTCAAAATGGTAAAATAATTTTACTTAAATTATAAAGATAAATGCTTATCAAGGTTACCAAAATGATAAATTCTAAGCATTATATAATGTATAATATGAGTTGCCAGATCCATCTCTCAGAATTCATTTGTTAAGTAATCAAATACAGAATTTTTTTGGAATGGTTAAATAAATTTGTAAAATGTGTCAAGAGTGTTGCCCTGCAGTTTGAATAAATAGAATAGCATGAATGCTTCATGTTCCTAGGTTATTTTACTTTGTTGGGCCAAGAAATTTTCAGCACCCTTTGCATATCTTCTTTTTATGTAGATGCTGAAGAACAGCTTGTCTAGATCAAAATTAGGAATACTTATGATGATAACTTTTTTTTACCATCACTATAAATCCAATATCCAAATGGGGGCAATGTGTATAATTAGTTCATTGATTTTTTACAATTTGTATGGAAACCAAATACCATAGACAGAACAAGTGAGCAATGAGGAAGTTCTAAAGTAAATGAGCACCGAAAAGACAGTCATATTTAAAATCAGAAGAAAACATTTGAAATTTCTGGGACACATGAGGATGAAGGGTGGATAGAAAAATTTAATATTCTCAGAATGTATGGAGTGGAAGAAAGAAACTGAGCAACTTACCTGATGAGTTTGTGTGAATGGACCTCACAGACAAAGAGAGATGGTAAAGAGTTGAACATTAATTAGAAGTGCAAAGTTCAGGAAGTTGGGGAGAACCATGATTGCCCATAATATGAAGGGATACAACACATGTTCATGATATGAATCAAAAAGTTAATTTTTAAAATTAAAAAACAAACTTAAAAGAAGTTTTAAAAATTAAAGTAAATAAAAAATGGCTACCAAAAAGATTTTATTTATAAGTAAGGGAGATAATTACTTGCAAACACTTTGAATGCACTTATTTTACTGTATTAAAGATGTTGAAACAAGGAAAACATCATTGATGTACAGTTAATAAATGTTCACAGAGATTAATATCCTCTGCTTTAAGAAGAAATTACATAAAATCATATTTTACAATTTTGTACTTTTGTCCAATACTTGAGGGGATCATGGAAAGTTAAGAAGAGACGACCAATTTCTTTCTGTTCAAACACTCTTTGTGCCACGAAATTGAAAGAAATTGTGGGACAGATATTAAATATAATATTGTAGCATTTATAAGGTTAAGGAAACATTTTCAAAGTCATTCAATATTTTCTTCATATTTCCACTAAAAAATTACTTTTAAATGAATCAATACACCAACTTCTTTCTCTGATTGGCAGTTTTATACTGTCAATGGGAAGCCATGATGACTGCTGACAATCAAATCTTATTTTCTTATGACTAAAAACAAATAGCAGCAACAAAAAGTCTTTATATGAAATCCACTAAAGCAATGTGGTTATCTGAATCCTTTGGTATGCATTGCAGCAATATCTTCTTGGAGAACTCTTGGTAGATGAAAGCAAAAGCAAGAAAATATTGATTGGTTGGTTTAGGTAGATATTGCTTTTGATTCAATGTCATACTAATCAAATTCCAAAGAATATATTTGCAAGTAATCAATACTAAAAATGGCCCAAAACTGCAAATACAAAACTAAAACTTTCTGCTCTCTCAAAATAAAATCTGAAGGTCTCAAGTTATGACAAGTTATAAAAACATGGGACAACAACCATACGCAAAGAATAGGGTTGTAACTATATTGTTTGTAACAATATCACATTAACGCATAAAATATATCATAATATCACATAATGTACTTTTCTCAGTTCATGGAATTCCTACTGAAGGTTTTAAAAAAAGAAAGAAGAAAGGACTAAGCATCAATTCTAAGAACATAGAATGCATAATTGTCAGAAAGAGGAACAAACCAAGATGTGAACTACATATTAGAAAACCAAAATCAAGCAAGTATGAAAATTTCTAGGAAGTGTTTTAACAGAGAATGGAAAATGCAGCACTGAAATCTGAAAACACATTAGAGCAACAGAAGATGCCTTCCAAAAGCTAAGTAGAATATTAAGAAACAGGAAAATTTCATTAGAAATAAAAAAAGAGTGCTGAGCTGTTATGTAGTACTGATCCTCCTATGTGGCAACAATCTCTTCACATATGAAGATGTAACTTGAGGCAACAGAAATGTGACTGAGAATACCACAGATTGGGCAAGTGAGCAACAATAAAGTTTTAGAATAAAGTGAAACAATAAAGAAACTTATATTTATAATCTGAAAGAACTTTGAAAAATTGACACTCATAGGACATATTGAAGGCAAGAGGGACAGAGGAAAGCAGCATAACTCTTACCTTATGAGCTTGTGACAATGGACGGCAGAACAGTGATTATGACAGATAACAAAACAACAAGACTTAGAGCTACAAAGTTGGGGAGAGCCATGATCACCAACATCCTGAAGGGACACAATGCATAGAAGAATAAGTATAGTATGCAGTTATTAACAAGTACAGTTTCCAACTTGATATTTGTAAATAAAAACAAAATGCAGATAACTCAAAGAAATCAGGGATCAATTTGACATTTTGTTTATATTATGAATCACACCCTGCTTCTGAAATTATTAAAAATAATCAATATTTTTTCGCTCTGAGAAACTTGACTGACATCTAATGAATGTTCATTTACAAAAATTGTTCAAAATAAATTTTTTCCAGTGGTTAATTTAAGTAGTTCTAGACTGAATATTAATACATGTTACCTGTGCATGCATAGATAATACACTAATAACATATACAGGCAAAATCATTTCCATTACAACTTCATCATATTAAATCACCTGAAACTTTCTGGATGGCAATATGCATTTCCTTCATGGCCAATCATGTTAATCACTAAGCAAAAGATGCTCTGTTGTTTCAATAGACTAAATTTGGTTCTATGACTGCAGAGTAAAGATTATTGCATGCATGATCTAACAGATATTCATCATGCCATAATACCATTTACAAACTGACCAAAACAGATGCTAATGTAAGAAAGAGCACAGAGAGCAGATTTGTGTGTTTAAGGAAGCATTTGTGTCTCTTTTCAGCTGAGTTTCATCAGACTGTTAAGGAAAGTCTTCTTCAGGCCATCACTTGGCACATTCTTTGGAAGTAGCTGGTAGCGATGAAACCTTACTGTTTACATCAACTGCCAGCACCAAATCAGAATGGGAAGGTGAAATAAGATAACTTCTGCTTCAAATTTCACTCAAATACTTGCACAGATCTGAGAAATTAAATTGATTTGTTTTTTTTATTCTTTTGAGAACAACAGATATAACAGAAATATTTTGGATCAAAATATCCATGTAACATTGAAGAAAAATGAAGAAATGCATCATCGCTCTTATGTGTGCATATATATTTTTATCCCTTTAAACATTATTTTTAACAGATACACATATTTGAGTAGATGCCCTATTTATTTTAAACAGTATTTTATTTTTTTCTAATATCCTGAATATTCAAGAAATCTTAATAAAGAAAAATGTGCTCTCTAGCAGTATTCAAACTAGTGTCCCCACTTTGTATGTAAAACTGTTGTTAGAGCTGTTATAAAATAAAATAAGACATATCTCGGCTGATTTACAGGCAAATACTCAAGAGTGAGAACTGGATGTAAACGGGACAAAGCCCCGTCACAAAATGACCATTATCTTTCTTTACAAATGTTCCCGACACACGTGTTCCGGTCAAAAAATAAAATAATATTTAAAGTGCTCTATTTTTCGTCCAATAAAAATGCTTCCCTCCTAATTATACTCGCTTCGTTTTTTGAGCCTGTTAAGCCATAAAAAAAACGCTATAAATGGGGTCACACGGAAGTTCAACAGTCAGTCAACAGGTGCCCAGAGTAGAGACCTGTCACGGTCAGCTACTGACAGCAGGGGAGCGTCAACCACCATCAACATGTGTGAACTACTATGGGAGATCAACCTAGATCCGAAGCCGGCTTATGAACTTTACCACAAGGTAGCTGTCCCAAACCCTCACGTTCCTGTTGAAATAAACCACGTAAATCTATTTCTGCTGTTGTCGTATTTCTTTCTTGCAACCATACGCTTGTCTATAACAGAGCTAACATGCTTTAATTGACTCAGCTACAAAGAGTTTTGTGATTAAACAAGACTGTATACTGCCTTTAAGCAAATCTTTCTTCTTCAGATTCCAAAAAGTTCATAACTGCTTGAATATTTGAGTAGAAACTCCATTTATTTGAAAATTTCTCCTTTGTCAGTGTAAAAGTTATTTTTAATGGATACTCATATTTGAGCAGATGCTCCATTTATTTATTAAACAATATATTTATTTTTGTCTACAAGCCTGAATATGTTCAAGAAATCTTAATAAAGAAAAATTTGCACTCTCCAGGATTTTAAACTGTGCCTCGCAAAGTGATAAAAATCTGTCAGATAAAAAATACATTCTTAAATATAATGTAAAAATGAATTAATATCATATGTGTTTGTCTCTCCCTTCATTAGTTCACATAGCAATATCTGAAATTTTGTTTATCAACAACAAACATGGCGGAAAATAATCCACATAAATAATGATAACTCCTAATCTAAAAAATTCTGGGATAAATTTGACAGACTGTATTTTTATAATTGTGTGTATGAAGAGCAATTATTTTTGAGCAAACCACTTTCCTCTAACAACATTCGATATCTTTGTTATCAGACAGTAGTAGTAAAATCTTGTTACTTGTACTGTCAACTGCAAAATTTATATATATATATATATGTATGTGTGTGTGTATATCTACCTTATATACAAGTTTCTCTCTCATATCTATATACCATGCCTATTTGTATATTTTTGTTAGTACCTTTTTGCTGCCATACACCAAAATAATTTATAACATAAAAATCTACTGTGTCATCAAAAGTGTCCACTACAAAGTGAGGTGCATTTCAAGAATTTTCATGTAATTTATTCATCTCATGACGTAAAAAGTGTTACAGATACCAAATTTAACATAGAAGGTAGCATAAGACAAAGATGTGTCTTCTATCCAGATTTATCCAGCTTCTACAGTGAGAATATCCTAAGGTTGCTGGAAACCCTACCAGGGTTTATTATCCATGAGCATCATCTTAACAATATAAGATACACAGGTATTGATTGCTGACATAGAAAGAAAAGTACATGATCTCCTAGACAGGGTAATAGAAGAAAGCCAGTAAAATGGAATATCAACTACAAAAAGACAGACAGTACAGTCACCAGCATGAGAAAAATCCCAAGATGCAAACTACAAATTAGAAATGTTATCATCAAACAAGTATAGAGGTTTAAACGTCTGGGAAGTGTTTTAACAGAGGATGTGACATCAAAATCCAAACATGCATTGCATTAGTGAAAGATGCATTCCAAAAGCTAAGAAAAGTACAAAGAAACAAAAAAATATACATAAGAATCAAAGAAAAGTGTGCTGAATTGCTATGTGTTATCCATCCTCATATATAGCAGTGAATGCTACATGATCTCCCCACAGATGAGGATATAACTTGTAGTAGTGTTTCTACAGAAGGATACTGAGAATTCCATGGCTGTAGTGAGTAAGCAACAAGGAAGTCTTAAAGAAAATGGCAACAGAAAGAACGCTTATACTTAGAATCAGGAAAAGAAAGATGAAATTTCTTGGACACATATTAAGAAAATTTAACCATCACAGGGCATTTTGAGGGCAAAAGAGATAGAGAAAAGAAGCAAGCCACATACATGAGAAATTTGTGTGCATTGATGGTGGGATACTTGGCAAAGGGAGAAATATTACTAAAGGTCACATGAGACAGGAAGTTCTGGAGAGTCATGATCGTCCATGTCCTGAAGGGATGTGGTACATAGAAGATTGTTAAAACAATAGCAAATTTAAGTCAATTAAATGTAATGATTTTTTTTTTCTACTTTATGAATATCCTTTCACAAATGTGGTTGTTGTATGCATATAAATTGCCCAAAATTCATGCTGTACAAAGATGTTTAATCTCATTTGCAAAAGAATATTCGGATATTAGCCAAAAAAAAAAAAAAAAGAAAAGAATATTTAAAGACAAAAAATATCTATTGTTTTTAAATTACATCATCATGAAGCATATAATGATATTAATGCTACAAATTTAAAAAAAACTCTTGTCATAGAACAAATTCTTTTTCCAGCATTAAGATCGAATATCTTTGCACAACATGAATTTTACCCAATTTATACACATACAACAACCACATTTGTGAGAGTATATTCAGACATTAGAAAAAAATGACATTAGATTTAATAGAGATAAAATGTCTGCTGTTTTTAACAATACATATTTAATTGAATAATTGCTGCTCAGATATTATACATATATATATATATATATATACTTTGAATCTGTATTATATATATCTCTGCGTGTGTAGACAGATATACATTGTTTTTTTTAGGAATAGACTTAACCTGATAATTGCTTTCAGCATACATTTCTACATTCACATTGTCTATCTACAAATTTTCTCTCTACAATATTGAGCACTGTTTCTCCATAAATAGACCAAATTTTAAACAATTATATTTATATATGTTAATATTCATTGAAAGTACCAATTTTGAAAAAGTGAGCAACTTATATACTTATTTTTTTGTGTAGATCTCTGGGAGTTGAATGAAAAGTTGGGTAACGTTTTACCATAAATAACCTTTTCACTTTAGGAATAAAAATAAAAAGTTCACATTGTGTTAACCAAATGGCACAGTGAATTACTTTAGCATTGGGGAAAATTATAAAAGTCACCTGAAAAATAAAAGTAATCAATAGCAGGCGGGAAAAAGATTTTCTAAAAAATATGGTACAAGATATTGGCCATTTCTGCATGCTGAATAAGAAACAGCCTGTCTTAAAAAAGTTTTATATATGCAAAATAATTATCACAGTTAACTCTTTTGGCAAATGAACAACAAAGTGGGAAAACACTTAACGCATTTAATCCCTTAGGATATTTTGTTGATGAAATTATATATGTGTAGGAAGGGGAGGGAGAATATAAAAACTTAAGTGTCAGTTATAAAGAGGAAATATTGAAGATGTTGAAATGCCAAAATTTTAAACTTTTAAGTAATTTTTTTTCAGCTGTAGTGTAGCTGACATCACTTAGTTTCCTTATGCTTTTTTTCAGCTGTAGTGTAGCTGACATCACTTAGTTTCCTTATGCTTTTTTTCAGCTGTAGTGTAGCTGACATCACTTAGTTTCCTTATGCTTTTTTTCAGCTGTAGTGTAGCTGACATCACTTAGTTTCCTTATGCTTTTTTTTCCTTTGTTTTTATCACTTATCTTATTAAGCATCCCTCATTGTAATAATAGAAGATCTGCCAAGAAAGGTGAAAAATGTCCTAAGAACCTGGACAAAAATTTATAGAAATATAATCCAAGTGAAGCTATTTAATTTATTTTCATTAATACACTTCCAAAAGTTATGAACCTTACCCTTCTGTCCATCTAGCTTAAATAGGAATCACAATAATTATAATGCAGTGTACAGATATTAAAAGAAAAGAAAATTCTTGAGTATCATAACTGCCTATTCCATGAAAGAACAAGGTTATTATAGAGAAATTAGCATACATGTAAACAAAGAAAAATTTGGACAGTTTTTTCACAAATTTGATCTAGATGTGCGATAACTTCTTCATAAAGTAGAATATTGAAATTAAAATATAAGACAGACACAGTTGGTTAAATTTAACAAAATTTGTTTGATCGAATTCTTACTGCATATATATTATATATATATATATAGGAGGCATGGTGGAGTAATGGATAGCTGCTCGGATTGATGAATTGGAGAGCCGAGTTCAAATTCCAAACAAATCCATTACATTCACTTATGTGATATACCCTTCTTAAAGGTATAAATCTTCTTCTCCTCCCTCCAGCTATGGGTAAATAGCAGAACAGACTGGGTTCTATAGCCTTGGGTGGCAACAGGTCTAGGAGAAGGAAAACTCTGATTTCAAAACCTGCAAAGGTTCATTTGGGGACCTTGTGGCACATAGAAATTTTTTCATCAGAAATTTTTGAAGATGAGTTATGGAGGAAAATGTTCCAGTACTTTTAATTCTGTGTTGTCTGTTTTTCATTGATTAGGCAGATCTCACATCTCTCATGACATTAGTGTGTGAATTCTAGTGGGCATTTTTCTGTCTGTGTAATGTCTCTTGGTGTGTTTAATTCCCGAAGATGGTAGTGGAGAGAAATGGAAAACATGAGTGTATCAAATTTCTGTTTGTTCTTTCAGATGTTGATAATATCAGTTTATGTGTTGATTGTGGATTAAATGTACATTATTAATTTTCGATCAAATTTTATTATTGAAGGAACATTGTGTGTACTGGAAAAAGTTTTGGTTTAATTCTGTTATTATATAATTTTAAGTATTGGGAGATACTTGGTGTGTTGAAGAAAGATGTCTTAGGATGTTTTGGGATCGTGGTGAGCATGACATCAAGTGCCTGGACCTTACGTAAGTATAGGCTTTATGAATGTTGTCGATATGAAAAAGTACATTTGGTATGCATTTATCAATGGAAGGCTACTAATTAATATTGCTTCTAGATATTTTCTTTGTAACAGGATGTATTTGTTTTATATTAGGGTGGCATTTTTTAATTGAAAGTTATGGCCTGTTTTATTTTTCTTAAGAGTTTAGTGGATTATCCTAATGGAGGTCACACTTGGGTTCATAAATCCAAAGTTGTAGGCTTCTGGAAATTTTACTTACACCATTATTTCTAAATAACTAAAACCACCTGAAGAACTCTCTCTCTCTCTCTATATATATATATATTATATATATATATATATATATTGCATATATGGGTGGTGTAATGGATAGAATGAGAAATTGAGACCCAAGTTAAACTTCTAGTCAAGTTTGATATATTTACTTATGCACAAATACCTTTGAGAAAGCTATGAATCTATCTCTTCATCTCCTCCTTGCTATGGATTAAATATGAAGGTATCCTAAGTGTTTTTTCCTTGGGTGACAACCAGTCTAAGAGAAGGACCGCTCTGAATCCCAAACCTGAAGACATTTGGTCACACTATGTGCAATAATTCTCTGGTTGGTTCTGCACAAACTTGTACCACTATAATTAAATAATATGTGTTGGTAGTCTGGCTGTTTGGTTCTAAGACTCTCATGTTGAAGACCACAGGAGACACCATCATACACACATACACACAAACACAAATATATGCATAGAATACTGTACTTTGAAAGTGTTTCATTGTTACACTCAGCATGTTTTTTAATAATCAAACTCATCAGTGTATTTAGATGATTATGTGTAAAAATTGCCTTGCTCTATTTTTTCCTGGCATACTGCCACAAGTGTCAGGGATTATGATAGTCTTTACTCTGTTAATGCAATGAGGAGGTGCAGCTTAAGAGGCAGATCTCCAGAAACTACTTATCTTTATAATTCATGTCCAGCCTTAAATAACACAATATCTGTCAAATTTTTGGCTAAGTGTAAATATATGTAAAAATGTTCTACTAAATAGAATAGAGACTTTGGAAACTTGTAAAGGAACATTTTGAAAGTTTCTTTGAACTGTAAGGTCATTTTAGTCATTTTAGTGTGATGCTAAAATCTATGCCATAGTCTTAGCATGTGATCCCATGTCCATTTCCAACATAAAGGTTATCCTGGCTAACTTTCAATTTTCTACTGTCTACTGTCACTAATGATATAATATAACATGCAATTTCAACCATTTCCTTTACACATTTACATCTGATATCAAATGACTTATGACTTATTCTTTGACGCAAGGGAAAACTCATGAAAATGTTTCTAAAAAACATTCTGATAACACATTTTTCAACAGTTACACTGAATCTTTAAAACCACTTACCTCATTTTAGTTGCTATTATACAAAATTTGCCACATGGTTACTTGTATCAAGTTTACATCCAAAAATGGTGATAGGTGCTAAAAATAAGATACTCGTTACAATTAAAAAAATGCAAAGGAAAAAAGAAAAGTAGAAGGGCTGTTAATTGATCAGTTTTCTTTCCTTAATACCTATCAGATATTTCCTACAGATGCAACATCACAAACCCATTGCTCTATTCTTTAGTGCCATTAGTGCAAACCATTATGGCTATGGCATGTTGTGCCATATCTACAGGATCTAATTACTCCTTTCCTACTTATTCCTTTGGTCAGAAGAGTATTCTACTCCAAAAGTATCTTCACAAGAATTGATACTATGTAGAATAGACTTTCTTATGGATGCTTTCCTGAATGCTACAATCTTAACCTCTTCATGTCTGTGGTCAATCATTATCTCTATGGCCATAGCATCATAATCTTCACTTACGTTCATATAACATGCTTTATGAAGTGGAAAGATTACATTGAATCCATTGCTAGGTCACTGCTTTCCTCTGTCTTGTCTTCAGTAAATTCTACATCTGATTTCCAAGACAGTGACTCATTGTGCCTTTTTGGGCTAACATTCTCAGCTGACATGAAGTGGAAAGATGATATTGAATCCATTGCTAAGAAAGTTGGTTTACTGTGTCATGCTAGACAACTTTTCTTGCCAGAATCTATTGTACATATTTATAAGTCTACCATTATTTCATGCTTTGAATATTGCTGCTATATATGATCTGATGCTCCTGCTATATATTTAGAGATTCTTGATGAAATCCAAAGAAGAATCAGCATTATTATTAATCCTGACCTGGCATCTCAGCTTCAGTCACTTTCCCATCAGCTTCCCTGTAAATATTTCATGGTAATTGTTTGGATGATCTTTCTTCTAGGGTACCTAGACTTTATGAATTTAACTGCAGTACCAGATTGACAGGATAGCCTCATCATTTTACAGCTGAATTGGCTAGATGTAACCATAAGTTCTATGTTAACAGTTTCTTTCCTTGCACTTCTCACTTGCAGAACTCTATTCTGGCTCCATGCTTTCCAGCCAAATTTGATCTTCAAAAATTTAAATGCAATGTCAATTATTATCTGATGTCTTCTTGATTACACTTCTTCTATTGTTCTTACTCCTTATTAATGTTTCTTCTTTTCTTATACTTTCACACTCCTTAATAATGTTTCTTCTTTTCTTATACTTTCACACTCTGTAATCACCTTGTATCTTAGTAGCTTTACTGCCTTGCTTGGAGTGAAATTATTTAAAAATAAATAAATAAAATAAACCCCTATCTTGAGTGGCTCTTGTGCTTTGTATTGGGTGAACTATAATAAAAAAAATATCTAAGTTTAACTTAAGCTATCTGCCTCATTTTTGTTAATAATAATAAACTTGATGTTTTTGTTTGAACATGTGCTCTCTTATTCCAGTGATATAATTTCTTAAAGTATTTTTTCATTTTCTTGCAGTTTATTTAATTGTTTTTATTTATTTATTCATTTGCTACAGTTTAACAACCTATAGCAGGTTATTTAAAGCCAGATAATATCTTAGATTGTCAGCATTTTTGGGGGAAATAATGATTTAGTGATACGTCTTACTAATTAACCCACAGCTGGTGGGGAGAAGAGTTAGATTCATGCCTTTTCCAATGAGTGAACATAATGAACCCAACCATTATCCATTACACCACCAGCACATCCAAGCTTACAGCATGTGGGTAGTTTATTTAACTTTGCCACCAATTTATAGGATCTTATCAATGAACACACACTATTTTGGTTAGCTCCCTTTGCAACCTAATTTTGCCTTGTTTGTGATTAACACACTTATCTACAGAGTTGAGGCTTTATTCAACAAAGTCATAATTCCTGATTTTTTTGTCTCTAACTTGCAAATGCTCTATGCTTCAATTTTTAACAATGCGTTCACTGTACTTGCAGCAATATATTACGAACTACTTACTTAACTTTTTTTTTCTTTTTTTTTCAAAGGTGTATTTTAAGCAGGTGTGGCATCAAGTTTGTTTTGCTGATTGGCATCCACAAACAAAATTTGCATTCTCTTGAAAAATAATATTGTTGCATTGAAATGGAATGAGAAACTTTGCTTTCAACTACTAAATCTCCAAACAAGAAAAAAACAAAAAAGAAACAAAATTATTACAACTTAATGGCAATCATATTGACTTTCTCCATCTGTACCTAAGTTTCTTTTTTTTTTTTCTGCCAACTTTGCTTTCCATATAGTAACCTATGTTTTGCTCCCCTTCAAATGAAAGAAATGTGTGTATCCCTGCCCTCGGTAAATTCAGCAGTTTTGTTGATCACATGCCAAATTGTTCAGAAATGAAATCAGCAGGGTTATCAGCTGGTATCTGGGCACATGTGAATAGTTTAACAGCTAAGATTATTTAACTTTTTCTTTGTTATAAATGAAGTGTTGAGGCAGGTAAGAAATGAAAGTTAGTATGATCAACTAAAACAGAAAAATCATGTCTTGAAGACAATCATACAAACAGGAAGAATTAAGCCATATCATGTTGAAAACACTTGTTCTTATACAATCACCATATACTTCCATTATTATTCTTCATGCCGGCCAGATGTGAACACCATAAAGGCAGGAAACAAAGTAAAAAAAAAAGTCGTTTTCTGTGCATAAGCTGTGGGCATTATTTCCAGTTTCCGAAGCAAGCCTCCCTTATGAAGGTGACACTGGCCAGTCGCAAACATTCCTTCAGAAAAGGAGATGTCTCTGGGGATTGCCAGATCTGCTTAAAAGCAACTCTGCCACAATGACCATCAAGCAGTTGCAGGCCAGCAGGCTACCTGCCAACATGCAGGGTGCTCAGCAAACCCAATTCTCAATTGCAGCCAACTATCCGGTTTTGACACTGCCAGGCTCCAGACACTAACTGTCACAATTGATAACATCTCAATGTCAACACCTTCCATCTACAAGCTTTCACAGTCACCAAGCACCAACTCTGTCACCTTGGCAAATCAGATTCTGTAAGCAAGCAACTCTGACTCCACAAACATGCAAGCTACTCATGCTATCAGCATTTAGTAGAACACAGGCCTATCAGGTATACCAATCCCTCATCACTTTGAAAACCAATGCACTCTACCACAAACTGACCCACCACCATGACCTTGATCAACCAACACATGTATCAGACCCAATGAATAACCATATCCTGTGACCTCAGTCAAACCAACACAAGGAATTGGTCAACTCCCAGTGCTACCCTTACGCCTAATTGCAATCCTGATGACAAGCAACAGAAATCAATATTTCACCAATTTTCCAACAACACTGTAAGATACCCTGTATATTAAACAAATATACGTTGTTCAAAAAACCTAATACTCATTATTCCTTTTCTTTTGCAACCAAACACTTATTTTAACAACCACTTAAGCAATGTGTAAGCCTGGTCAGTATTTAGATTTGTGTTAGTTTAGGAATATCAGGTGCTATAAGCTTGGATGTACAATTGGGGTAACAGAGTTGAGTTCCAATTCCAGTTGGGTTTGTTATATTCACTTATGCACAAATACTCTTGGGAAAGTGTTGAAACTTGGATAAGCATGGAATAATAATAATACAACACAAAATGTACGTTAACAAAATGTATTGAAACAAGGAAAAGGTACACAATATTTACAGTTAGTTTTGGAATATTCTTGGGAAGACTGTTCCTGCATAATGGGTTGACTAAATCGCAGTTGGGCAGAGTCTCTCGATTCGATGTCTTCTTCTGACCCCCGTCTTCCGGTACCAACCCATATTTATATGGTCGGTACTCCACTTATATAAATTAGGTGTATCGTACACAACAGAAAGGTACAAATCAATCTCTTTTACCTTCGGCTATGACGTGTATCAGTAAATCATTATTATCTCTAAAAATCATTTTCAGGCTTTGAATAACCTTCAAAAGGTTGATAAGCCATAAAAAAAATCAAATTAATCATATGAACAGGTGGTAATTTATAAATGGGGATATTAATACAAAACTGACTGAAAATACATTTGGTTCTGTAAAGTTGTCATATAGGACATAAATAAATGAAATTGTCCATTTATGGAGTTAAGTGAAGGTGTGTAAGAGTTAGCATTAGGTCATTTGTTAAGTGTAACTTCATATAGTAAACCTTCTATTTCATTACTTACCTATGAGTTTTTGTCTTCCTTATTATTTCTCTCTGTTATCTCAAAAACATGAGATACAACAGTTGGTGACAAGTATGAGATATATCTTAGTTTTCAAGGCCCGCTTTAGACATTAGTATATTCATGATATCGTGCGAATCCCATGAAAAAATCAGTTCCTAGTGGCACCACAAAAGTAAATTTCCATATTTAATACCTATGACTGGGCATTATAAATATGAAATATATATAATCTGTTAATGCCTTGGAAGGACAAGATCTTTTACATCTTATAAGATTCTTACTGACTTAGTTTTTATTAAACATTTTTTAATGTGTTGAGTGTTTTAGAAGAGTTAGGTAACAAACTTTTTAATACAAACTCTTTATTTCAAATTATATAACAGCAGATAGATAGTGTGTATGCAGGCAATGCCGAAACTATTCAGCCACTTAATATAAACAAAAATACAATCTACCAAGACCAACAACAACTTGATCCTCTTCTATCTATTCTGTTAATAATGCTCTCATTAATTCTTGACCACTGACAATCTATCTGATTCAGATTATAAACTTATTGATAATTTATTTACATTATCAAAGCACTATACTGTTGGTGATGCTTGACTTAATTGCTGGCCACTAACAATTCTTTTTTCCTAGTTTTTAATGCACTACTATACTAAAATAATCAGTAATATTTCATACATAGTAAAGATTTTTGCTATTTGTAATATTTAGATTAATTCCTGAACTCTTAAGATGTTTTCGTTTTTATTTTAAATGAATAATTGATTTTATTCCAGAAATGCATTGAAAATTATATTTCTTTGCATTTCTCACTTATGAAACTCTCTACCAGCTTCTTACTTTCTAGACAACTTCATTCTTCAAACATTTAAATGCATTATCTACTGTCATCTTGATTATTCTTCTATTGTTCTTGCTCCTCAATAATGCTTCTGTTTTGTAATTCTCTCACAGTCAATAATCCCTTGTGTCTTAGTGGTTTTACTGCCTTACACTGGGTGAATTCAATTAAAAAAATAATATTAATGCATTGCTTATTATTTTTGCTGTAAACTGCAAAGCATATAATGCTGAAAAATAGCTGAAGCTGAATAGAAATTGTAAGTTATCTAGTTTCTGGTTCAATCTTCCCTACAGGTTACACTTTGACAGTTGTCACCTAACCCTACAGGAAATGGAGGTAACCAGTAATGGAAAGTAATAACACATTTTATAATTACTATTTGGACCAGTATGAACATCCTGGTTGTTATATTCAATATGATTTGGCCATTATAACCTCTTGCTTTCTATAAGTGTCTGTCATAACCTTCTAAGAATTTAAAACTCAACTCTTTAATTAATCAGCATCTGTAGATTGTTTTCATTTTATTTTCAATGCTTTTAGAGATTAATTCATATATGTTAACACTCAACAGTTTTATTCACCTTTGTGTTGCATGTCAACAAAGCCTAATGGATTAAACCAGGAGTAAAATATACATGGTCCTCTGGCAGTTCTGAGTTCAATCCTTGGGTCTGGTCAGACTGAAATTTCACATGCTCTGATTCAGTGTAAAAAACAGATATGTGAAATTGACCCTCAAACACTCTGAAATGTTCATATTGGCTCTTCTGTTGTGAATGCCAAGCAGTACAGTATGCTGTTTCCAAATTTCTGTTGAAGTGAATTGCGTGCTCTTTTTCTCACAGACCCTACTATACTGTGCAGTTGACAAAATAAAAAAGAAACAACATGCATGGATGAAATTAAAAATATAAAATGGCAATAATTTACTGATTACACCCTCTATATCCAGTGAGTATTAAATTCTCTAAGTTCTTTTTCTTCATAATATGTCACAGAAATTCTAATTCATTCTGATTTTAAGCATTCTTCTGGTCTTTAGAACTTCTTCATTGCTCACATGTTCTGTCTACATTATTTTTACAAACTTTCTGTAGAACATCATCTGTCACTTTTGTGTTTCTTCTTCATCTGAGGGAACAACTCTGCATAGAGAGTCTCTGCTAAAACTCATCTGTGATTATTGCTTAATTTTTTCTTCCTTCTGTGGCCAGAATTTGCCATAACAATATTTTGAATTATTACCAAAGGTAATCCGACATAAAGAGTTGTCAGGACATAAAGAAGTAAGCATGGAGATTTTTCCCTAAGTGTTTCACATCTGTCCTTCCTGATCTGATTACTGATGAAGTATAGTGACAGCATGGAAGTAGTGCTGAAGGACAAAGATTTATGCATGCCATAAATTGCTGTGATGTTGGCCCACACAGTGCCTTCTAAATAACTGTTCCTATTAAAGACCTCTGAACTATTTCACTCCTACAGAGATGCAACCTAGTTGAGTTCTAAGTCAAAAAATATAACAAAAAGATTTGGTGGAGCAGAATTGAACTGATTCTTTTAAACATCTGAGGCAAAAATATCAAGAAAACAAAATAAGGATCAAAATCAAGTTTGGTTATACACGCAATAAAATTATCAAATCATTATTTTTTTGTTACATATTAAGGTGTGCGGAAAGTAATTACATATTTCACAGTTAGAAATACAAATCCATATGAGGGGTGAAATATGATTGAATGGTAGGAAACTGCATTCAGAATTATTTTATCAGCTCTGATGTGTTGGTGCATCATTTGTAGTGCATTTCAGAGTTTAGGAAAAGCAAAGAGGAACTTGGATTCCTCATGAGTTTGAGAACCAAATACAATGTTTAATCATCTGCAGTAGACATCTAACAAGGAATACTGACCTTTCATTTTTGCATCACATTATTTACAGGTGATGAAAAATGGGTTTTACATATCAACAGAAAATGAAAAGTACAAAAGTTAACAGAAACTGAGAAACTAGAAATCTATCCACAGAAATATTTGATTTGTGTTTAGTGGAATATGAAAGCTGTCATCCATTATGAACTAATGGAACATGGGAAGATAATCACTGAAGACATTTATTGCCAGCAACTTCATTCAGTAAACAAAGCATTATACTGAAAATGCCCTGATTTGGTAAACAGAAAAAGTATTATTCCCCAGCATGACAATGCATGGACATACTCTGAAAACAAATCCAAGAAAAAATAAGATCACTAGGATGGGACATTGTCCCACATTCTTCATATTCACCAGATTTTGAACCTACAAATTTGTTTCACTCACTAGAGCAGTTTATAAGTGGCAATTACATTGAAAAAAAAAGAAGTTATAAACAATCTTTCAAACCTTTTTTCCAGATTTCTTTAGACATGGAATCAAAAATTGACCGGAAGCTAAATGGGCTGAAGTTATTGAAAATGAAAATGATTATATTTTTGATAAATAATATTTAAATTACTTTTGTTTTTTTCAGTAAAAGATAATTACTTACTGAACACCCTTATAACTTCGCTTAAAAAATATAAATATATTTAATTGTATACAAAGCGGTTTTGTTATGTCATTCTCACATCACCCAAATTCACTTCTAGTTATAAGTAATCCATATTCACTGAGAATCAAATGCAATTACCTATAGGGTGGTAAAATAGGAATTTCTGACATGAAAATGTAGCAAAAGGCTATTCATAAAAAATAAATTAATATTCCAAAATATCTTAGCATCCAAAAAGTTAAAAACAGATGTATATCCGGGTTGGCTATTTATAAGCAGATTCACTTTAAGATGGGACCACCATGTCTGATAGATTGATACAAATATAGAAAGTAACCAAAATGTAACATTCATCTTTGATGCGTCATCGCCCAACCACTGAGTTTGAACTTCTGATTCTGATACCAAACTTTTCACACTATACACAATGCAGTATTTTATGGCATAAAGAACACTTTGCATTTTTTGTGATTGCTTAAGAACCTCAGAATTTTAAAATGGAATAATATTTGAGATCACCAAACCTAGCAGTATTAAAGAGTGTTAGTAAAAGGTGAAGAGCAGCAAAAGACAGAAATTTATTGGAGAGCCATGATCACCAACATCTTGAAAAAGAGATAGCATCACCTGCATGTTGAATGAACAAAGCAGAGAAAAGAAGTATTAAATGTAATAGAATTCTCATGTTTGAGATGAAGGATGAGGATTATCAGTTCAATTCTCACCATAGGATGATTCTTTATTTTTAATATCTGTTGCTTATTTAACAATAACAATCTGTGAATTAAAAGCAAAATCTTCAGAAATAAGATTAAAGTAATACCAATCAAAAATTAATAAAAAGTTTGCCGTTATGAGATTTGAAACTTTAATTGGGTAGTTTGTAGTCTTGGAATAAAAATAATGGAAGTGAGAGAAATACAGTTAGCATCTGCCAGTATATATTTCAATCTCTTTTTTTGGCATAGACTGACAAAAAAGGGGAAGTGTTCTACTCATTCAGTACCTGATGTGAAAAAGAATATTTTTGCATACTCAAATGATAGGGAAGCAGTTGAATATTTAGAGGATGTCCACTGGTGGATTTATATCAGCTTCTTCGCAAGACATTTCTTGAAAGCTATATATCAGTTGAATTTACTAATAGCTGCATTTAAAAAGTTCAGTTTCAAGAGAGAAACAGCCAAGGATTTTCTATTAAAGTAAAGCATATTTTTAATTTCAGGAATCATTTTGGTAAAACATTTTTGCACTTTTTGCAGTTGAAGTATATCACATTGAGTAAGACAGCCAAATACAGGAAATATAGATAAAAGTAAGACAGATTAGTGATAAATCATGCTTCTGAAAGATTTGTGGAAAAGGTTATTTGCATCATAGAATATATATCATGAATATAGCTGCACTGATTTGAAAAAAATTGATCATAGATAATAATTACTTCCAAGTCTTTTTCTTTGATAGTGTTTTGTATTACTTACCTACTAAGAGTGTGTTGAAGTTTTGGATTCTGAGTGTCTAGATGCAGGACAGTATAATTTTCAAGATTAAATCTCAAAAGCCATTTCATTGACCAGGCATCCTGATCACTTAAAAGAGTGCAATGAATATGTAAAGATGTAAGGGGATCCAATTTGGATCATATTTCATTCATTGACCTAATTTGGGAAGAGATATAGAAAGTTTGTGATGCAAAGAAGATTCCATTTTTAAATAACAGTATTTTCTTTATCTTAATAATAGTTTACTCACCCTGCCAAAAATGATGGAATATTTTGTAAATATTTGCAATTATTGTTTTCACATATGAACATTTAAATATAAAGGTAAAATCCATTAAAAAAATGACAGGATGAGTTATTTATTTATAGATTGATATTTTTGTCTCAAATAGATGTAGTATTGGTACGCATTGCTTAATTTAGTATTCCCAATTTAATTTATACTGTCTTCTCAAGCAGATGAATGACATTATAGTAGATATGTCACCAGCCTAGTTACCTTGAGGTCTGCTGTTTGAATCAGGGCAATAGTTATATATATATATATATATATATATAACTCCTACACAGTGGAGTAATGGATAGAAACGGATTGAGGAATTGGAAAGCTGAGTTTGAATTCTAGTCAAATTCATTACATTCACTTGCATGATAATACACTTGGGAAATGAATCAACTTCTTCTCTTCCCAGCTATTGGTAAATAGCAGGGCAGACTGGGTTCTATAGCCTTAAGTAGCAAACAGTCTAGGAGAAGGACAACTCTGAATTCAAAACCTGTGGGTGGTTGTTTGCGGACCTTATGGTATACTGTACACCAGTTCTCTTTATTCAACTCTTCCAAAAAGTGTGGTTGGTTCTGCACAAGCCTTAGTCTGGCTGTTGGTTCTCAGAACTGAGCTGCTTGACCCTCATACATTAACAATGACATGAGAGTCCAGTATATATCTTACTTATTATAAAACGTAGATTGTGTGTGTGTGTGTGTCTGTAAGGTTATATATTGGATCGAATTTCCTACATTTTTTAGCCGATTTCAACAAAACTTCACAGGACTACATAAAATTACCTTGTGGTGGTTCTTACGGCGCCGAAAATGGGAAAAACACATTGTTTTTTAAACAAAATCAATTAAGACACATCGTGAGAATGAAAGGGAGACAACTCACCCACGAAAATGTAAACAAAAAGAGCATAGCATGATGAAAAAAAAACTTGAACTTGGCGAAAACAAAAATTTTATTGTCTAATGTTCATATATTATTATTAAAGAGGAAAGATCAAAGTATTTTGAGGGTATTTTTTTTTACATTTTTAATCGTTCTTAGCACGTCTGAAATTTTCGTTAAAAATATTGTTTTTTTGGTCAAAAAAAGGACAGATAATCAATCATTTTTTCGATTTGATAAAATAAGGAAAGATAATTCCACGTACTATAATGCCATTTTTTCAATTCCTTTGCAATTTGTTACAAGGCAGATCAATAAGGCATTGGTTCTATTTGAAATTAATTCAATATTTAAAAAAAGTATTGAAATAATTTAAAAAATGCCGACGTAAGAAATCTGATAGAAAAAAACAACAATATTTCAAGATGATAATTATTAAGGAAAGAACACAGTACTTGTAATAAATTAATAAACCCGAATAAAGTTAATATTTTTTGTATTAGAAACAATGAGTGGAAAATATATTCAAATCAGAATTCTAATTATGAATCACCACAAGCAAAATATGCAATTTTTTTTACTGTATTCAATAAGTAAAAAATCATAAATTGTAAAAGATTACAGAGAAAGGCTATCTACATTTTCAACCGATTTCAACAAAACTTCACTTTTTTTTTTTGGTAGGATAGCAAAGGTGAACAAAGGCGGGAAAAGTTTTTTTTTTCAAAACAAGTGTAATTTTTTATCAAATGGAAAAACAAATAGATTATCTCGTGGTACAAGATCACAAGATCAGGAAAATGTTCCGTGCCAAAATAGGATAGCAAAGGTGAACAAGGCGGGAAAAGTTTTTTTTTTTTTTTTTTTAAGTTCTGGAAAAAGGAACTCGCTAACACGAGGTGTAGATGTGCACAGATAAAAAAGTACTTACTGTGGATTTGGGTATTGTAAGTGTGTGTAGTGTTTTTGTGTTGTTTTGTTTTTTATACCTTTTTTGTTCAGGTTCACGGTCGTGAGAAAGTTCAGTCATCTCAGATTTTGGGATCAGGCATTGAATTTGCTGCTAAAAATTATTTATGACGAGCCAAAAGGGACGAACTTATTTGTTGTTGATTGCATCATCTTGAAGAAAATTATTTGCGACGAGCCAAAAGGGATGAAGAATTATTTGTTGTCAGTAAGATATCCCTGTCTGTATTTAAGGTTGACTGACGAGGAATAAATGAGTCAACTTCATGGATCGAAATTTTAGTCCGACTGAACTCAAGCGATTAGTTTGTCCGTGACATCAGAAAAACGGGAAAAACAGTAATTTAAATTTGTTAGATTGGTGACATCAGCAGGAGCTGATAAAACGACAATAACTTGTAATTAGTTTTAAATAACTAAAGAAAAGGTTTACTACTATATTTAGCTTAACGAGAAAGGAAGGGTGTAATCAGTGGATGGGCTTACGCACACGCTAAGTGTGGAAGGAAGGAGGAAAACTCGTTTTGGCGTGTAAAACGTAGATGGAATTACTGTATTATTTCCATAAATCATAACGATTGTAAACAATGTTTTCGTTTGAATTTGAGTTTGACCAATTCGTAAAAAAAAAAAAAAAAAAAACTAATTAAGATATGCGTGTCCGTCAACCTTAAAAAATAATCTTTGTCAATTTATTTTTCAGTCTTTATGATCGTCCATACTTGATCTATAAACACTGTTACATCCCAGGCAACGCTGGGCTCTACTGCTAGTATATATATATATATATATATATATATATATATATATATATATATATATATATATGTAATTTGGGTAGCAACCATACTTTATATATATATATATATATATATATATGTGCATTCAAGTTTGGTCTGGGGAGGCAATCCCAGCAGGCTGCACAGAATGAAATTTGGTAAGCAGAACAATTGAGGAGCCATCAATGGCTGTGTTAGAAAGAAGCCACTGCCCTTGTGGATCGTGCCACATGTGCTCTCAACCAGAAACAATAACTAATGTTTACTCAGCATAGTTGCAGTATGGACCACAGGTGGGCTCAGTGGCAGATGAACAAACAAAAATGTCCCTGGGCAGGCACCTGCAACAGGGATTGGCTTGCTACCCTAGTAGACAGGCATACTCAAATATGAATGGCCAGCCATTACTGTATAATAAGTTTTTCAAATTTGCTAAGGTTTATGGGTGAAATGTAGATATTCAAAATGCTTCAGCCATTATAACCTTTGGCTGCCTTCTGCTATCCATGCTTTGGAGATATTTCATATCAGTAATTATTCAACATTCTTACTCAGCTTTGTGTTGCTTGCCCACAAAAAAATTTTGTCACTTGAAACACATAGTCTAGTTATGCATTGCAATTTTTCCTTGTTTGACCCATTCAATGAAATATATTGTCTGACCAATTGGTTCTTCCTAGCTCAGCTAGTCAGAGCATACTGGATCTAACAGTAGCTGCTTTTGTCCAGAGGGATCCAGGTTTGAATCCTGCCAGAGAGTGTAAATTTCTCTTTAATAAGATTTCTCAAACATTCAAACAAGTAGAATGAAACTGAATAAGTACACTGTTTAAAAATAAAAGGACTATCTACTCAAATACAAATATCAACTAAACATAACATTTAAAATGATAATATATATATATATATTAAGAAATATAGTTTCAAGGTATGCTATATTTAGGGGATAAAGTGCACAATATCAGAGATAGAGCATATATAAATATAAAAGTGAACATTGAAATCAACACCCAGAGGTTTCACTGTTATCAGGCCATTATATTGAATATCATTTAAAACCAGAACTTTCCTGAAGACTGGAAATTTTACCAAGAAACATCAATGTCTTGGGATGAAATTGATATTTAAAAGAATTCTTTTCATATAATATTATTAATGCTCTATTTTTAATATTATTTTAATATTTTTAATATTGAGCACTGTATATAAAATATTTGCTTTTTTCTTAAATCTTTCTCTCTCTATATATATATTAGAACAATAAGAAAGATCAGTAAGATTTAAAATCTGATGTTCTTAGTAATTACTTTTATTTTTAAAAAACAGTGCACAATACAAAACACTAGAGCTTAATATACCCACCTTAACTTAACCTGATTTTGAAAGTAGCTTATATTTGATACATAAGTTATCTAGGGAAATTAAAACCTAACCATCACTTATCAAAATGATTGAACTTTCCATAAAATTAACAATTTATATTAAGATTGTGCTTATAAATGAAGTAAATTTCTAAATAGGTTACTTCAAAAATTGCTTAAGAATGGAACAGAGCTATGAATTTTAAATTTAATTTTATAATTAAATTTAAAATTTTAGTTTTTGTTTTGAAACAAGGTAATTCCTGTGCAGCGATGGAACTACATTTTTTAAAATATATAATATATATATATATATATATATATATATATATATATATATATATATGTATGTATGTATGTATAACAAATTGGAAAGAAAGGTTTTGTGACATGCTTCATCTGTTAGGATTTTATTGGCCTGGGCTTTGTTGATGTTGCTATATCTACAAGCACACAAAATGAGAGATGCTAGTAGTTTAAAACTTTTTGAAAGTATATTTTTGAAAGAATTTTTTTTCAATCTAACCAAATTCAACTGTATTCTTTTTCTTTTTCTCTATATCACCTGTGTCACTGAATATCCCACATTATGAAGACAGAAATCTACCAAGAATGGTGATATATAGTAAGAGCCTGAATGCGAATTTACCCTGGCTGAACTAGCAATCAAGACACTTTCCAGACAATTTCATCTTAGTGGATTATTTTCTCTTTTAATCAAAGTAGCAATTCCATGTGTCAAAATTGTGGCCAGTTTCATTATGGTGAACAACTAATGCATTTTGTGTTTTTTTTTTTTTTTAAATGTCACCTTTTGCATTCATTCTTGTTAAACTACTTGAGGTTTTTCTAATGTATTCATTCTGGCAATTCCTGCATTTGATAAAGTAAATTACACCATCAAGTTTTGGCTGGTTGTTTTGTTTTTTATTGATTAATTCTTTGTTTTAGATGATGACAAATTTTAGTTTAGCCAAATTATTTTGATTTAAAAATCGGAGAGCCAAGTTCGAATTCAGTTGAATCCATTTATATTCACTTACATGCTAAAACCATTGGGAAAGGTATGAATCCTCTTCTTTTCCCCACCCACAGTTATGGGCAAATAGCAGGAGAGACTGGGTTCTATAGCCTTTGATGGCAACTGGTCTACCACAGAAAGAAATGGCAACCTACTGTGGGGAAAAATCTACCTCGTCAGTCATGTATCAAAAGATACATGATCACCTATGCATGTATCACACATGGCACATAACTGAACTGTGATAGAGTTAGTGGATAGAATAAATAACTTTTGTTATTCGTTGGGTTTGTCAGAAAGGACAGCTATTTTGGAATATTTTATGAGCCTTTTGTTTGACATTGAATATGAAATAGGGTATTGAATGGTTTTGAAACTATTTTCAATATATTTCTCCTCTTTGTGTAAGTGTTAAGGGCTACAAATTCTGAGTGCTCTTAAATAGCATTCAATGATCATTCTGGATTTTATTTTGTTGTTATGATGGAAATAGATTTATTAGGTCATTTTTATTGGTTCATTTTCGGTGGATATGAAGTTTTAGATTGCTCTCATCTTGGCATAACATGATATTTATTTTGTATGTAAATTCTATTATTACATAATAGAATTTACATACAAAATAAATATATATATAAATAAAGTTTGTTTAGTTTATCTCCAAGATCCAGTAAGTTAATATCACGGGGATATATTAATAAAGCATCATCAGTATACTGGAGGTAAGTTGATTGTTTAAGTAAAATATTTTGGAAAGAACCAGATTCAAGAAATTCTAAGAAGACACATGCCATCACTCCACTAAGAGGTGTTCTCATTAGTAATCATAGTTTTTTTTTTAAAAAACTGTTATTGAATGTCAAAAAGAGCATTGATTGGTTATGTGATGGCAGATTTTGATTATTTTAGTTATTGGTAGGCAGAGTTTTATCTTTGATTTTGTTAGATGCTTTTTTAAGAGATTTAAGCATTATTTAATTAGGATATTAGTAAAAACTGATTATTTATTTCCTTTAGTTTTTCAAAAAGGTTGCCTGAATTTTTACATGTGATGGACTTATTGTTCCAAGGAGAGGGTATAATATTTTTGCTATGGTTCTAGCAATTTTATGGTGGGGCACTGCCAATTCCAGAAATGATGGGCTACAAAGGGATACCAGTTTTGCGGATCTTGGTGTTCTAGGGTGATATTCTATGAGTCTATAACATAGTTTGTTTTCATTCTTAATCAGTTTCCTAATTTCTATCTTGAATTTTTGTGTTTCAGTAGTTTTTTTTTGTTTGTTTATTTTTTCGTATGTGTTGGTATTGTTGAGTAGTGAGTTAATTTATTCTATATATGTATTCTTGTTTATGATTAAAATCTCCTCTCCCTTGTCAGAGGGAATCATATACATTTCCTTATTTCTTGCCAAGTTTTTTAGTGCATTTTTCGTGCCTCCGTGGCAATGTATTTTCGTTATTGGTTTTTATAGTAGCAGTGATTATGCCTTGAATGAAATCTCTGCAATATAAAAAATAACTGTTGAAATATAAAATTATACAAAATCATATACTGTTGTATCATATATATATATATATATATGTATGGGAGAAAATGGGATATAAATTTTTATGTACTAGAACAATGTTATGAAAATTAATGACAGTGGAAAAAATTATTTGTGTCATGCTTTGTCCTTTAGCTTATTTATGACTCAACATAACATATGACCTTATATATATATATATATATATATATATATATATATATATATAGCATAATGAGAAGACACATATACTTTCTTAAGATGTAAACTAAAAAGTTGCAAATTAAAAAAATAATTTTTTTTTATGAAAGTATTTATAAATAAATAAAGAATTCATAAATACTTTCATAAAAAAACATTATTTCTTAATTTGCAACTTTTTAGTTGTTTTTTCCATATATATATATATATATATGACCTTATATATACATATATATCACTATTACATATTTTTTATCATTTCATCCTAAATAAGGCAATAATGGCACTAGGATGCAGGGCGTTACATGGAGTCAAAGTGAATATCAAAGAGTTAAAGATTTTAGTGAGGAAAAGGAGAATAAAGGAAAATGATTTAGGAAGACAAAAGACAGCAATTGACATTGCATATAAAACATATAAATACACAATGCATATTATACTGTCTTCTGTCTTTAGTTGACAAATTCCTTGTAGAATTATTTCTTTTTCTCCTCTCCAATATACAGTGTTAGATTCTAGGCTTCTATTGTGTTTTATTATTATTCTAAGTTTAACCAATTACATTCATTTGTTGACCATTTTTTCTACAGAAAATTAAGCAAATATCAGCTGTCTGCAAAAGTTACCAACACACTTTCTGGAGAAACTGGAGACTAAATACATAGTAGTAAAACTGTTTTTTCACTGGAAATTTTTGCACACATTTAATAAACACCAGTTATTTTGAGAATTAGCATCACAAATATGAAAAATTGAAGTCTTTAAACAATAAAAAAAACACGTTTTCTGACATTCTTCTATGATTTGTCATTCTCTGAACTAAGCCTTCAAAACTGACAGTTTGTTTTGTTTAGTCCTTTCTATGACAAGGCTTGTACATCTGTATCTTTAAATAATTCTTTTTTCAAATTTTTTTGTTTTTAAAATCAGTTCACCCAAAGCAAGGCAATAATGTCACTAAGATGCAAGGGACTAGTGGGAATGAAAGAGAATAAAAAAAAACTTTAGAAGTTAAAGCAAAACCAATCCTAAATAAGAAGCAAGGGATAAACATCTACTCCTGTTCAAAAGACCTGGTCGGCGTATGAACCAGACAATAGGTGAACCTATCTACTCCTATTGATGTAAACAAATAAAATAAAATTTAGGAATTTATATGGAGACATCACAAATATGGAGTCAAAATTGACTTTAAAAGGAACCATTATTTCTATTTTCTACTGCCTCATGAAAGTGGCCTTTTAACTTCCTGGATTTGTGAATATCTTGGAATAGTTCAAACAAAATTTGAACCAAAAATATATTTGTTTGCACAAAAAAGTTATTTCAAAATTCTTTCAGTTAATATAAAAATATTTGTTATAAATATTCATACATTTATTCACTTGAGTTTTGTCATAAATCTTTATTTGTTTGTCATACATTCTGACAGTGTATGGCTCCTTTACTCAATCTAAAGTTTTGCCACTCAATCAAAATAATTTGTAAATTATTTTGACTGAGTGGCAAAGTACCAAGTAGGTAAGGGACTGGGTGAGTAAAAGACTAATTTCTAATTCTAGATATAAATGCACTGTATTTTAACAGGTTTGTTTACAACTTGAACTTTTGTAATTAGGCTCTTTCTGTAGTTGGAATATTTTCTCATCATCAAGAAGCAAAATATGGTTCTTGATGATGAGATGGATTAAGATATAAGTTCTCTCCAGAAATCTATCTGGAAATGATGAAAGAGGATCTGCTTCTAATATTACATAAATGTCAGACCAAAAAATAATGTAAGCAAAAATGCATATATACACATATACATATATTATATGTGTATGTATGTATACATGCATGCATTTTATGATTACTTATACTAATTGCAAACACAAAAATAAACATCTCCTTCAATACACGATACCAGATTAGCAATTAAACCTTTATTAATGCTTTTTTTCTCGCTTTCCTAGTATATTATACATCACATTTTTTCTTTTTTTTCTTACCTTTGTTTCTAGGTCATTATTTTTTCTCCTCATTTTCTTTTTCCATTTTACCATACTTTATATTTAAAATTTAATTTATATTTAATTTAATTTTCATAATTATAAATTTCTTCTCTTTCTTTTCTCCCATTTATTTTTGTTCACTTTACTATTTTTAAGGTTCAGTATTAAAATTTGTAATATTAAGTATCACCACATCAGTGTCAATATATTTTGATTCAAACAATAAAACAGTCAATTTGAGCTCAGCACCCAAAGATTGTGTCATGTATGAAACTCAGTGATGCTAGAGGTGTCAGTATATATATATATGCTCTGTTTCATTACATTGAGCACTGTTTCATTAACACCAGCACTATATGTGCAATATATTGTAATTTTATTGCCATATATATATATAATAATGATAATGGACTCTCCCATTGGTTTCGATGTATGAGGATCTGATAGCTTAATTGATTCAGTTATGAAAGTTTGTGCGATAATCTTAAGTGGCACTTAAGACCTGCTAGTGATTTACAAAGGAGGCCACATATGGAGTAAGAGTGAGGATTGTGAGATGAGATCAATGTTAGATTGACTGACCTTTTTAGATCTTGCTCTCACTTCTTGAAGATGATTCAGACAAGCAGATTGAAAACTGCTGAGTCCACTAAAACACATTGATTGCCATTTTACCAGCTCCAAGGCTAAGCACTCAAGGGTGTTATGTGGTATATTGACAGCTGACAAGATGCTTTTCAGCTTGTCTTAGCCATGGGCATCCTACATTCCTGTAGCCCTGATCTAACTGGCTGTACATTAGGATCTTGGGTATCCTGTCATCAGACATTCTCAAGACATGACCAGTCTACTGTAACTGAGACTGTATGAGAAAAGACTCTATCCCTCCAATATTACACCTGTTAAACAGGTCTACATTAGATGTCTTATCTTGAAGGTTAACTCCACAGATTGCACGCAGACAGCTTTTATAGAAAATATCCAGTTGGCATATATGGTACCTGTATGGAGTCCACGACTGAGCTGTACAAAAGGATGGCAAGTACAACAGTTCTGTAAACCCGAATTTTCATATCCAGTCGAATACACTGCTTATTCCACAAGCAATGGCAAAGTTTGCTGAAAGCACTTGTAGTCTTAGCAATCCGATGCATGATTTCATTATCTAAAATTCCACTGTAGTTGACTTTGCTACCAAGATAGGTGAAAGACTTTACATAGTTCAGGGCTTTGTCTTCTACTTTCAATGGTCTCTCTCTGGAAATTTGTAGACTGGTGATTTTTGTTTCTCACCACAGAATTACTTTGGAATTGGACAGGGTTGGTGCACTACTCCAGTTTTCTTTATGCTAAGTGTAAGATCAAAGGCTTTATGTGCAGAAGAGAAATGATTTATTAGATGTTGGGCCTCCTCACTACAAGAGCAGCATCATCAGCAAACAACATGAATAATTTGCGTAGGAAGGTGGGTCTTGGTTTTGAAGTGCTGATGATTGAAGAGACCACCAGTTGTTCGAAACTGAAACTTGACACCACTCTCTGTGTCTGCAAATGCATATTTCAGCATCACCGAGAAGAAAAGGGCAAAAAGGACAGGGGCCATTTGTGACATCAAAGGATTCTGACATCATACCATCAGAAACGATATTAGCTTTCATTCCTTCATGAAAGGAGATGATGACCTTTAGCATGTTTTCAAAGATGCCAAGTTTCCTCAAGACTTGCCAAAGAGCCTCTCGATTCACAGCATCAAAGGACTTCGTCAAGTCCACAAGCACCATGTACAACTCCTGGTTTTTCTCGTGAACCTTCTCTGCAACTTGACAAAGAGAAAATATGTCATTGATGCCATGGCCTGACCAAAAACCACACTGTGATTCAAGATAGATGTCATCAACAAGATGTATAATGATTCTGTTTAGAATCAACCTAGCTAGGATTTTGCCTGCAATTGAAAGTAGTGATATCCCCCAATGATTATCACAGACACACCTGGAACCCTTGTTGTTGTAGAGATGTTTGATAGCTGCAATGAAATAGGATCCTATAAACTTCAACAGATTATAGGGGACTATCAACCTCGCTACCTTGATGGAAATATAAAAATCCATAATAAAGATCATCCCCTCTGACCTATCATTTCACAAACACCTACACCAGTATATTACCTTTCAAAAACCCTTAACAAATAAATTACTCCCTACCTCCTGAATAAGTATTGTATTAACTCCACAAATGAATTTGTACAAATTCTCCATGCTGTAAAGCCAAAAAATCAAATAATTGCATCTTTGGATGTACAAAATTTATTTACTAATGTCCTTGTCCATGAAATGAGTGACATCATTATTCATGATGTATAAAATCACACTTTCTCCTACCCATTGATATTAAACCCACTATTTAAAAAAAATTATTATTAGCATGTACCACTCAAGTACCTTTTCATGGCCCCTAGTATTGCAATAGGATCCACTTTAGATCCCCTTTTTTCTAATTATTATATGGCACATTTAGAAAATAAAATACTTAATGACACTAATAAACCCCCCTATATATGTAAGATACATAGATGACATTTTCATTTTAGCTAAAAATATTGATCAAATTATACAACTTAAAAACAAATTTGAAAGTCACTCTGTCCTCAAATTTACACTAGAACTCAACATTAATAATAAAATTCCATTCCAGGATGTATTTATTGATTCCCTTCACATAAATTTACTACTTCTCTATTTAGGAAACCCATTAGCATTAACTCATGTCTTAATTATAATAGTGATTTCCCTGAACAATATAAGTCAGCTGTCATAAAAATTTAATCCAACATAAACAAATGCTATCTTCTTCCAAAACATATTCTATTAAGAATTACATAACATTAAACAAACACTCATTAATAATGGATTCCCTAATTATGTCATTGATCAACAAATTAAAATGTATCTCAATAAACTGAATAATACCACCAACAAAATTGATAATATTAATAATTGTAACTACAATAGTATATGTCAAAATAAACATAATACTATTAATTAATATCATTCATATGAAATGAGTGACATCATAAAGTAAGCTCTGTTCCATCTTCATTGAAGATGGAACAGAGCTTACTTTAACTCAATTTAATTCAAATAATTATATTGAAGTTTTCGGCTCTTGTTTTGAAACATGAGACCTCTTATGTCGCGAGTTGGAATCATATTTTTAAATTTTTAAATAATTATATTTATGCTCTGTATTTATTTTGTATCGAGCACTATTTTTTAAAAATAATAACTAAAATACTAAGGAACTTCGGATTATTTAACTAACCAGTTCCTTCCTATTTTATATATATATATATATATATATTATATATATATATATATATATATATATATGATAAACTGACACCACAGAACAAATATATTGCTTTAAAAAGAACTTTAGACATTCTTTTTATAATTTTCCTTTAGAATTCTATCGATCAACACTTCTTCAGAAGGAACCGTTGGCTTGACTTGGGACGATAGGGAAAGTAATATTCACCAGAAATGAATTGTAGAAAGCAGAGGTAAATTTAATTATGGAACATGACTAAAACAATTTATTAATAAAATATAACAGCTCCAGTGATTAAAAAAGAGAAAAGTATTACTAATGCCCTCCAAATAAGTTGAGTACATTGGTGAATTGCTCTTTTTGTTTGCATAGGCTTGATTGGTGTATTTTAATATACATTGTTTCTAGAATTTTCCAATGAAAAACTGAACAAGCTCAATGCAAGATGTAAGCAGTAAGGATTATCTAAAAGGGGATGACCAATCACTGAGTCATGCACTGCTTGGGTCATCCAAATAGGTCAGCTGGAGTTAACTACTCTTATACTAGCAGGAACATGCTAGCCAATATGGGTCTCCAACTGGTTTGACCTACGTATGCAGCATCACACTGATGTTTAAAATTGTATATTATGAAACGAATTGTAAATAGAACAGACCATCCTTAATGAAAGAGGGAAACACTGAACAGGTCTCAAAGATGACATGTAATTTCACAGTCGAAAAACTTGATGTAATACATAATGATGCCTTGTCGTCGAGTACTTGACTATTTCTACCCAGCCATGATAGTTTTAGATAAATGGGACACAAAGAAGGTCCAAAAAAACTTTTCTGTTCAATAGTGCATCTAATAATATTAATGGGAAAACTGTCATCAATGAAAATATTATGAATTTTCTTCAGTTCCTGATCAAGGGTTCACGGGGAAGAAAACATCAGCACACGATGGGCAAGGGTTGACACCAAATTGATCTTATGGGACTTAGGAACAAAGGAATTCCAATTTGTGTACAAACCAGTGAACATAGGTTTGTGGCAAATACTGATAATGAACAAGATGTACTTACAGTCAACTAAAACAGCCAAGAATGGTAGGGTACCATTGCTCTCCATCTCCGCAGTAAACTGCAGAGGAGGGTGAAAAAAATTAAGAAGGGTGTGAAAACCTGTGGTATTGTTGATAGATGCTGCACACACGCACACACACACACATATATATTTATATATATATATATATATATATATATTTATATATATATGTATGTATAGGCTTAGTGTATTGGGGCAGCAGATCATTATTTAAACATATTATTATTAACTATAACAGACAATGAATGTCTATTATGTTTGATCATGAGCCATTCTAGTTGGTATGTTTGTTTTATTTTCAGGTGAAAATAAAGACAAAAATTGTCCAACATTTGTGTATTTTTTTTATTAAGTTGATCCTTTAAAAAAATATCCAAATTGTTGTATGGTTTCACTTTTTCAAAAATTTTCCACCTTACAAACGAATCCCTGTTTTTTCTTTTAAATTCCACACATGGTTAGTTTGGTAGAGTATCTAAGATTTTCTAGCTTAAATGACAACATATGGCTGTACTTTCTATGCTTAAAAGTACCTTCCGTATACTCTATGTACGTTTTATTTTGGCCATTAATATCTGTTGCTTCTGTTTTACAAGCTCCATTTAATGGACATCTATTCTGATTTCTGCAGTTGCACAAATTACTAGTGTTAATTTCCTGCATGTTAGTTTTGAGATTTCTGGTGTTTTGTCTATTTGTTATTGTTTCTAAATTACTAGTGCAACTGTAGCTTAATTTAACTGTGTTTTTATTGAATATCTTAAATAATTCTGAAGTTTTTGGGAAGTGTTTGGTAAGCAACTTGAAAAATAATTTACCTTTTTTTTACACTTTACCTCTAAGTTAAAAGGGAGTTAAACCAAATAATATTTTTCCTTTTCCTTGAATTTTTTTCTTTTGTATGTTGTTTAATTTGTTGAGGTTTAAATTCTAGTTTGGTTTTGTGACCCTCTACCTTTAAGTTCTTCTCATGTGCTTTCTGTTTATCTGCAAAAATTATTCTACTAGAAGAGTTTCTGGATAACCAAGACTCTTTTCCTTTAGGGATGTGCTTTATTATGTTCGGAGGGTGGTCGGTTTCATGTATGGAGAGACACTGCCAGCTTGAAGATTTAATTCTGTGCCCAGATACTTAACATTTTATTCATTTCGACTTCTATTTCAAAGCTGAGGCTTATGATGAGTTTGAAAAGTGCTTTTTCTAATAGTCTTATGCATTTTCCTATTGTTTGGCACTATCATCAGACCATCATCTTTATAAAGGCCGTGGTTGTTTATATGAACAATTTTGTTAATTTCATATAATATATGTAGACCTATTAACTCCAAATCTCAGCTTGGTCAAATGAACCTAGTGGTACGTCAAATCCATCTTTTTGGATTTTTTTAATCCAGGTTGCTCCATTATGGAATAAAATGGATTTGCAGCAATGTAAAATTATTTCCATTTGATCAGGTGTTATGTTTACAAAGCTTTGGCAAAATGCAAAACCTCCAGCAGTCCTTTTTCAGATATAGATTGGTAAAAGTTTCTAATATTGTATTTTATAAATACATTTTTTTTTCATTTGGGATTTTGTGGAACCAAGAAATGCAATCACTTGTGCCCTTCCATTGATTGGCCTGTGTGGCAATTCATAATGAGTCACATATTTTTTCAATATTTCTTGGGTTACTTTACCCAGTTTGGTTTTAGTGGTTTTTATTAGACAAAAAGAAAGATTATTTGGAATTTCATCTTTATAGTCCTTTATGGTTAGAAATCTTTGCTTGCAGCATGATATGTGGACCCTGTTGCTTATCCCTAGTTTGGCCGTGATTTTTTTGTCTTCTTATTTATGCTTTTAATGTACAAATGTGGTGCTTTCTCGTAAATTTTATATTATATATATATATATATACTTGGAACAAAATGTACTCATATTTGTCTTGTGTGAAAAATACATAGAAGAAAATATGGCCAATCCATAAGCTGCAGTTTAAGAACAACTTGATCTTGGAGCTTTTAAATTTTGTTGGATGGATTTGTTACATATGCAAACTTTTGAGCCTCAGCCACTTGATAAAATCAGCAAGAGGACATCAGAAGAGCTGCAGACACCGATGAGTTGAGTGGTTGTGATTTGTGTGTGGAGTTTCACGGTAGTTTTAGCAATTGTGATCGAAAAGACAGGGTACAACTGGTACTGCATACAGCTGTACTTTTTTTTTTTTTTTTTTTTACTACAGGCTATGTCAGCACCCCAATAGGCAAGATGTTGGGATGAAAATTTGATATGAAACTCATCCCTGAATCCCTGAGTGTCATGGATCAACATCTGGACCATTCATGGTTGAATGGGTCAAGAAATTGGAAGTTGTATACAAGATGTGTGGTGTAAAACATCTTGAACACATAATCCCCTTAAGGTTATTGGGTAGTGCATTTGCTGTCTACCAGCAGCTGGGAGAAGAGGAAAGAGTGGATATTAACCAAATAAAATCTGCATTGTATATGCATTTTGTGATGGGTAGGTTTATGGTCTATGAGTAAATCAATGAGTGATGGATTCATTGCAGGGAATCAGTTGATATATACTTGGCAGTGTTGTGAAAACTTGCGGTATTATTCGATGGAATTAGTGACCATGGACTGGCATATACATTCATAAGGGTATTGCCAGATAAGGTGAAGAGGCCTCCTTACACTTCATCCAGGATGGATGTGCTAGCAATTGACCAGTTGTTGGCTTATGTGTAGGCAATAATGGGCGACAATCCTGTAGTTGTGGAAGCTCAAATGATGCAGGATAGGATAAAGGAACTTCCTATTGGGCATTCCTGCAATACCATAACATGTCATCATTGTAACAATGCTAATCATTTTGCAAAGGACTGTGTGGGACCACATGTCAAAAGGCAGAAACCCTGAATACACTGTTACAGGCACCATATCTACCAAAATAGTCTGTGAAATGAGCCATGGGATGAGACTTTAGTGCAAACCTGCTCCTTGAACCCCATCTGAATGAGATGCTACCTGCAATTACTGTAGACATCAATGGGATCAAGGGTGCAGCCTTGGTGGACACAGGTTGCTCACAGACCCCTTTGTCAATCCTGGAAGATAAAAGAAGTGGGGGTGCTCACTGTTTTGATGAGATCCTTAGGTGCTGTGGGGTCAGACTTGTTCAGCTTGGTGTTAGCAACAGGCACCCTATCAGTTCTGGTTGTAGACAGGAAGCTGATGCCTGGAGTTGACTTGATCAAGAGGCTGGCTGGTATGTGTGTGATCAGCAGTGGCACTGGGAGTTTCCCTTAACCTGAACAGCCTTCAGGTACATAGCCATCACCATCAACAAGCCCAACTTTTATGCAGAATATGACCTAAACAGGAAGACTTGGGTTGTAGTGTGGAAGTGGTCTGGTGACTCAATGCCCTGTGCTGGTGAAGAACCAAAAACCAGAGTATCCTGCACTGAAGCAATACAGGGAGGTGTACACTTACGAACTGCAAACTTGGATAGATAACAGTTGGCAACTTCCATAACTTGAGCTCAGACCCCCTTTTATAGGCAAAAATGTTTTAAATACAATAAAGATTGTACAAGTATTCATCTTTTATAATTTTTACTGACACAGACTATATATATATATATATATATATATATATAGAGAGAGAGAGAGAGAGAGAGAGGTGGTAGGCATAATAATCAATACATGATGACTGTCAGTTTCGTACTCCTTTTTTATAATCATTTCACCCCAAGCAAGGCAATCAAGCCACTATGTTTGCAAGAGGTCACCGGGTGTTAGGGAATATGAGAAAAAGATACTTTTAAGCAGAGAGTTCAATAAAAGAACAGGATTCATGGAGAGAGAATATAACAACTGATATTTAATTTTAATTTTAGAAGATCAAAGTTGACTGGGAAGCAAGAAGTGAGTTCCACAGATAGAAGAAACTGTTAGTATAGAACTTACAGTAACATGTAGCCATTTCAACTGTAAAATGATGAAACCTTACTGACAATTCAGTACTGCATTTAAATTCATAAAGTCTAGGTACCATAGTGAAGTGTTCATTCAAACAATTACCATAAGGGTATTTCTAGGAAAGATACAAGGAAGATATGTTATGGTGGTGAAAAGTGAATGAAGCTGAAATGCCAGGTCAGGACTAATAAGATTCTTTGGATTTTATCAAGAACCTCTAAATATATAGCAGGAACACCGGACTATATGTGGCAGCAATATTCAAAGCAAGGATTAATGGTAGTTTTATAAACATATAAGATTCTGGCAAGAAAATTGTCTAGCTCACCACAGTGAACCAACAATTCTAGCTGCTGCCTTAGCAATTGATTCAATATACTCTTTCCACTTCATGTCAGTGGAAAACATTAGTCTGAGAGGACACAATGACTAACTCTCCTGGCCATCCTGCTGGAAGGTAAAAAGTGTTCTCTCAGATGATTAAAAGAGAGCAGTTTCATTTTAGAAGTATTAAAATTAACAAACCACTCCTTGTCCCATTTAACAACAGATTGTAGGTCAACTTTTTAGATCTTCTTCCAATTTCCTGTCAGACTTCACTATTACTTCAGTGGGATCTTCAGACCAAGTATATAGTATATGTGTGTATGTGTGTATATATATATATATATATATATATATATATATATATGCAAACATGATCATCCATACTGACCCTCTTTCCCAATAAATATAGCAAATTTTATATATATATATATATATATATATATATATATATATATATGTGAAAAGTGTGTATATATATATATATATATATATATATATATATAATTATTTACATATTATATCTTGGTACTTATTAGAAAAGCTCAATATCAGAGATAGAGCTAACATATTTGGTTGGATTGATGTGAGTTTGTGACCCCATTTTTTGCGATCGTCAGACAAATGACGATCGCAAAAAGCATAAAACCCAGGATCACAAACTCATATCAATCCAACCATATATATATATATATATATATATATATATATATATAAACCAAGGTGGTAAATCCTTAGTGCAGATGCCAATTCCACTCACAGATCCCCCTCCTCTGGTTTATACAGCAACTATGTTGAGCAGACATTAGTTACAGTTTCTGGTTGAGAGTTCCCATTCTTCTAACGATTTACACAAGCTTACTCAATAGATTATTTGGTACTTTCCTCTGTCCCTTCTACCTTCAATGTGTCCTGTGTTTGTCAAATTTTCTAAACTATCTTTTCTCATTATCTGTCCAAAAACTTTCAACTTTCTCTTTCTGATTCTAAGTATATGTCTCCTTTTTGTTTCCATTTTCTTTGTCATTGTTCACACATTCAGGTCATTGTATTTTCAGCATCCTTCTGTAGAACCACATTTCAGTTGCTTCAAGTCTCCTCTTCATCTGTGAGGAGATTGTCCAGCATTTACTGCCATATAGGAGGATAGTTCAGTACTCTTTTGTTTGTTTCTAAATAAATTTTCCTGTTTCTTAATACTTTACTTAACTTTTGAAAAGTGGTTTCACTTTTACAATGCACCTTCAGATTTCGGTGTCACATTTTTCATCGTCTGTTAAATAACTTTCTAGGTATTTAAATTTTTCTATTTGCTTAACTTTGATATCTCTAGTCTGTAGTTCACGTCTTGGGCTGTTCTTTTTGCTGACAACCATAAATTCTTCCGTCTTACAATTGATGGTTACTCCTTTCTTCTCACTTTTCTGTCTTCTGCAAAAGTTCCTGTAATTTACGATCTCTGTTACCAACATTGTTTCATCTGCATATCTTACACTGTTAAAATTGTGGCTGCCAATATTGAATCTTGGTACATTAAAAGAATTTCTTTCACCATAAGAGACGGTATTGTAAAGCATGTATAAAGTGTTCAACAAGCAGACATAATAGTTATAATAATAAAACTCTCCATGGTCATTACTCTGCCTGTGCCAAACAAACTGCTGTAGACCATTGCCATATCCATCATTGGTTACATTATTCAGGATTAAAAGCTGAAATGGAAGGTTTTATTATTGCTGTACAGGACCAATGCTTGCTAACTAGAAATTACCAAGCTAGTAGAATGGAAAATTGTCTAAGCCAAAATGCAGATTCTGTAATGAATGTGCAGAAACTATTGACCATCTTGTATCAGGTTGCATGGTATTAGCATCCACTGAATTTAAAATTCAACATGGCAGGGTGGACCAATATCTGCACTGCAAAATCCGTAACATTTACTGGAAGGAAACTGATATGGACATGTAAGAAATCTGTATGAACACCACCCAGACACAGTTACAGACATAGGACCTGTAACAATGGGACTTCACGATACACACAGACAGAACAATCCAAGCTAATCACACATAGTGATCAAAGACCATAGAAATAGAATGTGCTTTGAAGATCTTCAAAAAAACTATCAAAATACAAGGACATTTAAGTGGAAATCTAAAAAGATGTGGCGCATATAGATATCAATAATTCAAACTGAATTGGAGCCCTCAGTTTGATTGGAAAAAAGGTTTTGACAGACTCCTTGAAGGGATCCCTTGTAAACCATGCCTTAAAGAAATACAAAAAAAAAATGTTCTCACATGTACAGCTCACACTTTGAGAAGCTTTATACATGTAAAATATGTGTGATCCTATTAGATTGTTTTATTATTTTATGCCATAGGTCTCATGTTGAAACCCAGAAGGAAATGAGTATATGAGAGAAACTAAAGAAAATAATAATAATAGAAAGATATAAAGTATTTGATATTACATAGAACTAAATTTAACTAAGCAACAATAGGCCTTTAGAAAAAGAGAACTCAGCTGGATGTATATTTCATCGATTAATATAGATATAATTTAATAGAAGTGATATCAACCAAGATTCAATCATGTAGTATTAAATTAAATAAACAAGAGAAATAATTATATTTCAACATTAGATTTCTATCATAATCAGACAATTAAAAAGAAAACTAAATGCCAAATTTCCCTTCTAGCTCATGTGCATATGTATACATTCAATGAATCTTGATAAAAACAAATAGCTTATTGAGTGTAGTAAAACAAAATTACTTTTTCTATATATATATATATATATATATATGCATACACACAGAGACACACACAGATGTTGAAATGCCTACAGAAAATATTAATATGTAATCAAATACACAAGACATTATATATATATATATATATATATATATATATATATATATATATATATATATATATATATATGTTATCATGTGTCTGTGATTAATATACTTGAGAAGTTGAGTAGGTAAAATTTGCTTATAAAACTTTTACAACTTTGTATTTACACAGACGTACAAGCTGTCAAATCTAAGTACATTTCTAAGTCTTAGTTACTTCAAATTAATGTATGAGTAGATATACATCAACTAACATATCAGATACAAAAATGATGACTAAGTAAATATACATGAGTCAACTACTTTATATTTACCTCTTTACCTGTACATAAAAGTATGCATAAAACACAAACAGTAGGTGCAGAAAAGTCCTCAGCCTAACTAAGAAGTTCATTAAAAAAATCCCACTGTTTGGTTATTGGTCAGATTAGAGAAAGAATATTTGTGCATGTGTGTGCACATTAACCCTCTACTTGCCTATGAAATCCCAGGCCACTGCCTCACAGTGATAGCTAGGCTTTCCTGCTGAGGTTTCCAAATAAAGCAGGCTTTTTTAGGAAGTGGAGTTGCTAGCCTCACACTCAACCAATTTTGGATTCCAAGTTGTCCTTCCAGACTGGTATGCAACCAATCCAAGAAGGCCTCATCTGTTTTGCTATTAACAGCAGTTGGGGAGGAAGGTAGAGATGAGATGGATTCACATGTTTCCCAAAAGGAATTTTTATCTGAATTTCTGGGATGAAGAATTATAACCATTTACATGATTTATTATCATAACATTTTGACCATTGTATCATCTGACTTTTATCAAGTTCTTGATTCAGGTAACTTTCAAGGAGTTTCAAAATAAACTGAACCTTTTATTTAATCTTGGGGGCAGGTGTTTGTTTTGATTGTTCCTAAGAGTATTTGGACAAATGTGAATGCAATAGCTTCAGCTGGAATTTTTACTCAGTATAGCAATCTCACTCTATAATGTAAATTGCTATATATATGCATATATATATATATATATATATATATATATATATATATATATACACACACACATATATATATATATATATATATATATATATATATATACACACACACATATATATATATATATATATATATATATATATATATATATACATATATATATATATATGCACACATATATCTATGAAATGAACTGAATTTGTGGCACATGAAAACTCAAGAGATATGTGCATGAGGTTAATTTCTCTAAAAATGTTGACCAAAAAAGTAATGAATGTGGTTGTGTCTGCCTTCATAGAGCAAGCCTAAAAAATCATCAAAGATGCTATACATAGAGAGAAGTCATTTATTATTAGTTATTTAACATTTATGTAACATCTATTGCAAAAGGTGCCAACATTGCCACATTTGCACAAGACAATGTAAAACCCTAGCAAGACTAAAAAGCCATGTTTGCACTATGCATACTTGAGGGTGGATCAAGTGATGACATAGTTTGAAATTAATTCTCAGCCATCATATATATGCTTGATGTTGAAGAAGCCACCATACACATCTGTTAGACAGAAAGATACATCAAATGTATTATTTCTAATGTCTCCTATAAAAAGGATTTGCCTCAATGATTTCTGCTACTTCATCAGTTGGGTAAGACTCTGATTGTCACAAAGGATATCTCCAGGTGAGATCAACCATTTTGACATAGAGCATCTATTAGTTGGTCAGTATAAGAAATTAAATAATCATTTATACTGAGTGGCATTAGGGATAGTCAATAGCAGAGTGTATACAGAATGCCCTACATTCTGTAGAATAAACTTTCAACGAGTCATAGGCAAGCATTGTGATTTGAGTGCAAGAATTACTGCATGTGATAGAATTCTACTAGAAATTTCATGGTTTTCTGATTTAAATTTTCTATCAGGAAAAATGCAGGCAGACTAAAGAGACGTGACTCAAAAAAGTGTGCAGAAAGAGAAATAATGAGTATCACAGATAAAGCAGATATGCATAAAAAATTAAGAGAACAGGACAATCAACATGCTCATCAAGAGGCTGCATAAAATCCAACAATGAAATGCTGATATTAGAAAAAAAACAAAATACTTTAGTGATGGAATGAATATATTGGAAAATACTTACATGACAAAAGAGAACAACCAGGAATACAGAGAGATATTGAAGGACAGCAATATTAAAATATAAAATGGTAAGGCGTACTGGCCAAATTGAATAGAAACAAAGCAGCAGAACTGGATGCAATTGTAATAAACACATTAGCAGCCTTTGATGATTTCAGTATAGACAAGATTACAGAAATAATAAATTAAGTCTACAATCATAGGGATATACTGAAAGATTTAAGTAGATCTATTTTTGTAGCACTGCCTAAGAAGCCATCTGCAAACAAATGTGAACTCCATCAGTTTTATGATGTCAATGAACATTCATTTTCACTTTTGTAATGTCAATGAATACTTGTTGTCACTTTTGTAATGCTCATTGTAGTAGAGACTTTGTAATCACTGATACAAACTACAGTACACCGTTGAACAACACTGGTGTCAGACATCTTCAAATAACACTCGCACTAATAGTACTTGCTCAATAATACTTGCTTGGACAGTAACCACCATATAATGATCTGAATAGTAATCCATATAGTGATCAGTATAGAGAAGAGTATCACGATCCATATAGTAATAGACATAGAGGATTGTGTAGAAGAGTGATCCGTATAGTAATAGAGGATAGAATAAAAATGGTGATCAGTTAGATGCCATGCTAATTCCCATATATACAATTCCTTTTCCATCATATGGTCTACTTATTAGAAATGGAATCACCTGTGTTTGCTCACTGGTGATCTGTGTTCAAACTCAATTGTCAGCAGTGACACTTTATTCCTATATGACAATCAGACAATTAGCCTAATGAGCCATATAACAAAACTTAGCATCTGAATTGTAATGAATAAAGCTTAAAAACAGAATCAGACCAGAAATAAAACAGGAACAGTACGGGTTCGTTAAAGACACTGGAACAAGAAATGCAATATTTATCAAAGAATAATATCAGAAACAGTATTAGAAATGCAGAAGGATTTGTACTTGTGTTTTATAGATTATGCAAAGGCATTAAATAAATATTTCACAAAACATGTTGGAACTTCTTAGTAACCATGACATATTTGGAATGGATATTAGAATAATCCATAACCTGTACCAGCAGCAAACGACCTGCATATGGATAGAAAATGAGTTCAGTATATACACAAAAATAGAAAGGCATGTAAGACAAGGAGGCATCTTCTCACTGGATTTATTCAACCTATACAGTGAGGCATTTCTGAGAGAACTAGAAGTCCTACCAGGATTCATTATTGGTGGCCACAATCCTAACAACATAAGATATGCAGATGACCCAGTGTTGATAGTAGACAGGGAAAGAAAACTCCCACAGAAAGTGAGAAAAAAGGATTAAACATCAATTACATGAAGACAATGCATTGTTGTTAGTAAATGGAGCCCAAAATGCAAATTATAAATTGGAGATAGCAAAATCAAACAAGGACAAAAATTTAATTGCGGAAGTGTTCTAATAGAATGGAAAGTGCAACACTGAAATCCGATGATGCATTGATCTAGCCAAAGATGCATTACAAAAGCTAAGCAATGTATTAAGAAACAGGAAAATTTTGTTAGAAACAAAAACAAAAAGAGTACTGAACTGCTATGCAATATCAATTCTATATCGTAGTGGATGCTGGAAAAATGTGGTTCTACAGAAGAATGCTGAGGATACCATGGACTGAACATGTCAGCAATGACAAAGGTTTAGAGAAAATGTAAACAAAAAGGGAACTTATACTTAACATCAGTAGGAGACTGTTGAAATTTCTAAAGCATATAGTGAAGAAAGAGGGTTTGGAAAATCTGATATTTGCAGGCAAGAGGCACAGAGGTAAACAACACATAACATACTTAGTGAGCTTGAGTAAATGGATGATGAAACAAAGTTTAGAAGAAATAAGAAAAAGACAAAATTTATTAATAGCTATGAAGGACAGGAAACTGTGGAGAGCCATGATCGCCTATGTCCTGAAGGGACATGGCACATAAAGAAGAAGATTAATCTTAATTTTTAAGTTAATAAGTTAAGGTAAGTTCATGGCAAGTTCTACAACAATAAAATATCTGTAGAAATTTCCTATCATATTGTTCAATATTTGAGCTTAACAACTTTAACTATTGCTATAGCAATCATAAATAAGAATGCTGGTCATTATTTTAAGAATAAGAGGATATAGGTGAAAATATTTGAAATTGACAACTTTTTCCATTTCACTGAAACAGACATTAAATACTTAGATCTTCTCATCTTTCTTTCTTTCTTTCATTTTCTCACAGAAACCAAGTAGCATCTCTGATATGTCTTTTCTGCCTTTCCATGTGATTAAAATGGAATAGTTCATTATTTATGAGGTATTGGCAGGGCGTAACGGTCGTGCTAAGACAGTGACAAGCAGAATTATAATATGATTATACCATTCACACTGCTTGAGGTGGTTCAGATAGTGAAATTGTATAGCTAGGTAAAAAGTTTCTCTCATAATATGAACAAAGTACATCTACCAGAACATATGGATGTAAGCATGCCAAAGAAAGCAATTAACTGGCCGAAGTACTTGATCATTTTTTTCCAGGTGTCATATCTGAAGAATTAAAAGAGAGCTAACTGCTGAAGAGTTAGAATTCCTTGATGCAAAATCCTTTACATGTCTATGTCTTTTAATGGCAAGGTGAAAACACTCCAAGATTTAACTCCAGCAAGTCATTATCAAAATAAGCTGTATGAAATTCAAGATTTAGACCTAACAAATTGAAAGCATGAGATAATAACACTAGTCATGATGAGGATTGTAATAAAGAATGAAGCTGAAACTATTGCTCAGGTGGATAAGTCATTGATTCCTCACATAAGGGATAATTATTTTTCTGATATCGAGTCTTCATTATTCCATCTGAACCTATCATTTTAATGATCTACTGATGTACTTGGCTTTTCCTTATACAAACCTCTTTATGTTCGTTGTTCTATTTCATGTTGATAGTCATATTTACTTGGAGAGAAAGTGTATAATAATTTTATTTCTTATTTTTTATGCACTCTTACTTGTATTGTAATGACACTTTCAGTTATTCAGTGAGTAATTCTATTCTGTTCAGCTGTCCGTTGTGTCTGCAAATGAAGCTAGGGGCTTTTGCAAAAGCAGAGATTTGTCTGGTAGGATCTGTAGGGAACTTTTGAAAGTCTAGTTTGTTTGGACTTTATTCAGGGTTTATTGCTCTAGTCATCAGGCATGCAGGATTGCTAACATGGATGACAAGACTATTTAAATAGTACTTAGCCATTTTCTGATGTTGTCGGTGTTGTCTATAGATTGCTGCTGTATGTATTGTTCTGATTTTTATTGAATAAAATCTAAAAAATAAGGTTGGGTTTGACAAGATTTTAGATCTTCAAAATTCCATTTCTTTTACAGCTGATTTTTTGCCAGCTAATTAAATCTCAAAGTCTTTTGTTTCTTTTTTTTTACAAAGATAAATTTTTTGTACCACATTAGCTGATAAAAATTTAAACATAAAAATTCTTGGTGACAGATTTTCTTCATTTATCTTTTTAAGGTTTGTGCAAGGGGAACGGGACAAGAGAATAAAGCAAAAAGTTAGAAATCAGAAAAAGATGGAATATGATTTCTTCTAATGCCAGTAATAAATTTAAATGGTGAACATTGTTTTATTTTTCTTCAAAAGTCTTTCCTCTCACCAACAAAGCCTTTAAATATGTTTAAAATTTGCTTGGCTGTCTTTCTCTAGTCATATCAGGCATGGCTGTCTGTGTATGTACCTTTTCCAAAATGAAAATGGTGCTCAAAGCATACAAAATATTATGGCCTTTTCATTCCTGGTAGTTCCTTTGAATTTTGTCACATTATCTTATGGACGGTATTTTAAGAGAATCATCATACATTACTAATAAAAACACAAGAATGAATCTCTCATAAGTAACATTACAGATTATTTCACTCCAGGTTTTATCAATCACCATCAACAAATGGGTGTCCCCCTTCTCAAAACATGGATCCTACATAGATACATGGATATAAGAGACATTCTTATCTCTAAGGTTGTTGTTTACATATCAACCTTTTATATGTCTCTTTTCCCACATATGTACATCCCATGTAGACTTGTGTTGATCACAGGTTCACATGTTGAGCCAGACACTGATATAAGATGAAATAATGATCTCCACCCCTGGCTAGGAGGTCACTCTATAACTCTGCATGTGTCTTCTCTGATGGACACTGAATGCAAAGTCTATTCCAGCACCACATAAGTTGAGCCATATACTACAGTACTGTTTGTCAGAATTTATCCAAACAATATACCAGAATCCTACTTGACTGCATTTTATTTTTATTTATTTTGTTTGTAACATAATTCACTGCATCTCTTTCAGGATAGTGAAGTTAATGAGTTCAGAGGAAAAGTATTTTGTTTGAAAATTGATGAAAAATAGAAAACATTAAAAAAACAAAATATAATGATGGTAAACAAGGATTGAAGCATATTTATTTTACAGTGGAGGAAGAAAGTACATGACACTCAGTTGAAATTCCCCCCCAAAATAAGCAATGCTTTTGTTTTTTTTTTTGTTTTTTTTTCGTTTTTTTTTTAAGCAATCTTAGCATGTGAACTGACAGAGATTGTCAATTAGAGACAAAAAAGAAGGTATAAAGAATTAAACCAAGATCTGTTGTAATCTAAGTTTTTAGCATCAGCAAATTCTAAAACAGAATTTCCCTTAAGCCTGAGATTCTATAAAGGTTACAAAAACAGTACTTTAGCGTTATGTGTGTGTGTGTTTTGTTTGCAAAGAAGTTTTTGAAATTTTAATACTCTTAATCTGGAGTTTTTTCAAACACTACTATCAATTAAGCACTCTATATGTGCAGTGTCCCTTCAGAAATTTGATCATGATGCTCCACAACTTCCTGTCCTTTGTAGCTTATAAACTTTATCTTTTTCACTATCTCTCCTAATCCCTGTTCTGCTAACCATCTACACAAGTTGATTAGGTAGGCTATTCACTGCATTCTTCTTGCCTTTTAATGTCCTGTGAGTATCAAATTCTCTAAACCTTTTTTCCTAATTGGCGGACATGAGACAGAACCTGGGACGAGCACAACTGGTCGCGACTTGCCTTGTCCCCTTAAAAAAAGAGCCCGTATTTGCTTAGCATGTAAAGCTACTGCAGTTGAAATGAGGGAGAGAAAAAAAGCACTTACCGCTCTGACGTAATCCATCCTCGGCCAGATAACATAAAAAGAATGAGGGGACTGGCATCGCATTTTATCCAATAACGATGCAATGCATTATGGGACATGGACGCAATGAATTATGGGATCACAGGAAGACGCAAGGGATTATGGGTACATGAACAACTATAAAAACAACTACTTTTTCCAAGTCGGCGAGTTCTTTGAGGGACGTTCACGGTTGACGGCTAGAACGGGCAGTTAGTGTGATTTGGAGACAGAACTCAGGAAGGAACGACTCAAGTTTGAAATACCAGTTGGGAGAGCTTGAATTTACTCGCTGGTTACTGTTTTTCTTCATTCGCCTCAAGCTATTTGCATATTGATTCTTCAAAATGGAAGGCAAAGTCTTTGACGTCCGTTTGATTCAGAATTCAGCGGCGCCCCAACGGATATGCCCATTGTTGAATGGATAGAAAAATGTGGAATTGGTCTGCGAACTTTGTGCCATGGACAAGATCGAGCGCATCTTGCCTTTACGACTTCTTGGCGGTGCCCTCGCTGTATATAGACAACTCAGTGGAGAGCAGAGGGCAGACGCGGAACAAATTAAACGGGCCCTTATGACTGCATACGCGACTGACAAATTTAATGCGTTCGACCAATTTATGGGGACGGCGTCTTCGCCCAGGGGAAACTGTGGATGAATTCCTGGCTGAAATGCATCGTTTGGCGCGGCTAGTAGGAGAACCGCTACCTGATCGGTGGATGGCATGTGCATTTGTGTCAGGACTGCCACATCATGTTAGGCAGCTTCTCAAAGCTTCTTCCAGGATGGACGACATGAATCTAGAACAGATTCTGACCCGAGCAAAGGGCTATTATGACGGATGACGAAGGGTGCCAGGTATTGGCCGCCACATCCGTAGAGCCAACGCGCTCAGAAGCTGAGGTTCCCCTGCCAAACCTGTTAGCAGAACGATTACCTGCTACAAGTGCTCTGGACCCAACCATATGGCGAAGAATTGTACACAAGGACGTCAGGAGAGGTCAAACAGAACACAGAGGTCTGGTCGCGACAAGCGGTGTTTTTGATGCAGCGGCATCGGACACATTTCCTCAGAATGGGGGAATGCCCAAGGGGAGAAAGGCGTCAGCGCCAGCCTTCTCCCGAACAAGTAAAAACCGGAAGCTACCCACCGTACAAGTATTTGTAGATGGAGTAGAGTGCACAGCTCTAGTGGATTCAGGATGCTCACAGACTCTGGTGAGCAAGACTGTGTGTCGCTGCTGGAAGCAGGAAGAGGTGGGGAGTGTTGACTGCCGACAGGAAGACCCTGAAGTGCCGTGGATACGGTAAAATTAAGTTGGGCGTCGAGCATATTCAGCCCGTGACTGTTGAGGTTCTGGTCATGGAAGGGCAGTTGCTAGGATTCGATCTTCTTCTCAGGATTGATGCAATCAAAGTGCTCGGAGGTGTTTACTTGACCGAATCAGGCGAAGCTTCGTTTGGAAACTTGAACACATGTGCCGCCATTGTTATCAACAAGCCTGACTTTAGAGTGACGTTTAACCTGAGCACAAAAAACGTGGACTGCATTGTGGAAGTGGGCAGTGGTTATTCACCTAGCATGTTGGTTAATAAAGTACAGGAGTACACAGTACCTGGCCACGTCCGGGATGCATACGATGAAGAACTAGCACGGTGGCAGCGAGACGGATGGCTACTGCCATATCCTGAGAAAGAGCTTGGCCCCGCAAGGATTAATTCCCTTAATGGCGGTCGTACAAGAACACAAACAGAAGGTCCGACCGGCTTGACTATCGGGAGTTGAACGGGACGCATTCACGGCTGACGCAGAGGTGTGTGCGCAGAAATTACGAGAATGGCGACGACAAAAGGAGCTGACGTATCGCTGTTGGATTTGAGAAATGCGTACCTACAGATTCACATTGACAAATCGCTATGGCCGTTTCAAACAGTGGTCATTAAGGGCAAGCGTTTTTGCCTTCTGGCGTTTGGGTTTTGGCCTGAATGTGGCACCTCTTGTCATGAAGTCAGTGATCGACATGATAACGTCCCAGGATCAGGACATTAAGAGTGCCACGTCGGCATACGTCGACGATATCTTCATAAATGAAGGCCTAGTTTCTGCAGCAACAAAAGACAGCACTTTGCAGATTACGGGCTAGTCTGTAAAGATCCGGAGCGATTGAGAGACGGAACTAAGGTCCTGGGTCTGCAAGTCTGGGAAAAAGCAACTCCCTTCAATGGAAGCGGGGAGGTCAGGTTCAGAAATTGCTCAAAAGGTGACCCGCCCGAAACATATTTTCCTTGTCTTTGGGGAAACTTGTGGGTCATTTCCTGTGTGCGGTTGGCTTAGGGTGGCAACTGCATTTATTAAGCGTTATGCAAGCACACTAACCAAAGGATGGGACGACGAGATAAAGGATGCCCCTCTTGGACGTATGCTGGAGGAAACAGTGGCCAGAGTGCGGGGAATCAGATCCTGTCGGCGGAGACTGGTGTGTGAACGGCAATGAAATGACAGTTTGGGTGGATGCAAGCTCCGTTGCCCGGGAGTAGCACTAGAGGTGAATGGGAGCGTCGTGGAAGATGCTTGCTGGTTGCGTCCAACCAATGATGCCAAACACATTAATCTTGCTGAGCTTGATGCGGTGATCAAGGGCGTGAATCTTGCCCTGCAGTGGCAGGCACCAGTTATGCATGTGGTCACCGATTCAGCATGTGTGCATCGGTGGGTGTCTGACACCCTGACAGGAAAGACGCGCATGAACATGAAGGCAGCGGGTGAAATGCTGATGAGGCGGTGCTTAGAGACACTGCGAGCTTTGGTGGAGGAGTACGCACTGATTATGACTGTGACGTTGGTGAAATCTTGTCAGAACCGCGCTGACAGCCTCACCAGAGTGCCGCAACGCTGGTTGGAGATGCACAAGAAAGGAGGAGAACCGGTGCAAGTGAGTTGTGTCACTGCAACGAGCCAGTTGAGCAAACGTCAGGTGACCCACATCCACCAGCAGAGTGGGCACCCAGGTGTTAAAAGAACAATGTACTTTGCTAGGACTGTAGATCCAACGGTGTCTAAGGAACTGGTAAAATCTGTCGTTAGAACCTGTGAAGCCTGCCAATCGATCGATCCAGCACCAGTGCATTGGAAGAAAGGAAATTTGAGTGTGAGAAAAAACTGGAGCAGGTTAGCAATGGACGTAACCCATTGCAATGGTAGCCATTTTCTTACGCTCATTGACTGTGGTCCCTCCCGTTTTGCAGTGTGGCGGCCACTGAGACGGCAAGACTCTGCTGGTGTCATTCGTCAGCTAGAGACAGTCTTCTACGAACGAGGCCCGCCGACCGAAATACTGACTGACAATGACACCACGTTCACTTGCAGACAATTTAGGGAATTTGTAAACAGCTGGGGCGTGCATTTGAGGTTCGGTGCGCTTACGTGCCGTCTGGAAATGGCATTGTGGAATGCAACCACAGAAGCGTCAAAACCATAGCGGCCAGGAAAAATTGTTCAGTCTTTGAAGCGGTTTACTGGCATAACGTCGCCCCTAAGGACAACCTTTCACCTTCCACGGCACCGGCTGATGTACTGCACACATACCACGTCCGGGTGAGAGGCATCGATGCGACGCCCCGCCTGAATCACAAATAACCGAAGGGGAATACAAGGAAGGGGACATTGTCTGTGTTAAGACTCCACGTGGTAAATGCACGACCAAATTTGGAACGGACGTGTGACTGAGGTGGTGAGTCAGCAGTCAGTGCGGGTTGATGGAACGCCTCGTCATGTGTTAGAGACCTGCGCCCTTTTTTGGGCTCGAATCCCACAACTGACGAAGAAGACACGGAGGATAGTGAACAGCCAATATACATAGAGTTGGATTCAACAACCAATCACTCCGATAGCGGTAATTTGCCAATAGATCGGGACGTGTCTAATGAGAGCTCCTCTGATGAAGAAGTTCAACCAATCCCCCCTTCGGAGGAGCACCGGAACAAAAAGACCGTATCCTCACTGTCATCTGTGTGATCCGGAGATCAGGGGGAGTGTGGCGGACATGAGACAGAACCTGGGACGAGCACAACTGGTCGCGACTTGCCTTGTCCCCGCCAAAAAGAGCCCGTATTTGCTTAGCATGTAAAGCTACTGCAGTTGAAATGAGGGAAAAAAAAAGCACTTACCGCTCTGGCGTAATCCATCCTCGGCCAGATAACATAAAAAGAATGAGGGGGACTGGCATCGCATTTTTATCCAATAACGATGCAATGCATTATGGGACATGGACGCAATGAATTATGGGATCACAGGAAGACGCAAGGATTATGGGTACATGAACAACTATAAAAACAACTACTTTTTTCCAAGTCGGCGGAGTTCTTGAGGGACGTTCACGGTTGACGGCTAGAACGGGCAGTTAGTGTGATTTTGGAGACAGAACTCAGGAAGGAACGACTCAAGTTTGAAATACCAGTTGGGAGAGCTTGAATTTACTCGCTGGTTACTGTTTTCTTCATTCGCCTCAGGTGCCTTAGAAATTTCCACTCTATCTTTCTGATGTTAAATAGAAGTGTACTTTTTGATTCCATTTTCTCTAAAACCCTGTCATTACTTACCTGTAATGGTCAAAGGAGTAAAATGTCTGGTTTGAATCCATCTCACTTCTTTATTTTTCATTTTTTTGCCTCATCTCTCATTTGAATTATTTTTATTATTTATGATTAGAACTCACAGACTTTTAGCTTTTGTTTGATTAATATAGAGCTGAGTAGGGCATCGGTACCAGAATGTGTCAGTGTATGGTTTATGTGCTGATATTATCATTGAGCAGAAGATTTCAGTGAGGAGAAATGTTTATTAAAGGCATGTAGATTGGCTACCTTTCATGTCTGCACTGTTTGATATATTGCTAATCTTAGCAATGCTTGTAGCCTAATTTCTATGAAGTTGAGGAAATATAGTTCTCCAGATAAACATTTTATTACAAATGAAATGAATAGGCTACTTGCATAAGTGACATTTGAGGCTAAGCATTTTAGGGACCAGTAATGAGTAACATAAAAGAATGGTAGTTGTTTAATCTCTGTGAACCATTTTACATGGTTATTTGTTTATAGCTGTTGGACAATATTGATTCTTCTGTAGCAATTAGTTGAAATCTACTTACCATCATGTCCCAATACTTGAAAACAAGCCTGACACAGCAGCTTATGAAGTTATATGAATTCCAATGGATTCAATTTGTCGTAACCAATTGCCTGCATTCAGCAAATTATAAATTCTCCATTGGCAATTTTTTTTGTATACATTTACTTACTTTGATAATAACTCCTTGTGAAAAAAGTATAACAAAACATGACATTACCCTCAGGAGTCTGACCAAGGTTACTGTGGGATTCACTGTTAACTACAACCATACTATGGAACTCTGAGAAAACAGTTAAATTTATTTTTGTTGGCCATGATGTGATTAATGCCACATTGGCCATTTCCCTGCAAGGAAATATTTGGCATTCATTTGGCAAGCAGTACTGTTTTTGGTTGGAATTTATAAAAACCTTTCTCATAAAAGAATTTTTCAGGAAAATTGTTTTCTCAATTCCATCAGCTGTTATTGCTCTTTTCAGTATTGATGGGGGTTTCCTTTTTAACCTTTTATTTGAAGCAGTGTGGAAGATCAACATGTTAATTATGTCATTATTGTCCCAATTTTGACTGCCGTGTTCAACAATAAGTTCAGGAAAGGGTCCATCTTCGACCGGATTTCCAGGAGCATGATAACGCTGTTGAAAAGGGGCAAGGGTGTTGGCTGGGATTTAGATGATTACAGGCCTATAAATCTTCTAAACACACAGTTAAAGATTTGGGCCAAGATCCTGATGGAACATTTGCAGTGAGTTGTCACAAGCTTGTTGGGACCTGAGCAAACTTATGCGGTGAGGGGACAAACAATCCAAAGCAACCTGCATCTGATCCACATGATCATAGAGGATGCAGAAAATGACAAGCATGCTGTGCTGATCAAATTAGATCAGTTCAAAGCATTTGTTGACCATCAATACCTGGCTGCTGTCTTGCGGGTCACTGGATTTGTATCTGACTTCTGCAAGGGAATCAGCCTCCTGTATTGCTCTCCCTGTGCTGTGGTCCAACAGGATTGTCTGCTGTCACCCTTACTTTATGCTTTGGCATTAGAGTTCTTCCTTTGCTGGCTGAGGAACAGGGTGTGTAGTCTGGCCCTATGCTGAATTGTCGTTTCCCCTGGTAGAGCTCAAGCCAGGGTTTCTGCATATGCTGATGGCATATCCATTTTCATGTTCTGCTGCCACAACATTGAGGTGTTACAGAAGGCACTTGAACAGTACAAGGTGACAGGAGGCAAGATCAACCATAACAAATCTTGGAAGTGCTTGGTGCTTGGAAGGTGGTTGAATTTCCAGGGCCCTTTGGTTGGATTGATGAATCTATCTGCATTCTTGGAGTGTGGTTCAGGGCCGGACTCCAGCTGAAGAAGAATTGGTCAGTAGTAGAGGCAAAGGACAGAATGTCAGATTTGGCTCCAAAGGAGGTTGTCCTTAGAGGGTGTGACTGAAGCATGTGCCAGATGTCTTGCCCCTCATCCTTTACCGCTTGGTTGTACTTCCTTTTTGCTTGGCCTGTATAGAGGGGCTCGGGCTTTTGTTGACCACCCTCTTGTGGGGTGGTTGTAAACACTTTGTCTGTAAAGAAGCTTTACCATCACTCCTCCCATTTATTGGTTTAAGCGCCATCATGGTCATGGAAGGTTGTAGAGTTTCCTCAGCAAGTGTCAGTCGGCCTTGAAGTTCCTTTCTTGGTCCAGTGACCTTTCTTGGCCTTGGAGACTATTGTATTGTAAATTGGTAGAGGGGGTCATGAAAGACCCTCAGTGTGACCAGCTCAGCTTGTCAGTATAAGACTTGCACTCTTTCTGGTCTTAGGCACCAATGGTGAATTATCTCAGCAACCTAGCTGGTGACTGATTCAGAATGTGCTACTTTTCAATGATGTAACCTTCAGATGAGGTGAGGCAGGTTTGCCAGACTGTCGTCAATGTGACCTTGGCTTAGAAGAAACAGCTTTGCATGCCTTCTCCCATTGTCCTTTCTGGGATTATGTCGGCAAGTTGATGGCTCATATCAGCTTGTGTCCATTTTTCTTGCATATGCGTGTTGCCCCCATTCTCTGGCATATAAATGGATGGTGTTTTTACATTGCTAGCTGTGTTGAGAATGATGGTATGGATGTCACGAAAGGAGGGAATCTTGCGAGATGAACATTATTCACATGAGGATTTGGTTGTTTTCTTTAAGCATCAGCTTAGGGTAAAAATCAGATCTGATAGAAAGCATTTGATTTCAACAGATTTGAGTGAAAAGTAGGTGACTGAGGCTAGCCTGGTTCATGTGAACGGGACTAGCCTTAATTTTCTCTTCTACGTCCTCTGGATCTAACAGGGTTGTTAGCTGTGAACCCTTCCATGGTTAAGTTAGACACTATTATGTTTTCCTAGTTAATGTGAATAAGTGTTGTTCCCAGCCTGTTACTGGCATCCTCTTTTTTTATGATCCATGTTCAGACTCCAAACCTCTCCAGTTTGTTTTTGTCCCTCATTTTTCATCTCAACTGGGTCAACCTTTCATTTTCCCATTCCATCATTTATTTTTATCCTTCCCATTCCATTAGTGAGCGTGCTTCTTGATTTTGTTATCAGTAGAATATAGTGGCCACTCTTATTATTTTAAGGGGTGGACAGGTCCTACTTACATTATTTTTTTTAGTTTTATCTTTGTGTTATATTTTTAGTCTGTTTTCTGGATTCATCCCCTCACCATCATTTCACATATCATGAAATTTTTATGTTTTTGGACATCATGGACTTTGGAATTTTTATGTCATAGGTTGTTTTGTAGGTCCCTTGTGAATATGCAGTATTGAATGGGTCATGATCCTGATTAACTAGGATAGCTAATAAAGACCAACTCCTCCCTATTTCCCCCTTCAGACTTGTGCTACAATTTTATATTTTTACCAAATAAATAACTTGTATTGAATTACAACACAGTTTATCTTTATCTTCCCACTGGAAGCTAGTTGGGAACTTCCTTTTGAGGGTGAGTATCAGATTTTTAATTCTTCAAAAAGGAACAAAGTTTTAATGCTATAATATTGTCATCTTTGGGTTTCCTTTGAAATATATTTCTTCACTGGATTTGAATGTTAATTATTGGATGCTCAATACAACCTTTTAACATTGTTGATACTCTAGACATCTTTGAGTTCTTCACAGCATTGTTTTTGTTTTATGTATGCAAATCAGACTTTATAATGAGCCACATTAACTCAGGATAATTTCCCCAATGAACTATTTGTCAAGAATGGGAATAACAAGCATGATGACAAAACTGATAAACTCTAGAATGACTGCTGTTTGATTTTGCAAAAGTATCAAGAATAAGTTTTGTCAAATATTCTTGAAAACATAACAGTTCAAATAGGATAGAACAAGCAATTCAAAAAATATGTGATGTAATGGAATAACCTGTCACCCCCATGAGTGACTACACTATGGGTAGTAATTACCTATAAGATCTGTAAGTCAACAGACTACAGAATCTAGCTGGGATCTGTTGAGTACGACTCAGACTTACGTGAGAACTACTGACCTTCCAATAGTAGCCCTCACTACTGGATTGACTTGCGACGACCTTGTACATAACTATAACCTTTATTCTTACTGTATTGGTTTTTATAATAAACCTTTACTTATTTTATCCACCATGTTTGTCAAGTATATGTTTCTATTACCATATGTTTTGTCCAAAGTTTTGTCAATAAATAACAAGCAAACTTAACTAATCTTAGAGTACAAGAAGAGGGTTTTAGTAATGAGCTCTGTTCACCAAGAATTGTTTCTATGATCAGATGTATTTCTTAAAGCAGGTGTCTGCAGTTTAATATTAGCAAATTATGATAATGGATCACCGTTTTTTTTTTAGTTAATCCATACCTTCCATTTCTACAACAGAGTCATGAATCATATTCACAAAACAAAAATAAAAACTTTTGATGAAAACTTCTCTAAACAAAAAAAAAAAAGAGTGATAGAAAAACATGCTTTTGAAATTCTCCATTGAGGTAATGAGTAAATCAACTGACTGATAAGGACTTGTAACAGAAATTTGTGAAGAAAGAGAAGAGAAGGGGAGATAACTCTGGGAAATTAAACTATGTCAGAAAAAATGAAATGGTTAAATCTTTTTCAGATTTAAAATGGCATAGATTAGTTTTTAGTATAAATGTATGCTTAATACAAGTCTATGTAAGAAAATGCTGACATCTCAAGTAAATGTGAGAGACAATTTTTGTTATTCTATTAAAGAAATGCATAACCTATATAATGAACTTGAGTTAATGGATACTGGAACAAGGTTTAAAGAAGATAACAAAACAATATTAATAGCTACAAAGGACATGAAATTATGGAGGAACATAACTGCAAGTGTCCTGAAGAGACATGTTACATAGAAGGAGAATTGAAAAACTGAATATCAAAGTAAAATAAATATCGGTTTCTGAAATATAGTAGATTTTGTCAACATTATGTTTTCATACATAATTATATTTCTCACTTATAAATGTTCACGGCACCTATCTTTTTTTTTTCTTTTTTTTAATCAAATTTACCCCAAACAAGGCAGTAAAGACACAAGGGGTTACTGGGTGCAAAAGAATTAGAAAACAAAAAGAATTATGAAGGAGCAAGAAGAATCGAACAGCAGATAATGATTGAAATTGCATTTAAATTTTTTGAACATCAAAGTTGTCCAGAAAGCATGGAGCTGGGAGAGAGTTCCACAAGTGAGAAGTGCAAGAAAGGAAACTGTTAGCAAAGAATTTATGGTTACATATAGCCAATTTAACTGTGTAAACTGATGAGACCTTGCCACCTACCAATTTACTACTGTGCTTAAATTCATAAGGTTGAGGTATCATAACAAGGAGCTCATCCAAACAATTATCATGAAAAAGTATTTATAGAAAAAGCACAGGAAAGCAACTTTATGGCAGCGGGAATGTGACTGATGCTGAGACGCCAGGTCAGTATAAGTAATATTGATGATTCTCCTTTAAATTTTATCTAGAATCTCTAAATAAATACCAGTAGCACCAGATCATATATGGCAGTAATATTCTAAGCATGGGCAAATGGTAGACTTATACATTTGTAGGATAGATTCTGGAGAGATTTTCACTTTTCCTGATTTATTAATGACATTCAATCTGGTGAGCTTCCCAACCTTCCTCAACCGTACATCAATTCTCTTAATATTAAAATTATATTTTATCCCTTCTCCATCTGCTCATTTATCTGATGAGCTCAGTTTACGTATTTATTTTTTCTTACAATATGGAAGAAACTTTCGCAGCTCTGTATATAGTATAGAGAAACAAAGAAAACAACATTTTTTTCCCTTTCTAATGTAATATTTATTTTGCAAAATATATTTCCTTTGTAGCAAAGTTTTTCATCCCTTGTAATTTTCTTATAATGTAATTTGATATTTTTTGGGACAGCAGTCATTGATGTACTATGATTTAAAAAAAAAGTTTTGTGTACTGTAATTATTTTTTTGTCTAATGTGAATTTTCTTATTTTTTAAAGTAATTACATTGTTTTTTTTTTTCATAAAACCAAATTAAAATATTCAAGGCAAAGAAACCAAAAATTACCTTACAAAAAAGAACAATTTAAAAAAAAAAAAAAAGGTTTCATTCACAGCATCACCCACAAACCAACAAGTACTTACAAATGCAGCAGTGATAAAAATGTCTATAGAACAAGTCTCCAGCTATATAGATATGATAGCTGTCATCGTCAGGAACAATGAGCGTATCTTTTTTTTCACTAAGGAAAAGCTTTTTAGGAACTTGGACATATATTGATTTAGACTACTTACATTCAGACTATTATCCTCATCTCTGTTGTTGTTATCACAACGTTTCAGCCATTGTGCCCTCTGACCTTCATCAGGTGTATATCAATCCAGCTAACCTACAGTGAATTCCAAACTGAACCCTTTACTTAATCTATAGGTGTAAATGGTTCTCATTCCACTGCTCATGTCTAAGGATATCTCATCTAGTTCTTATTTTTAATACTTCTCAGGTATTGTTCGCCCTGTTTCAAATGAGTTCAAGTACACACTGCTTGGCTCAAAGATTGAACTCAAATTTACTATGTCAACAAACTCATTAACCATAGCTTTAATTCATTAGGCTATTGAACTAAATCATGACAGAAATTCAGAAATTATATTATCTTGAGCTAATAACAATCCATTATTATTATCATTTTTTGTTGTTGAAGATTTATTTCTTTGTTCAATAGCTTTGTTAACTATTTGAATCTCTATATATTTATGTTGTTACGATGTGTTTCACTCTGGTTATGACATGTTGAATGTTTAGTTCAGAATCAGGGTTGGAATAATGAGTCATTTCTCCACATGATATAAACAAAAACTGATTGTTGTTGTATATGTATATTTTATACATATATTAAGCAGCTCCCTTTAACTCCATAAACAATGTTTATATAATTAACCCCCTTTGGGTAAAGGCCCCTACCAGGCAGCACTTCCAGAAAATGAAGCAGAAAATAAAGACCTAGTTAGCCACACACATGAGTATTTGTTATCTATTTTACCATACGTCTTAGTCTCTTTCTCACAGGTCAAACATTCCACCTACACCCCAATAAACCTTTTCTTCTTCTTGCCTGTCAAGGTGTATAACACGGTGTCAGATATATAACTCTTTATACTTTGAATGTCAACTTATCACTCAGTCACGTTCTAGTAGTAAGCAGTCATACAAGCTACAAAATGGCTACCCAATTTATTTTCCCAGTACCTTTTAGCTTTTCTAATGGAAATATTTCTGAAAACTGGAAAATTTTCAAACAAGAGGTGAAACTCCAGTTAATAGCTACAGAAAGACTCAAAAAGCTTAATAATGTCAAAACCAGCATTTTACTCACATGTACAGGAAAACAAGGCTGCCAAATTTACAACAATTTCAAATATTCTTTGGAGTATAATCAAATGAAGTATGACATAGTCATGAATAAATTCTAGCAATACTACAATCTTTGGAAAAATTTAACATTAGCATAGTATAAATTCCTCACTTGTCATCAAGATGAACTGAAATATTTGATGACTCCATAAACTGACTAAAAACGCCGAGTCATGACTGTGAACTCAACAAATTAAGAGACAGCTTCATCAAAGGCATGGAATTCCAAAACAAAACATTTCTGACAATATTCCAGAATTCACCTCACTAGAATTCAGAAAACTCTCAGCAAACATGGATTTCAAACAAATACCTAGCATTACTAAGTCTATGCACAGTGTCAGGCAAAGAAAATACTTCTTCATCAGCATCAAAATTAATTAAACATGAGCTACGGACATTTCTACCTGGGGTCATCGAACCCACATACCTGGACAAGGTCAGCAAGCAAATAAATCTGAAGTATTGTAACCTCTTCCTCTTGAATATTGGCAAATACGTCCACCACTGTGATGGTAAAACATGGTCAAGAGGGTGTAAGTTTATCAAGTGATGTGATCTACCTATACCTATCTTAACAGTGAATGGCCAAAAAGTCCATCACAACAGACAACATTTGTTAGCCATCTCACAATCACAGAAGCTCAGAATTTTCTTCTGTCCAGAACAAGCAAGCAGATCACCCCCAAAGATCCCAGAACACCAACCAGCTTAAATTGAGCAAGCAGACTGAACTAGAAATGGAAGAACAGTTCACTCACCTCATTGGATGTCTGAATGCATAGCTTAAGTTCAGACTAAAACACAGCTAAAAAACAAAGGACTCAGGAGAGTGGGTGTTGTATATGTATAATGTATACATATATTAAGCAGTCACTGTTTGCTTAGTTAACTCCCTTGAACTCTATAAATAGTGTTTATAAAATTAACTCCCTTGGGGGAAAATACCCTAGTAGGCAACACTTCCAGAAAAAGGAACAGGAAATAAAAACGTAGCTAGCAATATACGAGCATTTGTTATTTATTCTGATGTATGTCTTAGTCTCTTTCTCAAAGTTTAAATGTCCCACCTGTATAGTTATAAGACTTTTCTTCTTCTCATCTCTCAAGGTGTATAACAGTGGTTAAGCAAATAGTTCAGATTCATTCACGAGACAAACAAGCTGCGTGATTACTTTTCTATGCATGTGACTGCAGTGCTCATGCTTCAACAACTGATAGACAAGCAATCTTGTGAGTTAAATTTGTGCATTTGTTACAAATTATATGTGCTAACCACATCTGCATGTGTGACTTCAAGGTACAGTGAGGGCCTTCTTTACGACTTAGAGGAATTGTTTTGGTGCTACAAGCAGCAGATTTTCCAGTAACCAGACATTTGGAAATGGGACTCAAAGTTCAAACATTGCACTGATTAAACATTCGGTGAAAAGACATGGGAAACTGAGTCCAGTATTCCTGCTTTTTAATTATCTCATCAATTTGTCTGGTCATTGGTTTTCTGAGCCATATACTTAATAGTAAATGTTTTTTGTTGGTGATGCTATTGAGAGGGGAGGATATAATATTGACTTTACGATTAATGCTTATCATATTGTAGTCAGAGGCTGAAGTTTCATTCCCAAGTCAGCTTTGATGTATCTGGCAGATCTCCAATAGATATCAAAAAGAGATCGGTTTTAGAAGAGACATGAAGCAACAAAGGAATGATTCTATCAACGAATTTTAAAAATAGCATGGAGCAACAAGGAAATCTTAAGAAAAATAGAAATAAAAAGGAACTTATAGTTCCAATCAAAAAGAGACATCTTAAATTTCTGTGACATATAATGAAGAAAGAAAGAAAGAATGCCTAGAGAATTTAACACTCACAGGATTATATTGAAAGCAAGAAAAGTAAGAGAAACACTAATGAACTTGCATTAATGGCTGGCAGGATAAAGAAGGATGGTATGGTAAAAAATTACTTAGAGCAATAAACATCATGAAGTTGTGGAGAGCCATAATTGCCCATAACTTGATTGGAATTATCAAATAAATGGAGAATATCGTTTGACAAAGTTGGCTCAAATAACAAACATTGTCAGTGCCATGAACAGGTGTAGTTGTAAGGTTGCTGGATAAATAATCATCTGACCAGTCCCCTCCACATATCTGTGTTGAAAGATGGAGTGGTATAGCATGCTATGGGAAAATAGACCTGGTGGAGCCCACCATTCTCCAAATCAAACCACATCCAATATACTCCAATCTGAAAGATCATCTTCGTCATGGACTGGCGGCTATTGATGCCATGAGGATAAACCACTACCTTGGTCATGGATTGGTAGCCATTGATGCCATGAGGACAAACCTTTAACTTGGTCATGGATTGGTGGCTATTGATGCCATGAGGAGTAACGTCTACCTTGATCATGGATTGGTGGCCATTGATGCCATGAGGAGAAACCTCTAACATGGTCATGGACTGGCGGCTATTGATGCCATGAGGAGAAACCTCTACCTTGGTCATGGATTGGTGGCTCTTGATGCCATAAGGAGAAACCACTACCTTGATCATGGATTGGTGGCCATTGATGCCATGAGGAGAAACCTCTAACTTGGTCATGGATTGGTGGCTATTGATGCCATGAGGTGTAACGTCTACCTTCGTCATGGACTGGTGGCTATTGATGCCATGAGGATAAACCTCTACCTTGGTCATGGATTGGTGGCCATTGATGCCATGAGGACAAACCTCTACCTTGATCATGGATTGGTGGCTATTGATGCCATAAGGAGAAACCTCTACCTTGGTCATGGATTAGGGTCCATTGATGCCATGAGGAGAAACCTCTACCTTGGTCATGGACTGGTGGCCATTGATGCCATGAGGAGTAACCTCTACCTTGGTCATGGACTGGTGGCCATTGATGGCATGAGGAGTAACGTCTACCTTCGTCATGGACTGGTGGCTATTGATGCCATGAGGATAAACCTCTACTTTGATCATGGATTGGTGGCCATTGATGCCATGAGGAGAAACCTCTAACTTGGTCATGGACTGGTGGCTATTGATGCCATGTGGAGAAACCTCTATCTTGGTCATGGATTGGTGGCTATTGATGCCATGAGGAGAAACCTCTACCTTGATCATGGATTGTTGGCCATTGATGCCATGAGGATAAACCTCTACCTTGGTCATGGATTGGTGGCCATTGATGCCATGAGGAGAAACCTCTACCTTGGTCATGGATTGGTGGCTATTGATGCCATGAGGAGAAACCTCTACCTTGGTCATGGACTGGTGGCCATTGATGCCATGAGGAGTAACCTCTACCTTGGTCATGGACTGGTGGCCATTGATGCCATGAGGAGTAACGTCTACCTTGGTCATGGACTGATGGCCATTGATGCCATGTGGAGAAAGAGTTTAAGAAGTGGCATCACTGCACAAACTACATAAATAGATATGAAAAACAATGTGTCACATTGTGCTAAATAACAATATTGACTTTATTGTTCCTGGTTACTGAATTATTTTTTAATAAAATTTTTATACTCAATCACAATTAGAGCTCTTTTAGATTCATTCTGCGTGCTGGCCAGATGTGAATGCCAGAGAATGAAATAAAGAAAATGATTATTTTTGTATTATGCTACACATCATGTCCAGTATACAAAATGAGCTGATGGGGTGGCTAATCATGATTATTCCCACTGGATAAAGTGATACCCCAGGGGACTGCCATACCTGCTTAAAAGCAGGTCTCTGAAAACAATACAAGTAGTTGTAGCCCGGCGTGCCACTGGCCATCATGCAGGGAATTGCTGCTATCATCACTCAACATGACTACACTTCTCAACAATCATTATGACTCCCTAGCTTGTCGAACCAACTTGGCTATCCAGCTTTGAGTAGCTAATTATCCAGCTCTGACACCACCCAGCTACAAGCCTTCATCTCGATGATGCTACTCCCTGCTTCAAGACTTCATCGGCACAAACCTCATCACTTTGGCAAACACCAGCCATGAGCCACTGACTATCCAGCCTCAATGCTACTTAGCTACCAGCCTTCATCATCAATGATGATGTCACCTCGACAAATATCAACCAGCAGAAATTGACCCTCCACCGTGACATCGATCGGCAACCTCCATTCCATAGAACTGGCCTACCAGCCCCCACCATCACCTTGACTTACCTCAACTTATTTACAAGACATTCCCTGTGCAGTTGACTTAGCAATCTTCATAAAACTGCCCTACCAGCCACCATTGTCACCTTGGCCTATCTTGACTCATTTATAAGGTATTCTCTTCACAGTCAACACTGTGACCTCGATTCCAAAGAAAAGGCCTAACAAAACCATGCGAATCCAACATCACCCCAGTTCAACACAACAGGTCTACCAACCAATGAAAACGACCTATCATTGTGACCTTGATCATCCAAATGCTATCCTGATGATCACCTATTTCACCCTGCTTCAACATATCCATGTTAACTTCCACCATGACCTTGATCAACAAACATGGGCACCAACCATATCTCACACAAGAATTAGGTCAACTCTCTGCACTGCCCTTACACACAACTACCATCCTATCAACCAGCTATTGAAAAGGACATTCTGCCAAATGTTCAACATCTCTGTACGAGTATGACATGCCAACAATAAACATTGTTCAAATCTAATCTTCATTATTCCTTTCTCTTGCTACCAAATGCTTAATGTAACAAAATGTTCATAGTTCTTCTGTGGGTCAAAGATTTATTATCCTAACCCATAAAATGTAAGATCAAAATAATACTTGGTAACTTGGTTTTGGTGGTGCAAGGCCATTTACCAGACTATATATATATATATATATAATAAACAACCTGCATTAAATAAAATATACTCCACAGGTGATGACACATTAAATATATCCCAGGAACATAGCATATGATATATATTAATGTACATACATATATAATTAAAAAAAAAATAGCATTCCTTTTGGTGCTTCATTCTTAATAACAATTACGCAAGATGTCACTGTAGACTATTCAAATTATTAGATTTCCAAAGAATACCAGAATGTAGACAAAGGAATTCTGTCTATTGCACAGGTATCAATTTGGTTCTTGGAAATGACTTAGATGGTTAAAATTATTTGAACAAAATAATAATACAGCATGAACTTCAGACAGTTTATCCACAATTAAAAAAATACAATCAAAATTTAAACAGACAGTGTGGGTTCTTTTCAATCATATTTGTTTGTTTTTTTTAATTATATAAAGCAAAATACAAATTGATGCCTATAAATCTCCTCTATAACTACACAGAGAAATCAAATAATGTTATTTTATCCTCATTAGCTGAAGCATGTGAGATACTTCCTAAAATATCTAGATAGAAAAAGATTTTCCTGTGTGATGACAACACTGATTCGAAAAGATTGATACTAGAAAGAAACAAGCAAAAGAAGGGAGAATATTAAACAATTAAGAAAGAAAACAAAAATAAAATAGCTAATTCCCTAAGAAACCAATATCTCCAACAAATTGGAAAACAAATTAATGAAACCAAGCTGTTTAGACATTTTGTTCAAATGCGGAGAAAAGTAAAAAAAAAAAAAATCTTTATAGCATTCTACAATCAAAACCAAAACAAAAGCAGTGTTCTGGTTTGAAAAAAAAAATTTCAAGTCATATTTCTACCTGGACTTCATTAAGTTAAAGATGACAATGGAATTAGAACATACACCAAATATACAATGTCTGTCGCCAAAGATAAACAATGATAAACCTAATGATGAAGAAGTGAAGAAAACTATAAAAAAAAAAATTAAAGAATAATAAAATATTATTTGACATTGAGGCTGAACATTTGAAATTAATGTAACCACTACCCAAATTTAGAAACAACTTCAATGATCTTATAAATTTCAACAAACAGTCTAAATGTTCAGTCAATAAATTCTGAATGTTTCTAATAAGGAAACAGCTAATATTATCATTACCAAATATATGTATAAATTTTAATGATTTCACCCCCCAGCAAAACAATAAATTGTTTAAGAAGCAAAGGATTACTGAAAATAAACAAAAATGAATAAAAGTTACGGAAAAGTGAGAACAATAAAAGAACAGGATTCAAGGAGACAGAAGATGGCAATTGATATTTTATTTAAAATTCTAAAGATTATAGCTGACATTGTTATAACAACATCAATAATGTTGATTATAATGATTGCACACACTTCCGGTCCCACTAGGGAATGCTGGGAGCAAGATGGGTCCAGCAGGCAGCTTGAATAATAATGTTGTTAGATATGCCACGTTTTGTGCTGTCTTTGAGTTGCTCTGATTTTTCAGTGGCCAATCTCATATAATTTATCTTTCCACCCTAAGCCCAGTGCAACAGCCAGGAGAACAAGAAGCCAGAAGAGAGTTCCACAGGCATGAAGCATAAGAGAAGAAACTATTAGAATAAATCTAGTACTGTGTTTAAATTTGTGAAGACAAATTACTAAAGAAAGTGCAACAGAACAATTACTATTAGAATATTTATAGAAAAGGCAAAGAGAAGCTATTTTAGAGTGATGGGAAAGTGACTGAAGTAGAAATGCCAGGTCAAAACTTATAGCATTGCAGATACTTCTTTGGATTTTGTTAAGAATTTCTAGATACATACAAGACCAGATGTGGCAGCAATATTCATTGCTCGGACAATTGGTCGACTTATAAAGGCAAAAGATAGATTCTGGTGAGAAAAATTGTTCAGCACGACATAGTGAAGCAATTTTTCTAGCATCAAACCTAGCAAATTATTTGATATAATCGTTCCCATTTATATCAGTGAAAAACATTACAGCAAGAAAGAACAATAAGTTAGTCTCCTAGAGGTTACCATCAGCCATGCTGATGGAAGGCTAAAAAATGTTCTCTATGATGATTAAAAGCTGTTGACCCATTTATTGGGATATAAGGCTGCAGCATCACCACAGTAGGTGTTGCTTCTGTGGTTTCCAAAGCAGGTAGGCTTTCATTGAGAACTGGAGTTGCTAAACCTACACCCAAAACCTCCTGAGTAACATATGCAATGAAAAATAGTATTTGTGGATAGAAAGATTAAGATTTTGCTTAATTTTTGTTCAGATTTCTACACTTTACAGTCTCAAAATTTTACTTTCTGAATCAGGAAGAAAGGAATGTCAGCAGTCAGGAATTGATGCTAAGTTTACAATCAGAATTCATATAATGTAAATGTATTGCTTTTTTTTTCCATAGGAATTACTGCAATAATTACTGGTAGAATAGAGCCATTATATGCATAATGTAAATCCAGTGCTAATAATTTTACTTTCCATGTGCACCAAAAATGAGGAAGAATGTAATTGCCAAAGTCATAATAATTTGTTGAACAAGGATATTATATGCATGATGTAAATGCACTCCAAATGATTTTACTTGGAAAATAGGACTATTATATGTATAAATGCAATACCTAAGATCTTAAATGAATTCTTAAAAATGACAAATCTTTCTTGAAGCTTGTATTTTACTTTTAATTTCAAGAGATTAAATTTAATATTTCCAATATGCAAAATACTTTCCTGTATTTCAAAAACCAATTTAAATTGACTCGGAGGAGGTTTTTGCTAAAATAGTTGTTAAGTGCCTTTTTTAGCCATATTTCATTGCAATGTAATTCTTATTACAAAATCTTCAAAAAATAAAATATACTTTTCCGAAACTTTATTTGAAAAATATTAGCTGATTTAAAGTATATTTAATCTGATTTGAAACAAATATTATTTACTTTAAGATTAAAATATCACAGAAATAGATTTTTTAACCTGACAGCAACTGTTTTGATCTATTTACAGCCTGATGACATTTTCTACAAAGACATTATTTGTAAAACATAACTGAAGAAAATGATGTGATTGCCTTTTTATATAATTCTTAAGTACTCAGTAATCTATCTATATTCTGAGATGAGGTATTATGTACATTATTTGGACTATTGTCCTCATCTTTGTCGCCATATTTATTACAACATTTTGGCCATTGTATGCTCCGGCCTCATTCAGGTGGTTGGAGTGTCAAACTGAACCCTTTATTTTGCTCACTGGTGTAGAACATTCTAGTTCCACGTGCCATGTTTAATGGATGTCAGTTATCAGTTATCTCCTGTTAATTTCCCTCTAAACGTTCTCCACTGCCTTAACCGGGTATTGAATTCCCACTCTTTGGGTCCTGTCACTGGATCTAACTAACACCATTATCCACTGTGCCATGTGTCTTTGAGAACATCTGTGTATGAATTACTGTGGCTTAGCATATGTGCTGATTCCTTAAACTTAAGGAATCAGAACATATGTTTTAGAAATGTTGATTTTAAATTTACTATAGTTATTGCTCTTATTTTCTGGTAATATCATGAATGGTTGTCCATACTTACAAAAATCCATACATTTATACACATATAAAAAGATTCAAAATTTTTTTTTAAATATTGGTGTTTGATGATTTGTATTAAGAATTTCCATTCATGGTTAATAAATATAGTTTTCCCTTAATAATAATATCATCTAAAAGGCTGAACTTAATACAGAATTTTAAAAGATTTACATACTTAATAAATTTTTCTAATTAAAATTTAAAAAAAGAAACAATTCTTGTAAAATTTCATTATTCATTATACAATAGTGTCTATAATATATCTTAATATAATAGTCTCCTTAATATAATCTTAATTATTTGTAAACCACAAAACACATTCAAAATTCATAACAGTAACACTTCTGCAAATGCATATAGCATAAAACAAAGTGAAACAGATCAAGACATATTTTCAGGAATTGGAGGTGCTAATTTAAGATGTCTGAACTTGACTTCACATGATCATCACAAAATAATTAGTCTTTATTTCATGGTTTTAATTGTTTCAGAAGGAAAAAAATAAAACCAAAATATACTTTGAAAGAGAAATTAAAACCTATGATAAAAGCAATTAAAAGCTTTTTGAATTAAATAATGTCATAGTTTATTTCATTTTTTATTTTAAGATTCAGAGCAGATTTTTGGTAAATGGTGTTTCTCTTTGACAAAAAACAAATTGATGATTTAAATTCTACAAGAAGTCCTGCTTTTAACTAATATGAAGAGGCTGAAATTTTAATTTCTTGAAATTTCATAAAACTAAATCAGGTAACAGATATATAAAAAATATTTTTACCATGATTTTCTAAAAAAATTAAAAAAATAATTTCATTCATTTGTGAATAAGTCCTGAAAATTTAATTACAATAATCACCTGATTTTTACAAGCATTTTCAAAACAATGTGTTTTTAATGGTAAAAAAAGACACTAAAATTTCCAATATTAATCTTTGGCCCACCTGCTGATGCAAGAAAAAAAAAATTTTTTTCAACCAAAATTCTGAATGTGCTAGAAAGGATTCAAAAATTTAATAAAATAATAAAAAATGCTTTGTTCTTTCAACTTAATAATATCAAACATTTTGTTGATAAAACTTTGGGGCCTTTTTTCATCATGGTATGCTCTTTCTTTAAAAAAAAATCTATAAATTTATAAATTTTTATAAAATAAAACATTTGGAATATCTTAAAAGGATGCTGCTTCTTAAGAAAAGAAATAAAAAAATTCCCTTCCTTTTTTTTAAAAAATTTAAAAATCACAAACATTTAACAAATCTGTATCAAAAGATGACTTAAAAAAAGATGAAAAAAGGATGGAAGTGAACCTCTAGGGGAAGAATTATTAATGTCTTCCAGATGGCATTTGTTTCTACACCTGATGATGCAGTTCATTAAACTAAAATTAAATAAATTTAGCAACCCATTTGACCCTGTCAACAGTGAGAGAATTCTCATATGTTAGATGTGACATTTTCAAATAAACAGTTTCTAGAGAAGACGTTATAGTTGTTCCAATGAGAGAAAAGTGTATATTTTAAAAAGAAGGTAGAAACCACAAACATTTTTGGTTGTAATGAGGATTCTTTTTTAAAATATATATTATGCTTTATTTTCCATTTATGGAAAATAAAGCATAATATATATTTTAAAAAAATCTACTTTACAACCAAAAACGTTTGTAATTTCTCTTTTTTTTCATATATATATATTATATATATATATATATATATATATATATATATATATATATATATATATATTTGCTTGAATTCATAGGTTGTTCAGTTTTATTTTCTGCTTTTCTTGCTGCCACACACAACAAGCTCTGTTATTGCACTAGATAATCTTTTTAGGCACAGCTTGATTTAATTATTTGTAAACCACAAAACACATTCAAAATTCATAACAGTAACACTTCTGCAAATGCATATAGCATAAAACAAAGTGGAACAGATCAAGACATATTTTCAGGAATTGGAGGTGCTAATTTAAGATGTTTGAACTTGACAGGTTAGAGGGTAGCTGTCAAAGTTAGAAAATTGAACTTTTTCTTTTCATTCTCTTATATCCATTGATACTCTTTGTCATTTCACATGATCATCACAAAATAAGTAGTCTTTATTTCATGGTTTTAATTGTTTCAGAAGGAAAAAAAATCAAATCAAAAAGATCCTTTGCAAGAGAAATTCAAACCTATGATAAATCCATAAGAGTGAATCTGAATCATTTGTCAATTATTACAAACAACTCATCACATTCAAAAGTTACATAACCATTTAAAATATCTACAGTGAATAAATTGATATATGTAATTAATAATGTTTCCCATTGAAATAATGATTCCCATACAGTCACTGAAGTTAAACAACATTGTACCAGGTTAGTACATTTGAGCACAAGTTATTGAAGATCTTCTAGTTGATCCTGATACAATACCACAATTGATGCATGAAGACGTAATACTTGAAAAAACTGACATGGCATCTGCTGATTTGTGAAGATGCAACACTCAAAAAATACTGAAAGGAACACAATGCATACATAACCCTATCAACACAAAATAAACACTGATAATGGCTTATAAGAATGGAAAGCATTCAAAAGATATCAAAAAATCTATGTCCAAATTCTTCCTTGAAACTAGAAAAAAGGTTGGAACTATAGAAAACTAAACAAAAATATCTTAAATTTTGACTGTTTTCAACCAAATCCACATAAATAAAAAATTGCTGTCCAAATACATTATTTTTATGATATAGTTCTTAGGCTATGAAATGACTACACACGATTTTGTCATATCATAAGAATAATATATAATAAAAGTAGGAAACACACAGAAAAAGAGAACGTCAATGTATATGCATAATTAATGTTAGTGTGTATATATATATATATATATTATAATTTATTGTTTCCACCTCAAAAACAAATTCTTATGTTTGGTCAGATTTTGTGAAATGATCAACTTGAGATCTATTCAGTACCACATCGTATATCCATTTTTCATCTCTCTTACATATATATATGTGTATATATATATATATATATATATATGTATTATGAATGTATGTAAAAATTTCAGAAAGAGTATATCTGTAAAAAAGACAATATGAATAAAGACAAAAGGAAAACTTATCTTAGCTAACATGTTGTGTTCTCTGATGAACTTTATAAACAAAAATAAAAAAATATATTTCAAAATGTTTAAATTTAAGAGTCACTCATAAAATATTCATCAGACTGATTGAAAAGTCAAAAAGTCATGGAGTACATGAAGAGACACAATTCAATGTTGAATAAATTGAAGTATGTGATTTTCTTTACATTTTTTATTTGTTTTAATTTTAATGCAAATTGGTAATTAAATTATTTTAGTTTAGGATTAATTTATGTGTTATATATTTTAAATAACATGAGGTTATGAATTTAACAGTTTTCTCTTAATTTTTTTAACATTTTTGTTGTTGTGTATGTTAGCTTGGCAAAATAGTAATTCTTTTAAGATTGGAGATATTAGAATAAATCTAAGGCATAGATTTATATTTTGATATGATTCAATAGCAGCACTCTCAAGAATTTTCCTTCTAAGTAAAGTACTTTCTCTGTTTTGCATTCTTTAAATTGCTGTGTATAAGATCCCTTTTATGTTCATAGATACATTTTTAAAATTTCTGCAAGTTACCCCAATGAGCTGTTCTGGCAATTTATCTTAAATATACCTGCTTCAGAATTATTATTGTTATGGGTATTTTTGATTTTGATCATATTCATAATAGTTCTGGATGTAGTTGTAATTATTTTAATGTTGTTTAAATTGGATAAATTGTTTTTGATAGTGGATGTTATGGAATTAGTAGGTAGTATTATGTGTCTGTTTTTATCTAGTTTATTGTTGTTAATAATCTTTCTTGTAGTTGTATATTCTGTATACCTTTCTCTTAGCATTGTGGGTGAAATAATAATAGAAGGTTTTGAAAGTATTTTCTATTTATATTTCTTCTTTGTGCAAGTATTGGGGGCTGCAGACTCTTAGTGCTCTTAAATAAAATCCTATAATTTTTCCAGATTTGATTTTGTTGCAGTGGTGGGAATAAAAATTAGTTCTTGTTGATAGCTTTAATGTAAACCTTGAACTGCAGTTTGTTATTATTTCTATGCAGCATGATATCTAGGAAGTATAAAGTGTTGTTAGATCCAAAGGTAAAGTATATTGTGTGTTCAACGTTATTAATTTTTTTGACAAGATCAGTTAAAATTATATTGTGTGAATATATTAATAAATAATCATCTATGTATCTGAAATAAGAAGAATTTTATGGTAAAATATATGGCAAGCCAAGTGAAAAAACATTAACTGGTGACTAAATAGTACATTTTTGTGATTTTATGTATAGGAATAGGTAATTTTATTTTTGCTTTAGTTAGGTGTGTTTTTAGTAAATTTAGACATTTCTTTACAGGAATAATTGTGTATAATATATTTTTATATCTAAAATGGTCATATATAGATGTATTTATATATAATGGTGTGTCATTAGCACGCACATCTTCCAAACTCTCACCATCAATTAACTGCAGGTTATCTGACACTTTTTCCAGTGAAACCTTCAATGAAGCCAAGAAAGATTATGAAACAGCCCTAAAAGATAATAGATTTTTGGCAACACTCACAAATACATAGCACAGCACAAAAAAGGCCGACAAGAAAAGAAACATGTTTCAACCCACCATACAACAAAAATGTAAAAACAAATATAAGAAAAATATTCATTAAACTCATAAACACCTCAGTGCATGAAGCACTCTCCACCAGATATTCAACAAAAACACAGTAATAATCAGCTACAGTTGCACTAAGATGACACCAATAATTAAAAAAAAAGTACAACAAGAAAACAACCAACAAACCACCTGAACAAATCAAACCCAAGTGTAATTGCAGAGCAAAGAACAAATGTCCCTGAAATGACAATTTCTTACAAATGTAATATACCAAGTCATTGTAAAATCAGCAGATAATGAAAAAGAAATATACATAGGTGTAACTGAAGGACCCTGGAAACAAAGAAACGACACACACATAACATCCTTCACAAACAGTAAATATGCGAACAGCACAATGCTTTCTAAATATGTATGGGAAATTAAAAAACAAAATCACATAAAAAAACTAAACATGAACAAAAAAATAAAAACAAAATAAAATAAAAAATAAGTAAATAAGTATAAATTAATGAAAATCAATAAATAAGTAAATAGATTAAGTAAATTAACAAACTTCAAATGAACACATAAACAGAAGTAAACATAATAACAATCAACAACAAATAAAGCAATCAATATTAAAGTTAACAAATAACATTATAAATATCCCAAACTGCATTTGGATCCACAATTATTTATACTCAATAGCACCTAGAATAATTTGAAACATAACCATTACCATCCACCCAATAACTGTTTAAATAATACAATAGACCTACACATAATGCACCACTGACCCACATATATAAATAGTTAAGCCAAAACACAATGTACATTATGCAAAAGCTGTGTGTGCATATTAAATATGAATTCACACATAGCATCAGAGTTGGAAATTGATTGTGTGACAGTAGAGATTGAACCATCTTACCAATAATTCATAATCTATTTTACCTTGTTACAGATAGCATTCTAGCAAAATGAAAGTGCATATTTAGTAGTGGTATATCACTGAATTCTCACATGTGAAAAAATGCACCAAGTGATATTAGGTAGTTACAGAGACCACATACTGTATGTGAACACAGTGGGTAATCCATTTTCAGATTTTGCAAAAGTGATACGTATTACAAGCTGAGCATGGCATAGAGGCTCTTGTTCAATGTTGATGGGTGAAAATGCATAGTTAATGCTGGTGATTATATTAAAAATAGTGATTTAAAGCTGAAAACTTTCTATACAAGAGTGTTATTGGAATTGTTTATCTGTTGGAATGTGTGTGGAAATAGGGGCATTATTTTGGGAGCTGAAAACTTGCTCTAACCAAAGATGTTATTGTGCTTCCTGTATCTGTTGCAGTTTCAATAGAAATAATTAGAAAGAATAACTTTTAGAGCATCTCAAGTGTGTTTATGTATGTATCTGGGGAGAGAGAGAAACCATTATAAAATGGATTCAGAACTAATAAAAGTGATGAGAATATCTGAAAAGTATCAATAAACATCAATTTTAATTAGTGTTTATAATGTGTGGGGGTTTGTGGAAGAGATGCTTCAAAGTCCAAATACACATGTCAGCTTGTCTGATAGGCCATTTCTCTTGCCATCAAAGATACAGGATTTACAAGATGGCGGGGATTTAAATAATAATAAAATCAATGAAAATATCCATAAATACATATAATGACAATTAATTTTCCAATCAGACATTTCTGGCCAGACATGGAGAATTTCTTTTCAAGGTTTTTTATTATTATTATTATCAAAATTGATAAATGCTTGACAGATTGTTTGAATGTCTGCAAGTTTTATATATAATGATAATTCATCTTTTTCAAAAGATTTCAACTTTGGATTTTCTACTCAAATGTTTTGAATAGGGACAAAATGTCCATAAAAAAAGCAATTATTGCTGGTAATCAGAGGCATTACCAATAAAATCATTACAAGTCCAATAGAGGAAACTAATTAACACTTGGAAGAACAATTACTCACCTTCAAGAGATGTAAAATTTAGACAAGGTTATGCAGGAATCAAATTTTATAGTAACTGTCTACTTCTTGTGAGTACTTTTCTTAACTCTGCATTAATCACTTCGGATTTCTGCAAATAGATAGTTTCTTAGCATTTGCCTATCACAATGACTGAGCTACAATTTTACCACACCACATGCTACACACCCTCATTGAGTCAGGAGAGTAGAAGGAGAGAGCAAAAAAGACAAGTTTCCAACTACATTTACTTAAAAAATTTTGTGGTAACAAAACATCCCATGTGACTAATGCAGGGTTAAAATGGAAAGTTTTTGCTCATAGCATTTAATAATCAGAAATGGTTTCTTCAAATATTCTACCACCTCATAAATGAACTCTGACCACACTACAGATATCAGGTTCCTCATACTACTTCAATCCTGTAGACAGCACTGAGGAGTATAGAGCCACAGCTCTCAACAACACTAAACATTGTTGTTGTTTCCATAGCAAGTAAGGCTTTATGGGATGAAGTTTCTTACCCCATGCCCAACCAGTTTTGTACCTAGCTTTCACATACAGTACATAGTATTCCCAAGTGGTCCACCAACCCAGTACTAACTGAGTTCAATATTGTTTAACTTTGGCAATCAAATGATAACCAGTGTTTCAGCATAAATTGACTATAAGTCTGCCATCATATATATATATATATATTCTTTATTTACTCACCTGGCAGAATGTGACACAAGGTTGTTTTTAATGCAGGGTGCCCATACATGTATATATAGGCCAAGGGAAAAAATTGATTGCCCAGTTCTGTTGAACATTGTCATGTTGGAGTCAGTATTCCAGTGTCACTCCCTCGTTTATAGAAGTGAGGAAAATACTGCCACAGGACTGTAATCCCTCAAAGCTTTTTCATGAATGGCTCTAAGACAGAAACATGGCAGAGAGGTGAGAAACAGATACTATACACTGATCTGAGCCTTTGGGTAGGGAAAGAGCATTTATCCAGATTCCAGAAAAAAAAATGAACTGCCTAAGATTATACTCCAGTCATTTGTGAATAGCTATGCTGGTTGCTAAAACAGTATATGAGAGCACCTCCAAAACTCTAGATGGACAGAGCCTGGCAGCTGATCACTTCCCTGACATAGTTCTAACAGCTCAGCAAGGGAAATACGAACTGGTCACATTCAATGCCTCAAAAAACAAATCAGTTACATTCCACCATTGCTGATTAGACCTAGACCTAGCACCAATCGTGATGAATCAATGTTCTTTCAAGGAGGCCCCATGACTTGAGTGCATATTGGGACTTCAAACACAACCAAGATCTCAAGTGGAACTTGTACATACAATCCATCACTGAAGATGCTAGAAAAAACAGATGGTTCCTTGTACCACTCTAATAAGTACCCAACTCCTCCCACTCTCCTCTATCTTTACAAGAGCCAGACTGTAGAATAACAATACAATAAACACTTACCGGCGTAAGAGTCCCAGCTAGCATCCAGCTGGCAGACAAAAATAAAGCAGGTTGTAACTTAATACAAACCCTGCAAACTAACTGAGAAATCAAGCTGGTATTTATATAGAAATACTTCCACTCAGGTACCAGCAGCCAATCACAGCCCAAGCAATGGACTATCCCACTTTAGCATAATGAGATGCTCCATTGCACCATAAATAACTCTTTCTCAATGTTGAATTAGTTTTTCACTCAGCTTGCTCCACAACTGAGTGTTTATCTTGACCACGTGATTGTTCGACACCAGACCAGGTTAAAATGGAGTACTGATGCCGTATATAGACAGGACCTACCCAGTTTTCAATTTCCACTCTCGATAGAGACCAAGAGCATTTCTACATTCTTGTGTGTGACAAATTATTTTCCGCCCTGCAACCACTTTCTCATAGATGAAACATTCAAGCCTCTAGCTGCTATATTTCCATGGAAAGTGTTCAAACGAACTACATTCTTTAAGTCTACCAGTTCTTACCTTCACAACTAAGTCCCGCTACGCAATATACATTGTAGTGAACCATCCTCATTCCCATCATATTCCATTGGTGAAATGTAAGTTCCACTTAAACAGCTTTTTCCCCAAGAACCATTGCTCAGTGGAACTGAACCCTAAGAGGATGCTTCCCCGACCAGTACAATATTAACCTGTTCAAGTCTATGGTCAACCATTATCTTACCTATATATTGATATAAATATGTCGAGAGCCATGATTGTAAATATCCAAAACGGATATTGGCATTTTGAAAAAAAGAGATATTAAACTGTTATTCTGTTGAAAGTAAGTTGGTTTCAAACACTTATTTTTAAAATGATTGCAAAAATGTTAATTTCAAGACAGTAAATTTTGTATCTATTTTTCTTAATGTAAATATATGTGTAACAATGAATATAAATAGAAATATATTAGTAATCGATGACATTATTTCTTATTACTGTTATAGACAAGCGTATGGTTGCAAGAAAGAAATATGACAACAGCAGAAATAGATTTACGTGGTTTATTTTAACAGGAATGTGTGGGTTTGGGACAGCTACCTTATGGTAAAGTTCATAAGCCGGCTTCGGATCTAGGTCGATCTCTCATAGTAGTTCACACATGTTGACGGTGGTTGACACTCCCCTGCTGCTGACTGCTCGGCCTGACCGTGACAGGTTTGTTTTGTGGCCACCTGTTGACTGCTTGTTGAACTTCTGTGTGACCCCTTTTATAGTGTTTTTTTTATGGGTTAACAGGCTTGAAAAACGAAGCGAGTATAATTAGGAGGGAAACATTTTTATTGGACGAAAAATAGAGCACTTTAAATATTATTTTATTTTTCGACCGGAACACGTGTGTCGGGAAAATTTGTAAACGAAGATAATGGTCATTTTCTGATGGGGCTTTGTCCCGTTCACATCCGGCTCTCACTCTTGAGTATTTGCCTGTAAATCAGCCGAGATATGTCTTATTTTATTTTATAACATTACCCTTAAGATTACTTTTGTAGATGTACATTTTTAAGTTAGCACCTATTTGCAAAGAGGCTATTAGACATAATATAAACAGTTTCAATTAAATAAAAAGAAGAGGGCATTACTCAGACATGTATATCCACAAAAAAGGTTTAGAGTAATAAAAAATGATATAGATAGATATGTTTCATTAAAAATAACAAAAAAGGATTGTTTTTGTTATGTCTTCATTGCATTGAATGACAATAGCACAATCAAGACGTAGTATGTCGCTTGGAGTCAATGTAGTCTTGCCAAAATAAGTACTAAGCAGATAATGTAAATCTCCAATTCTCTACTTGTTTACTCCTTCTTTTGACAGTTTTCAGGGTCAGTTTATATATATTTGGATGAGTCCAAGTCCTCTTCTGGAGAGGTGGTGTGTTTATCTCTACATCACCTCCCTTTTTAGATATGCACTTTTCTTAATCAATACTTTTTCCAACATGGGTCCACTTCCAACATATCAGTCAGATTATGTTTTTGCTTACCTTGGCATTGTATTGTAATTTCAGTTTTAGGAATAGGTACTTCAAAAGTAATGTACAGTATGCCCATTGAGAAATTGATTTGTACTGGTTGTTGATTCTGTGTATATCTAGACCTCAATTGATTAATATGTCACTTATGATGAAATCATCCACCTTCAACAATGTACATCACACTACCAAGGTGCTGAATAATTTTTCCTTCTTGCCAATTTTCTTTTCCAACCTTAAAGCTTTTAAAGAAAACTTTATAGCAAATCTTAAAAGATATGGTAGTTTGAAATTGTCAAACTTTCTTATTCCCTGGCAGCAATTTATCAAATATGGATCTAGTTTTTCTAGCAAACATGAGCTCTGCAGGTGAAATTTTCACAATGACATTTGCATTTGACGTCATTCAATACACCCTCAAAAAATTCTTGTAATGCCACTTCTTCAGCTTCCAAGCCTTTAGCTTTTCTCTCTTTTGAAGGTGTCAACAAATCATTCCACTTGAACATTTGACCTTGGAATATTAATTGGGGTAGCCAAATATTTAATTGTGTAGCTCTTTCAGAAATTTTTAAGCTTACTAGAAGTAAATTGGATTCAATTATCAGATATCATACTGTCAGATACACCAAATCTTGCAACAAGTTTGCTCAAAAATTGAATTGTTATTGCAGTTGTAGGTTCTTTACACTTCAATATCTCAGGTCATTTTGCAAAACTGCTGACAACAAATAATATAAAGCATTTAGTGGTCCAGCAAAGTCTATATGTAGTCTTGCACACAGTTTATCATTGTCTGGTGATGCCTGATAATTTATAGGTGATGATTTTGCTGCAGGGTTACAACCATTATATTTTCTAACTGTATTTTGGATAACTTTGTCCAACTTTGGCTAATAAATGTATCTTTTCATCAAGGACTTCATCTTCACTATTCCCGGATATCCTACGTAGAATTGTTTTAAAATACTTTTTTGTAGTAATAATGGAATTACTACTCTATCCATAGACATAAGTACTCTATCACAAACAGAAAATACTGTATTATTGTTAGCAGGTTTAATTTTAGTTTCACTCCATTTCAACTTAGACATTCATAGTTTTTTAATAAACATATTCTTTTGAGAATGAATTTTGATATTGTTTACTATAACTGGCAATTCTTTAATAGTTTTACATATCAGGCTTTTAATTTCATTTTCGGATTCCAGCAAAGCAATCATAGTATCTTCAAAATCTTTAGATTTCGACATCAATCTGGATAAGCCATCTGCATGTCCTAATTTCTTTGATGATAGAAATTCCATCTCAAAATCATAGATCAATAAAATTGTAGCCCAATGCTGTAGCTTGTTTGCAGTATGCTTGGGAATCCCTTTCTTAGAACGGAATATCCTTAATAATGGATGATGATCAGTTTGCAGTATTAATTTTCTTCTTTATATCATCCTGTGAAATTTCTTTACAGCAAAAATTATAGCAAGCATTTCCTTTTCAATTTGACTGTAGCATTTTTCCATATTTGTCAAACATCTTGAAGTGTGAACAACTGCTTTCACTGTACCTTCTTTGAATTTTATGTCCGATTACCACTCCTAAGCCATATTCACTCATGTCTGATGCTACTATTATCTGTTGCTAAGGGTTGTAACATGTCAGCAATAACTCTGAAGTTAGTAGCTTTTTAATTCCTTTGAAAGCTTTTTGATATTCTGCCAACCAATTCTGTACCCTTTTTAAGTAAATTATTCTGAGGTACTTGCAATTTGCACATATCTGACACATAAATATTATAATATTTTCGCTAATCTGAGAAATGATTGCAGGATTACCAAATTTGTTGACGGGGGCAGGACTTCAATGGCACTTGCTCTAGTGGGATCTGGTCTTCTTCCTTTTTCATCAATGATCTGACCTAAATATTTAATCTTATACATAAAGAGCTGATATTTCTGCTCATTGATTTTGAAAGTGTAATCATGTCGTCAGTGAAATACTTCCTGAATCAGTTTTATGTGCTGTATTTTCATAGCACTCTTAATAAGTATATATATCATCTATGTAAGCAACAACACTGTATCTATTATTTGCTGGAAAATGCCTGGAGCTACTTTTACACCAAAGGGTAACCTTTTAAACTTGTAGAGTCTTTTATCTATACTATTAGTCAAATACTTCTGACATTCTTAATCCACTTGTTCTTTTATTGTCCTCTCTCATTAATAGTAGTTTTTCTTATAATTCTCTAACACTCACTAACCCTTTGCATCATAGTAGCTTTATTTGCTTAGAGTGCAATGATTAATTAAAAAAATAGTGTATTCCTTTAGCAGTAATACCATGTGTGTGTGTGTGTGTGTGTGTGTGTGTGTGTGTGTGTAGTATATGATTTGGAAAGCAACATTGAATTTAAAATCTACAAATTTGAAACTAATCAATTAATGAATCATGGATAAATAAGGAAGAACATCAATTTAGTTTAGCATTTTTTCTATTCAGCCGTGCATTGTTTATAGTTTATTATAATATTTAATGCCATTGGAGTCAAAGACTTTAATGAGTGCTATGTTTACCAATGTATGCTGACAGGTTTCAATCAAAGGAAAGATGCTGTGCAGACAATGAAGAATGTTTCATATTGCATTCCCAGATGCTGTGTCTGATTGATTAATAAATTGAAAAAAATGCTTGTCATCTTTCTGCTAAAACTTGGGCTCAAAAACTAGTCACTTTCAATAATGATCTTTTTGAAGGAACCCACTGAAGATCCTTGAAAAAGCTATGGAGTTTTTAGCAAAAATAAAAAAAGGCAAAATGCATCATGTATATCTCAATCATTGCAGTCTGAATTTCTGGAATGAGGAGTTGTTATTTCATCATTTACATTTGGACTAGTATCTTAATCTTTGTTGTTATTATCACAATATTTATATAGTTATGCCCTTTTGCCTTCTTAAATAGATTAAAGTTAGCAGTCCAGATACTTTCTGAGCGACTGATCAGTTCAACTCTCTGTCTCCGGACGGAGAGGAACCCGAAGGAGGCTACGCTGAAGGGCGAAGTCTCCTTCGGGGAGGTAAAACCAGCCCTGAACCCGTTTATATGGGTTCAAATGGGCTATTTTTTGGCCGAGCCTAATGGCTCGGGAATGCCCACATTAAAAAGGCCTTGTGCCACATGACACCCTCGTGGGGGGGGGGGTGGCTGAATATCTTAAATAGATTAAAGTCTTGATTTGCAACTTTGGTAATACACTTATTGTGTTATGGTGATAGAGACATAGTTATTGTGAGTTTAATCCTTGGGCCATGAAGTACAAACTTGAACTCTGGAAACAGAGCAAGCAAGATATCTCAAAACATGGACAGAACTATCTAATACATCTATAGATTAAATAAAGAGTTCAGTTTGAAATTCTCTGATGGTTACCTAGATTGGTAGACACCTGAAGAAGGCTGGTGAGCACAACTGCTGAAACATTGAAAATAATAACTGGTATGGTCCAAGGTTAGGACCATGGAAGAATAACACGAAACACAACAGTAGAAATAACAAAGAATATATTACACAAGAAATAATACAAAGAAGTGAAAGGGTTAGTAAGACTGTCCGACTGGTTTGGCGTGACTGCTATCAGCTCAACTCGATTCACTATCGTCCCAATACCAAATCTGTTCTAATACTGTTCGTCTCTCTTGAGAAGCGTAATATATATATATCGTTCGGAAGAGTTCATTCTGTTGGTCTAGGTAGGCACCATGACACCCCACTTCCAAGTTTTTACCTCACAGGGGTCTAATATTTTTTCCTCTTCAGATTAATCATCAAAGGCTCTGTAAATTTTCTTTTTCTGCTTGATTTCCATGGTTCTGAAATTACTTGAGGCCTTTGCATACTGAAGGTGTCAAATATTGTGTCCATTACTTCCTCCTCTTCCTGAGGTAGACCGTTAGAATCCTCTAACGGCCTCTTTCTGATCTGATTTAAGTGCCTTTTATGTGAGAACTTCGGACCCTGAATTTTGTAAATCACATTCCCGATTCGTTTCTCTATTGTACCTGGCTCCCAATAGGATGTATTGTTTTTAAACATTTTAGAAATAACAAAGGTGACTATACAAATCTAAATGTAAGTAATGTAAATGACAAACCTCTGAAGACAACTGGAAAGAAATCTATGGAAGGAATTTGATTTCCCCATAAAATCTCATGAGAAATTTGAATGCAACAATAACATTCACATCTGTTATATATTCTATACCTAAGTTTTATACTAACAGATGTTCTCACCTTGCTTGTTACAATCATAATTTTAGACCTTTGTACCGTTGAGCTTTTCTTCATTGCCTGCTGTATTTGGTAATGACCTTGAAATTTACATAGAAGTCTTTTTATTTGCCTTCTTTACTAAACCATCTCAGAAAATGAGAAATAGGTATTGTATGTTTGGGAGGGACAGTGGCGTAATGGATAGCAGCTTGGGTTGAGAAATCGGAGAGCTGAGTTTGAATTCCAGTTGAAACCATTACATTCACATATGCTTATACCCTTGGGAAAGGTATGAATCCTCTTCTTGTCCCCCTCCCCCAGCTATGAGTAAAGAGCAGGACAGAGTGGGTTCTATAACCTTGGATGGCAACAGGTCTACCAGAAAGAAATACAACTCACTGTGGGAAAAAAATCTGTCTTGTATCGAAAGATACATTATCAACTAAGCATGTATCATGCATGGTACATAACTGACTGACTGATGTTAAGAGCAAATGAAGAATATAGTGAATATTCCCAAATGTCAAATCCGGATTTAATCCTCAGGCTTTAACTTTAGTTCATTCGATACAAGGCTCAATAGCCATTCAGGGTAGAGGATTACTAAATGATTTGTGTAATAAGAATGTAAAAGGAGGAATTGAAAAGTAAAGATTATGAGGATATGGTAGATAGATAACTATTGTCATTAAGATTGTTTTGTTTGTGGAAACATCCAGGCAGGTATATGTTTTTTTTTAATCATTTAACCACAAGCAAGGTGTTAATGCCAGTAGGATACACGATGTTACAGAGAGTGAGAAAATGAGAAGACTTTATGCAATTAAGGAACAGGATTCAGGAAAACAAAAGAGGGTAATTGATGCAGTATTTAAATTTTTGAAGAATGTAAGTAGCCGGGAAGCAAGAAACCAAAAGGAAGTTCCACAGCCGAAAAGTGCAAGAAAAGAAACTATTAGAATAAAACTGACAGCTGCATCTAGCTAGTTCAATATTAAAATGGTGAAACCTAGTTACCAATCTCGTAGAATGGATAAATTCATGCAGTTGAGGCACTAATGTGAATAGAACAGCAGAACAATTACAATTTTAAAAAAAAAAAAAAAAAAGAAAAGAGGGAAGCCATGTTATGATGGTGAGAAAATGACTGAAGTCAAGATGCCCTTCTTTGGATTTTGTCAAGAATCTCAAGAATAAGCACATGACCAAATATGGCAGCAGTATTCAATGGATGTTTGCTAGATTTCCATAAAGTAGTGATTTTGAGGAAATGAAACATCCTTCTTACCAAAGTAATACATGGGGAACAATGGTGCTTAAACTATGAACATAATAAGGTGGGTCTTCAATGTAAAGGTCTCAGCTGGTGGCAGTAAATAATGGATCACATCTGAACCTTTTTCCACAAAAGTAGCAATATAGTGATGGTAGCCTTGATCTGTGGAAAAGAGACTTGCTTGACCTACAGTATAACATGACAGCTAATGTCAATTTAATACTTTGGTCCTGGATAAACCATTATTACTGGTGTCAGTCATTCAATATCACACTCAGCAACAAGAGAAAAATTCATTCAGCTGAATATTTTTCATTTTAAATCCTCCTCTGTACGCCCCAGAGTAAGCTTATCACTTGCCTAGTGCCAGGAAATATTTTTTACAGCAGTGTTCACCCTTTACAAGGCACTAGAGCCACTTGTGGTAGAGGGTTACATATATATGTATATATATGTAACCCTCTACCACAAGTATGTATGTGCAGGTATGTAGAAAACTAGGAAAGAACACGTTAGGTAAATAATCTGAAGTTCTTTAGCATTTTTGTTTTTATTTTTAAAAAACAGTGCTCCATACAGAACTAGAGCTTAAATTATAATTATTTAAAAAAAAACATGATTCCTTTGCTACATAAGAGTTCTCATGTTTCCAAAATGAGAGCTGAATCCATCAATATAATTATTAAAATTAAATTGAATTAAGATATCAAGCTCTGTTTCATCGTCAAGCGAAAATTTAGGAATAACCACTCTTGAAATTTACACATCTTTATAAGCATGTTCGCTTGTAAAATTAATTACTATGGAAACGGCTGAGGCGACCATTTTGATAAAGGGTCTAACAGTTAATTTTTATCGACATAACAGTCACCTTCGGAAAGAGGTCAAGCCAAGGTGGGGTGGGGTACCCATTTCAAAGAGGATGATGGCATTCATGCATGCACATCGTCTGGTCAGTTACAGCAAAAGATAGCTTTTGGCACCATGATATGTCATGAAGTGTCTAGAGAATTTTGTTTTATTTTATTTTATCTATTTATTTATTATCCAAATGGCTGTTTCATCTTTAAACGCGTAGCACTGAACTACTATTTGTTTTTTTTTGACAACTTCATAAAGGGTTTTTCTATTTAATGATTGGGTTAAGCTTTTAAGCCTTTTATTAAACTATGAAATTTAATTTTTTCTATGCTAATTATTTAATACAAACTGTTCGTATAAAAATAAAGGACTGTCAAGGTGCATAAAGAAAAATATAAACATGTGAATGACGGACTTCGACAACGGATACGGAGAGAATACTTTATTCGACTCCTCACTAACTACACAGTATAAACAAACATGGCCGCCGCCCCGACTTCCGACTGGAAATCCTTTCCCCGGCAGGGAGAGTTTTCAGGGGAGATAGCTCACATAGATTAACAGTTCTTCCCCTCTTTTCTCTTCTTTTCAGTTTGGAATCATGTAATCTGCAAAAGAAAAAAAGGGGCCAGGTATTTACATTATACAGATGATTCCTTTGGTTCGGATATGAACCCAAGAATCTTGAATGATGGCACTCCTTTCTTTGTCCTGGAGTCAGCAATTTGTACATCAGTTGATATCCAAGAGATCTCTGCAATTTCCTTTCTGTCAATCATTTCTCTCAAAATAGCCATCTCTATGCGAAGTCTCTTATCCAAAATTTGGGTTGAGGAATGTACAGAATCATAGAGACAGGAATTGTCTGTTTTGCAGAAGATCTTAATGTTGTTAGTATCATCGTTCAATTGTAGTATTTCTAACAAAAGTTTCCGATAAAAAATACAGGCTTCTGCCATGTCAACCATGGCTAAAGTTTCAGCAGCTAAAGTACTTTTGACAACTCTTCTAATACGCTTAGACTGCCAGGCAATGGGCATATATATAAAAAAAAGTATATAGCCTCCCTGTGAACCTCCATCTGTTAAATTGCCAAAAGAAGCATCACTGTATGCAACAATTTTTAGGTGCTCAAGGTTCCCTAAGTCTGGAATATCTATATGAGATTTCTCCTTTTTTGCTTTTTTTACCACCCTGTTAGCCTGTTTTAAACATTCTACATTTTCTTGTTTTAGTATCGAGCTTAACTCACTAACATCATAACTAAGATCAGGTCTGGTTTGGGTGGCTAACCAATTGTTGTCCGATCAGTTGCCTGGTTTCAGTAACCTCTGTTGAAGATATTGCATCTTTCAAATTTCTGCCTGGTTCTAGTGGGATACACCTTAGCTTTTTGACATATTCGTCCTGTCCAAGTTTAACATCATTCCCAGTTTTCTTTATGCTTAATCCTATATACTGAACTCAGCAACTTCCTCAGATTTGATCCTAAACAAGTGACGAATCCTGTCCATGACTCTGCTCTGAAAAATCTCCGAGCCTGCAAAGCAAAAAAATCATCAACATGAGTAGCTATAATACCATGCAGTTTGTTTCCAAAGTTCCATGTAAATATGGCTTGATCATATTTTGAAACCACTGCTCCTGACTTCAACAATTCCTCTTTGAGTGTCAGGTACCAGGACCTTGATGCATCAGTCAAACCATATACACATTTGGAGAGTTTCCAAATATATCCTGGAGGTACCTTTGGCTTCTTTGGGAGGATGCAAATAGATCAATCGGTCCAACTTTTGCTCTGTAAAAATGCTGTTTTTATGTCCATTGACTTGCACACCCAATGGTTAGATGCCATTATAGCCAAGGCTATACGTAGACTTTCTTTAGAGCATGTTGGAGAATCATTTTATATTGCCCGCATCCCTTTCCTGAAAGCCTCTCGCCACAAGTCTAGCTTTATAGATCTGTTTGCCATTGACATTTTTATTAGTATAAACCCATCTTGTGGATATTTTGCAATGGCCTTGGTCAGGCATTTGGGTGTAAACTTTATTTTCAACCCAGCTTTGGAGTTCGTTTTTCTTGCCATTTCCAGGTCGTGATTAGAAGAAGAAATCATAATGTTTTCCTCATCACTAGAGGTAGCTTCATCCTTATTTATTGGTCTGGCTTCATTTTCTTTCCATTCCAATACTCCATGATTGAAGTCTAGCCAGAAGGGTTCAACCTTGTTCCATAGCCACATTCATTAAATGCTTGTTTTTACCTGTAGCTTTGCCTGCCCTACTTATGACGTTCAATGTACGCCATTCGAATCATCATCATTGGCAAGTTTGCATTTAATGGATTGTCCTGGCTTGGGAAGCGTAATTGTTTTGTGAATTGGATTTTGCTTTGGTAGTACGTGTGCCTCTCTCACAGTCTGATGTTGTGCAACATGATCATTCAGAGTTCCTGGTTCTTCAGCAACATCGTTTTCGTCAGACATTGATAAGTTTGAAGATCCTTCAGGCTCACTTTGTGAAGTGGTGGATTCACTTATAGCCTCACTTTCAGAGGAACTTTGATATGTTTCTGGGTGAGACACAAGGCGACATGGGTGCACTCTTACATATGTGCCCCCATGTTTAACAAGTACCTGCTTGTGCTCCCACCCTATGACAGTTCCTGGACCGAGCCATCTATCGCAGAAATTTCTCTTATAGAAAACAACATCACCATTTTTTGTAGGATTGTGTTGTACTAGTCCTAACTTGATGACGAAGTGCACGTCTTAATTTTTCCGAAGACTCACACATAATAAATTGTTTTCTAGCTGCATGCATGGCATTGAGGTTACTGGCAACAATCTCACTGGTAGAGACACCTTCTAATGCAGGGAGTTTATCATTCAAAAAGGAGGGCAGATTGGGATTCCTACCAAAAACAAGCTGATTGGGGCTGAATCTGTGAGCACTGTGAAGTGTATTCTTTGCACTTATAGCCCATGCTAGTGCTATCTCAAAACTACAATTTGTGTCCTCTACAGTCTTTTTGACCATTTCTCCCAATATCCCATTGTGTCGTTCATTTAGGCCATTACTCCATGGACTTTCAGCAGCAGTGGTACGCACAACGATATTTAAATTCTGTGCCATGTCACGGAATGATTCGTTATCAAATTCCCTACCATTATCAGTTAAGATAGATCCAGGAGTCCCAAAATACGCTATCCAGTGTTTAAATATAGCACTGATGATGTCCGATCTTTTTCTTTACTTGGAACTTAACGCCGACACTGTATCTGGTAGCATGGACAATCAAGTGCAGTACCTTGTTACCATTAACTTTAATATCCATAGCAACAGTTTCATTAAAATAAGATCCTAATGGGAATCCAACAATAGGTCTAGGTTCGTTTTTTTATAGCGAATACACACTTCACAGGAATTTGGAAGTGCTTGTAAGATTTTCATAAATACAGGATCTCTTATTCCAGCATTTCTAACTAAATCACATAATTTCTTACTACTGGGATGACTAAATTGTCTATGTAATTTGGTTGCAACTTTCACTTTTTCTGATTTGTTTTTAGAGGAGATTTCTTTAACAAGAAGAATGTGTTTGAGCTTACCTCTATCTGGTAGGGGTCTGGTGATAGGGATGTGATAATGACCAGACGATGTGCATCTCAATGGAATTTTCTTTTTTAAACATCGTCACACTGTCATGTTCAAAATTGAGACAAGTTCCAGCTCTTTTTTCATTGCATCTTTGCTTAAGAGAAGTGGAATGTCAGAATCCACAACATCGGTAACAATATTGACGTCAATGTCTGCGATGACACATGGTAGAGTCACATTGTAGAGAGAGTCCAGCTTTGTTTCCATCCCCGAACTTAAAAGTTCTCACTCCTTTCCTCATAATTATTTTTTTTTTCTGTGCATCAGTTAATGTTTCGAGAAAACATTCATACCATTTTTTTCCACAAACGGTGCCAGATGCACCACTATCTAGGACAGCGGAACCAAGTGTCTCACCCAAAAGCGTGTTGCCATTTGCCTCGCGTTTTTGCTGACTCATCAGCACAATGTTAGCCAGATACAGATAACTTTCGTGTTCGTCGTCCTCATGTTTGTCCCGGGTATCGTCGACATAAGGGCAGTCGTAAGACCAGTGAAATTTGCAGCCACATTTAAAGCACACAGTGGGGTTGCCTTCGGGTGCTATGTCGTTTTCCACTGCGGTATGTTTTTCCTCGCCGACTATTAAAATGCGAATCACGGCGGTGGGAAGAGCGACCATAGTATACCTCGCTAGGTTCGTTTTGATTTTCAGTAAAGGCAATAACATCTTCCTTCTTACCCACTACGGGTGTAGAGTTCATAGATGAAGCTTCAGACGGCTGTCTATGCATAATCTTCTTTAATTGTGCCGACATGGAAGAGAGTGTCAGTTCGCCGACAGTCGCCTTGACTAGTCTTTCATATTCAGGATTGAGGGAAGCACTCTTTAATGCCCTGAATGCAAGTACCGGTTCAGGCAGGATGATGTTGAAATCTTTCAACTTAGCAACGTGTCGGCCGAAGTTGATGAGAAAGTCTTCCACGGATGTTTCAGGCTGTCTCCGGTATCCTTCGAAAGTCTCGTAGGCCAGAAAGGCCGACTGGTTTATATCTTCCAAAAAAAGCGTGTCCAATTTTTCATACAGTTTAGCCATTCCATCCTCAGAATTAAGTGCCGCAACATCCAATTCCAATACAGCTTCTCTGGGTTTTCCTTCCAGTGAAAGAAATACTATGGGGCGCGTTTTGTTTTGTCAAGCGACGTGGCCATTTCCCAGATTTGCATTTTTTTTTCCACGTGCTGTACTTGTCTTTAACTAAGACGGGCGGTGAAATGTGCTTTGAAGCCATAACTACGCTCTGCTACCAATGTTCGTATAAAAATAAAGGTCTGTCAAGGTGCATAAAGAAAAATATAAACATGTGAATGACGGACTTCGACAACGGATACGGAGAGAATACTTTATTCGACTCCTCACTAACTACACAGTATAAACAAACATGGCTGCCGCCCCGACTTCCGACCGGAAATCCTTTCCCCAGCAGGGAGAGTTTTCAGGGGAGATAGCTCACATAGATTAACACAAACATTTGTTGATGTCGGCAAAAAAGCGTTAACTCAGGTCTATGGTTTAATAAATGTTCATTATATAGAAATTTAATAATGTGTAGGTTTTCATGTAAGCATAAAGGACATGGGTCATCCCAGGTTTTACAGGTTCTTGTTCTATTTATTATTTTCCATTTTACTTTTGGTGTTTTATTCATTTCTTTTAAATGCAAAAAATATTTGGATAGAGATATCTGATTTCTATTTCTAATATTATTGAAGGAGCTTTTGTGCTGCCTCCACCTAATTTGAAATTCATTCTTCGTTGACCCAATGTATATCCTATCAGTGTTAGGACTCTCAATGGATGAGATAGTGCATTGGTATACCACAGATTTTATGGAGCATTTATTTTCCAATGGGCAGTCTTCAGGGTTTCTACAATCACGTAATTTTTCATTATTTTTGCTTAATTTTAGTTTAGGGTTTTTATTAATACTGTTTGGGCATGCATGTTTTTCCAGGATTTTATTATTGTGTTATTTTATGATTCTTTCTAGAGTTTGAACGGATTGCCAGAGAGCAAACAGAGTTGATCTCATAATTGAATTAAGTGGATCACCTGTACATGGGGGAAGTAGGAAGTAGTGTGATATCTAAACGAACACTATTTTTATTCTATCCTCTATTACTATACAGTTCACTATTCTCTATACTATACACTATTTCTCTATACTGATCACTATATAGATTACTATTTGGTGGTTACTTTATCGAGTATTATAAGTATTATCGAGCAAGTACTATTACTGCGAGTGATATTCAAAAGTGATTGACACCAGTATTGTTCAACGATGTTACTATAGCTGTATCTGCAATTACAATGTATCTACTACAACGAGCATTACGAAAGTGACAAGTATTCGTTGACATTACAAAAGTGCCAATGAGAGTTCATTGACATCACAAAAATGATTTTCATGGTGTAGTATATTGGTGTTGTCAACAAGTATTTTCCTGTATGGTGAAGGTGGACAGGAATGTATTTTTACATGAAGTGTGAGACATCTTGATAATACTGTGGTTGTCAAGGCAACATATATACTTACATTTTTTGTCAGAGATACAATCTTCTAAGGGACATATAAATTGATATACAATGTTGGTTTTTTCTAAAACCCTTGTTGATGAAGAAGAGTTTATTGCATATGATTAAGTTGGTTGTATTAAATCAAGTATAATATATAATTAATTTTCTTATTAGGGTCAGTGGGGAATATGAGATTTCTTAGGATTGTTTCATCCTTTTTATATATATATATATATATATATAATATTTTTTGTGGAAGAGTTAACTTTCACATAGATTTTTTTAATTTTGTATAATAGATATTTTGTAATAGTCAGGGTATTCACTTTTATAGTTTAGATTATTAATGTTAAGTTCACATGTGAAATTAAGAAAGTTCGCAATAAAGTCTGTAAACAACTTCCTCCACTCCGCCTCCAGCCATGAACCTCCTACCAACAGAATATCTTTCTGTTATCAATGCACAGACTAGGACTTGTTCCATGATTTCCTTTGCGACATCCATTGGAATGTAGTTTTTAATCATCCCATTCAAAAATGCATGCCTGAGATCTCCTCCTGGGTAAAAGCTGGCATCGATGCTTTCATTCTAGCAAGGAAATAACACATTAAATTGCACTAAGCTGCTAAAGCCCACAGGAATCACATCTGTCTGTACCAAAGTGACATGTCTGATTGCAGCAGACATCTCTCTGCTCGTAATAAGTGCAAGCATGTCCTCAATGAAGCAAAGTTGCTGTGTGATGATAGAATGAGACAAAGTATTGCATCTCGCAAGTTTTGTTCTAGAGATTTTTGGTGACTCAGCAAAAGAGTGTGCAGAACAACAGCAATACTTCAACTCCTCCTCTATTCGATCAATTCTTGTCCAACTCAACAAGCAATCCATCCAGAGTGCTCACACCTGATTCCCCCTCTCCTTAGAACTGAAGCTCTGCTGAGTGAGATATGTTTATAACCCTCTCATGTCTCGGAAATCATCTCTAAATTAGACTCTCATAAAGCAAATGGTGGTGATGGGGCACCAGCAATAGTTGTAAAGAAATGTGCTCCTGAGCTGGCTCCAGTTCTCTCCAAACTATACAACTGTTGCTTCCCTGACTCTTAATTTCCAGCCTATTGGAAGTCCTCCTCTGGCATCCATGTTTTTAAGAACTCTGGAGACCCTTCTAACCCACTCTAACTACCACCCTATCAGTCTTCTATCATTCTTCAGCAATTCTTCTTTGAGGCTTTAATCAATGCTGAAGTGGTTAAGCATCTTACCTCCCATAATCTTTATTCTGACTAATAATATGGTTTTCACTTTGCCCGGTCTACCACTGATTTGCTTATGGCCATAACTGAATATGAATATCAAGCTCTTGATGATAACAGCAAAGCTCAAGTTGTGACTCTAGTTAACTCTAAGGTGCTTGACAGGGTTTGGCATGCTGGCCTTTTACATATGCTTCCAGACTACAGTATTACAGGATGATTATATGATTTAATCTAATCTTATCAAATCAGGAAATGAAACTTGTCCTGAATGGGTTCACTTCCAGTTTGTTTCATACAAACACTGGTGTTTCTCAAGGCTCTAACCTGGGCCCTAAACTGTTTCTGATCTTCATCAGCAATCTTCTTGTCATTAGTTCTCAAGTAGGAATCTACGCAGATGACACTACCATTTACTCCTGTCTCAATATTAAATCCAGCAATGCTGACAAAGTTAACCTGGCTGTTGTTCTTGAAAAAGACCTCCAATCAGTGGCTGATTGGGACAGGAAATGGTTTGTAAATTTTAATGGCTCCAAAACTAAACTGCTCTCATTTAACCAGCACAGAGAAACTTCCCTATCTGTCTATCAGCATGGTTGATTCTCAACTTTATGAGAGCACCTCACTATGCCTTCTTGTCCTCATGTTTTCCACTAATCTGAGGTGGAACAACTACATTGAATCAATAGCTGTATCTACCACAAGGAATGTTGGTTCTCTGTGTCATGCCAGAAGGTTTTTCTCATCTGAGTCCATCCTACACATCTACTATTTGTCCATGCATTGAATATGTTGCCATAGATGGTCTGGCACCTCTGCTGTTCATTTCAAGCTTCTCAACAAAATCCAAAGACAGATCTGCAATGTGATCGGTCCTGACTTAGCACCTTGACTCGGGTCACTTTCTCACAGACATGATGTGACTTCTTTTTAATAAATATTTTCATGGCAACTGCTCTGATGAGCTATTTTCCCTGGTGCCCTGACTACATAAATTTAAGTGTGCTACTAAGTCGGCATCTCGGCCCCACCCTTTTTCTATAGAAACAGTTAAATGTAACTGCCTCTTCTACTCTAACAGCTTCTCTTGCACTTCTTGACAGTGGAACTCACTTTCTCTTATATGCTTGCTTCCCTGATAACTATAATCTTCAAAAATTTAAATGTAAGATCAATCCTCATGTTCTGATGCCTTGATCCCCATTCCTCTTTTTTTTCCTTTTTTCAACCTAGACGTGTAGTCATGTCTCTCACCTTCACCCTTTGTAACTCCTTGTATACTAGCAGCATTCCTGCCTTGCTTGGGGTGAAATGCTTAAAAAAAAAAGTTAATGTATTTCATTTATATTTTTAACTAAGATAGGAATATCATCTATATATCTTAGGTAGAAGGTTTTTAGTGGCGTTAAATACCTTATTTTCATAGTTAGCCATGTAGAAGTAATATAAATGTTGGTCCCAGAACTAAAACCATGGAAACATCATCACTTTGTCTATAGATATTATTTTGATGGTCATGGAAGGAAACCTCAGTGGTACATATGAAAAATAGTTTTCATAATATATCAGGTTTAAATTTTAGTGGAGAGTGAATTGGATTGTTGTAAATATTCTTCATAATTATATCAAACCTTTCTCTAACTGGAACATTGGTAAATAAACTTTCAACATCAAGTTAGGCTATGGTTTCAATATTAGGTTTTTGTGTTTTTAAGATTTGGATTAGTTCATCAGTGGATTTAATATTGTATTTACTAAGTATGTATGGTTGTTGAATTTGGTTAATTGGTAAACCAGAGCGGGGATTTCAGATATGGTACAGAAAGGGAAGTACTTGGGTAAGAAAAACTATAGAGGCTTCCTTGCTGAATTTCATATTAACATTAAGAATCTGATTAGAGAACTAGAAAGGAATATTATAAAAGAATAATATAATAGACATAATATGACTATATTATTCAATGAGACATGTTTGAAAATAAAAGCTAAAAATGATCTCTTTCATATATATATATATATATACATAAATGAATGACTGTAACTTGCCCTTATTTTGAAAAAGCAGTGTCCATAAATATGCCTCAACATGAATACAAAGAATCATTAAGAACAATGCTTAAAACTCGCATCATAGAAACTCAACACATATATTGAATTCCATTTCAAAAAGTACTTCTTTACCTTATTTCTTTTTAAACTCATCAGTTTTAACGGATTGAACACAAGTGCAATCAATATTCATTAATCCAGCATTTCTTTTTTTAAACTTTGCTTATCAAGATATGTGCACATCGTAATCATTTTCTCTTTCATCATAATCTCGTATCAAATTCTTAATCAGGTATTCAGGCTTCAACTTGTCAATTGTAAAGTTTCCTCTATCTTGAGAACATAATTGGCAAAATATATATATAAATATATTTAAGTGGCTGAGCATGTTGGGGTGTGAGTCAGGCAGAAGTAAAGAGATTGTGATGTCTTTCTGTTAGGCAAGAAAAGAATTGGGGAGGAAACAAGAAATTTATTTCATTTTACTTTGCTCTTTAAAAATATGTTCAGTAAATTTATGTGCATTGCAAACTTTATTTTTAGATTGCGCTTAGTATTTAGTGTGTACATTTGTTTCTTACTCCAGTTACATGACAAATATTCTTTCTCTCATCTAAATTGGGCATGTCGAAAAGTTCTCAGCCCAAGAAAGAAGGCATACTTTTTATTTAGTCATTTTACTCCAAGCAAGGCAATAATGCCACTAAGATGCAAGGAGTTACTAGGAATGAAGAAGAATGAGAAGACTTTAGTGAAGAGAAATGACAATAAAAGGACAGGTTTCAGGAAGATAGAAAATGGCAAGTTAGTTAAACAAGAATAGGGAAGTTCAGATCCCAAAAATCTTACGTCTGAAGTTGTAATTCCAAGGGTCAAAATCAGTTTCACAAATCCAATGTCAGAAAATACTAGTATTGTAAATCAAAAAGGTAAAAAAGTTGACCTCTTCATTTATAAAGAGCTAAAAACGATCTTGTGGTTCAATGTAGAGTTCTTATATTGGTGTAAAAAAAAGGTTGTGATTGGTTGAGACTAATAGGGAAAAAACAAAAATTACCATATTTCAAGGCCTACTGAAGTTAACCTGAACTTGATTCAGATTTTTTTTCTCAACAGATAGCACAAAGAACACAAATTCTTTTCCAAGATAAGACTTTCATTTCTCCTTCTTTGCCACAGTGATGTACGTGCATTTAAATATTTTTTAAGTTTGTATCAGTGGCAAAAGCAAGCAAGAAACTGAAAGTGACTTTCATGCACGGAAAGAAAAATAAATTTCTGATGTTTTGTCATTTGATCAGATTTTACAAAGTAGGCTGGGCCAACAACTTTTCAGCACTGTATAAATGTATATAAACACATATACATTGAAAAATCAAAGTATATATGTAATGTCAAAAGCAAACAGACTCACAATGAATTTGGAAAAAAAGGACAATCAGTAAACTAGAGATTGGGGGAACTTTGTTTATTTATTGAACACATCCACTAATACTTATTCAAAACTGTCCCTTAGTCGTCCTTAAGCATGTTTACCTTGTCATGGATAGAAGTGACAAGTTCTGCAATGGGATTTTCTGCTCAAGCTGAATGTAAAGGTTGACACAATTCATCATAGGAAACAGATTCCACTTGTTTCTTACACAGTGATCAGTCTAATAAGACATGTTCAATACGGTTCATGACCAGTAGACTGACCGAATTGGTGACTAAGTTGGTGGCTCAAGCCTCATCCTTTCCCACCCTTGCTTGGGTCACTTTGGAATGGCATCTTGTGGTGTCCTTGGTCATCCAATTACAGGAAAGGATTGAAAAAAGTCCTTCCTGAAAGATTGAAATTTTGCAACATTAATGTTGCCACTGCATTCTCCTAAGACTGAGTGACCAAAGATAAATGTCTAGATGGGGATGCTATTTATGGGTCATCAGAAAATTAACAATTCAATGGATTGAGAAACTTGGACTACTGATTTGGAGCAGCAAGGTACCTTGATATCACATCTCTGCTTGTTTTTATTTAGGGCCATGTTAAGAATGTTGTCTACAACAGAAAACCAAAAACACTCCAGGATTTAAAGAATTTTATTGAAGAAGGATGATCTTTCATGAAGCTGCTGCATTCTGTCAAAACATTGGTTTATTGATGTTCACCACAGGAACTAAAACTACTCATAAGCAATAGGGGGATTTTTTATTGAGGTTAGACTCCTCTAGATCTGCCATGTTCTGTCTATGCCCATGCATAGTAACAGGGTTACCTCATGAAGAGTGTGGCTCTTTATCATGCATGGACAGTCACTACAGAGTGGCTAACTACAGACTGTAGCTGCACAAAAGTGCTTTGAGAGGCATCACATAGTGCTGGGTGCATGAGAACCATTTGAGGACACCACGGAAAGCCATCTCAGAAAGGTACTACCCCTCTGCATGAAACCCTTAGAGTTTTTCAACATTGTCATGTGAGTCTTGCAGGGAGATACGCTTGACCCATTCCTTTTCATCCTGTGACTAGATGATGCCCTGATAAGATCTGCTGATCTAAACACAGTTCTGGGGTTCACTCTTGTAAAATCAAGCAGTTCACATCACCCATCAAAAACAATAACAGATGTAGATTATGCAAATAATTTTGCCTTGTTGTCAGACATGGCTGATAAGACTACCAAACTTCTCCATCTCATCGAAGAAGCAAGATTGGTCTCTACATTAATGCTGGCAAAACAGAATTTATCAGCTACAACCAAGAAGGGGAAATTAAGTTGAAACATCAAGTCTGTCCATAATTTGTTTACCTCAGCACCAACATCCAGTCAACAGAGAGAGATCAAAATCTGCAAAGGCAAGGTTTGGGATGTCCTTGATGATCTGAAAACCATCCAGATGTCCTCCCTCTCTGATAATATTAAGAGAGACTTCTTTAAGGCCATATTAGAATCTGTCTTGCTCTACGGTTCAACAACATGGACACTAACGAAACACCAAGAACCATCACTTGATAGAACATATGCAAGGAAGTTACAAGTTGCATTGGATATCAGCTGGAAGAAATATCCAACAAAGAAATGCCTTTATGGACACCTTCCTCCTATCTCAGGTTCACTAATAGAGAGAAGACTTTGGCTAGCTGGTCACTCCTGGAGAAGTAAATCAGAATTTGTGAGTGTCACCCTTCTATGGAATCCATTGTGCGGCAAAAGATCAGTTGGAAGACCTCATCACACTTACATTGACCAACTTTTAGATGACTCTGGATGCCATCTGGGGGATCTGCTGAATGCAATGTCTGACAGGAATTGTTGGAGGGAATGAGTAAGAAGAATCCAAGAAGAATTCTCAGTCTAATGAACGATGATTATTGAAGAAGGGAAATGTTTGACAGCACCTAAAAAGGGCCAACATGCAATTCAGTTTTTCAAGACTGCAAATTTGCATATTCCTTCATCTGCTGAGAAGTATTAATTTTGCTTTTTGTTGGATTTGTGAATAAGAAAAATTCCCTCATATCTAATTTTGTTTTTCTTTTATTTTGAAGCCCATGGGCATCAATTGCATCAATGAGTACATGGCCAAGTGGTTAAAGCATTAGTATTCTGATCATTAAACCCAGGTTTAAATCTCACAATGATCACTGTCATGTGGGTGACATTGATAATATCAGCCTCAGGAGATGATCCAAGCCTGTGACAATGTTATGAGTGTTTGAAAATCATACTATGGGTAAAGATATGTCTCATGAGTGAAATCGGAAAGATTGCACAGGCACAAAGTAATAACAAGTTCTAAATTAATGAACAGACAGAACCTGTTTGGCATTGTTTTCAATCCATCTAGTGATGGTGTCTTAATAAAAGCACCTATCTCTCAGCAGCCTGGTTAAATAACTCACAGTGACTGAAATGCTATCATAGCTCTCCATAACTTCCTGTCCTTTGTAGCCCTTAGTAAAGTTTGTCTTTTTTTGCTATATCTCCTACTCTGTTCTGCCAACCATTTAGACAAGCTCATTAGGTAGGTTGTATGCTACCTTCCTCTGTCATTCTTACGTTCACTATGTTTTGTGAGTGTTAAATTTTCTAAGCCCACTTTCCTCATTATGTGTCCTAGAAATTTCAACTGTTTCTTTCTGATGCTACATAAAACTCTCTTTTTTCTTTCCATACCTAGTCTATTTTCTCTGTATATTCTAAACACTTGCATCTTTCTTACCAACGCTTAGTATGAAATGATTAAGAAACAAATCACACTCTATGTGGATTTGTCCAGCAGTTTTTCATTTATGCAACTTTAGTTGAAGAACAAAAGTTTTTATTTAAGATATTTTATTTCATTTTTTATGGCTCAGACTATTTTTCAAATATTCAGAGAGAATTTGAACATATATTCTCCAATGTCTGTTGAGACAGGGTTGTTCCACAATCTGATGAAGGAAGACTTGGAAAACACCAAAGAAACAGAATGCATATCTATAGACACATATGAAAATTTGTTTCAAACATTTTATTATAGAACTGCATGACAAACTATTTCAATACTGTTTTTTTTTTAATATAAGTTGGGGAAAATGAAATATAATTGTATTTTAATGCCCCTATATATGAATGCAGCCTGTGTTAACAGTGGTTGATTGAGGCTATTCAGTTGGTTGTCAAACTGTAAAGAAATCTTCTGCTTTCTCTGTTGGTGTTAAAAGTGATCTTTTGAATGGTTTATTCAATGGCTTCCCAAAAGCTGACAAAATAATCAAACACTGGAATGTTTTTTGTTTTTCATTGACCTTCTTTTCAGCACCTTCTCATAAAATGAGGATGATGAAATATTCTTGATCTGATAATCAAACATGGGAATGTTTTGTTTTTTTTTGATTTTCCTGCTTTTCAGCACCTTCTCACAGAAAGGCTAAATTCTTTTTGCACTCAAGACAGCACATTGCAGAATGATGGAACATCAAATAAATTTCTCTTGATATCTTTCATTTGTTTTCATTTTGTACAAAAGCAAACTAAGAGTGTCAAGCATTGAAACTTCAAACAAAACTGGTGTTTGAGAAAAATAATAATTTTTTTTTTGTACAATGTCAAAAATGGTGATATCCCCAAAAGTGTTTGTCATGTTGAAGTGTGAGACTGAAGCCCCACCCAGAATTTGTATTTGGTTTGCTGATCCGCATAAATTTTACACTCTCTTGAACCATTACAAATTTAAATCAAGCACTTATGAAAAAAGCTTCCTCAAAACATTGTTAGCTTTATTGTATTAAGGCTTGAAGAGTATTTCTTTCATCTTATTTCTATTAGTAATATGGACACATCATCAAATAGAACATTTTGAATGCTGCCTTTGTCAAGAAGGTGAATTCTTGATATTACCAATCTGTGGAGATAATACCAGCATGTGGCACCATTGGAAAGTACCTGAAAACCATATCATGGGTTGCCCTATGTCTTGTAATAGTTAGAACTGTTTGAAAGTCATTGATAATTCTGCTAGCATGAAGTCATATGTCATCATGACTGAAAATTAGAGTATATTGGTCTTGTTCAAACTGTTGATTGCTCCAGATTATGTGCTCTTGATCAGAAATTTTAACAAGACTCACTCAGCATAGTTGCAGTATAAACTAGTTTGGCTCTATGGGTGTTGAAAAAAAAAACAAATGTACCTTAGCAATGTACCTTATCTGCAACAGAGATTAGCTAGCCACTCAAATAGATGGTTGTAATCAGAAAATGAATTATCATTAATATTATTTCTATTGGTTAATGACATGAAATCCATTCTTTACTAATTTTTATTTCATATTATTCACCAATAGGAATAAAATTAAAGAAATATTACTAAAAATTTAATTGGGGACTTAACAGATTCAAATTATTTAACTATTATCCTTAACTTCAATATCCTCCACCAGAAGTTTCCTTTTTCTCGACATTATCATTTTTTGTTGGTTTGACTCTCCAAATCTTTTAATACCAAATGTGATTTTAACAAACATTTTTAGTTCTTTGTTATTATAATTATATAACCCTAACTCAATATAGTTTTTCTCTCTTTGTTTAATGCGTGTTAAAAGTAAATAGAATGAAAACATTTTATGTTTCATTTGTTTTATGTCATATCAACCTTTCACAGGTTATTTAATGCTGAAATCTCTCCTTTTAGCAAGTCCAGTTTCTACAAGAATCAGAACAAGTAAATATAAGTCTGGTTTGAATGAGAGTCAAGAGTAGACAGAGCATTGGTTTTCATAAGAATAAAAAAAAGTTACACCACGTAGGTTTGGAGTCAAAATGGTAGATACAAATTTGGTTTGCACAAAAGTTAGAAAAGTTAGACATAGATACAGCAAACACTTTTTAGGTGGGGATACACCACTTCACATGTGGATGCAGTCAGTCTATTCTTGACACCAACTGACAAAGCAAAACGTTTTATAAGATATGAATATTTTAATATTTCTTTAGGATACAAAAGAGTCAGAATGAAGCATTTACAAGCACAGAAAACGGAATCAGAATCTGAATTTCAAGCAAGTCTGCTTCAATACATTCAAGCCTGATAACATTGGGAAAGGCATGAACTCAATTTTACTGTACTATCACCAGATATTATAAAAAATATGACAAGAACACATCTCAACACAGGTATAACATGATGGTTAATGGAGAAAAATATAAGAACACAAATAGGAAAATCCATTTCCATGAGATTATGTGTAGACACTAATAATGGTAAATGGTAGCTACATCCATTTTAAACATTTTCAGTTTGTTAGAAGAAATTAATTTATGAAAGTGTGAAAAAAATGCAATTTTCTTCAGAAAATTAGACATGCTTCCTGTGTGTTTCAACAAGTGTCAGAGATTTTGGTCAGTATATGAAGAATGTTATTCTTTCTGATCCACAGTGAGTGGGATTAAAACATACACATCTTGTAATTTCTGTAACCAAAAGAACAAACTACGCTGATGTTATTATCTCCACTTGTATCAGATGTTCTGTCTGGTGATATGATGATCTTCTATATGCCATGTCTCTTCAGGATATGGGCAATCATGGGCCTCCACACATTCGTATCTCTTGAAGCTCTGAGCAATGCTTGTCTTTTTATTCTCTTCACCAACTCTCTTCTGCTAACCATCAACTCAAGCTTGTTACTTAAGTTACTTGCTGTTTCCTGCTTCCCTTCAATATCTCAAGCTAACTTTCCTAATTATGTGTTCCAGAAATTTCAATCGTTTCTCTATGATTCTAAAGTGCCCTTTTTGTTTCCATTTTCCTTAAAACTTCCTGATTGCTCAAATGATGCAGCCATGATATTCTCAGCATCGTTTGTAGAAACACCATCTTTGTTGCCTCAAGTCTCTTCTTGATCTGTGAGAAAATTGTCCAGCATTCACTGCCATATAGGAGGACTGATATTACATAGCAGTTTAGTACTCTTTTCTATGTTTCTAATGGCTTAATGGAATCTTGGAATACATCTGTAAGGAAATTGTTCAGCATTGGAGTGATATTACATAGCAGTTTAGTACTCTGAAATTTTAGAAGATGACATCTGCTATTCCAATGTACCTTTGGATTTTAATGTCATATGTTAAAACATATTTTATATACTTGGTTGAAATTTTTAACAATATTGTGATTAATAATTTTTAGTTAGTTCTTATTTTCATATTTTCTGCTGTTTTCTTTTATTGCAATACTCAGATTGTAAGCAGCATAAATCAGTCATAAGTAAACAGCTTCCAACTAGATTTGAACATTATGCTGAGGAGCATGTCTGGGAGGGTGTCTTTGTGATTTGGCAATGAAAGCTAACAAGGAGATGTCATTTAAATTTAATCCTAAATCTATATTCTTCCGAACTGAATTTTACTTTAATGCCATATTTTTTGTTTACACCAATAGTAGTAGTGAAAATTTCTTAAGTGGAGTGATTGACTGTAATGAAACAGGATCATTAAGTTTTTAACAGGTTTTCTTGAATCTCTCACGTTGCTTTTTATTGCAATACTAAAGTTGTGTCAACATCATACAACTATTAACTTAACAAAAATGGAAAAATAACCTCTGAAAAAAATGAACTTTAACCTTGTATGTTTGGGAGCTCACCTCACAAAGATGCAAGAGGTGAGTTAAAATATCATCAGAGGTTACTTTTTTCTTTCTATTTTTACTTGTTACTTAATGTTGCGAGAATATCCAACAACCAGGATTTTTTTTAAAATTAGTACTGAACTATTACATAATATCAGTCTTCCCATATGATAGGTGAAAAGAGTTGAAGCCAGAGAAATGTTCTACAGAAAGATGCTAAGAATATCATGAATGGAACATGTGAGAATGAGAAAGTTTTAAAGTAAAAGCATCAGAAAGAGGCATTTGTAAGTTCTAGGGCACATAAGGAGGAAATAGTGTTTAGAAAATTTGACACTCATGGGGTATACTGAACGTAAGAGGACAGAGGAAATCAGCTCATAACCTAACTAATGATCCTGTGTAAATGGATGGCAGAACAGAGATTAGGAAAGATAAAAAGACAGATTTTACTAAGAGCTACAATGGATAGAAAGTTGTGGAGAGCTATGATTGCCTACATCCTGATGGTACAGTGAAAAAGAAGTTGTGACTCATAATAAAAGATAAAAAGAAAAAACTTGTCAAAAAATGAATAAATTTCTAATTTTTACCTTCATGGGAAAAGTTGAAAAAATGTGGAAAAAAAAACTCAAAGTAGATTTAGAATGAATCTATATCAATATTCATACCCTTTTTATTATCAATAAGGCCCTTTTTTATCAATATTCAAGTCCCTTTTTAATAATTTAAAGAATTACTCTCTTGGAGTGTATTAATAAGAATAAAAAAAAAGTACAATGTGTGTTCATCTTGTCCGGTTTCTGCATGTCCGCACATCAAGAACACCCCTCTTGACTGAGAAAAAAAAAATGGTTTTATATAGCTCTCCCAGTCCCAGACACATGCTGACTATTGGCTAACACCTGCCAAGTATCATTCATATGCAAATAGTCAGTGCCACCTACTGTAAGTAGAAGGTCTTCTCTCAACAGCCCATTGTGAAAGAGGATGCAACTCCTGGTGCTTACAGCACCATATACAACCAACTTGGAGTCTTTTATCAGGCTGACCTGATTCTCTTCTACAACATATAACTATGAAAAACAATTTAGACATTTTCTTATCACTCAAAATTAGGTTAATCCCCATTTGTTAACCATTAGCTGTTCAGTTTTTAAAGATTTTCCAAGGAATCATGTTTGACATAATCAAATGATTTACTGCAAAAAGTAGTAAACTCATATTGATCATAACAAAATAATGCTGCAGATCTGGTGAAAAAGTGGAAACTACTTCAATCCATTAATATTCAAAATCAATAAAGCATGTTATAAAGAAGAATTGATTTATAGTTACTAGTCCACCTGATGAAATACTTACTTGTTCTTGATGAATAGCCACAAAAGATATTGCTTTTATAAAGTGTTGCAGTTTGTGAAAAAGATAGGCAAGGTGGAAAGTGTAAGTGTCATGTAGATTGATGAGGAAGAGTGTAAATGTCATGTGGTTTGATGAAGCAGAGAGTAAGTATCACATAGCATGGTGTGGAAGACAAATCACTGAGTAAGGGAATCTCTTTGAAGCTGTGATGTCGTGAATCTGTTGTCATATATTGCAACTCTTTTTCCTTACTGATTTTGTGCATCTAGAGACTTCACTTAAATACATTTCAAAGGGATCACAAACCATTTTTTTATTGTCAACAGGAATGCAACCTATTGGTTGAAAAAAGTTATTTATTTTCAAAGGATTAATTTATTAATCAGAAGGATGCATGGATCCTCCAACTCAGAAACTATTTGTTTTGTCATTTGATGATTGCTTGTCTGGTATATTTTTGTCTTCATTACACAAATGTTTGAAGGTTAGAGTGTCATACTGAATTAAATTGCCTTTCTTGTTACTGGAATTTGGTGTCTCTTACTCCCAGCTGGAGGCATGGTGCAGTAATGGATAACAGCTCATATTGAGGAATCAGCATTTGTTACATTCACTTATGTGCAGATACACCTGGAAAAGGTATGAATCCATCTCCCCCACCCATACATCTTTTCAAATCATTTTATTGTCGATGATGATGATAATGAATGCTGAACAAACCCTATACATTGATGAGCTGCTGTTGTAAATGAAATAAAACCTTCATATTGTATACAGAGCTGAATTAGCCATTAAGTCAAATCCTTTTTGCTGTAAAAGATCTTTCTTGTTTTTGTCTTTCTTGTCCTGAAATCATATTTCTGACTTAGAAGGCAACAAGAAAGAAAGGGACTATTGACAGCTTTTTCCATGTCTTACTATTACAAGCTATGAAAAAATTGCTTCAAGAAAATACCTATGTCCTTATTCTAGAGGTCAACTAGGTGATGCTAACCCAATTAAGTACCTACACTTTCTTTTTTTCTTCCCATTTTTTTACAGTTCCTTTCTTTTCATCAGCTTTTTACTTGTTTTTTTTTTCTCTTGTTTTCTGTGGTTAGAAGATAAAAATATTGTTTTTTTTTTCATTCATTTTTGTTCTTTTTCTGCCTGACCCTATAGGACATCTTTTATCGGGACTTGTGTTTTTCCCCCTTCATCAAAGTTATCTTTTCTTCTCTTTTCTTTTGGCTGCCAGTCCAGCTGTGGCTGCATGAGAAATCTTTCCTTTAATCTTTTTTTCTTCTACACTTTATATTGCTTCCTGCTCAATTTCAAAGCTTTTATTCTTCATCTCTATTTCTTTGGAAAATAGTTGCAACTTTCTTTTTCCTTCATCGCTGATATGATTTAAGGGACTTCTTACATCTTTTTTTTTTTCTCTAACCAAACAATATCAAAGACAAAAATACCCATTCTCTAAAGCATGAAACACAAATCTGTTAATCCTTCAAAGAGCTTAGCATGTTGCTATTTATTCAAAAAATCAAAAGACATCAATTCCTTGTCAATTGACATTTTACTTTATTCTGTTAGTCCTTTGTTCAGTTTATTTTGGCACCTATCAAATTAATCATCAGATTTTCATATAAGGATGTCTGATGAATAATTAGGTTTTCATTAAATTTCCTTATTTGGGCATCTGTCTTATGTCTTTTTGATTCTACTCACTTTTATTCACACTTCTTCCTTCCTCTCTTTCCTTACAAATGTTTTACCTTCCTTCACTTACACGCTATTGTTTTAATGTTTTTCCTGTAAGGCACCTTATCAATCAACATGTTTACTTGCACATGTCAACTGAACTAATACTTGAGATAGCTGGTGTATTAGAGAGAACATTTGGGAATTGGGATGAATAGAACCCTAACCCAACCGGCTAATTAACTCAATGGTCCCCAACTGTTTTACACCATGTTGCAGTACAGATAGGTATCATGTAAGAAAATTCATCCACAGGTCAGTGGGGGGTACAGTAATGGTCACATGCATTATAAAGCATAATAAACAAAACCAAGATAATAAAATGAAAAACAAAAATATAATTCTTTCTGTGCATACCCCAGTACCAAATTGTATGTACAGATAGGTAATCATGCATTATAAAGCATAATAAACAAAACCAAGATAATAAAATGAAAAACAAAATATAATTCTTTCCACCAAATTGGTACAGATAGGTAAGGGGGGTACAGTAATGGTCACATGCATTATAAAGCATAATAAACAAAACCAAGATAATAAAATGAAAAACAAAAATATAATTCTTTCTGTGCATACCCCAGTACCAAATTGTATGCAGCTCTGTGATTGGGGACTGCTAACATAACTGACCTAAGCACATGGTCATTAACATTAGCTTGTCATATAGATAATAATCATAAACAATTCAGAGCAAAAATAGATTTTGGCTGCCATATCTGGGTTGAAATTGCCCAATCTTCACTTTTCAGTCTTCAGTTCAAAAGTGTCAATGTGGTCTTATGGGTGATGAATTATTTTCTACTTAAAACCTCTATCCTGCAGTATTCCAGCTGTAAGAAAGAAGTTTCACTCAGCTTCTTCCAAAGAACCACCACCTTGTGAAACAAACAATCCCATGAATGCTTCCTTGAACAATACATTCTTAACCTCTACAAGTCAAGGGTCAATTGCAACATTGTGTGTGTGTGAAATTTAAGGTGAAGGATTATGAAGAAAAAAAGTACAAAAGATTTTCTAACTAATAAACAACCACTCAGATTGTTGTAAATATATTTCTGAAATATGAAACAGTCATTTTGTGGTCACATGTCCTGAAACAAAAAAAATGGAAAGAGAAGCAATATGTGATGTTATCTTTTCATTGGCCCATAAATTGACAAATCAGCAACTAGCAAGAATGTGAGATTTCCAGGTATAAAAAAAGATTTACCTTTCTCCAAAATTCTTCAGTGACATCTTTGGATGGTAATGAACACAAGCGTGTACAATATGCTAGGGGATTTTTCTCTTACTACACCCTCTCTCTCACTGACAAGTAGTTGGCAAAATTTCCCTATTGGGGAACAATAAAAGTTGCCAATACAAACCATAGGATTTGTGCTATTTATTAAAAGAAGAAACCTTTCTCCTGGTGAAAAGATGATGAAAAGAAACAAAAACAGTGTGAATCAGATGCATTAGTGTGAAGACAGCTGCGGTGATATGACAGGTACAGCCAATAATGGGAAAATGGATGTAGTCACCCAAACACCGGTTTGAGATATGTATGATATTCTGACAATGTCAGGCAATGGCAATCTATCCTCCTTATCCACATAATCTTCCATTCTTTCTGCATCCTGTTACGTTCATATCATGCAGCCCATTCAGTATTCTGCTACCATGAGTGGCTCTTGAGCCTTACATTGGGTAAATTTAAGCATAAAAAATGAAATTTGTTTTCACTTGAGATCAAAATAAAAGTGAGTGAGTGAGTGTGTGCATGTAGTAGTAAGCAAGACTCACAGACTCCAAGAATATGTTCCTCATTGGGGATCCAAAACTTGTGCCAAATTAAACTGAGCTTAAAAAATAATTATGTGCCTCCTTGTGGAATCAATGGTTGATCAAAAGTTTGTAGCATTTTTCAACACATTTTTTGAACACATGATTTAATTTCACACCCAATTGAAATTTATACCATATAGACGTTGACATTGCAATGTGTGATACTATATACTTCATGTGTGGATTGTGAATTTTAAATGTTTTCTTGTTAAAACTGAAAATGGGGGAAATGAGATGCCTTTTCATCATTTGATGCTCTTTTTTTCCAGATAGGAAAAAAATGCTATACAAACAACAAAAAGAATATGTGCCATCTCATACACATGCCACATATCTCATATGAGTGTTATTAGGCCTTTTAAAACATTTGAATATATAAATTGCTACACAATTTTGCTGTCTCAATATTTAGTGGGAAAAAAAATTAATGGACTATATTTCCATCTGTGATTCTTTGCTCATCAGATAATCACAGGTAATGAAAAATGGATTGTTTACAAAAATGTAGAGTGAAAGATATTCTTTGGGGAAAACAAAATGTCCAAAACTGAGCTGCATCCAAGGAAGGTGATATTTTGTATCTTGTAGTATTTGAAGGGTATTGAGTATTACAAGCTCCCAGAGATATATTATTGTTAACTGGACTGATTAAAATCAGCAGTCAATGAAAAGTGTCTGGAATTAGTCAATCAGAATGGTGTTGCTTTCCACCAGAACAATTTCAGATCGTCTGTCTTTACAAACCTACCATAAATTGGTACAGCTTAGCTGGGTTGTACTACTATACCCACTGTACTCACCACTTATTTTGATCTGTACAAATTTCTCTAAATCAGAAGAGTTTCAATTCTCTGGAAACCTGTAAAAATCACTTAGACCAGTTCATCACCCTGAAAGATATGAAGTTCTGGTGAAAGGTAGTGGAATAAAGTGTCACATGTATGTTTCAATAAATCTATGAACAAATATCTAAATATTGCCTTTGAAATGCACTTAAAAATGTTATAAACTTTTATTCTAACCCAATAGTACCCCAAATCCATTTGTTAGTGCAGTGAAATGAAAACCTCTTATATGCTGTATAGTTGTGTGCATAGTAAATATTAATAGGGAACAATGATATTTTTTTCCATAAATCAGAGACTTTATTTGGAAGTTAGTATTCACTGGAATCCAGACACCAGGAGGAAAAGAGAGCACTGTAGACGAGTATCAACCACATAGTCAATCAATGAAAGAATAACACAAAATAAAAAAAAAAGCCTGATTACTTAGTTCTTTTGTGCTAGAGCTATTGCCTTTCAGACAGTGATGACCAATGACTGGCTTTCAGTAACAAGAGAACCAGGCCATTTTTTTAAGGTCAGGGGTCAGAGAAGGACATTATCAGAATTGAATGGCTATCAGTCACAATGAAGTTGGCCTGATTGCCAAGCAGACAGCCAGATCACAAAACAAGGGAAGTAAAAACTCTCCTCAGAAAGGTCATTTCAAAATGGAACTGACTAGCAAACTCTTCCAACATGTTATTTAATGTGCTTCCTCATCATGCAAACATCATTTCATAGATCATCAGACCTTTTATTGAGTTTTGTAGATGTAAAAATTCTATTATATGCTCAGTGTGTTAGACAAAGGACAGAAGATGAATCTGCAATGTTAAAGATTCTTTCCTTACTAAAATCTTTGAAATACAAATAGAATTTATAATAATCTCAATTAATTTCTGAATGAACAATGTTTCTGACTGATCTTCTTGAAAGTAAAATTTTCAAAAGATTTCTAAAAATGGGGTTCATTTCTCTCCCTCCTCACTCTAAGCAATGTTTGTCTCTTTGTCATCTCCTGTTGTCCCTGCTCTACCATCTATTCATAGAAACTCACGAGGTAGGTTACTTGACGTTTTCCTCTTTTCCTCTTGCCTGCAGTATACCCTGTGAGTGTTAAATTCTCCAAACCTCACTTCCCTGTTATGTATCACATAATTTCAACTTTTCTGATTTTAATTACAAGTATTCTTTTAGTTTCCTATTTTCTTTAAAACACTCCCATCACCCATATATTCAATTCATAGAATTCTTAATATCTCTCGCTGTAAAACAATACTTCTACCATTTCTAATCACTTTTTATATTCAAGGAAATAGTCCAGCATTCATTTTTTTCTTTGTTTCAAACAGATTCTTAGTTTCTGGAAGGTATCTTTTGCTTTTCCGATGTATGTTCAGATTTCTTTATCATATTACATTGGTAAATTTCCATATCTGTTTAATTCTGATACTTACAGTTTGTAGCTCACACCTTTAGCTCTTTTGCTGACAATCATATTGTTGTGCAGTCTTCCATGTTTGTGACATAGAAGTCCTTCCTCATGCCAACTGACTTATTTGTGGTCATTTGACTTCATGGAAAATAGGGTAAGTTCATTCTGCATATTTTAATACATCTCCTGGGAATGATAAGGGTTAATGCCCTTCATTGATCTTAGACATCTTATAAGAATTTATCTGTCTCTCTCTCTTGAGTTGCATACCTTGTTCTTTTCATTGGGCACCATTCTTATCTTCCAAGTCCGAGTCAGATTCATGCATACTAACCTCTATAGTTTCTTTCTTACTTGTCCACTTTCACTCATCCTTTCCTCCCTTTCAGGTTCCTCCTCATTTTTCACTTTTTCTATCTCAATGATTTTATTATCAATTCTAAGTCTTATTTGATCAGAGTGAGCTGGTTAATTCTGTCCACCTGTTATTATTACAGCTGTATTATGTCCCTTTTGTACAATAAAGTTCGCTTTTTTAGGGGAGTTGATTTTTGTCTTTTTGGTACCACATTTTATCTTTTTTTGAATAGGACATTGTTATCGAATATCTAATTTGTCTTCTCATCAATGCAGTGGAACTTTGCATGTACCTGCATAAGGAATAATTCTATAACTTAGTAACAGTCTTGGTAGGTAGCTATCTGTGGTTTTTCTGAATGTGAGAAGTTGCATTTAATCCCTTTTTCACCATTCTTTCTGCAATTTCCAAAAAAGTTACTCATTGCGTTTTCGCATGAAGTGGAAAGACTACATTGAATCCATCAATACACCAGTTACTAAGAAAATTGGTTCACTGTGGTGGGCAAGACAATTTTTCTCTCCAAAATTTATCTTGCATAACTATAAGTCTACTATTCACCCAGGCTTAGAAATATGCTGCTATTTACTCCTTGATAAGATCCAAAGAAAAATCAACAATATTATTGGTCGTGATCTGGTGGCTTGGCTTTAGTCACTTACACACCGCAATAAGGTTGCCTTTGTGCCTCAGTTACAGTAGCTAAATGTAGCCATAACTTTCATGCTAACAGTTTCTTATCTTACACTTCTTACTTGTGGAATTCCCTCCTGGCTCTATGCTTTCCAATTGACTTTAATCTGCAAAAATTTAAATGCACAGTCAATCACTACTGTCCTCCTGATTGCTCTTTTCTCTTTCTCCCCATTATTAATGTTTCTGTTCCTAATTCCTCCACACCCTGTAACCCCTTGTGTGCTAGTGGCTGTCCTGCCTTTCTTGGGGTGGTACTGATTAAACAAGAATCTAAAAACTCTAGAAGATGTGACTTTAGTTAACTAGCCTTTTTTTAGAGTTAAAAATAAACTCTAAAGGTTTATTGTCAGGTTACAACAGAAAATTCATGCCTAATAAAAGTTTGCAAGCTTTGTCTGTGCTCCATATAATAGCTTATGCTTCTTCTTCAATGTTTGAATCATTAACTTTGGCTGATGTTAATCTAGAAATGTACATTATAGGCTGACCTTCTTGTGACAAAACTACTGATACGTCACTCTCATTGCACTCGTATTTAAGTCCACTTCCTCATAAGGGTCAAAAATTTTTACAATGGTGTTTTTATAAGTGCTTTCTTTAAATTTTCAAATGCTATATTCTACAATTGAGTCTATTTAAATTTGCTAATCTTTTTATGTAACTCAACATTCTATTAATTCATTATATTTTGGCAATTATCTGCTATAAAAAGTGGTTAACCTGAAAAAAGACTCTAATTTTTTTTTGATTTATGGGTTTAGATACCACTGATCTTTTCTTTATCAAATTTGTGTCTGGTAAAATTCCGTCTTTAGAAATCTGATAATTGCGTCACAGTTTAATACATACATTTGTCCTTGTTTATTTTTTTAATTCGTTCAAATCATAATCTTTTTTTTGTTTTAACTCTTCTTTACTGGAAGCACTGATACATATATGATCTTGATAAATGATCATATTCAGCAATTAATACATTTATTTCAATTGTTCTCCTAAAAATTAGCACTTTCTGTTCTTACACCATAAGGCATACACTTCCATCTGAGTAACCCTAGTAGAGATTTAATTGCGGTAACTTCTTTAAATTTTTTATCAATTTGTATCTGGATATAAGCTGATTTCACATTAATTTCCAAAACAATATGTGAATAGCAGTTTCATTGTTAGGAATAGGGAATGAATCAGAGCATATTTTGTTGTTTACACCTATTTTGTAATCCTTGTAATTCCTTGTCCCACCAATGTTTTTAGTTTAGCAACTACTAAGGATAGATTGTAAATGGACAGATTGTGAAATTCAAAGTAAGAGGGGTGACTGTTTTTTTAAAATTAAATGCTTGCTTTATACCATTCTAACATTCCACTGACTTTTTTCCAACTTCACGCTGTTGATTAATTTTGCTGCATGAACTTTTATTTGAATCTCAAATTATGCTGGAATAATTGGAAATGACAAAGATGATGCAACTGCTAAACATGTTAAAAATATAGAAATTTACCTGAAATTTAAGATACCTTACACAGACCTGAAGTGCCAAATAAAGAAGTTTATTAAACAAAAATGGCAACAACGTTGGAGTAACAGTACACTAAATAAATTGCTGCAAATTAAGCCAATACTTGGCATCAAAGAGAATGAAAAGAGTTTAGAAGAAACCGCTAAGCCGATCCTAAAAAGGAAAGATGTGAAGTATGTGAATTGGACAATAGGCAAAACATATCTATGCAAATATATCAAAAGTTGACTAATCTTGAAACTTCTTTATCATTCTTCTTCAAGGGCCACTCAAGGTAGATGTTATTGCATGAATATAAGCAGAAGATGAGGATATGTAGGATAGATAACTATTTACCCATGACCTGAAGAGTTAAGATTGTAGCAATCAGAGAAGCATCTTCTCAGGAGTTTGTTCCATAAAGCTGGGAGGACCCTGTCTGAATCAAACTTTCTTCTTCCCAGTGGAAGATTCGACCCTGTGTACATGGCATGGCAGGTTTTAGCTGTAAAGAAGTGAACTGGGGGAACTAAGAATTTTAGCTTGAATGTCTGAACATTTTCCATGAAAAATGTGGCATTTCATCTATGGAAAATAGCTGTAGAATAGAAAATAATTCATCACCCATAAGGTCACATTTTCGTATATATATAAGACTGATTCAAATAATAAAACCATTATTTGTCCTTAGAATTTCCGTTTTGAAATGAAATATGTTGTCCTCAGTTTTCCACCTTGTATATATGATCATTTACTGTAATCCTGCTATATCCTTCTTCAATGTGTCATGTCCCTTCAACACATAGCTGATCATCTCTTTTCACAATTTCCTATTCTTTGTAGCTCTTAGTAACATTTGTTTTTATTATCATCTCTCCTATCCATTCTTGTCATGTACTTGGCACACCTTCTGCCACTTTCTCTATTTTCTTCAATATCTGTTAAATTCTCTGATCCCTCCTCCCTAATTGTGTGTCCAAGATATTTCAGCAGTCTCTTCCTGAATCTGAGTATAATTATCCTTGTTGCAGCTTTATCTTCCATCAATGTATATGTGTACACACACACTTATATATATATATATATATATATATATATATATTGGCAGCATGTTTTCATAAAGACATGTCACATTGAATAATTTAGACAAGTTTTGTCTACTTATTTTCAATAAGATCCTCTCATATTCATGGACAAGATTCTTAGTATCCTTATTAAATAAATGAATATGTATCAAAATGGTACTTTTCTCTCTTCCTTTAATAAGGATACTAAGAAGTTTGTCCATGAATATGAAAGAATCCTACTGAAAATAAGTAGAAAAAACTTGTCTAAATTATTCAATGAGACATGTCTATATATATATATATATATATATATATATATATATATATATATATATATATATATATATATATTACTTTAAATGTTATTATAATGGATAATCATATTTGAAATAAATGCACCATACATCTATCCATGATAATAATGCTTGAAGTAATAAAATGATGGATATATATATATATATATTTAATTGGATTGATATGAGTTTGTGACCCTGGGTTTCACACTTTTGCAATCATCAAATTGATTAATTTTTTAAAATTTGGATTAATATAAGGTTGCATCTATCAGTGTTTTTATGGAAGTGGGAGGAAAAATTGTTGCCAGGACACCACTCATACTTATGCAAATATACATATATGTCCATACACTCATTGATGTATGCAGACACACACACACACACACATGCATGCTCACCCACCGGAGCTCACACAAACATAAACATATGTGAACAGTATGGGACTTGGTATATATATGTATATGTGTCATTGTGTACATATGTACGCATTTGGTTCCTGTATTCAATGTTGGATTATGTAGCGAATATTTTTTTGACTGTTGCACTGTCAATGCATAAATGCACACACCGTTTGTCTATTTTTGTTCACTTAATAATATTTTCTTGCATACATGTATATATGTATGGTGGGGTCTGTGTAACACTATGATAGGTAAAAATTGCTATTATTTTTAATTTTTTAATGGTGGCAGAATGATAATAGCAATAATTGTAATTATTATGATGGTAGTTTGACCTAGAAAATAATTAATGGCATTATGGTGTCAATGGTTTCTCTTTTCATGTTTATAGGGTCAATGGTGCTTTATGTAGTAGTGTTTGTTGGTATTTTTTATCTGTTTATCATAAATTCTGATAATAGGTATTTATTTTCATGCCTGTATTTGGAAATTATTTCTGATCTTATGTTTAGTAAATTCTTTTGTTGGGTATGAGAAATTATTGCTACCTTTTCATGTAGGCAAAGTAGGCATTTTTTTTTTGTAATGTTGTTGTTGGCAGGTGCTTTTTTCAATATTTTCCAGCTTATTCTTGGTGTAATATTTCTGTCTTTTAGATGCCATATGTATGTGGATAGTGTAGTGCTGTTTGAGTATTTTCTTTTGGAGAATGAAAGGTTGTGGTTGTTTTTTCTCTTCTTGAATGGTCCCTCAGTGGCACTGATGTAGTACATTGTGCTGTTGTTTGCACTTACATTGGCTTTATATATTATATTCGTTTGTTGGCAATTTCCCTAGAGTGGACATGTTGTTCTATTTCTGCAGTTGCATTGAGGTTCCTTGGTTGCATTATTGCAGGTTATTATTTTTTGTTGTGGCTTTTTATTATTTGTGTTATATTTTTTGTGCAGCTGTAACTGATTTTAACATTAAGCTTGTTGAAAATTTTTGCTAATCGTTTTTTTTCAGGGAAGTGTTTTTCTCTTAAGTTTAGGAATGTCCTACCTATGTTTGTTTTGATGGTTTGTTGGATAATATTTCTTTTTCTGTTTTTGCGTTTTGATTGTAGTTGCTGTGTGTATCCACTTTTTTTTAGCGCTTCATCGTATGGTACTTTTTTGTTATTGAAAATGTCTATGTTAGATGAGTTTTCATATAGTCTGTGGCTAATTGATATGAGTATTTGTTTGATGATTGAAAGTGGTTGGTTGGAGGATGTGTTTACGTAAGTTGGGGTGTCATTATCTTTTTTGTATGGTTCATATGCATTGTTGTTCAGGAATACACTATATATATATATATATATATATATATATATATATATATATATATATATATTAGTGAATATACATAATAAGAAATGTCAATAGTACAACTTGGAGAAGTAATGCTATAAAATTTGGATATTATGTATATTCACTAACATATACTTATTAATAGCTTTGTTATATAACATTGAGCATTTTTATAACACCTGAGAAAGAAATATGTACAAGCAAGTATATATGCATATACATATGTTTTTTTCATTCATCATACCCATATATATATATATATATATATATATATATATATATATATAATTCATGAGCCAGATATTTCAGTCATGTGAAAGAATTGGATTTAACCTTTCATACATGATATATAATCTTGATTTTTATAGGTATCGATTACCAGGATTATGTTGCAGAAAATTATTTCTTAACTATAAAAATAATCAGTAAAAATTTGAATTATGAATCTGTCATAGTCTCATCTGATTCCAATAAACAGTATATAATGGATATGTTATAATCCAGTGGAACTTTTATTGGAGACATTCTTCATGATACTCTCAAAAGCTGAATTAGTGTATAGCTACTGTGGTAAGAGACAGATTTTATGACTGACAGTAGTTCAAAATAGAATTGAATTTTTTTTCATTATAGACAGCTTCATCAATAAAACATAAAAATTCTGCCACTGGATATGAATGATATAAATTCAATAATGCAAGTTACCAGAAAAGATTATTTTTATTATGTTACATAAATTGTATTACTATTGGTTTAATAAAACCAACATTAATACAATTTATGTAACATAATGTCCTGATCAATTCTGATGACAATACTCAAATATCTAGACATTTTCTATTTCATTCCTCATCATTTTAACCTGTAGCTATGATATAGTTTTTAACTCTTAATTCTAAATTAATATGAAGACAGCATCTTTTCATTGTTTTCTGTTAAGAATAAATCATCATCATCATCATCAAGAAGATATTTATGATAGAGTGGAAATGAAAAATAACAACAGATAAGTTTATGTGGCAGACTTGCCTTTTGTTTCTGTGCTGTACTTTGTCTTTTTATCTTGAAAAATTCATAATTTCAGTTAAAAAAAAAAACTGATTCTGATTAAGAGAGAAAGAAATTTATTGAGGCAAAAATACAGTGAGAATGTGTTAATTTGAGAAAAATTAAAACCCGATGACTTGTTTTCTCTTTTGTTTCTTCTTTTTATGACAGGTTAAATTTATTATATTTACACAAAATGGGATATGCAAAAAAATTGCAAAAATTCTGAAAACCCAATAACTTCTGCATTTTTGTTTTACAACCAAGACAGAATGCAAAATGTCACCTATTTTAAATTTTTCTTCTTACAGATATGATTTAAGAACTATAAGGTAAAATCTGGTGTCAGAGTGATGATGAAGATAATTTGATGGGTCATTACAATCTAATGGCTCTTGCTAACACAAGAACAATGCCAGATTAACTCCTGAACCCTAAAAATAATTGAGAAAGTTTCATAACTAGTTAACAGCTGTAACTGTTCATCATCTATCAAATTTAGTTTCTTTTCTTTCAGTAATACATCATCCCCAATATTTTAGCAATAATGACTGGGAGCAGGGTTGACTGGAAATTTTAGTCTTGGGTGGCAGTCAGTCTAGGAAACTATTATTGAGCAGCACATTTCTTGTCCTCTGATAGCATTTATAACACACACACACACGTATATATATATATATATATATATATATATATATATATATATATATGTATGTATGTATTTCTGAGAGAAATAGAAATGGTTGTTAGTGTTTCACATTTTTTTATGACAGCAATCTTAATTCATTGCCATTTTTCTGAAGTCACCCTAAGTGATGAATTTGGCTAAGTACTTATCTGAAATTCTGTACAGGTCAAAGACTTTCTGTAAAATATTCTGTCACATTTATTATATTTGATATAAATAACAAAAAAAGTTTAAGAGTTTTTACTCTTTGATAGAAGGTGAGGATGTTAAATAATTAAAAGTGTCTGAAAAAGAACAAATTCCTGCATGTCAATTGAGGAAATTCTGATAAAAGAATGTGGCGCTTTAGCTGAGCAAATTTTTTTATTCCAGGTGCCTTAGCAGAAGAGGTTATTTACTAAATAGAACCTGGGAAGAAATTTTTTGTCTCTTCTATCTTGTAAGAAATTTCACTTTTTAAAATTAATTCCCATATGAACAACAACTTTCCCACCACTATAATGTAGCTTCCCTGTGCCTTTTCTATAAATATTTTCATGGTAACCATTCTGATGAACTTTCCTTAATACCAAGAATTCATGGATTTAAGTGCAGCACAAGATTAGTGGCAAGGTCTCATCAGTTTACCTTTGAAATTGCTAGATGTAACCATCTATGAAGTTCTATACTAACAGTTTCTTTTCTCACACTTCTCACTTGTGGAATTCTCTTCCAGGTTCTTGCTTTCCAGTCAACTTTGATCTTAAAGAATTTAAATGCAATGTCAATAATTATCTTTTGTCTTAATTCTTGTTCTTTTACTGTTCTTTCTCATTAATAATGTTTTATTTTTGTTACATTCTCTCACACTCAGTAACCCCTTGCATCTTAGTGGCTTTCTTACCTTGCTTGGCATGAAATGAAAAAAAAATTCTATTGTTTTTATTTTACAGATATTTTATGTGCACCTGTGTCAAGCAATCTTTGTTATCGCTTCAGGTGAGTGGGTTTTGTATTCAGAGTTATCTTTCTCCTAGACTGGTTGCCAACAATAGCTCAAGAACTGAGTATGCCCTACTATTTGACCCACAGTTGGGTAAAGGAGATCAGATGGATTTATACCTTTCCCAAGTGAATGTATGAAACTCAAAATGAATGTAACAAACTTGGCTGGAATTTGAACACAGCTTGACTATTTCTTATTCTAAGCCACTAACCATTACACTGCCTATACATCAAGGCATCACGGAAAAATTAGGTAAAATATTTATCACATCATTTCTGAATTTCTATGTCAGAACAGAATCTCTGTTATACAGTTCAGTCAATTATCCCTTTAGATAGCAAAGTTTTAAATAAACTGTCATCACCAGTGTTGATGAAGTATCATTTATTTCCCATGAAAGTGTTTATAACCAAATAATAGTGCAATGAAAACTTCTAATTAACTCAACTATTACACCAGCTTTCAACGATGTGTCACTCACAACAACTGTGGGGTCATTCCCCTGCTGGTCCTTTATACACAATCTGCTAAACTGAAATGGCAGGAGATGATATTGCAATAGCAGTCTTCATTCAATTAATCAGTAAAGTACATGTTGGTTCTTTTTTCTTGAAATTCTTCTAAGTTTATGGCGGAATCCTTCCATCAGAAAAAATATCAGATGAGATTAATATTTAATAACATGCAAGTTTGATAATAAAAGATAAATATATCTGCTCACACTTAACATTGATCATAAAATGAAAATATCTAAAAGAAATTTTTAACCAATTAAAAATGCAAAAATCAATTTAAAATAAACTGATTCTTGAGCTTTAATGATATCATGATGTTAGAAAAGTAATTACATATTCTACCATTATGAATTACGAGTCAACCAACGAAGGCAAAACCAAGGTTGAATAATACAAAACTGCATGGAGAATTATAACTTTTAAAACAATATATCTGAATTTGTTTATAATAATGAAAAGGTAGTAGTGCTACAATTACATTTAAAAACATATGTGCAGTGTATGTGCAGGCAGGAAATGTTTGTGCATGTCAACATGTCAAAATGGTGATTTTTACATATCCAGGAAGTCCCACTCAGGAAGATGACCCACAATGAATAAAGAACTTTTGAAAGAGATTATTGAATTAAATCTTTATGAACAGCAGAGATTTACTGTAAAAACTTAATATATCATGTTCAACTGTCTTTGAACGTCTAGAGCAAATTAGGAAAATTTTCAAAGACGTAATTTGTATTCTATGTGAGCTTTCACTTAAGAATTGAACACAACGTTCTCCCATCTCAAACATTCATTTTTGCATTGCATTGCTACAGTTGATGAAAAATGGGTTTTGCATGTCAGCAGTAAACAAAAAAGACTGGTTATCACAAAATGAGGAAACAGTGCCAACCCCAAAAACCAGGAAACCATTCCCAGAAGTCCTGGTTTTGTGTCTAGTGGGATATGAAAGACATCATCCATAACAAGTTACTGGAATATAGAAGGATCGTCACTGTAGATATTTATTGACAGCAAATTGATTAGGCAAACAAAGCACTGAACTGAAAGTGTCCTGCTTTAATAAACAAAAAATGTCTTATTCCCCTTTATGACAATGCAAAGGCACACTTAGCAAAACAAACCCAAGAAAAAATAGTTAGCATGAGAGGAGGTCCTTTATGCTCTCCCTATGTATTCATAAGATTTTGTACCTCTACATTATTATTTCATTCAATCAATAGATGACAAAACATTAAGAACAAAAAACAAGTTGTAAAGACTATCAAAATCTTTTCAGTGGAGGGAAAAAACAAAATTTATTTAAACGTCAAATCAAAAATATGCTTTCCCATTGGACTGTAGGCATTTTTTATAAATAATATTTAAATAAATTTAATTTACATTTGCTTTTACATCCTTTCTGGTAAAAAAGATGTGCCTTCTCTCTGTCTTTTCTACAAATATTTTCATAACTCTTCTGATGACCTTTTTTCCTTAGTGTCTCAAGTACATGAATTTAAGCATGCTACTTGATTGGCAACTAGGTCTCACCATTTTACTGTCGAACTAGTTAGATATGACCATTGCTTCTATTCTAATAGCTTCTTTTCTCCCACTTCTTGCTTCACTGTCACCTACAATGTTCAGAAATTTAAATGCAATGTAATCACCAACTTATATCTTCCTGAATGCTATTCTTTTATTGTCCTTTTTCTCACTTCTCTCTCATTCTCTGTAATCACCTGTGTTCTAGTTGCATTATTGCTCTGCTTGGAGTGAAATGATTAAAAAAAAAAGAATTATTTTCTAAATACTATAATAATATTTAAGTAAATTTAAGTTATATTTTTTCATGTCCTGTCTTAATTACTTTCCAAAGGCCCTAAAAATATTTAAATAAATTTAACTTACATTTATTTTCATATATTTTCTCATTAAATATAATGACTTCATGAACACCTAACTATATCATTGTACAAATCAATTATTCATGCTTCTTTTACCTTTGAAACTTCTTCCTGTCCAATGATGCATTCAGTTAAAAGCAATCAGAAACTACATTGATCAAATGTATAAAGGTGAAAATTATGGGAAAAAGCCATGTAAATTTTAATGACGATCCAGAAATTAATGATATGCTGTACTGGTTTCTTCATCTTAAAATATTTTTGAAATTAATTTCCTAAACATTAACATATCACCTGATAATCAGAAACTACATTGATCAAATGTATAAAGTTGAAAATTATGGGAAAAAGCCATGTAAATTTTAATGACGATCCAGAAATTAATGATATGCTGTACTGGTTTCTTCATCTTAAAATATTTTTTAAATTAATTTCCTAAACATTAACATATCACCTGATAACAAATGCACAAATCAGAATGTTATTAATACAAGTAAATGTGGATGGGGAATATCTGAAAAAAAAATAAATAAAAAAAACATTCTAAATCTTAACAATAAATTGTTCTGTAAATAGCAGACTACTCTGAAAAGCAACTTTCTCAGGCCTGTCCCTTTTCTTTATCCAAATGAAAAATAACTCAAGATTTGTCAGAAAGCAAAACAGTAAAGAAACTGATTGCCTCCAGCAAAGAATAAACTCTTGAATCCAGTTCCTATTTTCCCGCATCTGCCGCAGAAAAGAATCCAATCTGGCTTTCCTAAAAGCAAAACACTTAGCCGTGGTCGCGAAGAGAAATAAAATCTTTGAGGTTGAAAAAATAAAAAAATAAAATCTCTGCAGCAAAGCAGAAATGAATAATTGACTTTAATGATGCCTTTATAGATGGAAACTAAAGATATCTGTAAATGGAAGGAAGTAGGATTGTCACATGGCATTTACTGTACACTGGGTGTACACAAGATCCAAAAACCTTTTTCTGAGTTTTGTAGTTAAAAGAGTGAGGACGTTAGCATTTGGTTGGAATTTCAAGAAAAACAAATTAATAATAATAATCTGAAATGGAAAATCAACTGAATCAGAAGTAATTCAATAAACACCAATGGAATTGAAAAAACATTTTCTTTTATAATCAAATTCCAAGAACAGAAATCATCAAACAAATGTGTGAGTCAAAAAGTAAAGTTTTACTGAAGTAATAACTTATTTTCACTTATCTCCTGCTTAAAGGCAACCATTAAGATTGACCTCAAATCACTTTCTATTTATACAGTTTAACTTATAATTATTTACAAATGAGAGATTAATCCATAATTAAGCAAAATCCAATCTAATAATAATTACCATGTATATTTATTCATCTCTTTCATGTCACACTCTAGAGTGGGAAGAGCATTAAATCAATTTAAAGTACAACATTTATGAATGATTATTTCCCTTAGTTATTTTCATAATTAATACAAATAAAATACTTATTGTTATTTAGACAAAACTCCCTGAACAAAATGAACCATTCTCTTATTACTACATTTCTTAGACAGCAGTCTTATTTATTAAAGCCTTTCTTGCGAGGTAATCAGATATCTTTGTCTATCGAATGATCATTTTGCTTCAATTTGGTTTTGAACCCAAATACATGATATATTCATTTTATCAAAAATGTTATTTCTATATGAAAACACATAATAGAATTAATTTTTTTCAAAATAAAGCTATCATTATTTCATGCAGTAATCTTTGACTTTCTTTTCCTCGTTCAATGTTGATATGCTTTTCTTTTCAGTTCATATAGCCAACCAACAAAAATTGGATCATTATAATCAGGGTTAGCATGATTGTAGTCTCCCCACAAAATTGTTATTAAGTTGCAAATCAAACTGAAAATTGCATTATTCTTCAAGTTAGCATATTTTAATAATTATTGCCCTAATAAAGATCTTACTATGGAAGCAAACAAACACACCCTTAAACAGATTTCAGAGCATTGTAATATAAATACAATGAATTTCTGTTTTCTCTCTCATTAAGTGAACTGTTTTCTCTCTCATTAAGTGAACTCATCTGTTTCAGCATAATGATCACTCAGTAAGGAAATTATGGGATTGTGTGTTGAGAAAGTATTCATCTTTATTTGAAGACCTCGATGTAAGTTATCCTGCTTTATTAAATGGAAATTTGTGGAGTGGAAATGTTTCTGAGACTCATACAGGGCGCAGGTGAGAATTGATGTGGATAAATTATAAGATTTCCAATTATTATAAATATGTTATAAAATTTTTTTTTTTTTTTCAAAATAAACCTATCACTATTTCATATAGGAATCTTCTTGTTTTTTTTTTTTTTTCTCTTTCAATGTTGATATGATCTTCTTTCCAGCTTTTATACTACATGTACAAACATACAAGAATTGGACCATTATTACTGGGATGAGCACAAATAAAAACTATATACTCTAGCTTTATACTTCCAGTTAAAATATTTTAATTGCATTACCCTATCAAAAACTTCACTACGCTATATTGAACATGCTTACAAACCGAAATTAGCTCATTGTGGAGTAGATAATTTTCAAGATTATTTTAATAATTGTTTTCATTTATTATCTGTGTGAAGGCTGCAAAAGCTGGCCATTAAGCTAGATATTAAGTCATTTATATTTACAGAATCAACATTATAATTATCTGAAATATAAGCCAAATTCCAGTTATATTTAAAATTTAAAGTTAGTATTACTTGTAATTCTACTAATCCCTAATTTGCAGGAGCTTAATGTTAAATGATTTTTGAATATATGTTTACAATATTGGAAAATTGCTTTTTCATAAAAAAGCATGGAAATCTTCATGATGGATAAAAAAAGGAAAGGAAAAGATCAAACAAAATAATAATGCTCATGAAGCAAGGATACATTTATTATATAATAAGAAATTAAAGTTCACTTTTTAAAAAAGTAAGGACATTATTTTAAGTAGCAATTAATAACTTTTTAATTTCTTTTTCTCTTTCAGTGTTTTTATTACTTTATTTTTATCTTTTGTAACAAATACAGGTCTACACAAACTGGAAATTTATTACTGGGGTGAGCCTAAATGGAAACTGCAGACAATTATTACTAAATTGTAGAATGAAGTATTATTTAACAGAATGGTACTAAAACATCTTGCTACAATGTGCTGGTTTTGCTGTTGCAGAAGTTCAAATATCTGGGAAGCATTTTAACAGAATGCGGCTCCAAGATATGAACATGCATTGGACTAGCAAAAGAGTCATTCCAAAAGCTAAGATATTTGCTGAGAAATGGAAAAATTGTAATTTGTACTATCTATCCTCTTATATGACAGTGCATGATGGATAATTTCCCCACAAATAACAAAAAATCAGAAGCAGCATAAATGTGGTTCTACAGAATGATATTGAAAGTTCCATGGATGGAGAGAGTAAGTAACAAGGAAGTTTTAAAGAAAATGGTAGCAGAAAGATACGCTTATATGCAAAATCAGGAAAAGGCAGCTGAAATTCCTTGGACACATAATGAGGAAGGAGAGCTTGGAAAACTTAACCCATGCAGAGCATATTGAAGGCAGGAGAGAGAGGGAAGGCAGTGACCCACTTACGTGATGAGCTCATATAAATGGATGACAATGAGGGTGCAGAGGCCTTAGCAAAGGGAGAAAAAGGAGAAAGAGGCACAAGAGACAGAAACATGTAGAGAACCATGAATGCCTGAAGGAATGTAGCACATAGAAGAAGAAGAAAAAGAACTAAAAATCTCAGGAGTAATAAAGCATCACTTGACACTGAGACTGAACTTTTAAAAATAGCTTGCTTTTTCCTGAATTCAATAACAAGTTTCTCTATTATATGAAAGAAGTCTGGAATCAAAAATGTGTCCTTAAAACGTGGGGTTTATCAAGCATTAATGCATTATAGAAAGAGAAAGGTATCTCTTCAGAACCATATAGAGTGATACCTCAGTTGGATCCATCATGCTGAAAGTATTAATGAGCATAATATTACCTAGGCTCTCATCATTCTATGAACATCAACTCATGGTTTTTGATCCTGTAAGGGATGCAATGATAGTATGTATGTCATCAAACAACCACAAGAAATCTAATAGGAAACTGTATGCCTGGTTTGTCAACTTCATTGCTGCATATAACCAAAAATCAATAAAGACTTCCTCTTTTCATCCATTAGAAACCACCTTCCAAGCTCTGAATCTACTGAATGCATCAATCTAATAGAGGAACTGTAGCAATGTTACATATATGTCGAGGAACCCAATATGGAAACTTGTAACATACCTACGGATGATAATGGGTATATCCCCATTCACATAAATACAATAGTAAATACTGTATGTTAGTCTGCAGTTGGAGATTCATTGTGGAATTCACTTGAATCACTCCTAGCAGTTGACTGCTTCTTGTACATGCTACTGGCGAATCTTATATGTGTTGTTCTTGTCCTAAGTATTATCATTCATTACCAAACTTTGTGTGATTATTCTATTCAGTAACCTTCCCTAGGTTGCAACAGAAACATTTCAAATTTCATCAGGAGTAGGACAAGGAGGAAATGAGGGCTTTAGTGTATTCAACCATTTCCTAAACTATACACTGCACATATGCAAACACATATGTGAAGAAAAGGGCACTGACAATTTAAGCATTTCATATGACATCGCAAATGAATCTACTAATAGAAAACAATGATCTTGTTTTCCTCCCTGGCAATGAACAGATGATTAAGATTGGGGAGGGAGTTATGCTGATGACATAGGTATTCATAGTTGGGATAAGAATGATCTTGAAATGAAAATCAACATCTTCTATCATGTGTTCCAAGAAATGGAACTCAAGATAAACCTTTCCAAAGCAGAAATTATGATCTGGTATTGAAATGAAAGTAGTGATGTCACCTACCCTGAATCTATCATAAGAATTCAGAATGCGGAATTAGTCAATACTAAACATTTCAAATACTTTGGTGAATAGCTCAGTTATAACAAATTTAGTGTGGGAGAAAAGAAAAATAAACATACAATAGAATGTACCAGAGATAGTTATACCCAACACTGCAAATTGCTACAAAACCAAAACATCAACCTGAAAACTTGGATGATGCTCTTAAGTAGCCTTGTCAGATTAATACTTTCATACAAAATAACAGAAATCACATCACTTGAGGACTACCAACAGCAGCAACAACTAAAATGAATAGCAACTAAATGTAACTCTAAGAGAAAATAATGATATAATCAAGAGGTTGACATTCCATACTTCATCAAATAAAAGGTCAAGAAAAAAAAACCCTATCAATACTAGAAAGAGTGATAACACCTACTGGACTTGATGAAATTATTTTCCTGAAAAATTGATTTAAGAGAAAGATTTAGTAAATTTCAACCAAAACAGTATTGGCTGCTTAGGCAATGAATTCCAAATATTTCCTTGTAGAGAAACAACTAATATTACCATCTAGTTTTATATTTGATTACCTTATTAATATAGTATCCACTAAAAAAATAACAAGATTATTTAGAGACAGATAAATAAGAGACAATTTTTACATATCTACCTTTTCTTCACTCATTTAGTGCTCTCATCTTTCACTCAAATCACACACAGCATTCAACTTAACCATTTTAACAGTAAGATATGCAGAAGACACAAATCTGATACAGAAAGGAAACTGCAGGAACTCTTAAGAAAAAGGTTGTAAAAGAAAGTGAGAAGAATTAATGAAGCATCAATTGTAAGAAGAAAATGTATAGTTGTCGTCAGCAAGCAGAATAGCGCAGAATGTGAACTGCAAGTTGGAAAAACCCAAATCTATCAAGTACAAAAATTTAAATATCTAGGAACTATTTTTAATAGAGGGCAGAATATGTGAAAGTGAAATCTGAAGGCATACTGGAATAGTAAAAAAAATGCCTTACAAAAATAAAACAAAGAAATTAAGAAACAGAAAAATTTCATTATAAACAAAGAAAAGAATGCTGAACTGTTATCAATCCTCTTGTATGGCAGTGAATGTCAGACAATTTTATCACAGATGAAAGGTAAACTTGAGGCAACAAAGGTGTGGTTCTACAGAAGGATACCAAGAATACCATGGACTGAACATGTGAGCAATGATGAAGCTTTAAGGAAAATTGAAACAAAAAGGATGCTTATACTTAGAATCAAAATGAGGCAGTTGAGATTCCTTGGCCACATAATTTGTAAAGAGTTTTTTTTGGAGAATTTGCCACTCACAGAGCATATTGATCGCAAAAGAGACAGGGGAAGGCAACAAATAACCTAGCTTGTGTAAATGGATGGCAGAAGAAGGATTGAGAGGTACCATGAAAAGACAAAACTTATTAAGAGCTACAAAGGACAGGAAGATGTGAAGAGTCATGATCACCTACATCCTGAAGGAACACAGCACATTGAAGAATTTTCTACTTTGATTGGTACTTTTATTCATAATCTTCATTTCCTACCACCTCTCCTTTCATCATAACATTTTAAAATACATATTCTACATTGAGTGGCTCTGAACATTGTAACAGATGAACTTTTAGCATTAAAATTAAGGCTGGGATCAGTGTAGTATCAGTGCAGTCTGCTTAAAAACAGTGTCACTCCATAGCTCACTGCTGAGAAGCAGAGAGTACTTGCTTGTCCTTTAGGATGGAATTCAAGTATTGTCATACCTGAATGTACCTATTCTATTGTAATAGACTCTCCCACAGATAAGTAGTAGTAGCAGTGGCCAGTTGGGCTCAGTGGTGTTGAGTGAGTCAGTCAATGTTGGACATTGAAGTACCAACCATCACAACTAGATTGCTGCGTCATTAACTCTTATTTCAAGTTCCTAACGTTTTGTACATCGAACCTAATTTAGGACGACTGAGTGAAATACAAGCCTCCACTGTGAAAACTACTCTACAACAAGTATGATCAATGTTCTTCTTCAACCATGTTCTCTTGCATTCAGCTATGAGGTAACATAATACAAGATGAGCCTGATTACAGGGATTGAAACTCAGAGGCAGTACTTCCCAAACTCCACCAAAAACAGGTGGTTCAGAATATTCTGATGCTTTCTTGACACCAGTTATCCAGCCTGGACCATTTCTGACTATGTACACATGTGAGCGCCTATCATAGGCCACACCCTACCCTTATGGGTAAGGAGGTAAATATTGTATAATATCTATGAAAACATTTATACTCACACAAAAATATTTCTATGGATGCATATCTTGTTTTATATACATGGATATCAAATAGAATTTGGCAGGATCAAATTCAGATAGAAATGTATATTGTCTAAGGGAGGGCTCTGATTGGCAGTTTGGAGGAATGCAAACAGGATTGATTTAACAGGAATCCATACCCTTAGTGTCTGAAAGTATATGGCAAACTGTAAGGCAGCAACAAATCAAATATTTAAGTTTACCACATTCCGGGAACAGTTTTAGCGCTTTAATAAACATAGTATCAGCAGCAGCCCTGGGGGTATAAAAATAGCAAACCCTTAGGTAGCCCTCTTTCTGTTTTTCATCCTTTCAAAGTGTATGTCACTGACTTTTCACATAAAAGCAAAAGAGCTGTGGATGCTTCACACATAAACACACCTACACAGGCAAGTCACACTCAAATACATTCATTAATAATTTTCGTTGTGCATGCAATGCACTACTAGGAAAAGAAACTCTTAAACTTTCCTTTTTACGGTTTTGTTTAATAAATGTCATCTTGCATTGCAAATCAATTGGTCTCTGTTATTTTGGACATATACATTTTCACCACCATTATTTCCTGTGTTGTAAAAAAACAGAAATCTTATACATCAGTTATGGAAGTAGCCAACACACTAAACAGTGACAGAGCATAAGACAAATGTGTAATATATATAAAAAATATCTTGCATTTATTTCTTTGAGATATAAGCTTGTTTAAGAGAGGAGAACATAGGCAAAAAGTAGAAAAATGTAGATAGCAAAGTAAGACACTGGATGTATGTTATATATCATTTTTGTCGTTCCTTTTACTGGATCAGGTGATATCAGTGGTTTAGCCCACAAGCCAACCGACTAACATCAACTCTTCTTCTTCTTCTATATGCAGTGTCCCTTTTGCACACAAGTGATCATGGCTCTCTACCTCCTCCTCCTGCCCTTTTTAGCTCTTAATAAGTTTTGTCTTTTTTGTTATTTCTCCCTGACCCTGTTCTGCGGAAGCCTATTAAGTATGTCACATGTTGCTTTCCCCTGTCCTTCTATCCATCCTGTGAGTATTAAGTGACTCTGCTTGATTCTGGACTTGATGCCCAGGTAAATAATTTGTTTTCTTTGTCTTGTTATTTTAACTCCCTTTTCTTGTCTGAAGCTTCTGGTTAATTTGCCTTCAACCAATTTGAGTACTAAATACAAGCAAATACATTCTGGTTGCCTTCAGCCAATTAGAACACTAGAGACATAGATGCACATCCAGTTTGCCTTCAGCTAATTAGTGCACTAAGCAAAAGGCAAATACATATCGTTTGCCTTTAGAGCACTAAACACATGCGTGTACAGCCCATTTGCCTTCAGCTAATTAGTGCACTAAGCAAAAGGCAAATACATATGGTTTGCCTTTAGAGCACTAAACACATGCATGTACAGCCCATTTGCCTTCAGCTAATTAGTGCACTAAGCAAAAGGCAAATACCTCCTGATTGCCTTCAGCCAATTATTGCTTCATCTGTTTGATCTTAACTACATTCTTTTACATCATATTATATCCATATTTACTCTCACTTATTTTTCTTAGTGTTTTTATTCATTATTCTTACTTATTTTTTAATGCTTATTAATATATATTCAAGTAGACATCCTCATTTTTTATAAACTGTGAAAATTAATGTCTACTAACCATCAAAAGTATTATGAAAGCTGTACCTCTCGGCAGGAATCAAACCTGCATTCCTCTCCAGGAGGCATATTTCTTTAATAAGACTTTCCAAGACAGTAGATGATTATTTCACTACTTATAAAACACAGCGATGCTTAGTCAAGCATGTATAAGGACAACAATAATATTTATAGTAATAAAAAATAATGTGAGATCAAAAAATTACTTAAGTACTTAGATTAATTTTATACAAATGATTTTAAAAAAAATACTCCTATGGTAGAATAAAAAAAAAAAAACTTTGTTGATAAAATTCCTAAAGCAGTTTTGCTTAAGTCATTAACATCCTTGAAATTCTTGGAGGAGCTTTCAACGGCAAGATGCCCAGAGTTCATTCGTCCAAGTGCCTTCATCTTTGACGGCTGATAAAATGGAGTGCTTTATGACCAATTAAGTGTGAAAGTAATGTCCAATAAAAATGATGACCTATTGTTGGCCAGCCTGTTTTGAGATGTTTATGTTGAAAACTGAAAACAACTAAAGTACAATTTGACTTTCATTGTTCTTTTAAAAGGTAGTTACTAAAGCAATGAATAAAAGAAAAGATCATAGCATCAAAATTCAGTAGAAAGAAATTTCAAAGAACCTATTCCTCTCATTAGAAACTCAGAATAAAGAGCTTTCGTATTCTGCCTGGAGGCAAAACATATGTCAGTACATCAATAGGTTTGTTACCTGATGATGTACAATTCCTTTATATTACACAACAAATACTTATTTTTCAACATAGACCTCTTCTTTGTCAATTCACTTAATTTACCAGTGAATATTTATCTCCTAGATCAAGAATTATACAGTGAAAATATCATTTTAGAGGACTTACTGATGCACTCTTGCAGTTGCCTCTTTCTCACTAGCATTTGTGGTTAGGGTTCAAACCCAGGAAGAATCCATGATTTCAATCAGGAGGAAGTTCAAGATTTTCAACCAAAATCATTAAGTTTGCTTCACAAATATTTTGATATGCTGCGGCATTCATTCTACCATCTATTACTGATATGTTGCCAGTACCTTTTGCAGAAAAACATCCCCAAACCATGATGCTGCCACCACCAAATTTCACTGTTTGAACTGTGTTCTTTTGTTTGAAGGCTTTTCATTGGTTATTGTCTGTTTAGTGACATAGATTCTTGATGAAAACAAATCATCCTGCAACTCTTAACAAGTAACCACTGAATTTTGTTTAATTTGATGCATTAATTTCCTCTTGAAGAAATCTTCCATGGAACACTTGTTCTTTGGTTTTCAACAGTTTTGAGTTTTTTATACCTTGCAATGAATGAACTAATAGTAGTAAATGGAATGTTCATGTTGTCTGACATTTTCCTGTAACTTCTCCCTTCTTTCTAGAGCTTAACAATCAGTTCTTTTTGTGAATTTGTCAATTCTTTGCCTCTTGTCATGATGACAACCTTCTTGCATGAATACTAATTACAGAATGTTCTGTTTGTATTTTTTAGGAAAAAAATAACTACTGATAACATTACTGGAACATTCTAGTATATTCCACCTGAATAATCTAGAGCATTAAAGCAATTTAAAGTTTTAAAATCTGAAATTTGTATTGTACACATACTTTTTTCATCAATTAAAATAGATAAATGTGATTTATTTCTATTAAATCAATTTTTTATGTTTTTTATATATATATATGTGTAAAATGAAACTCTCAATTGATTCAGTTATGAATTTTGTGCGATAATCTTAAGTGGCACTTAAGACCCACTAGTGATTTACAAAAGAGGCCGCATATGGAGCAAGAATGAGAATTGTGGGATGAGATCACTGTTACATTAGCTGACCTTTTAGATCTTGCTCTTGCTTCTTGAAGGTGATTCAGATAAGCAGACTGAAAACTGCTGAGTCCACTAAAACATGTTGATCACCATTCTAGCTGCTCCAAGGCTAAGTGCTCAAGGGTGTTATGTGGTATATTGACAGTTGACAAGTTGCTCTTCAGCATGTCTTTGTATCTTAGCCATGGGCGTCCTACATTCCTGTAGCTCTGATCTAACTGGCTGTACATTAGGATCTTGGGTATCCTGTCATCAGACATTCTCAAGACATGTTCAGTCCACCGTAACTGAGACTGTCTGAGAAAAGTCTTGATTCCTACAATATTACATGTGTTAAACAGGTCTACGTTAGATGTCCTATCTTGAAGGTTAACTACACAGATGGCATGCGGATGGCTGGCATACATGGTACCTGTATGGAGTCTCCTACTCTGAGCCATACAAAAGAATGGCAAGGACAACAGCTCTATAAACCTGAATTTTCATATCCAGTCAAATACACTACTCATTCCACAAGCAATGGTGAAGTTTGCCAAAAGCACTGGTAGCCTTAGCAGTCTGATGCATGATTTCATTATCTAAAGATCCACTGTAGTTGACTTTGCTACCAAGATAGGTAAAAGAGTTTACATAGTTTAGGGGTTTGTCTTCTACTTTCAATAGTCTCTCTGGAAATTTGTAGACTGGTGTTTTTTGTTTCTCACCACAGAATTGCTTCAGAGTAGGACAAGGTTGGTGCACAACTTCAGTTTTCTTTATGCTAAGTGTAAGACCAAATGCTTTACATGCAGCAGAGAAATGATTTATTAGATGTTGGGCCTCCTCAAAGGATGTTGCAACAAGAGCAGCATCATCAACAAACAACAAATCATGGATAATTTGTGTACAAATGTGGGTCTTGGCTTTGAAGCGTTGATGATTGAAGAGTCCACCAGTTGTTTGAAAATGAAACTTGATGCCCCTCTCTGTGTCTGCAAATGCATATTTCAGCATCACCAAGAAGAAAAAGGCAAAAAGGACAGGAGCCATGACACAACCATGCTTGGTGCCATTTGTAACATCAAAGTATTCTGACATCATGCCATCAGACACGATATTAGCTTTCATTCCTTCATGAAAAAAAATGATCACCTTTAGCATGTTTTCTAGGATGCTGAGTTTCCTCAAGACTTGCTAAAGAGCCTCCTGATTCACAGTGTCAAAGGCCTTCATCAAGTCCACAAACACCATGTACAACTCCTGGTTTTTCTTGTGAACCTTCTCTGCCACTTGATGAAGAGAAAATATCATGTCAATGGTGCCACAACCCAACCAAAAACCACACTGTGATTCAGGATAGATGTTGTAAACAGGGTGTATAATGATTTTGCCTGCAATCGAAGGAGTGATATCCCCCAATAATTATCACAGACACACCTGAAACCATTGTTTTCGTAGATGTGTTTGATAGAGGTGTCTTTATAATCCTGTGGGATGCATCCTGCCTTTCATATCTCCATGAAAAGGAGATGCAACTTTTCTACCAACTTTTGGCCATCAGGCATATACACTTCGGGTGGAATAGGATCCTTAGGAGTAGGTCATTTTCCAGATGAGATTTGCTTGATGGAGTCACTTACCTCTTGATAGGTAGGTTCAAAAGACAACTCTGGTACTTCTGGATTTTGCTCAATTCATGTGATGGCTTCCTCATCAGTAACCGAAGTAGTGTTTAACACAGTTTCAAAATGCTCTTTCCAGTGATCTAAAATGCTTGACTTATTCGTCAAGAGAGTTTCACCATCTGCTGTAGAAATGGAGCAACACCACTTTTCTGAGAACTGAAAATGCTCTTGAGGCCAGTATAGAGAGCCATTACATCCTTTCTATCTGAAGCTTCTTGGAGTTCCATGGCCTTTTCAGACCACCAACGCTCTTTCATGGATCTGAGAGCTTGTTTAACATGACATTTGCACTTCTTGTACAATGATCTTACAATACATACATATATATTAGGTAAAAAAATGAATTTGTTTGAAAATTCTGTGCAAAAACCTATATATATATATATATATATATATATGTTTACTTATATGTAATATAATAACTTATTTTTACAGAGAAATATTAAAATTTTGTTACTTACGAGTGGGTTTTCAGAAAAAATTGTTTTAATTGTTTTACTTTTAAAAAACACAATTTTAATTTTAATATTTGTCTTATATGTTTTTTTCAAATCTTATTCTCTTTCTCTCATATATATATATATATATATATATATATATATATATATATATCAATAAATAAATTTCCAAGAGGATAGAATCCAGGTAGAACTCAATGTCCAGAACAGAGTAAGAATATAATAAAAAAGGCCCAAACACTAATATTCCATGGTTATAATTTATTACATTGGAATTGTAATCACGATCCAATTCATCAGACCTAAAAATTCAAAAAGAAATTGAAAAATATAACTCCAGGTATAAAAAATAAAATTTTAGTGAGAGTGTATGTGTGGGAGTGGGAAAAAAGTGTGAGAGGGAAATTTCTGAAAGCTCTAGAAAGGGTAACAGAAGAAAGAAAAACAGGAAGGCCTAAAGGTGATGGTGGGGATTCAAGTTTAACAGAGAGAAGTTTTAAAGAGAGGAGTTAAATAACGGTTTAAATGAGTGAGATACTGAAAAATATGAATTATTTTTCGATGCATAATTCGCTACCGATTCGCTGACCTAAATTAAAATTAAAAAACAGACACTGGAAACGTGTATATACATTTGTCATGACACCATGCACAATAAAAAACAATATGATCTAAACTTAAAATGCAGAAGATGAGAGAGAGAGGAAAAAAAATGATGGGGGGGGGGAAACAAAAAACGAAGGTGTAATCAAGAAAATTTGATAAAACAAGGTTACAAATTTAACATAAACATATAAAATTAATGAATATTTAATCTAGTAAGGACCTACTATTTATATGCCCAAAAACATATACGTAGATACACACATACACAACAACATATCTATATTTACTCACACATACATACATATACGTGTGCACATATATATATATATATATATATATATATATATATATATATCCATAACATACACTCATGCATACCTATACACATAGACATACACATATCTGCACATAAACATATATACATAAAACCTTACACACATCTATACATATATATACACACACACTCATCTAAACAAATATACAAAGTATCTATCTATACATGTACACATATGTATATATAAATACACATACACACACACACATATATATATATATATATATATAAATTAAAAGATAAAAGGTAAAAAAAAACATCCATCCATACATACATACATACATACATACATACATCCATACATACATACATATATTTATCATATAACAAATAGATAGGTAGAATTAAACTAATTTGTACTTAAAAAAAACTACTGAGGAAAAAAATGTTAACAATATTAAAAACCCATGGAGCGATTAACACGTATATATCTCTTAAGTCTACATATATACCTAAAAAAATATCAGAAAACTATCAGATTTTGTTATTCAGTTATTTAGGAAAACTTTTTACCTACATACCCACATACACATATACCAACACATGAATAAAGTTTGCTAACACAAATTAAATGATCAAAAAAAAAAAAAAAAAGAGAGAGAGAGAGAGCACTACATAAACACAGACAATGATATATATAGATAATCATAAGAGTCATTCCATGATTATAGAAAATCTGAAAGCTGCATTTTAACAAAATTCCGTCCTAAATTTTACTTATGAACTTAGTGAAAAAAATAAACTTCCTTTCTTAGATGTTCTCGGTGATTTCAGTAATAATACTTTTAAAATGTCTTTTTATACAAAGCCAAGTAGTAAAGACTCTTGCCATCTTAATTTCTCTAGTGAATGGCCTCTTAGATATAAAATAGGTATTATTAAAAAATTCCTCAAGAAAGTGCACAGGAATTCATCCTCTTACATGCTTTTCTTTAAGGAATTAAACAACATAAAACAAACGCTTATTAATAACAGATTTCTTAATCAGTTGTTGGATTTCCATATTAGGTGTTTTCTGTCTAAGGTAGCTAACAGTAAAATGTTTATAAAAATCAAATGAATGAAAATTATCAACAAGACGGAAGTAGAAATAAGAACATTATAAAAAATGCACAACACCTCTACATGCAAAATGGCGAAAATAATGGAAGCCTTATTAATAAAAACAAAAAAACAAACACTCAATCATATCAACTATGAACATGGACACAATATTTTGACCATGTTTTGAAAATGAAAACATTATATAAATACATTCATGCAACTATTTCTTGTTAACAGTTAATATATTTCAACCCTGAAAATGGCTAAATGTATAGCCAAAATTGCTTGGATTAAAAAAAATGTTTTGACAGTTTTTATATCATTTATCATCCGAAAAGAAAAAATTATTAGATCACATGAGAAATTGTATAAAAAAAATAAATTAAAGCACCTTGTCTGTCTTATTCAATATATATATATATATATATATATATATATATATATATATAATTTAAATCTGATAATGAGTTTAAGATGAAAATTACTTTTAAACAATTTTACTTAGAAATTCATTGAAAAACAAGGAAAAATGTTCAAAGGTTAAGGCTGGGTTTAATAACAGATATAGATATATATATTATATAAATGTACTACTGTTTCTAAAAGAATGGAAAATAAAAAAAAAATGCCTCATTCCAAATTAATCATAGCCTAAGATTATTATTATAGATTTGTCTTTTTTCATCATCAGAACTGGATTTTTAATTTTACTGATATACAAGTAACATTCTAACAGGTAATCTAAAGTCTGACTAAGCTATTATTAACATAGTCAAAAATTTGTTTAAAGGGGATTGGGGAAAATAATAGAATTCAATGAAGCCAAAAATAGAAATAAAAGATATCAAAAGAAAAAGATTTATTCATTGCTTAAAGATGGAAATGTCTTCAGAGATAAAGATTTGATTCTAATACCCCTTTAATCTTCATGGCGTTTAAAGTTGCACCAAATATTATTTCTTCTATTATTTCTAAAAATTGCTTTATAATTTTTTTGTTTTGGTTTGGGTGCTGTTTGAACAAATCTGCTATATTTTTTTACAATGTCATGCCTTTTGATTTAGATTCTTAGAACAGAAAATTCTCATATGACTGGTAATTTATTTGTGAAGATTTGACGAAACTGAAAAAAAATCAAAGATCACAAAATGTTTGTCTGTAGCTAAAATTTAGACTTTGAGTTTCTCAAATATAATTTGTCAAAATAGATTTAAAAAAAATGGGAATGACACACATACGTGTCTGTATGTGAGTGTTTGCATACATTTTAAATTTGGTGTATTTTAGCAGAAAATGTTTTGTGATATAGACCCAACATATTGTATGTATTCATTTTTTTAAATATTTCTCTAACAGATTAATTTCATAAATTAGAATTGAAAGCATGAAAGAACTGTCAACAATTTAAGTAAGTTTTTTTTAATATTTCAAGCCTTAAACTGGTTTCAGTCATTGTCAAGAATTAATGTACATTTTGTTATGGTCCTCTATAAATTTATACCTCAATTTTAAATTAAATGTGATGTGTTACTTTTAATTTTTGAATATATTCATGTATTAAATGAACATTGTATTATTTTTTTTTTCTTTTTAATGTATGCAATGTCATGCGGTGTCATATGGATTCTGAAAATTTAAATTTATCTCAAATTGAATATTTCTAAAATACAAGTAATTCTCTTAATTATATTTTTACTTTAAACATGAACATCTAAAATTTGTTATGTTTTAACAGTTTATTATTTTTGGATTATCAAAAGGTAATTTTTCTGTTTCTAGATATGTTGCCATATTGCACTTTGGTTGGGCATATGACAAATATGTTGATGAGAGGGTTGTGATGATATATCCTAAGATGACTTTTTTTTCATTTTTAGAGATAAAATAGGGCAGGCAAATTCATCATCCACATTCATTTTATAGAAAAGATTTAATTGTATTGCATTTTTTTATGCTAGAAAAATTGATTCATTTTGTTATTTTGGAAAATTTTTGTTGCCAGAATCTATCTAATACATATGTCTATCATTCATCCATGCATTGAATATTGGTGTCATATCTGGTCTGCTGCTTCTGATTCTTGATAAAATACAAAGAATCTGCAATGTTATTGGTCCTGTCCTGGCATCTCAGATTCAGTCCCCCACCTTTCCACCACTGTAATATAGTTTCCCTGTGATTTTCTATAAATATTTTTATCGTAATTGCTCTGATAAAGTTATCTCTTTGGTACACAGACTTCATGTATTTAAGTGCAGTACTAGATTGCTGGCAATGTCTCATGATTTTATAGTTGAAATGGCTAGATGTAACTAACTTTTAAGGCAACAGTTTCTCCGCTTGCATTTCTTGCTTGTAAGAATCCTCACCTGGTTCTTGCTTTCCAGTCAACTTATATCTCCAGAAATTTAAAAGCAATGTCAATCATTATCTTCTATCTTTTTTCCTGTTCTATTTATTTTTTTTCTCTTCTTAATGTTTTCTTTTCGTTATATTCTCTAACACTCTTGTGTCTTAGCGGCTTTATTGCCTTGCATGTGGGAAAATGCTAAAAAAAACCTGAAGCACTAACAAAGACTGCGTGCAGATCTATAAAACAAAACCAAAAAATGTCTTAGAGGCTTTAATGCCTTGCTCAAGATGAAAGGATTTAAAAAAGAGACTATGAAATAAAAAGTTAAGTTAAATTTTAAAATATAAATGAACTATGCCTATATTTCTGAGATGAGGTATTATGTACATTATTTACATTATTTGGACTATTGTCCTCATCTTTGTTGCCATATTTATCACATTTCGGCTGTTGTACACTCCAGCCTTCTTCAAACTGAACCCTTAAGGTCGAAACATTGTGATAAATATGGTGACAAAGATGAGGACAATAGTCCGAATAATGTAAATAATATAAATGAACTATATTTGATTGTTTATGAGATGCACACATATTTCAGCAAAAGCATATTCAGGAAAAAAGGTTTTACTATATTTAAGCATGTAATGTTTTTATTATGAGACATTACAAAAGCACTTAAGCTGTAAGAAAAAACATTCTTCCATGCCTCACTTCAGAATGTGTGCTATCATGGCTCTCTATAATTTCCTGTCTTTTGTAGCTCTTAATAAATTTTGTCTTTTTGTTATCATGCCTAAACCTTGTTCTACTATCCATTTATTCATGCTCACTATATAGGTTATGTGTTGTTTTCCTCTGTAACTCTTGCCTTCAATCTATCCTGTGAGTATCAAATTCTCCAATTCTTTCCACATACCCTACAAGTTTTAATCATCTCTTGTTGATGTTGAGTATAAGTTTTCTTTTTATTTCCATTTTCTCTAAAACTTTGCTGTTATTCCCATGATCCAATTCATGGTATTCTCAGCATCCGTCTGCAGAACCACATTTTTGTTATTTCAAGTCTACTTTTCATCTTTGAGGAGATTGTCCAGCATTCACTGCCATATGGGAGGATAACAGTTTAGTACTCTTTTCTTTATTTCTAAAGAAAATTTTCCTGTATCTTAATACTTTGCTTAGCTTTTGGAATGCATCTTTCGCTATCCCAAAGTATCATGATATTTCATAACACACTTTCAGTCCCCTGCTAAAACTGTAAATTTAAATATTTATTCATATTTAAATTCCTGTACTTGTTTGATTTTGATATCTCTTGCATTTTGGACTGTTCCTTTTGCTAACAATCATGCATTCTATTTTCTTGCAAGTCCTTCCCTTTAGTCATTTCCCTCATTACCTTGTAGTTTCTTTTCTGTGTTTGCTATCAACACCATCATCTGTGTATCTTATGTTATTAAGATTGTTCCTGCCAATGATGAATTCTGGTAGGACTTCTAATTCTTTCAGAATTACCTTACTGTATAGATTGAATAAGTGTGGAGAGATTTCTGCACATTTTTTGTTGAGGCATTCCTCTTTAGCATTTGTTCCTAATTTCTTTATGCAGAGTCCTATATTCTGTGCCATACATTGGCATTGCTTTTGTCTCCTTTTCTTCATTTCAAGAATTTCATTGGTTATCCTTTCTGTTTTTTCTATTGATTATTTTTCTTTGAAATGATCCCGATTGCTGATATTTCTAAAAAGCAAGCAAGCAGCACAGTTGAACATAAGAAATCCCAAAGTAAGCCTAGCCAACCCTTTAACAGCCATTCTTTGGCTGCTTTGTATGTTGAACATATTTCTCTGTGCCCTTAATATTATGTTTCCCAGGTTAGTGTTTTATCATTACCAGTACTTCCTTTTGGTTATGTCTCTTTCTTCTGGAATTACCAGCTGGTTAATGATAAGGTGCGGTTTGGTTTAGTTTATTTTGTTTTACAGCATATCAACCTCAATGTGTTATTTAATGCTGACAACATTTTTAGAATAGATTTGTATAAATAGAATATGTATTCTTTGTAAGAAATCAGTTTGTATGAGATCAGGTTTCATTGACATATTTTTGTAAAGACGGTTTATAAAAGAGCCTGGCTTCAGTGATGCATTCTTTTCAGATATTCAATGTGTAGAGAAGATGGTTTTATTGACATTCTTATTTGGTTTATATTTTTGGGGAAAGGCCCACTGTTTTAAGAAATAATGTTATATCATCAATTTTTGCTTTTGTGAAGAGCTTATACATGTTGTTCATATAGTATTTCTGTCTTGAGAGCATAAGGTCTGAACACTCAGTTAATATATATTTAATAGTGTATGTAGCTTCATATGCTTTGTATACTGGCTGACCTTCCTTGTTTAGCAAGTACAAATGGGTTATTCTCATATAGCCAATGCATAAGTGGGCCAGTACTACTACATCTTTTCAAAAACCAACTTCCATTCTGCTAGTTTGTGTTGAATTGAGAAAAGTTTAGTGTGTAGGTTATCCTTCCAGCATCATTGCCATTACTTTAGAATAGTTAATGACCTTCTTTAAGTCTGTGTATGAGATTTTGGTACTTTAGTCTACATCCATATCTAAAAGCTGATTTGGTTGCTAGGTCTGATTTATTGTTATCTTCCACTTTGATGTGGCTAGGAATCCAACATAGTTTGATGTCTTTATGTTTGCAAGTTGTGCTCATTTTGCATAATAGTTTGATAATGAGTGGGTTGTTGGATTTTTTTTCCTTCAAGGCCATTAGAACAGATAATGAGTCTGAAAAAAATAGGAATTTATTTTTGCTTTGTATGATGTTGTTGAGAGCTAGCTCTATTGTGTAAGCCCCTACAGTAAAAATAGAGCTTACCTTTGAGAGGTGATTTTTTTTATTGTAATATTTGGGCTTAATGCTGAACAACTTGTCTTATCCTCACACTTTGACCCATCTGTATAGATGGGTGTATTGTTAGGGTAGTTTTCCTTGTTCTGGAATGTGTGTGGGCGTTTTTTTTTTTTTTTTTTTTTTTTGTTTAGGGCTGCTTGATTGTCCATGGTGTAATAGTGGTTACAGTATGTTTGAGAGTGTGGTCTCTAACTCTTCAGCAATGAATTTCATCTTGAGTTCATAGAGTTGTATCATATTCTCTTTTTGTTAGAATAATTCACAATAACTAAGTTCAAAGGTACTGCTGTAAGCAGAGCTAGCTGGGCATAATTTTATTTTTATATAGTACTGTAGTACCAGCTTAGTGTGCCTTAAATGTGGAGGTATTTCAATAGAATCTGTGTGTAAGATCTCCACTGAGGATGTCCTAAAAGCCTCAAGTACCAGTCTAAGGCATTGATGATAGGTTCTGTTAAGTATTTTTACGTATGATTTTCTAGCTACCCAACATATGAAACTAGCGTAATTCAGTTTTGAGCAAAATAGTGATCTATATAATTTAATTAATGTTTGGCAATCTGCTACCTATTCTGTATGGGCCATTACATGTTGGAGGACTTTGCTACATTTTATTTCTAAATATTTTAGATGGGGAGTGAATGTTAATTTTTTGTCAAAGATGATGCCTAGGAACTTGTATTGTTCTACTACTGGGATGTCTACTCTGTCTAATTTTAAACAGGTGTCACTGTGCAATAATTTGCAGAAATGTACGCATTTGGTTTTTGTTTTGGAAAAGGTAAAGCCATTTTCAGTGGCCCATTTGTGTATTTTATTGAGGCATTGTTAAAGTTGTCTTTCTATGGTATGTGTATGTCGAGATCTGTACATTATTAGAAAGTTGATGACATGTAGGGAGTGTCTCACTCCTGGTCTTAGGGATTTAACTATGGAGATAATTCTTGTGCAGAATAGGGTCACTAAAAAATTCTTCCTTGTAGAACCCCTTCTTGATTTTGCAGTTCTGACAGCATAGTTCCTATACGAACTTGAAATCTTCAATCTTCCAGGAAATTCTGTATGAATTGATTCAGCATTTCTTTTAGGCCCAGCTCATGCAGCTATTTCAAGATACTAAATTTCCATGTTGTGTTGTACGCCTTTTGTAAGTCAAAAAAGAGTGCTCTGAGGTGTCCTTCCTTGAATGCTTCCCTTACAAATAATTTGGATCCACAGTTGTATGTGGGCTTTCTTTAAAGATTCATTTAGTTCCTCTAGAGTCAATGCTAAATTATAGCTCTCAGTATTATTTGATTTAAAATTTAGTTTTTGTTTTTCTGCTTTTTGATTTAAGATTTAGAAATTGTTGGATACCATTCTTGGCAGATTCATTTTTTGAGATTGTTTTGGCTATTTTTTCAGTGATATCCTTTTTGCTGGTTATTTTATTATTTATTGAGAGGCATTTTACAAGTGTTTGTTTGATATTTGCCTGCTATTTTCTTTATCTTATTCCAAACAGATCTTGTTTTTGTAGCTGAATTAAGTCTCTTGACAATTTTTCCTGAATTCTTTTTCGGCTTTAATTATTTTCAATGATTTTGCTGAGAGCAGCTTAAATTGCAGCAGATTCGATGTTGTAGGTTTTTTGCTGAATTCTCTCATAGCTGCACTTCTTTTTTTTTTGGTGCTGAATTTTTTATATAGAGATGAAGGTTTCCATGAAATGTTTTAAGTCCTTGATGCTTTTTCATTTAACTAGTTTTTCAGAACATTGGATTTTGATTTTGTCCCAGTTTGCGTAATCTAATTTCCAACAGAAAGGATTTTTATAGTTATATTATGTACCCCCAATGCTTGAAGCCCAGCATCGTGTGTAGTTGTATTAATGGCATTCTTTTAAATTAAGTTTATCATTTTGCTTGGAGAATGTTTCCTGAAGACAAACAACTGGCTGGTGAAGGGTCTGTTATTAGCAGAAGCAGTTCATTTATATTTGCCTTTATTCTGTGGCAGTTCCACTGGATTATTTGATAAATGATTGTTAGATTTTTTTTTTTACGGAGTTTTAACTTAGTATGTGATGTGGGATGCTATGATTTGATTTTCTGTTTGTGAGGTTTTTAGTTTAGAGCTTTTGACCATTTGTGGGTTATGGCTTTCAACTTCCATTTCTTCTGGTTTTGCAAATCTATTTTGTGTAAGTATTTGGTCACTGCAAGTTTTTTTTTTTTTTATCTAGCAGGATCTATTATTGAGGGAGAATAGATTTAAGTCTGTCTTTAATGATTTTTGGTGGACAGATTGAAGATCACTGTGGCCTTTGTTTTGTGGGACTTGTTTTTGAATGAGATTTTGTATTTTTTGGAGGAATGGTTTGAATGGCACGTTTTGTGTTTGCTTTTTCTTTATTTGATATTTCAATTGTTACATTTCTTTTGTGGTTCAGTTTGGAAGAGATTTTCATGGAGGTTTCAACCATTTTCCTTGCTTCTATGAATAAGACATATCATTTGTGTTTCAACTCCACTATTTCTTTTTCTCTTTTCCTGAAGTCACATGATCATGAGTATGCTGAAAGATTTCATGGTAGTTAACACACATCTTACTTCATGCTGGCATTCTTCTTCCAAAAATAAATTCCTTTTGGCCAAACTTTCCACATGTTGGGCAACTCTTGCAACTATCCCTAGGATGTCCAAATTATTGGCACATGAAACACCTTAGTGGGGCAGGGATATATTGTTCCTCTGGCTCAATATTATACCTGACCTTTACCTTTCTATGTATTTGAGGTATAGCAAAATCACAGATATATATGCGTCTGTTGTTATGGTTTCTCCTTTTCTTTTTATAGAGATTCTACAATAATCACTGACAACCTAGCTTCCTAAGGTAGATGTGATTTCCTCAGATGTGGCCAGAGATAATTCTCTGCTTCTAATGACTCCCATAGAAGTGTTTAGTCTTTCATGAGGGAAGGTTTTTATTTTCAAATTATGAAAGAATTTCATTTTGATTTTAATTTCCACTTGCATTTTTTTTTTCTACATTTTCTAGTGAATTGCTGTTTCTTTACTGATTTTGAATTAATCCTGTTGGCACTTCTTCAATTAAGAAAAGGTAAAATTATGCTACAGGAATTTCATCTAGGGATGCGAGGACTCAAAATCTTGGAAAGTCTATACTTATTTCCATTTTAGAATCAGAGTCTGAAAGGTATTGTTTGGGTTTTTTATTTTCGTTATTCAGAATTTTATTGTAGTAAAATTCACTACCTTTGCTCCCAACCATCTCAGAGCCTGACATTGGGACATATCAAGTGGGAACCCAATTGCGTTGACAGGTCAGTGTTATACAAACTAGTATACTCGTATTTGAGAGAGACTCTGAGCACCCATTAAACCATTTGTTGCACTTTCCAAATCTTAAGTGCACAGTTTTGGCATGAAATTTAAAATCACAGTTTTAAGTCAGTGTCTCAAGAGATATTTTTGGTTGTTATTTTTATAACTGTATTGGTTTTATTTCCCATTTTGGGTTCCTTTATATTATAGACATGGAGCACTTTTGGTTTTTGTTAAGATAAGTTCTGCTTTTAGGCTTTGTATAAGTAGGGTTTGTTCCATTTTTATACTTTACATTTACCTCTTCATTTGCTTCTTCTGAGTTTATAGATATATCTGTGTGTGTGTGTGTTTTCCACTGTAGAAAATTCCCATATCCATCTTGTTGAATTCTTAGATTTCATTTCTGCTTCAGCTCAGTTATTTGTCCTGATGGACATAAAGTAACAAGTGAGTCAAGTCATTAAAATTTAAATATAGAGCTAATCACCCACTTTGTGTCTAATAAAGAAAATAATAAGCCATAAGTGGCTGACATCGTTTTCTGTTTGAATGAAAGAGCTGGAAAGTAGGAATGAATAATTGACTTTAATGATGCCTTTAAAGATGTCAACAGAAGATATTGTTAAATGGAAGAAATAAGGCATGTCACATTATGTTTACAGTGCACAAGACATTCAAAGAATTTAAGGCTCCCCACCACCTTTTTTCCTCTTGCTGATACTTCAGAGATAAAAAATTATGGTAATAATTAAAAAGACGTGTATTACATGGTTCATAAATGATATCAAGAATTTTGCTTTTTGTGAACAAAATTATTTTTCCACTTATGCTGCAAAAACAAGGGAAGATAATTTTATTTACATCCCATAAGCCTTACTTGATTCTTTCAAATTCTGAAAATTTGTTTAATCATTGGTGAATGAAACCTGATCTCTATATCTGAGGCTGCATAAGAAAACTTCTCAATATCAACCTTGAGCAAGGCATGAATCAATTTGTCCCTAAATTGTCCCATCAGCAGAGGTCTTGACAAAGATCCCATCACTTCTTGATAGGAAAAGTGCAATCAGATCAAGAACTTTTTCTGAGTCTTCAAAAAGCCATCTAGTGAAATCCTGGAAATCTTGTAAGATCATGAGCATGTGGCTAAGTGGTAAGAGCATTAGCATCTGACGATAAGACTCAGGTTTGAATATCACCAGAGTCAGTTTTTCAAAGAGGCGACTTTGATAATATCAGCCTAGGAAGATGATCCCAGCTGCTGACACCAAAATAAATACCTGAAAAAATACTATGCATTGGCCTAAGCATTTTTATTGAAACTGCATAGACAAAGCTGTCCAGAAGTCATTGATGTTTCTGCTAACATCGTTACAAATCATCATAACTGAGGTTTTAAGCATACTGGCCTTGTTCAAATTGTTGATCAAACCAGATTATACACTTTCCCAGAAAACAGAACACAGTTTCACTCAGTATAGTTACTGTATAAAACACAGGTTAGCTCTGTTGCTGTTGAACACACAAAAATGTGCTAGTGCAGGCATCTGCAGTAGGGATTGATTAACCAACCTAGCAGACAGGGATACCTGGAAATGAGTAGCCATTAGTTAATCATGCATGGCAAGAGCACTATGTCTTCTGTATTTATCAAGTCTAAGAAGTTGCTTTTTGCTTATGCCATATTTGGGGTAAAAAATAAAACCTGTATTAAAATGGATTATCAAATAGTTTTGAATATCAAATGAAGTAATTTCTGAAGTTGTGAAATTTGCTGATGATGACCTTGATCAACTGGGACCCTGAAATTTCAGAAAGTGGAGGTGGCAGGAAAATGTAAAGACAATAAAAAATTTGAGTGGAAATAACTTAATAAAAGATGAAATTGATACAGTTAAGTTTGTTCTCTTCTTTGATATACTTCATTGATAAATAAAAATCAAGGATTACACAGATGAATTCTTCTTCACCAAGGAGCTTAATTTCAGCTTTGCTGAAAGGAACCCTCTTTGCCTTAGTTGTACTTGTTTCTCAACCATTTGCTAAAACTATCAAGTAAGTTACGCATTAATTTCCTCTCCTAGCATTTGAAGTACCCTTTAAGTGTTAAATTCTCTAATCCTCCTTTATTCATTATGTCTCCCAAAAATATCAGTTATTTCTTTCTGATTTCTTCATAACAATAACTTGGTAATTCTTAAACCTTCATTTTTCACAGAATCTATCCTTTGTATTTTCAGCTTTTCTAAGAACAACCACATTACTGTCACTTACTGTCTTTCTTTTTCTTTTTTCAATCATTTCACACCAGATAAGGCATTAAAGCCACTAAGATGCAAGGGGTTACTGTGTGTTAAAAGAATGTGAGAAAAAAAAATATTAAGGAGAGAGAACTATAAAAGGACAAGAATTAAGAAGACAGAATATAATAATTGACTTTCTGTCTGAAATTCTGGCATGAGGAATTATCATTATTTCCACACAAACTATTGTCCTCATCTTTGTTATTGTTTTCACAACATTTCAGCCATTGTACCCTCCAGCCTTCATCAGGTATATGTATTGTAAAGGCATTCTAAAGTGAACACTTTATTTAATCTATGGGGGTAGATTGTTCTGGTTTCATTGTCCATGTCTTGGGATATCTTGTCTAGTTCTTTATTATGAGTACTGCTCAGTTATTGTTCACTCTGTTTCCACTAATTTCAGTGCACTGTCAGTCCCAGGGATTGAACTTCTAGTTATAGTGTTATCATATTCAAAAACAAAGCTTTAATTCATCAGACTATTGACCTGTGCAATTAGCCAAGATATCTCTAAACATGGGCAGTGGACAGAGAACAATCTACCTCCATAGAATAAATAGGTTCAGTTCAGTTGCCTGATCAATATACACCAGATGATGGCCAGAGGAAACAATGGCTGAAATGTTGTGATAACAACAACAAAAATGAGAACAATAGTCTGTGTAAATAGTCAAAATAATAATGATTGAAATTACATTTAAATTTTTGAAGATCAAAGTTTACCGGAAAGTAAGAATCCAGAACAGAGTTCTACAAGGGAGAAGTGTGAGGTAAGAAACTTCTAGCATAAAAATTATTGTTACAACTAACAATTTCAACTCATAGATTTTTAGAGTATTATGATCAGAACTACCTTTTTTTTAACCATTTCACTCCAAGCAAAGGAATAAAGCCACTAAGATATAATGGATTACTGAGTGTTAGTGAATATGAGAAATAGGAAAATATTATTAAGGAGAGAGAACAATAAAAGAACAGGAATTAAGACAGAAGATAAAAACTGACATTCCATTTAAATTTTTGAAGATCAAAGTTGACTAGGAATCAAGAAGCCAGAAGAGAGTTTTCTTCATTTATGATGAAAATGTTCAGTAATCACTATCATATGGAAGACATTGCACTCATTTCTTTGTTTCTAAGGACAATTATTGATCCCTTCATACCTTAGTTTCTGAAAAGCATTTTCCCTATTCCTTTTTAAATTTTTCAGCCTCATTCATCCATTATTACACAACTTGAATGGCTACATTTCCTCTTTGTGATTTTGATATCTATAATATTTGCAGTTTCTTTTCCTAGTAATATGCATTCTGTCTTTTATAATACATAGTTAACCTTTCCTTTTTGCTTACATTAACTTGTCTAATAGTTATGAAAGTTTTTTTTATCAGAAATTAAGTTCAACACAATGTGAACTGTTAATGTTATGTTTGTCAATATTGAGTTACTCTTGAAATCTTCCCAATTTACAAGTTAAATAAACATAATCTTGTATATTCTGCTCTATAAGTAAACATATTCCACTTTCTAATCACTTAACTCATTCTCTTTCAGCACACAAGCCATTTGTTTGCAATACAGGATACAGGTGTTTTGTATGTTTTTCCATATAGAAAAAGGTTTACTAACACTTAAAGAACATCTTCATGTACATGTTTAAACCAGGCACACTCATTAAATATGGTAGAGAAGCCTAAGAAAAACAGATTTTTTACTAAATTTAACTTCTTTTTTTTAATCATTTCAGCCCAAGCAAAGCAATAAAGCCACTAAGATGAAAGGGGTTACTGCATGTTGGAGAATATGAGAAAATCTATTATTAAGGAGAGATGACAATAAAAGAATAAGAATTAAGAAAACAGAAGATAACAATTTAAATTGCGCTTAAATTTCTGAAGATCAAAGTTGACTGGGAAGTAAAAAGCCAGAAGAGAGTTCCACAAGCAAAAAGTACAATAAAAGAAACTGTTAGCATAGAACTTACAGTTACATCTCTATAGCCATTTGAAATGTAAATTGCTGAGACCTTGCTGCCAGTCTAGCAATGCACTTAAATTCATAAAGTCTATAGAGGAAAGTTCATGAAATGGTAATGATGAGTGAGGTGTATTATATGAATGGTGGAAATGAAAATGGTAGGAAGTGGAGATAAGGATTGAACCTGGTCAAGATTCAAGTTTTCAGCCTATTCCATACAGTGTCAGTTCTTGGAGAAAAGCTTTAAAAATAAATCTTCCTTCTTACATTTGGAACATGCAGGAAATAAGGGTAATTTGATTGCATGGAACTCATGTAGTGTGTCCTAGGACTAAAGGTCTGAACTAAAGTTGGAATTAAAGAATGGAGCGCTTCTAGACATTTGCAGCAAGAGGCTTGCAACGTTGTATCTATGGGAAAGGGAGTACAGATTGGAAAATAAGTCATCCCCACAAAACTGCATAAATGATTTTGAACTTTATAAAGGCTGGATGTGATGATTGAGAAGCTCCAGTCCAAATATGGCAGCAATACATTTTTGACCTGATCATTGACCATGATATTTTTTTTATCTTGACTTGACAACATGGTAGATGCATCAGCTACTTCATGAAGAGATATAGTGAGTTGACCATTTATCTAGCTTCTTTAGTGCAATGGACCTGTTAATGCATGTGTGATTCATAGCAGAGCATCACAAGCCAAACAATGCTAAGACACCCTGCTGGTTGGAAAATAATAGGGTTAAATGTTAGGAAAGCAGAATAAATCTTTTGGGACAGCTAGTTCCTTTTAACATTACTGCAGTTATCAACAAAAAAAAAGACACAAAGTGAAAGTGAAAATAGGCATATGAAACAATAAATGCTCTTAATGCATCTGACGCAGGGCAGAATAGGCAAATATTCCATGTGTCAATGAACTGGTACTTGTATACATTATTTTGAGTTTTTCTATATCTTTATTTGTTTTTGTGCACATTTTATTATTTTTTTTCATGTCCATAACCAGTTGACATATTGGTAGAATCCACTTTAACGTTTTGTTGTGCTGTTTCGTGTTTTACAAAAGTCATATGAAAAAGAACATATATTCTACATAATAAATATTTATTTATTAACATAAATACCTCCCTTATGAAAGCACTTAATTCAGTGATGAGAATTAATCATATGGATTGAACATTATACACTGAAAATTTCAGACCATAATTCAGCTAATGACAACCTGCCAGTCTTATTAATTCAGCACTGTACATATGCTAGATCTTATGTGTTTATCATTCAATACAAAACTTTAAACAGATAACTCATATGCATATAATATTTAGATGCTGTGTGTGGTATATATACAGACAGACACCCACACATGTGTGTATATATATATATATATATATATATATAGAGAGAGAGAGAGAGAGAGAGAGATAACTACATTGCATTGAATATAACAGACAAGGTGATTTGATTTAGTTTTTATACAATTTCTCATATGATCTTATCATTTTTTTTTTCTTTTTTGATGTCAAATTATATAAAAACTGTATGAATGCTCATTTTTTCCAAGCGCTTTCGGCTATACATTTAGTCATTTTCAAGGATGAAATATGTTAACTGTTAAATAATAAATAGTTTGTTGCATGTATGTATTTATACAATGTTTTCATTTTTTCAAAACATGGTCAAGATATTGTGTCCATGTTCATACTTGATATTATTGAGTGTTGGTTTTTTCGTTTTTATTAATAAGGCTTCCATTATTTTTACTATATTACGAATAGTGTCTGGTAGGTCTCCATGAATATCTAAATGAGATCTAATTGAGAAAGGTGTAGAGTGAGTCTTCATGTCAATTGTTGTAGTATGGCCTATATAATTATTTACGAATTTTGATTGATCAGAAATACAATTCTTTAATGGGCATTTGAATTCCTAAATAATATTTGTCCTATTTAATTTTGTTCTAAGAGGTGAATTATTATATTTAACTTATTTTTTTGTAATAAATAATTAATCTAATTTTTTTGGTATTATCAACTGATGTTATGCATTTTTTTTATAATGTTCTTAATTCTACTTTCATCTTGTTTATAATTTTCGATCATTTGATTTTTATAAAAAATATTAATGTTATCATTTATGTTTCTATTCTTGTCATTGCTATTAGCTACCTTAGATAGAAAACACCTAATATGAAAATCCAACAATTGATTAAGAAATCTGTTATTAATAAGCGTTTATTTTATGTTGTTTAATTCTTTAAGGAAAAGCATGTGAGAGGATGATTTCTTGTGCACTCTTGTGAGGAAATTTTTAATAATACCTATTTTATATCTAAGAGGGCATTCACTAGAGAAATTAAGATGGAAAGAGTCTTTACTAGTTGTTTTTTTATAAACAGAAATCTTACTATAACAGAAATATATTACTAAAATCAACAAGAACATCTATGACAGGAAGTTTAATTTTTTCACTCAGTTCATGAGTAAAATTTAGAATTTTGTTTCAGATTTTCTATTTCTTTCTTGTTTTCAGCTAAAATGAATATGTCATCTACATAAAAAGAACATTCAGACTTTTTATATATAATTTATCATTTGAAAAGCAAAAAAGATTATTAGATCATATGAGAAATTGTATAAAAAAACTAAATCAAAGCACCTTGTCTGCCATATTCAAGGAAATGTGCATGAAAGAAGGATTGCTACAACAATATATATATATATATATATATATATATATATATATATATATATATATATATATATATTGGCAGCAATATTTACAAGTTTTATAAAATTCAATCAACCTTGTCTGTCAGTTTAATTTTTATTGCATTTTTCCAATTATTAAATTATTTGCTGGATCATTTTTGTATATTAACAGTTCAAAGTCCATATTTTTGTTCAAGTACTTTCAAGTCAATATCACAGACAAGATTTTGTTGGCTACATTGCGGCATTTTTGGAAATGTTTCACTTCAAATTCTATGTGTATTGGATAAATGAAGTCATGTGTTGAAGCATTTCCCAGAGTGTAGCAACACCAAAAAAGGAGCATATTAAATATTTCATGTCTATTATGATTTTCTTGTAGACATTTTAAATATTTGTCCACAATTTTGATCCTGATCTGCAACAGCTTATTCAAAAACTGCAAAACTAAAACTGCAAAATTAAACAAACAAACTTTGTTGGTTGAATAAAACATAATTACATACACTTACACATTCATATGTATTTCTTATTTCTATAAATGTGTTTCTTGAGTACACACATCCATGCTTTTTTAAACAGTGAAATTAATTTCATAAAAAAATACAGGAATTTACAATTTAAAAATGCTCAAAAATATACTTAAGGTAAATTATGATGGATGCTAAGTAATGTAAAATAATACCTAATAAACAAAAGTAACTAAATGTTATTTTGCTGAAATTTTTTATACAGATTTGTTTATATTTATTTATTTACGTTTTTATATTATGTATTCATTTTAAATAATAGAAGGTTTTGATTTAATCATTTTCTTTTATTTTTTTTTAATTTTTATGGTCATGAATGTTGGTTTTGTAAAAGAGTATATCTTTTAGGAAAGGAGATATTTGAAAAAAATCTGTGGCACAGCTTTACATTTTGGTAAAATTCAATAGCAGCACTCTCAAGAACTTTCTAAGTCATTTATTTTCCCTTTTAATAAGTGTAATGTTCTTTAGATCAAAGTTGTGGTTGAACTAATTTCTGTGTATGACTACATGAAAATTTGTCAAATGCATTAGTCATACATAAGTTCAAACACAACTTCAATCTAAAGAATGCCACACTTATTAAAAGAGAAAATACCATTTTGAGCAGAATAGGTGGAAGACATCTTGGTTGAGCTGAGAATTTTTCAGCACTTCTTTATACATCTGTAAACACAAAAGCAGCGGAAAGCCTTCACAAGTACATATTCTAATGTCCTTTGTTCAATGTAGGAAGCAATGAAACAAGACAGATACAAGCCAAGAACAAATTATGTAGCCACTGCTTAATACAAAGGCAAACAGAAATAATTAAAAAAGAAAAAAAATACTACAGAAATGATCTCAATCCAAAATGCTTCATGGTAAATGAAATATCTTCATAAGAAATAACTATAATAATCTATGATATGTTATGCCTACCTTTCTATATGGGCACAATGCTTTCTCTATTTCCTTAAACACACAGGGCTTATTATACAAAGTTCTTTTTCTCAAGCCATTAATGATTTTGGCAGAAGGAAGAAAAAACACAAAAAACAAAAGATACATGATGTTCCAGAAAGTAAACTTGAAATTATTCATGCTTTCAAAAACATGACTATGCTGATGTAGCAACAATAAACATCAAGTGGAAAATGCTATGAAAACTTAAACAATGTCAGATTACACAAACCAACCTTCTCTTAATAAGACTGGTATAAAATAATTAATGTCAGTGAAATTTTCTGAATATATTTTTATGAGCAATATATCATATGATCTAATATCATTATTAAAAATTTTGTAATGCTTGACAGAAAGTCAGACATCTGAAAGAATCAGTGCATATGAGAACCTCCTTAGTAGGCTTAGCAAAGAAATAAATACAATATAGCAGCCACTAATAAAGAAAGACAAATGACAGCAAAGCTTCAACAATAGCAACGAGGAAAAAGAAGCTTTGATGAATGCAGTCAAGCATGATAAGCTCCATCAGCAGCAGACAGAGTAAGTTCTAGACCCAGGATTATCCCATGGTTCAATAGCCTAGCAGATTAAATCATTGGTTTGTGAATTCAATGACATAGCAATTATGAGTTCAATGAAGAAACGGAATGCCATAACTGCAGTACTAAATCAAAACAAGACAAGATATCCTGATACATAGACAGTGGAATAAGTATAATCTACCACTGTAGATTAAATAAAGGGTTCACTCAGAATTTCTCTGAAGGTTACCTGAATGAACAACCACTTGATGAAATCCAAAGAACACAACAGCCAAAATGGTTTGACAGCAATAACAAAGATTTTGTTTTTATAGCCTATCAGCCTATTGTAGGTTATTTAAAGCCAGAAAATACTTTTAGATTGTAAGAATTTTTAGAGATAATGATTACTGATACAAGTCCTACTATTTAACCCATAGCTGGAGGAAGAAGAGGTGGTGTCATATCTTTCCTAAGGTTATTTGTGCATAAGTGAATATAACAAACTCAGGTTTCTGATTACCACATGCACCTCCAAGTTTACTGCACCTGGTATTTCTAAGGAGTCACCCATCTAAGTACTGATCAGGCTCAATGTTGCTTATACATCATACAAGAACCAGTGTTCAATGTCATATGGCTGTAAGCCAATAACAAAGAGGAGGACAATAGTCTGTGTGTAAATAATGTAAATAATAACTCCTTGTTCCAGGAATTCATACAGAAACTGATCATTTGTTTTGGAGATATCAGATTTTAATAGGCAAATAAATTAAGTGCAATGTAATTTTTTATTACTAAATGTTATTGGTTCTGACTTGGTATCTTGGCTTCATTCCCTTCCCACCCCAATGTAATGTAACTTCCCTGTGACTTTTCTAAAAATATTTTTGTGGTAATTGTTCTGATGAGATTTCCATTTTGGTATCTAGACTTCTTGAATTTAAGTGCAGTACTAGATTGGCAGTTAGGTTCCATCATTTTGCAGCTGAAACTGAAACTGCTAGTTGTAACCATAAGTTCTATGCTAACAGCTTCTTTTCCTCACACTTCTTGCTTGTGGAACTCTCTTTTGGCGTCTTGCTTTCCAGTCAACTTTCATCTCCAAAAATTAAAATTCAATGTCGATCAACATCTTCTGACTTCTTAATTCCTGTTCTTTTATTGTTCTCTCTCCTCCAATTTTCCCACACTCAGTAACCTCTTGCATCTTAGTGTCTTTGGATGAAATAATTAAAGAAAAAAGGATATAGGTTCCATAATGATATATGTTGTTAACACAGTAACATTATAATTAACAGATAATAATACTAATCTGAAACATTAATCCAACTCCCATGCCATTGTCTCCATGTCATATGGGTGAAGATTTCTATGAAGGAAACATATAACCCTATCTCAGTTAACAACTATACATTCATCATTAAAAAATACTTCTAAGAAATAAGTTTTCATGGACAGTTCTCACCCATCTTACATGTTTCTCTTTGTGATGTTTGTTTAGTTGATGCTTTTAACTATAATGTTACCTTTGTTTATATTCACATCAGTTTCTTCAAATATTTTCTTGCTTTTAAATCTATTGGGTCTCTTTTGGAGACTTTTTTAAAGCCAGTTTTGCTTTTCTTGTCACTATTTTGACAATTTTTTCACTTTCATTTTTCATTGTTCAGCTTGCAAAAGCTGTTACTCACAGAGAGAGATTGAGAGAAAGTGGGTTGCAGGAAAGCAGCATAGCATAATTAATGGGCCTGAGTAAATAGATGGTAGAACAGGGCTTTGGAGAAATAACAAAAAGGCAAATCTTTTTAAGAAGCTACAAGGGACAGGAACATGTGGAGGAACATGATCGCCTATGTAGTGATGGGACATAGCACCTAAAAAAGTAGTAGCAGTAGTAAAGGTATTGATACTGAAAAATCTGAATATAATAAAAGCAGATACTGATAAGTCATAGAACATTGGGAAGAGAAAGGAGTGATAATGATCTTTAAAATACCATTATGCATCCAACAACAATTTAATAACAAAATATTGTTCTTTAATTTTCATTACTCTCTATCCAAAAAAAAGAGATGAAATTACCATAATTTCAAAGAAGTTTGACATATCAGGTTTAATCTCTCAAAAATGAGGTTAAATGCAAAATTTTACTTGAATAAATAATGAAAGGTGTTAAGAAGATCAAACTTAGTAGCCATAGATATTCTACGTATACTGACTCAAAGTTACCTGTGAGCTATAGTTATGAGTCTCTATTCCCTAGACGTTGTTTGGACAGTACAATATACCGCTTGTTCAATCGACTGTTCTTGAGTTCTGCACACTTCACCAATGTAAACCCATTCTGCCTTCTCACTGCTTCAGCCCTCTTTTATCAGCCCAACACCATGGCTAACTAAACAATTAGCGTTTTTTGCTTTTGTCCTCAGTTACCAAGGCAAATAGCCTCCTCCAGTCTGACCAATTAGCACATGACTTGCTGTTGGTTGAACAATGCTAAACTGTACAAAAGCCACCATTACAGAATATACTGTTGGAAAGAGTGGAAGTTAATGTCATATTCAAGGAATAAAATACCGATGCTACATGCCATGTGTTGAGGTATGGAACTTATTTTCCTTTGCACCGGATGCAAGTCACTCTGACTTGTTTACTTCTACATGATTGTTCACCACAAATTATAGCTCTCTTTATGCTAATTACCTATTAGCTAACCAATCCTATTACTCTCCCTGAATCTTTGGTTTTCACACCCTGGGTGGATCAAGAGTTTTCTCCTAGAAAAAGAATTATATATTATCAAATTCCAGTTTTAACTCTTACTAAGTTTAGTATGACACATGACCACAAGTGTAGAACCCTTAATAAAGATTAACTAGCCTCCTCTACTATTATTCCATAATCAAACATACATGATATTAGATGAATTTACCTTTATATAGGACAAAGCAGAAATAGAGAAGGCATCTGTCACTCTCAGGAAACTATTGAATCTGCTAAGATGGCTAGTTTATCCCTGCAGCAGTTGTCTGCACATTTATATTTCTTCAACACCTGCAAAACCAACCCGTGGTTTATACTGCATCAATGCTGATTGGACTATTGACAGCTTACAAACAGTTTTTCAGTTTCACTCATAAAGCTTGGATTAATACATGGTGTGGTTTTCAGGCATTTCCCAATGGATCATCTTCTCGGACTGATACTATCAAGAGGTCATCTACTTGAGCATGATGAGATTTGAACCTGGACGTCATTGCTGGGATACTAATATTCTAAACATTTGGCCATCTATCCATTCCAAGGCAGCTATACTGGGGATTTCATTAAATACAGAACTTATGACATTAATAATGTTTTGTGAGACGAGCTTAAGAACAGTTGCTACATCTCAAGGTATCCCCAATATTAAGCTTGAGAATCTTCAATAAATACGAGACAATAGATTAGAGCTAAAGAAACAACAGATAATGATCCAAATCATTTCTGAAATAATGGCTTTTGTTTTAACTCAAAATTACTTTCCTTTTACCTCATACTTTTATAAATAAAAAAAGTAGAAGCCCAAAACATCCAGTTATAAGATTTGACAAAAGTATTTATCAAGAATTGGAAGAAGTAACTGAAAACAATCTTTAAAAAGTTCATATTGAGATAAAAGAATTAAGAGCCAATGTTTTTTTTCATCATTAATTTTATATAATGATATTTCTACACACAACTCAGTGAGGACTGATATTGATGGAACCACAACAGTAACTGGTAAAAATGGACACTAAAGTGAAATGATAAAATAGAAAACCTCACTCATATTTTGTTCCATAAGGAACTTCATCAAAGTCAAAAGGTAGAGATTTATGAAGAAGAACCTGAATCTTTACACACAAAAAGTATGTTTGAGAAAATGACTAAATGTTCAAATTCAAATCTGAAAATATTTGAATAACTTTCAACATTATGGAAAGGAAAGAAAACTATGACAGATGTTCAACCCTACTTTTTCTCTGTGTACAAAAATTGTTTATTCTCAATAAATTTAACCTTTTTTCATTTTACCTTTGATGAAGTTTCTGAAGGATTGAAACTCACTGCTAAAATAATGTAATTTCAATTTATTTATATTGTCTTTCAGATATATTCATTTCTGTCTCAGTTTTCACAATAAATTATTCTTTGGTAATACTTGAACCCATTTTTATTTGCATTTTTAGGCAGTATCCTAAAACAAAGACTTCAAATGTATCATGTGAATGGGACATAATTCTATGTTTGTACTACTAGATGTTATGAGTGATCATTATTCTAAGCTAGTCTGTCACAAGACAAGGTTCTTGATAAACTCATTTTCTTTTTTTATTTATATTATTTGGAGTCAGACTAATGTTCTCATCTTTGCCAATTTTAACCACTTGCCTCCTTCACTTGTTTATTGATCTAAATAATCTTCAAAGAAATTTGAGCTGAACCTTTTATTTAATGTATTGAGTTAGATTGTTTTTGTTCCACTGTCCATTAGGTGAAGCAATATCTTTTGTCTTTTTAGTACTCCTTAGCTCACCCTGTTTCCAATGAATATGAGTATTATCCAACAAAGATTTTTCCACTGTTTGTAAGTACAGGATGGCTGATAAAAAATATATCAAATAAAGTCATTTTTTTTTAGGTAAAACTGTTGTAATGCTTTGAGAAGCTTTTAAGAAACACTACCTAAGTAAAATACAAGTATAGAAGCAGAATTCACATTTTAAACATAAGGGTTTGGTTTGGTTTGCTTTGGTTTTACGACATATCAACCTCAATGGGTTATTTAATGCTGACAAAATTTTTATTGTTGGTAATATTTTTTTTTAAATCTATTTCTGGTAAAATTTTTCCTTCAAAAAATCTATTTCTGGTAAAATTTTTCCTTCAAAAAATCTATTTCTGGTAATAATTTTCTTTCAAATATGTATCACTGGTAATAGTTTTCTTTTTTTTTTCAAAAAATATATGGCTGGTAATTTATATTTTTGTTTTTCTTTTTCAAAAATATATTGCTGATAATAGTTGGTTTTAAAAATGCACTGCTGGCAAGATTTAGATTTTACAAATGTATTGCTGGTATTAAAACCTATTTTTACACTTTCATAGTATTTTGAACCCAATTACAAATCCATTCAATAAGGTTTTGCATGTTGATTATGTATTATGAATTTTTACATGTTCATTTTTTTTTTTAATATGGGTGAAGTGTCCATCATTTCTATGTACTTCAGACTATTAGCATTTTGTTCTTTGTTATGTTTTGTTCTTTGAAATTCTTTTGTTTCTACTTTCTTGTTTGATTTTGCTCCCTTAGTTTTACCATTCGGTTCTTTTAATGAACTTTGTGTAGATGATGATCTTTCCCTTGTTTGTGATGGGATAGAGTTTTGTTCCTTTATGTCCATTTTCCTTGGTTCTTCAATATCCATTTCGTTATTTATTTTTGTATCTTTTCATTTTCTTGATAATGTTTCGATGTTTCTATTTCTTGAATTTTTCAGGTTTAATAGTTTTGTAGGTGTAGAGTCATTTTTGTTTTCAATTGATGGTATAGGGTTTGTTTTTCCATTAGGTTCTTTTAATGATCTTTGTATAGATGATGACTGTTCCCTTGTTTATGATGGGCTAAAGTTTTGTTCCTCTATGTCCATTTCTCTTGATTCTTCACTAAAAGTTGAGTCATTTTTTTATGTACCTTTTGATTCTCTTGGGAATATTTAGAGGTTTCTATTTCTTGGATTTTCCTTTTTCCAAATGTTACAATCTTTGGAGTCTGCTGGATGTTTTTCTTTACAGTTTGGACACAAAAGACGCCTTTCACAAGGTGATTCTTCATGCTCAGTTTCCGGTTCCTCACATCTTTGAGAGACTGATGTTCTCATACAAACATTTTGAAGATGTTCAAATTTTTACCATTAATGACATCTACAGGGATTAGGAATGTATGGCTTTACCTTGGCTATTGTGTAACCTATCTTTATTTCTTTTGGTAGAGTCGGTTCGTCAAATGTCAAAATGTCAAAATATATGTGTTGGTGTTTCTTACTGTGTCATTTCTTTTTACTTGCAATCTTTTAACATCTGTTACTCCTTGCTTTTTCAGGGTGGCAAACAGGTGGCCCCATTTAAGGGAAATTTTAGTTTTTTGAAGTTGGGTTTTGTGAATGTGCACTTTATAAACTGCAATTTGTGTTGATGGTATTATTATTACAAAAAAACCCATTCTTACACTTTCCTACTAACTCTAGATCAAGGGAGGGGGGAAAACTATTTACCCATAGCTGGGGCCCTAACGGGTGCTACCACCCCGGGTCAGGGTGGACTCAGGAACAACAGCAACTAAGAGGTGGTTCCACGCTCCTCAAAACCTCCTGATCAGAGGCCTTGCTGCTGGATGCAGTTTATCATCATACACAGGACAATTTAAAAATGAGGGAAAGCTCCTTGAAGACCAACCATGATCTGACCATCAACCAACTGAAATGATGAAAATATTAATGCTCATTATGCAATGAAAGAAAATGAATGTTGAAGCATTGATAGCATTTCTGAAAGAATGAGTGTATCTTGGACTTCATTCCAGTAAATGTTAACTAAAGATGGAAAAATGAACCAGATTTCAAAAAAATGTTTATCTCATTTGCTCCTAGAGGTTAAAAAATATCAGCAATGATTTAATGGAACAAACTCAATATGATACACAGCTTTTTCTTTTCAAAGCTGTGCAACCAGGATGAGTTTTGGTGCTACAATTCTAACCCAGAAAGGAAACATGCATGAAGCCAATGGAAAGTTATTCTCCAAGAGGTATAAATGGAGTGTGTATTTGTGTGTTTTTTAATTGAATTTCATGATTTTGTTGATCTATCTCTTTGATGCAAATTGGATTGTCCACACAGGATTTGTTTCACCTGACTAAATGGTGAATCAGTTTTATTTGGAAGTGTATTGAGAAGATGTTTAAAGGATGTGAAGAGAACAATTTAGAGTAACAATCTGAGTAGAAGAAAGTGCTGATGACATGAATTTGTTTAAGGTGAACCTCTACTTGCCAAGAAGTGACCCACACTCTTGATTTCAGGACCTTCCTCTGAAGCATATATAGGATGAGACATGCAGGATCCAGTTATGAAACTGCAATGGACTTCTACCGAGATGGTTATAATTTTGAGTGGTGCCTTCTGTAGCATGTCCATCATGCACAGACCTCTTCATCTGCTGGTTCAATCACTGAGATCTGTTGTAATCATCATCTGCTTGTTCCACCATTTCACTGAGTAGTCAACAGATTTTAGTAATAAAAAGAAACAACATGACAACTGGTGTCTTCCAGCCAACCTTTTTATCAGGTCATGATCCATGAGACTATTTTCTTACTTTACTACCTTTGCAGTCTATTTAAACTCAGAAAAACTTTTAGACTGTATGAAATTTGGGGGGAGATAATGATTTACTGAAACAAATCCTACTAACATATAGCTGGGAGAAAAAGAGGTGGATTCATACCTTTGCAAAGGGTATTTGTGCATAAGTGGATATAATGAGCCCATGTGAAATTGGAACTCAGCTCTGATTTCCAGTTCTGAGCTGTTATCCATAACACCACCTGCACATCCCAGCTTACAGCATCTGATATTCCAGGTTTGAAATTGCTTACTTTGATGACCCTACAAGAACCAGATTTTCAATGTAATATGGCCATGTACCCTTAATTCATATGAAGTATGATCCACAAAATCCACACTGGATAGTTGGAGAATTTTTTGTAGCTGTTTAAAACATTTTGGGAAAACTGAATTGAATCAAGAAGACAGTGAGTATAGTGAAGTAGATAAGTATCATGTTTAAAATTTAATAAGTCTTTATTTATTAAATAATTTTGGTTATTTACAGGTATCCATTTTGAAAAGTGATGAAACACTTTCATTATGGACTTATACTGAGGACATTAAATCTGAAACGAGACATTCAAACAATCTGCCTATCATAAAATTAAGATTTTTCCTTTTTAAAATGTTTCTTCCAACAATAATCATTTCTATTTCAGTTTAATATAAGCTCCCCCACTTCTCTTCCACATATTACTCATTAATCAGTGAAATGCTCTGTTTTATGAGAGTTTAAAAACTGAAAATGATAAAACCAAAATACACATGAAAGTTTAGTACAAGTGGGATGACCTTACAAACATTGAATAGTTGCAATTGGATGCCACCCATTAAAAAACAATGAAAATAAAAATTAGTTCATTAAGGTATACACACAAAGGAAATTGTTGAGTTCAAAAAGCATTTTTCTTCTATGTGATGTATCCCTTCAGGATGTTGGCAATCATGGCTCTTCACAATTTCCTGTCATTTGTAGCCCTTAGTAAAATTGTATTTTTGATATCTCTCCTAATCCCTGTTCTGCCAACCCTTTACACAAGTTATGTAGGTCATATGCTGTTTTCCTCTGTCCCTCTTGCTTTCAATACGTCTTGTGAATGTCAAATTCCCCAAACCCTCTTTCCTCATTATGCACCCTATAAATTTCAACTTTTTCTAATTCTAAGGGTTTTTATTTTCATTTTTTCTAAAACTTTGTTATTGCTCATGTGTTCTGGTCATAGTATTCTCAACAGGCTTCTGTATAACCGACTTTCTCTTGTTTCAAGTCTCTTCTTCATTTGAAAAGATTGTCCAGCATTCACAGACATATAGGAGAACTGATATTACATAACAGTTCTGTACACATTTCTTTGTTTCTTAATACTTTGCTTAGCTTTTGCAAGGCACTTTTGCTATCCCCATGTGCCTTTATATTTTGGTCAGGTCCAATAACATTGCTGATTGATATTTGAATTTTGTCAAGTATCTCTAGATACATAGCAGATGCTCCAGACCAGATGTGATAGTAGTATTCAATGTATGATTACATTCCTATGATACAGCTCCTTCAATAATCCTTTAAGTAGAGTGGTTCATGAGCCTTGTACTGGGTAAACATTAATAAGAAAAAGTTTGCTTTAATAATAATGCTCTGATAAGTAACTTTATTAATCTTTACTCTAGATCTAGGTGAAATTTTTGAAGGGTTTTGTTGTATGCAACCGCTCCCTTCAGACTCCAAACATATACAATATGCACATATTTGTCTTATACTGTCTATTCTTTGTGGATTTTGTGCTCTCCATTATATTTTCTCATGACTCCAAAATGTAAATCAAAGGGTTTTTATTTAAGTCAACAGGTGTCTCAACAAAAGCTTGCTAATATTTCAGCGTTGTCTTGAAAAGGGTTTTCTGTAGGCTGGAAGAAAAGCAACAGTTTTTCCATGTGAAAACTTTTCAAAGAATACACTTCAAATATGTCTTTGTGATTTTGTAGTGAGACCATATAAAATAGAGAATGAGAATTGCAAACCAGGAGTTCAATTCTCATGTAATGGCCTATACTTTTTTTACCTTTTGCCATATTAAGTTCAACTTAATAAACACTCAGTCACCTCATTGTAGAATAGTACTTACTACTGTTTAGTTCTTACTGGGTGCTCTACATAGCTGACTATGCTTAATATCAATATCGTATAAGTTGGAAAAAAAACTATTCTAGAACAATTTGCAGTCCATTACTGCTATGATAAATTCAGTCCATACTGAGAACTAGGGTTGCAACAACAATACATTATTTTATGATACAATATTTATCATGATGTAAGATCTATTTAAAGAAATGCCAGAGAAATGATGATGAAGTTTAAAAATGTATTTTTCTAAAAGCATTTTACAGTTTTGTTGATAATGACAAAAACGATAAGAAGCTATTACCAAAATTTTAGACAGGGTGTAAATGACTGCAAATTATATCAATGGCCCAATTAACTTCAGAATAGAAAAAGAAATATTGCCCCCGTTTTAAAATCTATAATCTCAGTCAGACTTGAACTCATAAGAAAGACATTAATGTGTATTGGCTTCTATTCTCCTGTTTAAAGGATGAGTTTTCATGATAATAATGTTGAACAAGTATGTCTTTTTATCCCCAAATATTGTCTGCTTAAATGCTAAAGCTCATTGTGTAAAATTATTATCTACTCATTTAGTAATTATACCATTAATTTAAAATGCTAACACATAGGCTGACCATGTTTACAGGCTTTAAAACACCTAGCAGTGCTATAATGTATTTTATGCAAATTTATTTGTCTTGGGGAAAGCTTTGATCTTAAAAAAATACTTCAGAATAATATTTTTAAAGACTCAAATAAGCTAAAAAAATTGTTAGCATTATTAAGCAAACTACATGTTTCAATGCATCAACAAACTGAAAAATCAAGTGATAGATAAATACACCAGGGGTTCATATCCATGGCCTTTTATTGACTAAATTAAGCGTAAAAAATTCAGCTAATTAAATGCTGTGGGATAATATTCAGCATGCTCCTGTCACAGAATTATTAATGTACTAAGTGTATTCCTCACTTGGTGCCTAATACTTTTTTTGTGCTGGCAAGACAGAAAAGTACTAGGAAGAGGAAAAAAGTCAAACAATTATGTCCTGACACCCAAAAAGTTGAGGTATTGAGCAAAATTTCATGGGAAAATTAGCTCAGGGGGAGGTGCTGTAGTGGAATGTCCCACACTCCTTATTGCCCATGTGGACTGACTATATCAGTAGCTATATATAGTGAGCACAGGATATACCTGGGAGCTTGCTTTGGGAATTACTAGCCACCTGATTCCCTGTCTTTCAGAAGTGTATTCTCTTTTATAATAAACCTTTCTTTAATCTATGTGCGTGTTGCTGTCCCTTCACTCGAGTACCACCTTTGTCTGTAACCTCTTTAAAGATACAAATTTTGACATTGTAATATATTCAAATTAGCTGTTTGAATGACTAACAATGACCATGTAACAGTATATTGTAGACATAACTATAGTTTTGTCCTCTTGCATTATGTTGTACAAAGTTCTTTCTTATTTCCTATCCACTCATTCACACAGAACCATCTGCATTTCACTTATTAAAATTGCAAATCAAAGGGTTTTGAACTCTGTGAACAGCAAAAGACTTCACTGATCACCATATTCTATGTGTTGTTTCCTTTCAAGGTGTGGGCAATCATGAATCTTCACAACCTCTTATCCATTGTAGCAGTTAATGTTCAGTTGTCAAAATATTCCATCATCTATTCATAGAAGATTGTCAGGTAGGTAGGCGACTACTTTCCACATTGCTCTTGTCCTCAATAAGCTCTGTGAGAGGCTCAGAAAATATTGTTTTAAATCAAAATTGGGAGGAGTTATGCAATTTTTTTGTGGTTAAGTCAATTGTACTTTTTTGTATACAATTGTATACAATATACAAACAACTGTAATGTCATATTCACTTTGTTTTAATTTTCTTCTAAAAGTTTCAGTGAGCTCCCTTAAAACTTCTTCATTGCTATGCACTCCTATCCATGGTATTCTCAGCATCCTTCTGTAGGACCACATTTCTATTGCCTCCTGTTTTCTCTTCATCTTTGAAGAGATTGTCCAGCATTCACTGCCATATAGAATGACAAGTATTACATAATAGTTTAGTACACTTACTTATTTCTAATAAAATTTTCCTGTTCTTAGTACTTTAAAAAAATTTCAAAGTATCTTGAATTAATCCGATGTGCATTCAGATTTTGGTGTTGCATTTTTCATCCTCTTTTAAAACACTTCTCAGATATTTAACCTTTTGTATTTGTTTGATATCGACAATTTGTAGTTCACATCTTGGGATTTTTCTTTTGCTGAAAACCAATCTTTTGTTTTCTTACACTTGATGGTTAGTCTGTTCTTCTTGCTTTCCTTCACCACTCTCTCTAGGAAGTGATATTCTTTTCTTTCTGTGTCTACCATCAACACATTGTGAGCTCTGTAATGGAATGAAAAGGTGTCTATTCAAAATATGTTGCTCACAGACAAGATAATTTTGAATAATCATCCTGAATAAATTTATTAAGAGCTATAAAGGAACGGAAATTATAGAGAGCCATGATTGCCCACATACTCAATGGACACAACACATAGAAGATCTAATCAGAAAGAAAAAAATAATATTTGTGAATCAATACATTTTTTACAATATATGTACTCATATCTTTTTCAGGTAGAATTTTACAGAGCAAGATGTTTGTTGCAAATCTATAGACTGCCTTGTAGAGTACAAGGTTTCAGCCTCACTATGATTATGCCACAGCTTCACCATACTAGCCATTGCTGCTGTGGTTTCTGTTACAAGAAGATTTTTATATAGGTTGATTTACTAGCCTTCATATAGTTGTCCTTGTTTTTTTTAGACTGGTTATCAACCAAAGCTAGAAAGCCCAGTCTACTCTGCTGTTGACCCCTAGCTAATAGAAGAGACAAATTCATATTAATGGAGATACTTAGAAACAGAACATAACTGCTTTGACTATCTCCACATTTCAAGACCCATATTAGGCATTAGTACATCTGTTATATACTAACACCTTAATGCTGTAGAATCAAAATATGATACTCACCCTCACAAGAAAGTTCCAAACTAGTGTTCAGTTAGCAGACAAAAAGAGAGCAGGCTCTAACTTAATACAATATAATTATTTTGTAAAATACAGAATTTTGGCTGAAGGAGAAATGGGGAGAGGTTGGTTTTCATTCGCTATTCTAATCCTAGTTAATCTGACTCATGATCCATTCATTCATTACAAATTAATCATTCACCACAAGAACTCATCCATCACTTCTCCTGCTATACCACAATACCACATATTCAAATCAACCCCTGGCATAAAAGTTTGATATAAGTCCAAAATTTATAAACATTTCATGAATCATGAAATGATGGGGAGGGGATGGACTCAGAAAACAGACTAAAAATGTAACACAAAGATAAAACTAAAAGAAAACAAATGTTAGTAGGACCCATCCACCACTCAACATAATAAGGGAGGCTGCTGTATTTTGCCGATAGAAAGAATCAAGATGCACATTTACTAATGGAATGGTAAAGATGAAAACAAATGACAGAATAGGAAAAAAAAAGGCTAGCCTAGCTGAGAAAAACAAGCTGGGGAGGTTGGGAATCTCAACATGGATCATAATAAAAGAGAATGCCAGGAACAGGATGGGTGCAACACTTATTCATATAAACTAGGAAAACATAATAGTGTCTAACTTAACCAGAAGAGGGTTCACAGGAAACAGCCCCGTTGCATCAAGGTGACTTAAAAGCGAAAATCAAGGCTAGCTCCATTCACATGAACCAGGCTTGCCATAGTCACCCACTTTTTGCTGAAATCTGTCGATAACACACACTTTCTATCAGATCTAATCTTTACTTTAATTTGATGCTTAAAGAAAACAACTAGATCCTGATGAAAATAATGTTCATATCACAAGATTCCCTCCTTTTGGGATGTCCATATCACCATTCTTGCCACAGCTAGCAACATGAGAAAGACCATCTGCTTCACCCTGAAGAATGAGGGTGACGTTGTCACATGCATATGCAAGATCAATGGACACGAGCCAATCGAGAGTGATACAAGCCGTTAACTTGCTGATATAATCCCAGAAAGGAAGCACCTGAGAACAATGGTAGAAGGTGTGCAAAGCTGTTTCCTCAATGCTAAGGTCACACTGATGACAGTCAGGCAACTCTGCCTTACCCCATCTTAAGGTTATGTCATTGAGAGGTAGCCCATTCTGAATCAATTGCTAGTTAAGCAAAAACTTAGGGTTGCTAAGATAATCTGCCGCTGGCACCCAAGACCAGAAAAAGCACAACTCTGATGCTGAGAAGCTGAGCCAGCCACACAAAGGATTCTTCATGATCTCATTTACTAATTCATGATACAATAGCCTACAAGACTGTAAAAAGACACTGGATCAAGGAAAGGCCTTCAAAGCTGACTGACACTTGCTGAGGAAACTTGACAAACTTTCACGAATACAACGGTGCATAGCCCAAAAAATCGGAAGAGTGATGGTAATGCTAGGGAAGGTGTCCCTAACATTCCCTGCCAAAAGTCCCTCATCAAAATGTGGCATAGGATCCACCAGGGACAGCGATTCTGCATAGGGCTGGACTGTACATCCTGTCACTCAGCCATGGAAGGAGGATCTCCAATGCCAAAGCATAAAGTAAGGGTGACAGTGGGCAAACCCATCAGACTGACCAAGACAAAAGCATGTGATTGCTTTCCATCAGCCTGTACCACAGCACTGGGGGTGATTTAGGAGGCTGATTCACTTGAAGAAGTTGGGTTTGAATCTGTCAGCCTGCAAGACAGCAGCCAGCTACCAATGGTCGACATTATCAAATCCCTTAGACTTGCTCATCATCTTCTACACCCTCTATGATCATGCGAAACAGATGAAGGTTGCTTTGAATTGTTCATCCCCTCATAGCACAAGTCTGCTCAGGTCCCTACAAGCTCACAACAACTGACTGCAAACGCTCCATCAGGATCTTGGCCAAAACTTTAACACTGAGCTAAGGACCTATAATGATCTAATTCCTGCCCAACACCCTTGCCCTTTTTCAACAGTGTGCTCACACCCTGGAACCAGTTGTTGAACACCACTGTCAAAATCAGAACAATATGTGAGAACATCAGGTAGAATTCATAGTGCACGCCATCAAGTCCCAGAGACTTGTCACTGCCAACCTTCTTCAATGCTAAGTGAATTTTGCAACCTGTGATCTCAAGCCTCACAGCTAGCTGCTCCAGTTAGCAAAAGTCGAGGAAAGTCAACCAAATATCTTTAAAATTTTTTGACTCCACCTGAGCCATTCTAATTTTTGGGTGGCATCTAAGATGTCCCACACTTTGAATTTGCCACCCATGTTTCTAATTAAAGTAATTAATCCAGGAGTGTATTTCCATCAACAGAGCTGAATCCGAACAATGGCCTCAAGATAGCCTTCCTCTGGGAAGAAAGGTCTTTCTTTCATGCCTTCTTGTCAATGCAATAGATAGTCTCCGCTGAGGTGGGGGTGGTAGCAGATAAACTCTTGATAGGGGAAGAGGGGAGACTTTTAGCCTTGTCTGGTAAAACAGGAACAGATTGGGACTTGGCATGTTCTATGGCCCTCTCTGCCCTGCTTTGACCAGTCCATTTCTCCTTTTTTTTACGCTTTTGTCTTCTTTCACCTCCTTGTCCGTTCCCCCTTTCCAATGAAGAAGAATGTGTGATGGTGACATGTCATATCCTCTCACCCTCTACCTCTTTCTGTTGTATTTCCTTCTGCTGCAGTTTCTCTGCCTGTTGTTGCTGCTGTGGTTTAAACTGTGGCTGCTGCATCCTTTCCTGCAATTGCTGCATCAGTTGCTGTTGCTATTTCTGCAACTGCTGCTGTTTTTCCTGCCACAGTGGTTGCTCCTTCTGTTGTTGTCATTGCTGCTGTGACTGCTGCTTTGCACGCTGCTTCTGCCACCACCTTTTGTCCCCGCCTTCATCATCTGCTGCCATTCACCAGGACTTTTGGGGGTCTGGTCAGACTTGTCTGGCCTGACTCCTCCAATGCCATAGGTTGCTGGGCTGGTGGTGCTGGGTTCCTCCCCGGGGAAAGCCTTTGATACGTGGCTTACAAAGCTGCAGGACCAGCAATGAGGTCGCTGGCTCTCCACAACAACAAAAATGTCCCAGCTGCAACACAAGACATCAGGGATGTCAAAAAAGCTTTTCCATGTCAGGGTTACTAGCAGAGCCACATCTCAAGTGGCAATGCCCACCTTATTCCTGGTCCATACAACCTTGCTGACTTGTTCATAGTGAGCAAAGAATGCTCCCAGATGGTCCTCCTCTATATGAAGTGGCACCCCATGAAAAATGATTCTTAACTTCCTCGTGCCCAAATATTCAGTCTGCATTCACATCGATTTTGTTGTGAAGATGCTCCCAGCCAGTGATTTTACCTCATCTGCCCTTGTTAACAAAATATCCCACATGACATTTGACCTTCTTTCCAATATTTTGGGACTAATGCTGAGGCTCTTTAATGCCTCTTCCATTATTTCCCTGCTAACACAATCTCCCTGCTGATCTTGGATGTGAAAGCTCTTGATTTTACATCCAAGATCAGCAGGGAGATTGTCCTGTGAGAGCCTCAAAGACCAGGGGAATGGTCAAGAGTTCATTTCCAGTCATGAATTCCTTCTATTTTTCTTTTTGGGCCTCATAGTATTCCAGCAACCTTCTTAGATTTCTTTACCTCTCAAGCTGAAGGAGCATCAGGAGGTGCTACTTGCTACTGGTGGGAAAAATTCTCCACAACAGAACAACGTAAAACAAGTCACAGAAACAAAGGAAACTGAACAGTACAAAACAGACAAATATAAGAATGTTTCAGACAATCAACAAAATGTACATGAAACTCACAAGAATCTAAACATGGTTACCTTTGCAAGGAAGTTCCAAGCTAGCATCCAGCCTGCCAGACAAAAATAAACTGGGCTATAACTAAATACACACCCCTCCATACTCAAGCCTGAAAAGTAGTCTAATGGTGGATACTTATTGATCCCAATATCCACACCAAAGTCAACAACCAATCAGAACCTAGACAATAGACTGGCCCAAGTAGGATAATGGAACATCCCATCCTGTTAAATAAACCACTCACCAACTAGCCTTCCATATCTACCTTTCTGTGGTCTACACAGCAACTACTGTTTATCATCTAAAATTCTGTTGTAAAGATAGCAATTCAAAGACCCATTTTATATAAAAATAAATTTGGAAGAGCTGATTTCCAGTTCACATCACTTCCCCATCTTATGAACAGGTTTTGAAGAGGTTTTCATCCATTATTTCCTGTTTAGTCTTTTCATTTTCTTTCACACCAGTAAACTCTTGCATGTTGTTGGCATTATCACCTTGCTTTGAAATGAAATGATGAAAAGCAAAAATTCTCTTTGGTTTATAGTCATATTTTCTAATATTTTTTACTAAGAAATTAGTAAATTATTTTCAGAATTCACCCATAACTGATAACTTGCCTGTCTGGCCTCTTATGATGTGACACTAATAAATATGAAATTAGAATTAAAAGGGTTCATGTGAAAACCCCATATGGGAATTAGAAGGGTTAAAAAAAACTTTAAAATCATTAAGGTGAAAACAGAGCAAGGAAAAAAAAAAGAAATATTTTTTTCCTGATAAATTGATGGGCAAATAGAATTATTATAAATCCTCAAATCTGGAATGTAAGCAATCTAAAATATGTCCTGAGGAATGAGGAAGTGAAAATTCTTTGACATCAGAAAAATAGAAATAATTTTTAAACACAAAATATTGTTATCGGCAAAATTATTGTTGTTGGAGAATGTATTGTTTTGAATAATTGACCACTTTGTTTAAGGGCGGGTTTTGTTTTTCCAAGGTTGGAGAAAATAATTAATTGATATGAATATTGATAATCAGATGAAATACATATAAACAGAATGCTTAGTTGAAGCCAGCAGTTAGAGCCAAGAGTCATCAGTGGATCAAGGAGCTGCTGAACCCCACATGACCTGCTGCCAACAGAATTCCCAATCGCCCACATTGTGATGTTGTTTTTAACCCACCCAGTTTTAGAAGAAAGAGATAAAGTGTCATGATAGAGAATTTAATGGGAAGGGTTAATTTTGTTTTATTAATGACTATATAAACCAACTGAAAATTAACCCAGCGACCTTCTTCATTATTTTGTTGATTTATTTCTTTTATTATCATCACTGAAAGCGTTCTTTGTCCTTTTGCAGCATCATTCTACCATGGCCAAATCCAACACTCAAGTACAGACAAAATTCAATTTTCATTGGTCTGTGACCAAAGAACACAATGTGGGACAGAAGCAGATGAAGGAACAAACTGAAAAGCAGATAACCATCAGTTGACCGACAGTAGTGCTGACTAGTGTGGGAAAAACACAGGATTGAGCCTGGCTGGCCATGTTATAATAGAATGACTGGAACCAAATTTTCTGTCTTGTAGAGAGTAAGACACTTGACACTCTTTGGCAAATATTGTTAACATGATTTCGTCCATCATAACATTTTGTCCAGGAACTCCAAATAAAAATCTTTAAAAAGAAGGACTTAATGAGTATTTACTGCTTCTTCAATTTCTCTCTTCAAGAAATTTAATTGTAAAATGTCTTTGCTTTTTCTTATATTACTCGTCTGACTTTATGGCAGTTGATTTTACTGGAAAATTGCATTTTTAAACCAAGTGCAGATGTGAGCAAAAGTGTAAATAACTTGAAGCATGTTTGAATTCAATGATTAATGAACCAAAGGTGGAGACTTAAATCTGAATGTGCAAATTCCCAAAATCTTCCACACCGAGTTTTCAGAGGATGAGTAAAGAATACTGTTCTTTTATTAATGGAAACAATAAAAGTACATTTTTGTAAATAAAAAAAAAGTGTTTCTACATCTAATGACCTTCATTATGTAGAACAGCTGTAAAGGAATTCAGCAATAAATCAACTTTTCTGTGTTTGCAGTTCAGAAAATCCATAATATAGATTCTAATGACTTTCTACATACATATAAACCCACATGTATAACCACGCAACTAATGTATACATACATACATCACTCTCCCTGTGTGTGTGTGTGTGTGTGTGTGTGTGTGTATATATATATATATATATATATATATATATATATATATATATATGTATTCTAACTAGGAGTAGATAGATTCCCCTATTGCCTGGTTCACACTTCTGTTTGACTTTTTGAAGATGAGTTGAGGTTTATCCTTTGTTGCCTGTTTATGATTTGGTTTTCAGTTCCTTCCAAAGTCTATTCCCTCTCGCTTTTGCTTCCCGTAGCCCCTTGTGCCTTAGTGGCATTGTTGTTTTGCTTGGGGTGAATTTATATATATATATATATATATATATATATATACACACACTCACAGTACCCATGGAAATATGGTTTCTGAGAGAGACATTTTTTTAAAGTCAATCCAAGTTTAATATAGCCTGTCAACTAAAACCTGTGCAGAAAAAATTAACTTAAATGAAACTACATTCAAGTCACTGAAGTCATTTTTGCACAGGGCTTGAGATTTAAATATGGCACTCAAATTTCTCACAAAAAATATGTAAGATGTAGCTGAAGCAGAAGAAAGACATCAGAACTAATAAAATGGGACCATAAAATGCTTTAATAATTCCTATTAAATAGTTAATTTTCTAACCTATGTTGAACCAGTACATGAATCTTTCTACATACATATAAACCCACATGTATAACCACATAACTTATGCATATATACACATCTCTATCTATATATATATATATAGAGAGAGAGAGAGAGAGAGAAGTAGATAGATTCACCAGTTGTCCAGTTCTCATTCCTCCCTGCTCTTTTGAACAGGAGTAGAAGTTTATTCTTTGTTTCATGTTTACAACCAAAACCTTGTGACTAAACATCAAGAATGTAAACATGTAGTCAACAGTACAGTGAACTATAATATGACTGCTCAGAGGACTACAAACAAGTTTTAGTATAAATAGTTGGAAAGCATGTGAAGTATGAAGGGGTGCTGAAAATTTATTTGTCCAACATTAGGTTAGATTTTGGTAAGTGGGTCCAGCTGAGAATCTTTCAGTGTTATAAAGAAGTTAAATAGAAAGGATAAGGTCCAGTGAAGCCATGCTCTCTCTTGTTGACTTCTATTATGATATCTTAAGAGACTATCAAAATATGACTGTCAATAGGACTGAACTAAAAATTCAGTATTAAGTGAGAAGCACTTAACAACCAGGTTCTGTTCCAGCAACTTGGCTAGTAAACAAGCTGGTTGCTAAAAGAGAGGTCATACATGACCACTATTTCAGGCATACTATACATGTAATGGGCTTGTATCAACCAGCTTCAGATAGCTTTAATGTCATTTTTACAATATTTCTATTTATTTCTAAATGTATATACAGTATAATAGTCTGATGAACAATAAATCTAAAAACACATTTTAAAATCAGCTCTATAATCAGTATATTATTTTAATTTGCATACTGTAAATATGCTACAAGTAATTTTTTTATTTATTTTCCACTTTATTGATTTGAATCATTTTGAAGGGTGAGAAAACAATCACAATGAATGTTTTTGTACAAGAATTAGCAAATTGATGATTTTTGAAAAATTTTTATTTTAGGAGATTTAAAAAAAATTATTCCACCCTAAGCAAGGCAATAAAAGCCATTGAGATGAAAGTGGTTACCGAGTGTGAAAAAGAAACTGGGAAAACATTATTGAGAAGAAAGGACAATAAAAGAAGAGGGTTTAAGGAGAAGATAAAGACAGAAGATAATGATTGAGATTGCTTTTAAATTTTTGAAGATTGTAGTCGACAGAAAAGCAAGAAACCAGAAGAGTGTTTTACAAGTGAGAAGTGCAAGGGAAGAAACTATCAGCATAACAGTGAAAATATGAAACCCTAGATCCAATGTATTAGTATGCATATTCGATTTTATAACAACTTTCTACCAAAAAATTTATTAAGAAAGTTATTAAGAAACATACATTTTTCAGGGTAGAAATAAGCATAAGACAGTTTTGAAAATTTGTATTTAACAGCAAAATTGTACAAAATTCAGTATTTACATTTATTCCCTTTCAATTGTAATACTTCAACACACCTATCTGGCATTGAATCAATAAGTTTTCTGAGAGTTTCAGATGGAATTTCATTCCAATACTGTTTAATCCAAGAGTTTAAAGTTTCTCTATCTTCAAATTGACGTTTATTTTTGTATACTCTCCTTGGCAAAATTCTCCATAAATTTTATATTGGGTTTAAATCTGGATACTTAGTGGGCCAGTCCAAAATTTCAATGTCTTTTGTTTTAAACCAGCTTTTTGTTAGCTTAGAAGTGCGTATAGCTGCATTGTCCTGTTGAAAAATGGCATTGGTATCTAAACGGTTCATAAATGGGACAAGACTTTTTTCCAACACATTGATATATCGAGCAGAATTTTATTTCCTTTCCATCACTACTAAATCAGTCTTTCCAGATGCAGAAAAAGCTCCCCAAACCATTACAGATCCTCTTACATATGCTCTTGTTGAAAACAGCTGGTTCTTCTTTCTTAAATTATGCCAATAATACAAGTAGCCATCGGGTCCATCCAAATTAAACTTTTTCTCATCAGAAAACACCACGGTTTATCATTTCTCCTTTGTCCATATTACTTTTTTCTTTACCCAATCTATGCACATCTTCTTGAGTTTAGCAGTTAAAGCAGAGGCTGTCTTCCTGTTTCGATACACAAAATTTGGCAATTCATGGAGAAGTTGATGAACTCTTCTTGGTGTGATGGGTAAATCCTGAGATTTTTGCAGATTTCTTGAGCTTGATTGTCCTTTAGAAGCTTCTCGAAAAAGTTGACATCTGGCTGCATTTATAATTTTAGGTGGACGACCTGGACATTTTCTGGTGCCATAGGATTCAGTGTCCTTTAGATAATTTCTCACAACTGTTTAGGACCTCAAAAGTTCTCTTGCAATGAAACTTATAGATTTTCCTTCCAGTTTACTGGCAGAAATTTGCCCTTTTTCATTTTCATTAAGGGGGAGTTCATAGGCATTTTCCAGTAACTGTATTCATTTATGAAATGTTTAAATAGGACTCACATGGCTTAAAACTATGATAAGTCTTTTTATAATCTGCACATGCACTTAATCTTCTTTTGGTATTCTGAAGTAAACCAGAAATGCAAATTTTCAAAACTGTCTTATAATTATTTCCACCCTCGAAAAGGAAGTTTTGTTAATAACTTTTTTGGGGGGAAGTTGTTATAAAATCAAATATGTATACTAATACCCATCAGATCTAGCTAACATACACAGATTTTCAAAGGAATTTGTACAGTAATAAGAAAATTATTAACAATTTCATGGGTTGTCTAATACTTATTTCCACCAGTGTATTATTAACCTTTCACACATTTACAAAAGAGTAAATTTTGTCCCACCTTACATTAGTAGAAAAAAAACAACCTGCCTTATTAACATAGAAACAATCATTCTGATATTAGCTTAAAATTCAGTTAAAAAAATGTTTACATAAAAATGTAATATATATATATATATATATATATATAATAAAAAGGCTTAAACACTAATATTCCATGGTCATAATTTATTCCATTGGAATCGTAAATACGATCCAAATCATCAGACCTACAAATTCAAAATGAAAACAGAAAAAAAACAACTCCGGAAATCAAAACAGAATTTAGAGAAAGTGTAAGTATGAGGATGAGTGACAGAGAGAATTTTTGGAGATGTGGGTGGGGTGGATTTAAAAAGAGGAGAGAAAGAAAGTCGACGGATGTCTAATACATAAAGATACATTTCGTGGTGACATATACACACCACAGACAATTCGGATAGGAAGGGAAAAAAAAAAAAAAAGGGAAAGGTTGGGGGAGAGGGATGGGACGAAGGAAAATAAAAATGTGTTTACATAAAGGGCCGCTTCGTAATTGGGAAAATTAAATCAAATATAAATATATGAAGATGAATATAACGATTGTCTCATTTCGCAAGGACCAAATATTTCTATGTTCAAAAACACATACTAATACACACAAAAAAACATATACAAGTAGGTACATACACTTAGGCATGTACACACACACACACCCAGACATACGTGTACATGCACATACATACACACATACACACATATATATATATACATACATACATACATATACATATACATACACATATACATATATATATATATATATATATATACACATATACACATATACATATACACACACACAAACACACATATATATATATATATATATACAAAAACCTAAAAATATATTCACATATCCACACATACACATATTCATCTATATTCATATACACACTTTTCACATACATATACACGCATACATATGCCCCATGTATACATTCATACATACATACATACTTATACACATACACATACATATACATATACATACATACACACATACATATATATATATATACCTATATATACATATACATACACACATATATATATATATACACACATATACCCATACATCCACGCACATACACATACACACACATACATACATATATACACACATACATACATATACACACACATACACACATATACACATACATATACACATGCAAATACATACACACCCTTACATATGCATATATATACACATGCAAATAAAACACACCCTTATATATGTATATATATATATATAATCTTGACTTATAAAAATAAGCTTTTTTTCTTAAAAGTGGGCATAAATAATTATAAAAAAATATTAATTTTCACAGAATTCTAAATTTTTAGGCATGGCAATGTTAGTGAACAATCTTATTTCTTTCATTGTTCATAGTAACCATTACTGTCATCTGACATTATAAAAAATTAGTTGAGCCAAATATACTTTTTATTCAATTATCTAAATAAGTTAAAACAATTTGTTTAATTACAAGGTAACCAAGAAAGTCTTTGCTAACTTTGGATTATTAAAAAAAGGTAACCAGCAAATCTGACATACTGTTAGTCCTCAAAGTAATCCCCATCACTATATCCAGAAACTTTTGCCAATGTGCCTCCAGCAGCACAATGTCCTGGCAGTAAAAATAAGGTGTCATGGATGCAAAGATGTCTGTGCATGCCTGCTGCAAGTTTACCTCATTTTCAAAGGATTTCCAATGAAGGTGGTTGTCCAGGGAATGGAAGAGGTGGTAATCTGTTAGTGCAAGGTCCAGGGAGTAAGATGAATGGCACCTTGTCTTCCAGCCAATTCGATGTATGGTATTCCTGGCTATACCACATAAGGCCTGGCATTATCACGGGGGAACAGTACACCCTTGTTTTAACCACTGCTGGCTTCTGCTTCATTGCCTGTTGCACATGTTCCAACTGCTGTGAGTACAGGTCAGCGGTGAGGGTTTGGCCCATTAGTTGCAGTTGATGGTGCAACAATGTTGACGAGACCACCAGATACAGAGCATGATCTTGCATGGATGTAGAGGTGTGAGGAACAGGATCCTGTGGTTATAATCAATGTCTGACATGCTTTGGAGTATCATATAGGACCCAATTTTCATCTCTGGTGAGCACTCGATCAAATATGGGTACATTGTATTAATGAGAAACAGGCTATCACTTGTTGGCTTCCAGTAGTGTGTTGGTTACCCACCTGCTCAACTTGTATACTTTCCCTTGATTCATTGTACAATATATACAATTGTGGCACAAGGCCTAAAAGGGGGAATGGGTGAAGGTTGGTTGTTACTTACTATCCTATACTTAGTTAATTAGATTCACAAACTATTTACTCATTACAATTTTCCCATTCACCACCACAAGAACTCATCCGTCACCAATAATACCGCATACTCTCAGGGCAAACTTAAAAACACATCCCATAACATAAAAATTTAAGGATTATAAAATACAAGGGATAAAAAACTTGTATACTTTCCCTCTATGCTGTGAAAGTGAAGTCTGACTGTTTCAGCAGGAACCTGGAAGCACATTCAGAAAAGCTCTCACCAAAGTTTTGGCTGTTGTCCTCCCCTCTATTGGACACACCTTCACTGCCTCATAATCAAGGACCTGTGGCTGGTCACTGCAGGGTTCATCACAAATGAACAGATCCTCTAACTTGAACTGGAACCAATGATGATGCATTCACTCACAGAATTATCACCACAATCTTGACATATTTGGTGACTAAATGTGGCTACAGACAAGCTCTCCTTAAAGTTATAAAGTAGTTAACCCCAAACAAGCTGCTATGACACTGCCATATTTCCTTACTAAGGAAGACATCTATTTTCTAAAATTTTTTGAGCATTTAAATTTCTTACAGTTGAAAATGTGTATACAAAAATTTAGTAGTGGTCAGAGAACTATTACACCTTACTATTTTTTCAGTTTGTAGGATGGCTATTCAGCAAGTTAGAATAAATACATAAATATTAAATTTTAAGATTGTAAATATAATCAGGAAGACAAGATATTGAGCAATATATACATGTTTTGTTTCTTGCACATAATATTGTTTTCCTTTTAGATTTCTCTCTGCATTTGAAGCAAAACATTTTAAGAAAATAGTGTTGATGAGGATGATCCAATAAAGCTGATTTTTTGTTCCAATCACCATTACCATAGAAATGAGAGTCAAAGACTAAAAGGAGAAAATGTGACATTTCCAAAGCTCTTGAATCCATTATCCATCAACACTACTTTTTTAATGCCATATACTTTTAGAACAGAGGCAATAATTCTATGCAGACAGACATACACTACCATGAATGATTGGTCTCACATCCCCTTCCTCTGCCTATTTCCCTCTTGTTGGTCATGCACCTTACTACACATAGTAAATATTATGAAGTAATGCACAATAAAATCTGCCGCAGCACAGGTTGAACTCCATATAAATGAAATTTAAACAGAATTTATGTCAAGCAGACGGATACCTTATAATATTTGAAAACGATAAGTCAATGATTTTTTTTTATATCTGGAATCATGGTTGAATTCATCACAAAAAGAGAAAGATGATAAAATTGCACTGTAATGGATATCATTTGGAAGTCAAAAAGAAAAAGAAAATCTTATAGTGCCACTCTCCAGGTCAACTGAAAAGAAACAGTCCTCTAAATAAAGCATTGGACATTAACAAAATCACCGGCAAAAAAAAAAAAAAGAAAATACTAGATGGTACGTAAACTCAACTATTGAGAGCAACTTTAAATATCAGATGGAAACAGCAATGCTAAACTATGTGGAAATCTATCAAAGATTATGGTCACAATTTGTGAAAGGTAAGTGTGGTTCAGTGGCCATTGCTGGAGAAATAAAGTCATGCATCAGTTTACACAATGGGATCCAAATGACGAGAAAAAAATCAGGAGGTAGATCAGTAAGAACCTTCATTAATTAACTCATAGATGATATTGAAATCAGAAAGGAAGAACTGGATCGAGCTATGGATGACAAAAATGGTTGAAAAGATGTTTGAGAAGTCTCAGTTAAACAATTGTTTACAAAAATATCCTGATCAAAGAATGTAACTTTTTTGGACTGAAATCTTTCAAAATTCTAAAAGGGTATTTAAATTTCAGTTTACTTATTTTCTGTACCTTGAAACTTAGTTAAGTCTATAAAAGATTGGTAAAATTAGTCTTTTATTACAGCTTGAATTTAAACTTTCCTTAAAGATTATCAAAGATTCACTAACTTTGAGATTTATGCAATTCTATTCTTTTCCCTCCTGGATTTAATTTTCACAAATTCCTTTATTATCTGGGATATATATCTTCTTGAGAAAGATAGTTAAAATTGTTTCCTATTACCTTTTCCAGTGTCCTGAATTTTAGAGTTTTCATTCTAGCCAATCAAATCTAGAGGGCCCAGTCTACTCTGCTATTTACCCCATAGCTGTAAGAAGAGATGGAATTGTATCGTTAATTTGTATGAAAGTAAATGCAACCAACTAGGTTAGAATGTGATCTCCATCAACATTAGACCAAGCAAAAATCTCAGAAATAAAAGAAATATTAATAGATTTGCCTCTCACTTATTGTACTTTTAATTTGATATTAAATAATAACAAAAAAATTTCCACTTCTTAGCTCTTTGAAAAGTTGAATCTCTCAAATGTGTAGATGGTATGATTGATAGTGATTTGGAAGGAGAAATGAAAGAGCCGAGTTCCAGTCTGGTTTGTTACAGTCACTTATGCACAAATACCCTTCAGAAAAATGTGCATCCGTATACTCCCCCAACAATGGGTTAAAAAGTATTACTTGTGTCTGAAAAAAATCACTGTTATTCTCAAAATGTTGATGTAATATTCATCTGCAAAAAATAAAAATTCTTCTTACAATACAAAATATGTTCCAGCTTTAAATGATCTAGAAAGGGTTGACAAACTGTAAAAAGCATATGACTCAAATCAAATCAATCTCAAGCTCTCTGAAGTTTCAGATTAACATTAATCCTTAGTCTTAAAACAGGTCTTCCTAATATGAGAAAGGCTAACCTTGTACACCTACATCTTTCTCTCTTCTTGTGGCTGATTTATTTAAGATACTGGAAAAATGGTTATTTCCCTCTACCACTCCAGAAAGTACCTGACTCCTCCTGCCATGCTCTATATTTACAAGTGTCTGATCAGACTAAAAAGTGTATTGTTGCAGCATGTGGATTAGAGCTGCTCAGTCCCCTTCTTTCAGCCTTGACAGAGTTCAAAAGCATTAATATAGCCTTATGGATGATGAATTATTTTCCACCCTACAATCACTTTACCATAGATGCAACACCATAAAATGCTTACTAATATATCACAATTCCATGGAAAATATTCTCATGAGCAACATTACCTAGTCCCAGCAATTCAAACCTTTGCAGCTAAAATACACCATGCCATGGACACAGGGGCGAACCATTATTATTCCCCTTGTATTCAATTGGTAAGAAAAAGATTTTATTTCAACAGCTTCTTCTCAAGACCTGTTGCTTTATGGTACAGACTCTCAAGAGGATAATTCCATGACCACTACAATATTAACCTCTTCATATATTTACACTATTTGAACTATTGTCCTCATCTTTGTTTCCATATTTATTACAACGTTTCGGCTGTTATACGCTCTGGCCTTCTTCAGATGGTTGGAATGTCGAACTGAACCCTTTATTTCCTTCACTGGGGTAGACTGTTCTAGTTACACATGCCATATTTTAGTGGATGTCAGTTGTCAGTTACCCCCTGTTAATTCCCCTCCCAAGTTCTCCACTGCCTTAACTGGGTATAGAACTAACACTCTTTGGGTCCTGTCACTGGATTTAACTAATGCCATGTGTCCCCAAGTGTGAGTTCAATACCCAGTTAAGGCAGTGGAGAACTTGGGAGGGGAATTAACAGGGGTAACTGACAACTGACATCCACTAAAATATGGCATGTGTAACTAGAACAGTCTACCCTAGTGAAGGAAATAAAGGGTTCAGTTCGACATTCCAACCATCTGACATCCATTAAAACATGGCATGTGGAACTAGTAGTTTGACATTCCATCCACCAGAAGAAGGGCGGAGTGTACAATGACCAAAACGTTGTAATAAATATGGTGACAAAGATGAGGACAATAGTCCGAATAATGTAAATAGTGTACATAATACCTCATCTCAGAAATATAGACAGATAACCTCTTCACATCCAATATCCACTATTATTTAACCTATATATCCTCAGAATCTACAATTCTTACCTCCTCACCTTATTTTCATAAAACTACATCATTCGATAAGCTTCAACTTTGAGTAGCGTTTAGACCTAAACAAAAGTATAAAATATAAGAAGAACTAGAAAATAAGCTAGTCGGTAAAGATATTCATTTGCACAGTTCTTTCTTACTAGTCATCAAGGTTAAATTCTTAAGCAGGGTGACTCACTTCTTCAACTTTTTGGATTAACTTAATTATTTCGACTGTTTCATGGAAAAAATCATATTATCTTTGAAGGAAATATATTTTTTATTATTTGATAACTGTGAGCATTGACTGGGGTCATAACAGTTTGTTTTTACATTTGCTTGTCTAGCTAATTCAGTTATGGGAAAGTGGTTTGCCATTAATAATCATGGTGTACCATTAAGACTTTATTAAAAATATAGTAATGGAACAGATCATTAAGGAAAAAGAATTCATACATTTCCAAAGACATTAACAGAAAATTGTAGCTAAAATTTGCCCTTTATAGGGAGAAGACAAAGAAGAAAACATGATTTCAATCGATAAACTATGAATCTATTGATAATAATTATAAAGCTGACATTTTGAAGACACATAATAATAAAGGGAAATTTGGAGAATTTAACACACACTGGAGACAAGGGAAAAAAGGGGTCAGTAGTGGCTTACCTATTTGACAATTTTGAGCAAATGCATGGAGTAACAGGCACCATAAAGAGAGAGATATATCAAAAAGGAGCAAGTATTACAGATTAACAAAAGACAGGAAGTTGTGGAGAAAGGTGAACCACAGTATATAGAGAGGTCAATTTAATTGCTAGAAAAAGGTACAAGGTGAAATTGAAGTGATTAAAACAGCACTACCTTAAGTGGCAAAAGACATTTCATTTTATAAATTTCTGACAGTTATCAAATACAGGATTTAGTAGATGAAATTTGGAAAGCTGATATGTGAAATGGTGATAGAGATAGCCATGTCAGTTCAAGACCTTCATATGGATGACAGGCATGGTCCCAAATCTATACAGAAATCTAAACTGTCAGCTGTATACAACTGCTTCAATGGTTAAAAAAGACTTTGAGCGAGTAAAGTCTGAAGATCTTAGCATCCTTCTTTGAACATTGTGGACTAATGCTACAGAATCATAAACAAAGAAATACCAAATAACAGAAACCACATCACCCGAGGAAATGTAAGCAACTAAAATGGATATCACATGTAACTAGAAAAGAAAATAATGATATAATGAAGATGTTGACATTCCACATCACTTCAAATAAAAGGCTAGGAAGGAAAGAGTGATAACTACTGAACTTGAAAAACCTATTTTCCTGAAAAAATTTCTTAAGAGAAAGATTTTTGTTGTAATGAAATGTCCCACTCTCCCTATCACCTATTGTGGACTGACTATATCAGTAGATATATATAGTGTGCACAAGATATAACTGGCAGACTTGCTTCGGGAATTACTAGCCTGCTAACCGATTCCCTGTCTTTCAGTAGTGTATTCTCTTTCACAATAAACCTCTCTTTCTTTTCATCTTCACCCATGTTGGTGTTCCTTTCACTTGATTACCACCTTTGTCTGTCTGTAACCTTCTTTAAGGATACAACAATTTTATAGTCTTCAACTGGAAGCAGTACATGCTGCTAGACCAATGAATGTCAAATGTTTCCTTGTAGGGAAACAGCTAATATTATCATTGCCATGAGGCTGTGCAATAATGTGTCATTTCACCAGAGATGGATTTAATTGATTCTGGGTTAATATCAAGATAAACACAGCATCCCAGCTAAGAAATTCATACATAAAAGCTGAAATATTGTTATAAAGTTGAAAGAAGTGAAGAAACAGTTATGACAAATTCAGTGTATAATAGTAACAAAAACTGGTGTGAAAATTTCAAATATAATATCCAAAATAACAAATTTAAGAAGCTTGAAGAAAATAGTTATAACACCTTGTCTCAGAAATTCACACATAAATCAATATTTCCTATTTGTTAGTCAAGTATCGATTATCTACAAGCAATTTTTTCCCAAAGTTACTTTCATTCTTGAGCCCAAGATGCTTTTATGATTCCTGATATTTTTCTTTGTGGAATTGGATCCTCAGACGTTTGGTAAGATGATTCCATCTTCTGCTTGATGGGACTGCACAGAGAATTGTAAATACCAATGCCTCATTCCCATTATGTCAACACGTGCACTGTGTAGATGCAGCAGCTGTAGCAAAAGTTTTTGCTGATAGTCATCAATATTTCCAAGCAACAAAAACTTGTTTATTTTTTAGTTGTTCCTTCTCTGAAAAAAAAATGACATCCTTTGTTTGTCAGTGCTGAGAAATCAGGCTAAAACCTAAGTTACGATTGATTATTGACAGTATCAAGCAGGATCAGCATATAATTTACAGATTGGCTCATGGGAAAGAGCACTGTCTTTGATCAAAGAAGCCTGTCCCTACAACTAGCATCAGTCTGATCATTAGAAAGTCAATGGATTCTCAATTATAATTGATCAGAAATTTTCTATTTTTTTTTTCTCTTTTTTCATCATCTGCCTTTAGTTTGCTGTCCAATACTGTTCTAAAGATTAGCATCTTTGCATTTTTTCCTTCCTAAATATGATTACAATATGCTCAAATATTTACTCTTGTTTATTTTGCCCGGAATCCAGTTGCTATAGTCTTCAGGCCAAATATTCCTGAAATTATCGACCAAGAATGATAAAGATATCTAAGTTTAAGAAAACATTATTTTCCTCATCAAGAAGCATAACAGAAGACCCTGAAGAAGAAATAAACAGTGACAAGATTAGAGACTAAGAGAGAGACAAAGAATTAACTGAGGAGAAAATGTAAGCTAGAGAGAGATACCGATTAAACAAGAAGTAGAAGGAAAGAAGGTAAATTGTTTTTCTGATATAACAAACTGGTTTACAAATCCAATCAGCATTATAGCAAGTACAAGGATGTGTAACTTAAAAGAAAAAAAAAAGGATTGCATGAGTTTTAAAACTGGTGACTCTTCTCTGAGTAAAGTTTAAATTCAAAGCACCAAGAGGAAAAATTACTTTAGCAGTTATAATCAAAGATTCTTTATAACTATCAGGATAGAGTATGTGTAAATATACCTTGGAGATGGCAGAAAAGCAATCTTGTTCCTACCTACAAACAAGTGTTACAGAGGCTGTACGAAGTACTCACACTCCTACTAGTCCACCAGTTCAAACAACTCAAACAGTTTAAAAAAAAAAAAAAACAGTCCTCTGTGATAGACTTCCTCACTTCTGCCAGTTCAAAATTTTCTCTTTCTGGAAGATACTGCATACACTGTTAGGGCTGCAGTCAGTCAAAAATGTTATTTTTGTGGTCTCAGGCTACACCCTAAGTTGTGTTGCTCAGCCAGTGAGACTAAATTCACAAGTGCAGGAAGAAGGGACATTTCTGTAAGGTTTGTCAATCAAGCTTTTTTTTTCACCTGCTTTGAATGCTCCTATTGCGACTAGTATTGTATCAACGGCAAACCCTAAATGTATTTCAAAGATTATATTAATGGTAAAAATAAACAGAGTAGAAACAAATGCTCTTGTGACACAGAAAGCTCAGAGTTTTATTAGAGCTAATATTGCAAAATGAAACAGATGTAAAATCATTCATTGTAATAGTCAGATGGCTATGGAAAATGCTTCACTATCTTCACAGGTTAGTGGATATATTTTGGTCAGCCTAAAGTTGAATCAAACTAACTATACTATCACCAAATTTTTGTGATGCAAAATCTGTATTGCGATGTCACACTGGACCATGATTTCCTAAAAAACAGTATTAGTATTAATTAGTACTAGTAATATTAATATCCCTTTTGGGGGCTCTAAACTTGCATTAAAACGTCTGTGATTTAGCCGCTATAAATGTACAATACCCCTCTCTTTTTGAAAACTTAACCAAAAACTGTAAACCAGTGGCCACCAAATCTCGAAAATATTCTCTTGAAGACAAAATGTTTATTTGAGCAGAAATAACAAGAATGTTAAGAGAAGGAATAATCAAAGAAAGCAGATCACCATGGAGGACACAAGTATTAATAACGTTCTCAGATAATAATAAAGAAAAGGATAGTCATAGACTACTTCAAAACTATAAATAGGTACACCCTGTTGGATGCAAACCCAATACCCCGTATTGACAAGATGATAAATGAGATCACTAAATATAGAATATTTAGCATGTTAGACCTAAGGAGTGCTTACCACCAAATAGGTATAAACCCTGCAGATGACTTTATCTGTTCTGACTTATTCTGTTTGGGGTTACTTACAGGGTTTCCAGTTTTCAGAAGGTCCTCAATAAAATAATTCTTGAAGAAAAACTACAAAGTACCTTTGCCTACATAGATAATGACATTATACAGCCATGACTAGACCAACCACGGTCACAAACTAAAATTGTTTTTGATGGCTGTCAAGAAATATAATCTTACACTCAACCATGACAAGAGTTCTTACGGGTTGACCACCAACAAACTACTTGGATATATTGTGGTAACAGAATCATGAAACCAGACCCTAAACAGATAAAACCACTGCTAAAACTACCTATTCCCAACACCATAGCTGCCTTGCAACAAACCATTATTCCCAGTGGATACCTTCCTTTTTTGAAAAAATACACCCACTTATGAAAATTATTAAATTTCCTTTACCTTCTTCTGTCATTAAAGCCTTTGAGAGGTTAAAAGAGATATTGCCAACTCAGGCATGACTTTGATGAAACCTGACATTCCCCTAGAAGTAGAGACCAACGTTTTCGGACATGGCATAGCTGCTGTGTTCAGGCAATCCAGGTACCCTTTAGCATTCTTCTCCAGAATATTGTCAAAATCTGAGTGCAGACATTCAGCTGTTAAAAGGGAGGCTAATGCCATAGTTGAGGCTTGAAAAAAGTAGCAACATTTCTTAAATTGGTCACTGCTTTAAATTAAACACTTTTGCCATTCCCTGTCCAGATATAAGTGCAACAACGGTCATATGCTGTCTTTGCTCACTATTCTTAATATTCAGAGTGTCAGCTTGTATACATACAGATTACGGGATCTCTTTTATGTCCGATCAACTAAGAAGATTTTTATTGGTACAAGTAATGGCCATAAGCTGGACTACCCCATATGATCCTCAAGGGAATGTACAATTCAAGAGATACAATGGCATAATATGGAAGACTGTACAGTTAGCACTTGAAAACCAAAATCTTTCAATTAGACATTGGGAAGATGTAATAACTGAAGCTCTGTATGTTATAAGAACACTATTGTGTACCAGAACTAATGCAACACTTCATGAATGGTTTTTAAAATTTCCAATGCAAAGTTTATCTGAGATCTCTCTCCCTTACACCCTTAAGGGATAGGAAAAGATGCCTTCCAAAACCTAAGCAAAATATTAAGAAACTGGAAAATTTAATTAGAAATTAAAAAAAGAGTAGAGTTGTTATATAATATTGGCCCTCCTAGATGGCAGTGAAATCTGCACAATCTTCTCACAGATGAGGAGATTTCAGTCAACAGAAATATGATTCTACAGAAGGATACTGAGAATACCATGGACCAAACATCTGAGCAATGACAAAGTTTCAAAGAAAATGGAAACAAAATTATACTTAGCATCAGAAGAGTTGCATTTTCTAGGAAAAATAATGAGGAAAGAGGACTTGGCAAATTTGATACTCACTGGACATATTGAAGGCAAAAGGGACAGAGGAAAGCAGCAAGTAACCTGCCTAACAAGCTTATGTAAATGGTTGGCAGAACAGTATCTAGTAGTGAAAGTAAAAGTTAAATTTTACTAAGATCTACAAAGTACAGGAAATTGTGGAGATCCATAGCTGTCCATGTCCTGAAGGGACACTGCACACAAAAGTAGAAGATATAACCGAAAATACATGACCCAAATGACACTTTGTTGATGGCAGATTCAGAAGGAAATCTCAAAGAACTCTTAGAAAAGGTATTTGAGGAAAGCAAGAAGTAAGGATTGAGCATTGATTCTAAGATAGAAGGCATAGTGGTAATCAAAAGGGACTGTCCAATATATAAGTTACACAATGGAGACACTAAAATTAAACAAGTGCATTAATCTAGGCAAAAAGTGTGACAAATTCAAAAGGACACCAGAATAAGAAAGATACTTTTTAGAAACTGAATAAGGTATCATGAGATGAAAAAACTACTATAAGAAATGATTTAAAAAAAATTTTGTGAGCTATGTAATATCAGTGTTAATTCTTGTCATATTAATTTATGTTAGACCAATTTGTTACAAATGAAAAATAACTTGAAGGCACCAGAGATGTGTTTTTACTAATGATAGCTGAGAATGCCAAGGACAGAATGGGAATATTCTAAGGAGAATAGGAACTATAAAGAAACTGTTTTTAACAATCAGAAAGAGGCAACTGAAATTCTGATGTCAGATAATGAGGATACAAGGCTTAGAAAATTTAATATACATCGGACACACAAAAGGCAAAAGAAGTAGTGGAAAGCAGTGATAAATTTGTACAAATAGACTGAGAAACTAATGAGAAAGACATAAAGAAGAAAATATTGCAAAATCAAACAAAATACAGGACACTGGGGAGAACCATGATCGACTAAAACTTATAAGGATATCACATACAGAAGAAGTTGTTATGGATCTGTTATACAGTGTAAGTCTATTTATCCAAAAATGGATTATTGTGACCCATTATTAGCACCTCGAATGGAGTGATTAAGTAAATATTTGCTATTCCTTTGTGCAATGAGTTCAAAAATCATAAAGTGCTCTGTGTTTATAGCCTTGTGTCAGGCAAAGCAAAACTTAGTTAATACCTGTTGTGGTCCAGTGTGCTGAAGGAAATATCTCACTGAAAGGTTTTCATGCCAACCAGAAAAACAAACTAATAAATAAAGCTGATCATGCCTCAAGATGATTTGACAGATTAAAATGCAATAAAAGGTGAAAGAAAAACTATGATCAAAACTTTGTCAAAAGATTAGTCTAATCAATAGAAACAAATCTTCCAAATATTCATTTTATTTACGACAGTAAAAAAATAAAAAACAAAACAAAAGATTCAATCAATTGTTTTAATCTAGTGACAATGACAAAAAGAAATTAAAAAGAAAATGTTGAAATGAAAATTAACAAGTGCTCCAACCCAAACTAAAAATAAAACAAAATCTTTCTAATTACCATGTTTATGTTCAATAACAATAATTCTCTTCTTAAAAAAAAAACAAAAAACAAAACATGAAGCCAAAATCTGGTTCTGTCCAAATTTGAGTGCAATGTAACAAGAGGAAATCAACTTCTCAGCTATTCAAAACTTTCCCAATAGATAAAAATAAATACCACAAAACAAATCAATCTTACAGATGATTACTAGTATAAGGAGTTCAAATCAGAGATCCTCACACTTATCTTAAAGGAGATGGGGATACAAAGTGGAAAAGCTATTAAATGATGCACATTTTGCACATGTGACATGTGTTGGGTTCAGCAGTTTTTTTATATTGGAATAAAATACAAAACTGTGTCTAAGGAAATCTTTGGGGATAAGAGGGGGCAATAAATTAAATTATCTTATCAGATCTGATGACCAGAGTCCAGAAAATGTTTTTTACATATATGTATTAAAGCAGACTAGAATTTCAAATCAATGTTGCACTTGTTGCAGATAATGTTTCAACTCTGCCATTCTGTGTTCCAGTAATTGCAAAGTTCTCTGACAAGACTGGAATATCAACTAACAAGAATTGAGCTGGTATAGAATAGCACTTAAAACACCACAAGTTTCAGGCCCTGTGTCACATAAATGTAAACTTAGAGGTCATTAATAAATTTAAAGGATTAATGGAGGCAGGCATGAAATACATCACCAAAAAATAGGGCTTATTATGCATTAATGCACCATGGAAACAGAAAGGTAAGACCCCACACACACACAAAGGTATTTCAATTGAATCTATCATGGTGAAAATATTAATCAGCATCATGTTAACTGGGATCTCGTTTTGAGCCACTGTCAAGGCAGGTTACATTGCTTGGAAACTAAAACCCTAGAATCTAAGCTTGGGACTTACACTCAGATGCTGAAAGCTATACTTTACATCTCTTGGAGGCAATATTCAAATGAATCACAGCCCTACAGACACATCCTTGATATTTCTACAATCTTACGCAAATGCAAAATGTGCTTTGCAGAACACTGCTGGTGAGCAAAACAAGTGCTCTACTGCTCTGGATAGCTATCCATGGAGCAAGATGGGTCATTTGCCCAGCAACCACCTACATTGACCAGCTATGTTATGACACAAAATACCACCCTAATGACCTTTTGACCTTGATGCAGGACAATGATGCTTGGTGTGATGGACTCATGAATGTCCAGGCTAGCTTGACTGAATAAAATAAAATAATTAGGCCAGAGAAAAAAGCTTCACAAAGTGTTCTTCTTTTTTCCTTCGGATTCCATTATGACAGCATTTGTTCTCTTGTTTGCAGCCAGGAAAGAAATTCTCAGACAGTAAGATTTCTGGCTGCAATACTAACATTGTGAATGGAAACACATCCCTTATCACAAATATAGAAGCACTGGAAGATGTTAAAAAAAAGTAAATGGAAAACTGATGTAATTATTTGAAGAAAGTACCATTAGATTGGGGATACAGTTTATGAAAATACCTGTTTTCATAAACAGGATAAGGCTTTCAAGTTATGGTTAAATATCATCCAAGAAAAAAACAAGCAATTAAAGTATCAATGATAACAGCTACAACAACAACAATAACTACTTCTATTAGTAACAACTCCTACAACAGGACCCAACATGCTACTTACATAATAGCAAACCACCCACATTCTCTTTGCATTCTATCGACAAGAAATAAGTTACACTCAAACAGCTTCTTCTTGTGAACAGACTCCCAAGTGGATGTTTCCCCATTCACTACAATCTTAAACTGTTAAAGTCTAGAGTTAACCATCATCTTCCCCACTCCTATTTATCTAAATCACCCTTCGACGTAACCTCCTACCTCAAGTGGCTCTCATGCCTTGTACAAGGTGAACCTTATTGTAAAAAAAAATTATAACAGAAGCATCAATTACTACAACAGCAACTACTACTACAACAATAGCAAAAAACAAATACTACAACAACAGCAGCAACTAAAACTACTACTACAAAATTAACAGCAACAACAGCCACAACTCAATAAGTACAACAGCTTCAACAACTACTTCAACATCAAATGCAACAATTACTACAACAAAAACTACAGAAACACAAACTACATTAGCTATAACAACTACTGTTGCAACAAAAGCAACAACAACAGCAACAACAACTACCAGAAGTATTTTTATTGTAAATATAGTCTAGAAAAAATATTAAAACAAAATGAAATCGTTATTTTCTATATACAAGAATGATTTGGAAATATTTCAGCAATTTATTATCAAGAAAAGAAAAAAACCTCTATTGGGTAACGTAACATTATTCCCTTTCAGAGCAATCGTCTTGAGATCTCAAACATTCATCCATTCTAATTCAACTGCAGTCGTCTTTTGTTTTCACCTATCACTTTTTTCTGCCTTCATTATGACCATGTTCTGAAATACTCTCCCTTTTTAGATGGAAAATTTTAGCTTAAAAAAAGTCATAGAGGCCAAATCTCAACAAACCTGAGTGAGGTGTTTTAATAAGAAACCCTGCACAAGACATCTTTGCAAATTCAATTGTCATACAGTACGCAAAATCAGTCAATGTACTCGCACTTCAGACTGAGTAATCCCATGGCAGAGTGTCTGTTCATGCATGGTTCAAAAGTCCATGTAACTGGTTCTCAAGATATTCAAAATAGTTGGATATTTTACATCAAGACCATGTATCATCACCACCCTCCCCTTCAAGATGTGAGGGATCATTGCTCTTCACAACTTGCTGTCCTTTGTAGCTTTAAACAATGTCTGACGCTTTACCATAAATTTTTGTCCCCACTATCATCCATTCCCACAAACTCATTAGGTAGGTTACTCACTGTTTCCATCTGCTCCTCCTGCCTTCAATGTCCTGTGAGTGTTAAATTTTCCAAGCCACCCTTCCTTATAATGTGTCCCAACTCTATCTTTCTAATTTGAAGTAAGAGTAGCTTTTGGTTTTCCTGAAACTCTTCTATATCATAAATTTTTGTGGATGAAACTTGTTGCAGACCCGGCAGCGTGCAGTGCTGGTTTATTACTAAGTGGCCTTGTGCCAGACACCACACTAAACTACCGAGTCTACAAGCAAAGTAAAAAATAAATAAAAATGTGCGTGAATGAACAGTGAGAGGAAAGGGGTCAATCAACAAGTGCATAAAATAAAATATATTAAGATAGCCGGCACAGAATGACTGAAAAAGACTGGATTCCAACAAGAGTAATTTTTATTAAATGCAGGAAAAACAAGTAACTTATCCCGTGGTAGGGATCAATGAAAATGTTCCGCGCCAAAAATAGAAACAAGATGGCTATGGCGGGAAAGGTTCTTGAAGGAGAAGAAGGTTCCAGATAAGTCAATGTACATGATAATATACATACAAGGAAAAATACTCACTGCGAGTTTTTTGCTAATGTGAGTGAAATGTTATGTATACATTTTTTTTCTTTTTTTTTGGTACTGGTTCAAAACAGATTTATGACGAGGCCAAAAGGGACGAAAAGTCAATACTTGGAGTTGCATCGTCTCGTAGGAGAATTTTTGAATGACGAGCCAAAAGGACGCAGAATTAATTATTTGGTGTTTTTATTGGTTACCTGTTGAATACAAAGTTTCTGCCGACGACTGTGTCGTGTCTCTAACGTCTTCTGGTAGAAAACGGAGAATGTCTGACCTGCGATTAGCAAGTTGTTCGTCAGTAGGATATCCCTGTCTGTATTTATTGGTTCACTGACGAGGGATAAAAATAAGCCATTATTAGTTGAATACGAAGTTTTGCTCACGACCGTGTCATGTGTCTCTAACGTCTTCTGGTAGAAAACGGAGAAGGTCTGACCTGCGGGCAGCTTCAAGACGAGGAGAAGTCTTGGTAGAGTGTGAAGTCGCCATTGTTGCAATAAGATATTCCGGCCCGCATATGGATTAAGGGCACGGAATAAATGAGTTGCCCATCTAGTCGGGTCGAAAGTCGAGAGGCAACTGCTTGCAAACGCTAGCAGTTTTGAGACGCCGAAAAACGCGCGGGAAAAAATTCAAAATCTATTGTGAGTTCATCAGTAGGAGCTAGCGAGGTTACTGCTATGTCTAGCTGTGAGTGGAAGGTAAGGGTGAAAACACGCGCGCACACACACGCACGAGTGTGAAAGGAAGGGAGGAAACTTGCGCGCACGTAAAATATAAATGGAATTAATGTGTTAATTCCATAAACTTTCAAGCAAATCTTAATGCATCTTCATTGTCATGGGTACACATTACACAAGCAAACTGAATGGCATCTCACTGATAACTGAATAACCTCACAGGAGAGTGTCTGTTCATACAACAGTTTCTCAAGATAATCAAAATAGGTAGATACTTTCTGGACAGATCTCGTATGTTTTCATTGTATTTTTCTGAGACAGATATTCTGAACTTTATTTAATATATAAATTACAAAAAGCTATGTCTATCTTCTATATGTAAATGATTATGAGTTCTGTAATAACTTCAACAAGGAATCTTGATCACAGACCAGACTATAGTGTTGTGCCCAAAACCATATAACTCTATTATAAGTAGTTGAATGAAGGCAAAATATATGTAATCTAGTCACGTGATTTAAGCACACATCAGGATTATGTGTCTCTGATCATGAATAAATATATAAAATATTTAGTTTAGCAGGAACAGCATGAAGAGTCGGGGAAAAGGTGATTTTTCTTGGGTTTTGTTAACCTATCATATGGCCAGGTTATTTGAAATTATGGAAAATTTCTCTTTATCAAATTTTCATTCTCTTTCCAACTGAGATTCCAAATGAAGTGAGAAATCTAAACAACATGACAGAAGTCCGAGGTGTATTTCTACCACACCTAATGACACAGTAGAAGCTATATCCATTCAAAAATGAATTACTTTATTACACTGTCAAACTGTTATTATTTTAATTCAAATTCTACAGAATGAAGTTTCTCTAACACCTACAATAATTTAAAAAAAATTGTATTCTTTAATTCAGAATAGATTCAAATGAAAATGAATTAAAAATTACAAGAAAATGTTAAAAAGTCCATATCTACAAACATAAAAACTTGCATTTAAATTTGCTTCTAATACACTGGGAAAAAATGGCTTCAACTTTGATTTTTACAAATGCTTCCCTAATTAAAAAATAACATAATTCTTTATGTTGAAAGTACTTCAAGCAGTTACTAATACGACCAAATATTAACAGACATCAAAATCATCATATTACATCACCAGCCCTTAATGAATTCATTCTTTAAGAATCTAAAATATGTTTATCTAAAAAAACAATGGTATGTACATAAAAATGTCTCCAAATCAACATGCTAAAAACACCAAACATAATGTCTGCTAGACATACACATGCACAGACTTATGAATATATATTATCATCTGAATCCGACATAGGCATATTAAATTATTATGAACTTACATACAAAATACAATATTTATGGCTTTTCAGGTAGGCTTGGAATCCATTAAGTTCTTGGAGCTTCAAAGGGACACATCATCTCTCTTTGAATTCAGAACACCATAAATTATAGGAATATTTGTTGAACAAGTGAACATGTGGAACCTGACCATCCAATGAAAATCAAACAACACAAAAATAAAAAGGAAGTTAAATATTTGGAAAATGATAGAATTTTTTTGTTAATCATTTCACCCCAAGCAAAGGCAATAAAACCACTAAGATGCAAAGGGTTACTGTGTTTGAGAGAATATGAGAAAAAAACACTATTAATGAGAGAGAACAACAAAAGAACAAGAATTTAGAAGACGGAAGATAATGATTGACATGGCATTTCAATATTTGAAAATTATAGTTGACTGTGCAGCAAGAAGCCAGAAAAGAATTCTACAAGTGAGAAGTGTGAAAGAAGAAACTGTTAGAATATACTATAGTGTTATATCTAGCCATATCAACCATTAAATGATAAGACCTTGCTGCCAATCTAGTACTGTTCATAAAGTCATGGTACCATCATGGAAAGTTTGCCAGAACAATTATTATAAAAGTATGTATAGAAAACACACAGGAAAGCCAGATTATGGGGATGGGAAAGTGATTGAAGCTGAGATGCCAGATCAGAACCAATATCATTGCAGATTCTTTGTATTTTATCAAGGTTTTCTAAATATATATCAAAAGTACTAGACCAGATGTGGCAACAATATTCAAAGTGTGGATGTTTTGTGATGTCAACAAACACTCGTTGCCATATATACATTTCCTTTACCATCATGTGATCTACTTATTCAAAATGGGATTGCCTGTCTTTGCTTTCCAGTGATCCAATATACAGTGAGGAAAATAAGTATATTATCCCCAGCTAATTTTCTGAGTTTGCCACCTTACAAAAATAGGTATGGTCTATAATTTTCAGGGTAGGTCTATCTTGAAAGTGAGAGACAGAATATTAAAAAAAAATCTAGAAAATCACAGTATATTAATTTTTGAACATTTATTTCTTTTTTATAGAAAAATAAGTATTTGGTGAAGAAAATCTTGTTGGCTAGCACAGCAGCCAGACATTTCCTGTCATTGGTTACCAAGTTTTTACAGATCCCAGGGGGAGACTTTGATGGGCCTGTACATATGCCTTCTTGAGTAGGGGGACCTTGTGGGCACTACATGATTTCAGTCCACTATGATGTAGTGCATTACTAATGGTCATTTTGGTGACTGTGGTCCCAGCTGCCTTGAGATCATCAACAAGCTTTTACTGCGTAGTTCTAGGTTGTTTCCTCACCTTTCTCATCATCAGATTCACTCCACATTGGGAGATCTTGCGTGGAGCTCCAAACTGAAGGAGATTGATAGTCAATTGGTGTTTCTTCCATTTTCTTATTATTGCACCAACAGTTGACTCCTTCTGCTTGCCAATCGTGTTCTAGCCCATTCTAGTCATGTGCAGGTATACAATATTGTCCTGGATATCCTTAGACAATTCTTTGATCTTGGCCATTGTGGAGAGATGAGATTCTAATTCACTGAAGGATTCTGTGAACTAGTGTCTTTTATAGAGGTAATGAGTACTCGATTAGGAGTAATAATTGAGTAATATGACTAGTCTATATGCCTCCTGGTTACATAATTGGTCTGTGGGGCCTGAATTATTGCTGGTTGTTAGGAGGTGAAATATCTATTTTTTTCAATAGAAAAGAAATAAATGTTCAAAAATTAATATAATGTGATTTTCTAAAAAATTTTTATATATTCTATCTCTCACTCTCAAGATGGACCTATCCTGAAAATTATAGACCATTCCCATTTTTGTAAGGTGGCAAACTCAGAAAATCAGCAGAGGATGAAATACTTATTTTCCCCACTGTAGCAAAAAAAAAATTGTTTCACATGACAGTGAAACTGGAGGTCATTTTTAAGATCATCCAAAATGTGAACCTAACTTTTGAAAATGCACTGGAAGAGTGAAAGATGCCTTCCAAAATCTAAAAGTATTAAGAAAGAGAAAATGTTAATTGGAAACAAAGAAATGAGGATTGAAATGCTATATCAGTTCTTCTATATGACAGTAAATTCTGGATAGCAAAAAGAACACTTATACAGGTATACCTCACCCTAGATGATTAACTGGTTCCATAGGTTATGACTTAGGTTGAAAAACCACACTATGAAGTGCAAATAAGCACTTCCCATTGCCTATTACAGTATTTATTATATGTACGTACAGTATTCTGAATAAAATCATTAATTCCCACTTTATCTTCCAGTGATATAGCCTTATGTTTAGTATTAGCACTTGCACTTTTCTTCAGAGCCATGGGCAAAAATGCATTCTAAATAACAATTGGAATGTAAATGAAGGAACATCAACAGCAGATCACAGATGTAAACAAGTCTGAATTAAAAGTCGGTGTTGGAGTGGAAAACAACACAAAAGTGCTGCCTGGTGGCATGAATTTGAAATAAGATCTTCTGCTGAACATATTATTTTGTTTTTGATGAGTTTTATATATATATATATATATATATATATATATAGTATATATAATATTATTTTTAAATTTATTTAAATATGATTTTATATGTGTTTATTGTTATTTAATATTTTGACATTTCTAATATGTTTAACAGCTGATGTAAACTGGAGTAAAACAACCTAAGGCAAGTTTTATTTTTCCATATAATATTTAAGAAAACCTACGTACCCTTAAAAATGACTTAACTCAAAGTGGCTTAAACCAAGGTATTACTGCACTTATAATCAGAAAGAAGCAGTTGAAATTTTGGGGACACATGAGGAAAGAGTGCTTGGAGAATTTGATACTCACAGGAAATACAGAAGGCAAGAAGTACAGGAGGGAAATGTAATTTACTCACCTAACAAGCTTGTATAAATGGATGGCTGAACAGACAGTATGAGGGATAGTAAAAAGGCAAACATTATTAAAAAGCAACAAAGGATAGACAGGAGAATCATGATTACCCATGCCATAAAAGAAAATGGCACATAAAAGAAGAAAAAAAATATAAGATGGAAATAATATTTTAAAAAAAGATTTTTTCACAGATTTCCTGCATATAACGAATGAATCACTTCCACCTAGTTATCATAAATTATGCTAATAATTACACAAATGTATTAATCTTATATTTGGCTAAATGTCTAGATCTCTCACTGATCTTTATCCATGTAATATCTTGTGATTTTAAACCTGTAAAGAAATCATTCTGCTGATCAAAGCCCAGAAACTCACCTTGGTGAAAAATTAGTTGTAAAGTGAAAAATTGAAACGAAAAGACCGTATAGCATCAAAGACTAATATTCAAGCCAAAGGAATATATGTTGAATCAATTTTTCTAGCATTTAAATAATAATACAGTCACCTCTATAACGCAACCAGAGCAAATATTTCTTATTCCAATGTATTGCACTCTCTATTCTAATACAATGCAAGCATATGTGTGTAGTTAGTAAAAAGCAGCATCTGCCTATGATGCCCAAAGACTACTCTTTAGAGACATCTCCATTGGAGATTACATGAAATGTAAAAGGAAGGAAATTAACAACAGAAGGCTTACAGGAACTCTAAACTGCACAGTAATTTATTCTCAACATTGGCATCCAGATAAGAACTCTGCAAGCATCATTATATCAAAGAATTCAAATATTAAATGCTTTAGAAGTTCTAGGGATGTGTATAATCATTAAGTTATATGTTCAGTCACTGTAACTAAGTGGATAAATGAAAACTTTCATAGACAAATAATGACACAAGGCAATATTTCTATTAAGTCAGAGTACCAAATCAAAAAGGGGCAATTGTAAAAAAAAAAAAAATGCCCATAGAATGTTTGCAAGACACTTTCAAAAGCACCAGCATAGCATAAAGTTGTAATATGCTGAAGTCTAAAATGAGGAATTACTATTATTACTTTATTATTCAGACTAGCATGCTGATTTCTGTTGTATGCACAATGTTTTGACCATTGCACTCCCCCAGCCTTCTTCAAGTATCTACCATCACGTTCAATAACCTTCTTGAAATTTCTGAGTGCTTTATGCATACCATGGGGTTGGATTGTTTGCATTCAATTTTCAGTGCTTACAGAATATTTAAAATCAGTCAAGACTCACCAGTTTTATTTATCTTTGAGTCACTTGACCATTTCTTCCACAAAACCAGAGTATGTTACTTTTTTAGCACTACCAAAACACAGAGATTGAACTCACAACTAGCAAAAAACCTGATATATTTTAACCAACACTTTCATCCATATGTCCAAGATATGACAATAAACTACATCCAGCTGCAAGGCCTCTGATTGTGACGTTTTGAGGACTGTGGAACCACCTCTTAATTTCTGTTGTTCCCAGGTCAACCCTGACCTGGAGTGATAGCACCCATTAGAGTCCCAGCTATAGGCAAATAGTTAACCCCCAAATTGGTGTCATAACACAGTGAAAGTATAAAAATGGATTTTTATAGTAAAAATACCAGCTATACATTAAAAAAAAATATTACCAGCAGTACATTTGACTTGGAAAAAAAAACTCTTTATAAAAAATATGTTAATAAAACCTAATCTACAAACTGATATTTTACAAAAAACCCATATTCTATTCATATGTACCTATCCTAATAATCTTGTCAGCATTAAATAACCCATTAAGGGTGACAGGCTGTAGAACAAACTAAACCAAAACTTTCATTCACAAGGTCCTGTGACTTTTAGATTATAGACTTTACTTTGAAATTCCAAGAAGGAACAAAGTACAAAGATAGATTCCTAAAGAAGGCTGCATGACTGAAACAGTCAAAGTATGACGACTCTGATGAACATAATGATCAAAGGAGCAAAGCATATAATGCTGAAAAACAGTCATCTAGCTGAAGCAGTAGATTAGAAATCATAAGGTTTCTGCTACAATCTTCCATACAAGTTTCTCATTGACAGTTGCATCATCTAAATCTACAGGAAACAGAAGTCATCAACAATAGAAAGTAAAATACTTTTGGAGGAAATCAATATCAGAACTTTCATGCAAATAATAAATTTCAAAATTACTAATTTCCATTTAAACATGCATGCTCATCATAGTTTTTATATTCTAAATTTTTCAGCAATTATAACTTCTTGGAACTTCAAACTGAACCCTTTATTCAATTCACAGGTGTAGATTTTTTTATTTTATTTTTCATGCTTAAGGGAGATAACTCATATCATTTAACATTCAACCGTTTCATTCAACTTACTGTTGTTTGTTTACAAAACAATGTGTCTCTTGAGATACATTGTCATTTTTCATTAAAGCAACAGTAAAACAAACATAGAACATATCTGGTTGCCTGGCAGCTGCAGAGTCAATTCTTATGCATGGTAGTGCTAAAAAGTTACATGCTTTGATTCATTGAAAAAAATATACAACCAACACAATGGTGAATAAGACTAGTGAGAATACTGGTCAGACAAAGCAAAGAATTACATTTACATTAGCTGTGTAAAAAAAGAAAAGAAAAACTTGACTCTAAACATTAAGTTCAAAAATAGAAATCCTTTCAAAGAAGACAATGTCACAACCTTTATGCAAATAAATTTTTATATAATTATCAGACCAGTTACTCACATGTTAAAAATATTCCAGAGTTGAAATTCTATTCTACTATGTATGATTCTAGATATAAATTTACTGGAGAGGATTTTCTCTAAGATTTATGTCCTCTATCATGCAACATCTCGTTCTTCTATTATGATTAAAACAAAGTAGTATAATGAAAAACCTAGTAAATAAAAGCAATAAAAAGATGAATGAATTATTGAAAAAGATATGTCAAACATTGAAATATATCAGCCATCAAGCTTTAACTTTAAAGGCAGAGAATCTGTCTTTTTTTAAGTTTTAGAAAAAATGTAAACAAAAAGGATACTTAACATCAGCAAGAAACAGTAGAAATTTCTACAGCACATAATGAGGAAAGTGGGCTCGAAAAATTTGATACTCACAGGCAAGAGGGGCAAAGGAACACAAAGCATAATGTACGTAACAAACTTGTGTGCCTGGATGACAAAACAGGGTTTAGGAAAAATAGCAAAAAGACAAAATTTACTAAGTGCTACAAAGGGAAGGAAATTGTGGAGAGCCATGATTGCTCACATCCTAAAGGAGCATGGCACATAGGAGAAGAAACCAACTTTGTTGTATTTCTCCCTCTCCACTTTTCATTTTCTTCCTTTTATATATAAAATTGATTCCATCGATAAAGTCATTGTCCGAAGAAGTTCCTTCTCAGAATGAAACATCTTACTAACATGTTTATCTATCTCATCATTTATTTACTTGCTATTAGTTTGCTATATACATATTTTTATATCATATTTTCGTAAATAACATTTCATTTAGAATTAAATTTTAAATCTCTTAGTTGCCAATTATCGACTGCAGATTTCATCTTCTTGTTTGTAAATTGAGCAAAAGACAAAGAAGTTTGAATGCCACATGAAGAAATGCTTATTAAAATTGAAAAGGAAGCACTTTTGTCATTTTTACACAGACCAGGAATTAATGGTACTTTGTTTCACAGTAGAATTAGTAACAAGTTTAACAATGCTTCTGATTAAAGAGAAAACTTACAATGTGAAAAATCAAGAGATAAAACTATCTGTTGCATTGTGCTACTATCATCTGTGAGTAACCCCGGAGATAGGGAGATGCTGTCATAATCAGGGATTGAGTAGGGAGCATCAAGAAATGTAGAAAGTCAACAGAAGAAGACTGGTTGAGAATGTGAACTAGGGTTTTTCTTGGTCCATTAAATGAAAATAAGGTAAATGTAACAAGTATACATCATTTAAGGAAGACACTGACTTCATCTTAAAGAAATTTGGGGTCACCTGAGTGATCTCATCTTGGAGTTGAAGTGGAGATGATTTCTTCCTCTCTCTGTTGATAACCAGGGTAATCTAAATGCTTTAATTCTCTCTCAGATTCTTTTAATCCTTGAGAGAAGAGTCAGTGTTTTACAAGAGAATGCTGTTGGACTTTTAATCTTTAATTACTACCCAAGATAAAAAAAAACAAAAAAAATATTAGCAGATTTGATCTGATGTAATAACACTGTCAGTTATTAAGAGCAGCAATACAAACTTTTTATTTTTTCTTAGTTGAAGCCCTTATCCATTTTTTAAAGAAATGTCATGTCCCTTCAGGAAATAGAGTGTCATGGCACTTCACAGATTTGTTTTCTTTATTATCTGCAAATTGAGACGACTTCTAGTGAAAGATAGTGGAAAAGTTTCCAGTTGTTTTCTCCGTGGTTTTGAATTCAGAGACTAGCTTCTGTCCACTCTATCCTGCTATTTAGTACTTAGCTGAGCAGGGTGAGGAAGTAAAGATATAGATTGATGCCTTCACCTCCAGAGTTTTGGTGTAAAAGTGAATGCAACAAATTAAACCAGAATTTGAACTCTTCTCACTGTTACCACTTTCCATGTTGATAATCATTATGCAATTCACACATTTCATAATTATTACTATTAATGTTGACAAGTCTAGGACCAATCAATATGTACCTATTCCTTTTTTTTCCTCCTTTTGCACCCTTGCAGAATTCTCACTCAGTAGCTCTCTATCTTGAGTGGTTCTTGGGCCTTGTAATTTCTTTGATCTTGATTATTTAACTGCTTCTTCAAAGTTACTGAGGCCACAAACCTATGAGCAGTAAGCATACAGTGCAGTATGAATAAAGTTTTCTAAAAAAGTAACTGAAAATTTAAAATGGAGTCAAATACTAGCCAAAATTAATAATTGTTATGGGGACCTACCTTCATAGACAAAATAGACTTGTCTATGACTATATTATGCCTCACAAGAGGACTATAGATAAGTGAACAAGTTGACTACTCTACTTAGCCATCAGATGGACATGCAACACTTCTGTATTCATTCTTTTTGTTAATAATATGTTTTCCCTGAATTGCTGAGTTCGAGTTTTCTTTTGGACCTCTTCTGGGTCCACAACAATAATAAATGTCTTTTATATGCCCTGTTCCTTAAAGACATATGAGATGATGGCCCTCTACACTTTCCAGCTTTTATTGCACTAAACATCTTTTGTCCCTTTGCCACCACTCTTAGTAGACACTCTGTAATCCATCTGCACAAACTCATGTTTCTCTTTGTCCATCTTGCCTTCATTATGTCGAGTGAATGTTAAATTCTCTAAGTCTTTTTTCCTTATTATGCATCCCAATTATTATTCAAATGTATTTCCTGATTCTAAGTATGTGCCTTTTCCATTCCTATTTTCTTCAAAACTCTCCGATTGCTTACATATCCCACCTACAGTATTTTAAGCATCCTTTTGTAGATGCTTTTTTTTCTGCATATCTGTTGCTTCCAGTCTCATCTTCATCTGTAATGAAATTGCCCAACATTCACTGCCATATAGGTGGACAGATATTATATAGCAGTTCAGTACTTTTTGTTTGTTTGTTTTCTTAATTATTTAATTTTTAGAAGGCATCTTTTACTATTACAAGGCACATCTGCTGTCAGATATTTCTGCAGAACAAAGGTGGAAGACAAGGATGTATGAAACAATCCTAAGTGAACTAGATGTCCTACTGAGATTTATTATTTGTTGGCACAATCTTAACAAGATCAGGAGATCAGTTGAATCACTAGTTTTAAAGGTAAAAAGCTCTACATGTTACTTTTATTTTATTTTTACTGTTTTACTTTTATTTTATTTTTTCACACATGTATTGAGCACTTTTTAATACTACATTGGGCTGATTCAACTCTGACCATTAACCTTTTATGCATTATATATATATATATATATATATATATATATATATATATATATATATATATATATGGTTGATAGTAGATATAGAAAAGAAACTGTAGAATCTGTTAAGAAAGGTAGACAATGGGAAGACTAACCATCAATTGTAAGATGATAGGTTGTATGGTTGTCAGGAAGGGGAACATCCTAAGATGTAAGCTACAAATTAGATTTGTTAAAGTAAGTATATAAATTTTAACAGATAACAGAAAATCTGATGCTAAAATCCAAAGAAACATTAGAATAACAAAATATGATTTCCAAAAGTTAAAGCTAAGCAAAGTATTAAGAAACAGGAAAAATCTCTTTAGATAAAAAAAAAATGCTGAAATGCTATGTAATATCAATCCTCTATATAACTGCAAATACTGAACAATTTCCACACAAATAAATAGGATACTTGAGGCAATAGAGATATAGTTCTACGGGAGGATGATGAGAATAACATCGACTGAATATGTGAGTAACAAAGAAGTTTTAGGGAAAATGGTAAAAAAAGGACATAAAGAATCAGAAAGAGAGTTAAAATTTCTAGTACACATAATGAGGAAAGAGGACTTGGAGAAACTCATAAGACATATTGAAAGCAATTGAAACAGGGAGAAACAGCAAGTAGCATATATAACAAATGGATAACAGAACAGATAGTAACAAGACAAACATCAGTAAGAGCTACAATGGGTAGGAAGATGTGGAGAGCTATGAATCTTGAAAGGAGATGGCACATAGAAGAAGAAGACCATTAGAGGTCCCAGAATTACAGTTGAGATATGAAGATGTGCAGTGGTAATCAACACCATCAAGAGAATCATTATGATCTGTCCAGTCACCCAATGCTTGAACAAATTGTCTCATTACTGGCCTGGCATACCAGTATGAATGACACAGAAAAAAAATGAATGTTATAAAAGTTGGCTAACCACTCTCCCATAACTACCTTACTACTAGAGTAGTAATAGAAAAAACTGTTACACTCATTGTTAACCTTGTTCATCATATATGTGATACTGGATGGAAGATTACTTTTGAGAGAATAATCCCATTGAAATCAACAGTATGAAATAAAACTATTTTGTTTTTGTTTTTCCAAGTAGTTTTGACTCCCCATCTTTATCAAATCCATGATTGGATTTCCATAAAAGAAGAGGAAAAAAGATATTTGCCGATGAAGATTTATGGGTATTTTCAATTACAAAATCAAAGAGCATCTTCCTGTAGAACTATATCTCACTTGCTTTTGTAAATTCTGTTTTTTTTTTGTTTTTTTTCTAATAGTCTAATTTTTAAAACCATCAACCTTGAATCTGGCAACAGTCTATCATTTTGAGTCATTATCATTCCAAGACTTGTTTGCTCTTCAAGCCACATTCTAAAAACATGCATATCCAACTAAGGGGAGAAATGTCTTGTAAACCATATCTAAAGCGTGAAGGGCATCCATTATTCTATCTGGTTTGAAGTCCAAATTATAGACAGAGAACATCATTGAAAAGTGAGAAAATTTAAAAAGCAAAATATATTCTGCTGTCAGATATATGTATCAATCAGGCCAAATTTCTTTATTCAACAAAAAGGGAAATAAAGAGTATTTCCTTGGATAAATGTAGAATCAACCATATTATATGGTAAGTGTGTGAATGGTATCATTTTTGTGAAAAACCTGAATCAGTCAATGCATTTGCTTACCATTTATTTTACCACTATATTATAGGAAAAAGGCAATCACTGTCTTGCTCAAAATTTTATGACTGAAGAAGACTATAGAATGAATTGTCTGAAATGATAAAAATAAGAAAACTCCCACCTAAAAAAAAAAAAAAAAATAAGTGTTAAACAGTCTGATATTCCTTGGGTTAATTTCATTGACATTTATGCACTGAAGTTGATACTGAAAATTCATGTCTATATTATATTGGAGAAAATGATCTATAACTTTTATATAACAGATTAATGGTGGGCAACTCAATGACAAAATAGAAAAGAAAAATTAGAGAATTTGTTTTTTTTTTCCTTCAAAAGGACTTCTTCAGACTAAATAATATTTCATTGATAGAATCATATGCATGTAGGACAAGGAAACGAAAATATAAACAAAAGTCAGTTATAATAAAATATAAAGAGAAAAGCTAAAGTCACAGGGACACTTTAAATTTAAATTTCAAATTGCTGGAATCTAATGTGTCTTGATGCACAGACAAGCCAACTTCATTCATCTTCTTACCACTTTTGTTTTTATCTATATTTCTAAGTCTATACTAAACATTTCAAATACCTTGGTGCATGGATCATTTGTAACAAATTTAGTATAAGAAATATTGAAATTGGACAGCGAACAAGCTGCACTAGGGATATTTTTGAGGTTGTTTTTTGTTTAGCAGTATATCAACCTCTATGGATTATTCAAATCCAAAATTTAAATATTTTGTACACAATTTTATTTTACTTTTTGGTGATAATAACGATTTTAGTGATACAAGTCTTACTAATTAACACATAGCTAGAGGAGAAGAGGTGGATTCATGCCTTTTCCAAAGGTTTTTGTGAATTATTGAATATAACCAACTCAACTGGAATTACAACTTGGCTCTTTGATTAACAATTCTTAGTCATTATCCATTAGACCAGTTGCACCTCCAAGCTTACATCACTTGATATTTCCAAGCAGTCACCCATCTTGGTACTGACCAGAATTGACATTGCTTAACTTTGATGATTGAATGAAACTCGGTGTTTCATGATATAGTCATAAGTGCACTAAGGACAATTGTATCCAAAACTACAAATGGCAACTGTAGAAAACATTAACCTAAAAACTTGAGTCATGCTCTTTTCAAATATGGTGCCCAACATTCAGAAAAATCTAAACTGTCAACTGTATACATCTACTTTCTCACATCAATGATTAAAATTGGCTTTGAGCAAATGAAGCCTCTAGGTCATAGTGAGGACTGTCCTACTTTGAACCTCTCATCAACTGGTGCTGCACAATCACTATCAAAGAACTGTACCAAATAATAGAAACCATATCATTTGAGTACTTTCAACAGCAGTAACAACTAAAATGGATGTGCAACTAAAAGTGAAAATAATAACATCATCAAGGAAGCCTCCATAAGTATTGGAAAGAGTGCTAACAGTGGACTTGAGAAATCTATTTTCCTATAAAATTGTTTAATATAAATTTAATAAATCCTAACTGAAAGTAGCACTGACTGCACTGTCAATGAATGCTGAATGTTTCTATATGAGGAAACAGTTAATATTATTATTACCATTTAAGTAAGAATTTAAGGCTTTTGACATTTTAACATTTCACAAAATTACTGGTTTTATTAACTTAAAAGATTATAGGAAAGAAAATAGAGTTTATCCGAAATCAAAATACTTTTTTTTTCTAACTTTCATAATTTTGATGCTAATACTTTACAGCAAAGAATATAGTGGCTTACCTCACCAAACAAAATGGCTACATCTCACATAGTTTCTCTCAAATGAGTACAACAAAATTCTCTATTTCACAGAGAACCTGGCAGTTCAAACAAATATTGTTTGGCCAATCATAAGAATTTCAAGTTTATATACACTCTTGCTTCTTAAGAGAGAAAAAAAATATATTCCTTTTGAAGGTGCAAATTCTGAATTTTGGGTTTTGATTCTCTTTCCAACACATAACTATTATAATTATTTATTATAATTATTAATATTGTTATTAATAACAATTTTCCTTGATTAAGTTCTTCAATAACTAGTGAAACAAAAATTGATTTGAGCTCTGTCAAAACATCAATATAAATTAAACTAAAAAGCAATGAGCTTTAATAGGGAATGTCTGTTGACATAATGAAACTTAAGTTTGATTGAATGGATGGTAAATCAAGTACAAAGAAGGATGATAAAGAGCCAAAGTTACTTCAAGCAACAACAGGAAGGATGTAGAGGAGAGTCATGATTGTCCATGCCCTTAAAGGAGATGATATATAAAAAAGAATAATGATAATCATATACTTGAGAATTTTAACTTCTATTACATTTGAATGAGTTATTATTTTTTTTTTTTACCAAATTTCAACATTATTTGTTAAAAAAATTTTAAAATTTTGACATGATTACGAAGAGCATTATAGTAATTTTTCAACCATCATCATGAATCAAAATATTTTGTGATGCTTCAGGCTGGTTTCTACTGAGTTTTAGTATTACAGATTATAGTGACATAATCTAAAATATTTTGGTGAATCCTTCTACATAATCTTTAACAAATTACATTCATGAGGAAAATCTGCACATTTTGGCAATTTGTTAGTATTCAGTTCTACCCACTATTTTTATATGATCATATCTAACTTGGTGAAGACAGTGAAAAAAGAAAAATTGAGTTAGTATAAATCCAAAAGACATACTGTATAACAATCTCCATAGTTACCCCAGCTTATTATTAACATGCACAATTGACAATTTATCTGGTGTTTTGAAACAGACAGAAAATAACTGCTTTATGCAATGTATAGACAAAATAAGTGGTGCCCAGTGCACTTGCAGCTAATCCATTTTGCACTATCTGCAGTGCTGAACCAAAAACCATTCTCATTATATTTCCTAGTTTATATGATGCACAATAAAAAAAATCTATCTGAATATGACACAGCACAAATTAGATCTGTTTTATGGATAACAGAAGCAAAAGGATTCATTTTCATTCCCACAATGATGATAAATTTTGGGGGCTTTGAAGACAAATATTCACATTCTATGAAACTACACATGATTTGGTTCCCTAAAAAACTACACTTCAGGATTTTGTTCCCTGAACTGGCATAATTCTGTTCCCTGAAAAACTATACATGATTATGTTCCCTAAAAACCATATGACAAAATACTGTTCCCAGAAAAACTAGACTTCATGAGTGTTCACTGAAGACTAGACTTTTTGTTTTTCTTTCTCTTATCACACAAATTTGCCATGTTGTTCTTTTGTTAATGATTAGTAAATGAAAGTTTTGGTGTATTTGTTTAATAAATACTATGATGATAGACTGCCAATGAGAAAAATGAAGTATTATTCTTTTATGTACTTTTAGGATATGAGCAATTATGGGTCTCCACAACTTCCTGTCTTTTGTCATTGTAGTATTTAATCTTATCATTCATCTTTGTCAACTATTTCTGAAAACCTGTTAACTAGATTATTCAATTTAACTCTGCTCCTCTTGCCTTCAATATGTACTGTGAGTATTAAAATCTCTAGGCTCTGATTGTAAGTATGTTTCCTTGTTGTTCTTATTTTCCTGTCATATAGGAGATATTGTATAGTATTTCAGTACTGATTTCTTTGTTTCTAGCAGCATTTTCCTTTCTATTAATACTTTGCTTAGTTTTTCAAAGGCATTTTTTTACACTATGCACTTTTTATATATCACACTGTCTGCTACTACATAACCTGTATTAAATTTTTCTGTCAAGTTAATATTAACATAGCTCACATCATGAGTTGCCTTTTTTGCAGATAATTATACTTTCCATCTTTCTTTTATTACATTGGCTGAAAGGTTTTTTTGAATTTCTAAGTCTCATCTGTATATCTAATGTTGTTGAGATTATGTTCACCAATAACAAATCCTTGTAGATCATCTAATCCCATTAAAATCATGTCACTGTATAATTACATCTAGTAAGAAAATATATCCTTCTCTTACTCCTCTTTCTATTTTTGTGAAATCACTGAACTCATTCTCTATTGTTATTGTTCCCTGTAGAAGTTACAGATTATTCAAATATCTTTCACAGGTGTATCACATGTTTCTCATATATCAATAAAGTTGTTGTACTGTATTCTATCAAATACTATTGTGTAAGTTCCAAAAACATAGGTGTAGGTTTTCTCCATTTGCATAACTTGCTCCAATAGCATTCTGATCATAATGTAATTACTAACATTATTATTAGTTTTTTTTTTCAATGAAGGATTATTAATTTATCCTATTGTTGAATTTCAGCGCAACATTTTGGATTAGTATATTCGTTTTATACTCTTATTATATTTTCTATTACTATTTTCTTTTCAGCTGATGGAAGTTACATCATTATTTCTATGAAGAGGGGCTGAAAAGTTCTCAGACCCACCTCCTAAAACCTGAAAAAAAAAAATGAAATATCAGAATTTTTTTTATAAATCTTTTCTTTGTCTGGACAAAAAATTTTCAGCATCTTGTCATTTTGTGCTTTTTGCTCTTGCGGTGAAAAAGTGTGTACTGAAATATTATTATAAGATGGAATCATTATCATCAGTAGCAGATTGCAAACTCACCTGACAATACTTAACTTTTAAGAATTTCTGTCAGCGTGTATTTTTCAGGCAGATATATGTGGAATGGGTTCTTTCATCAAGACACCATCAATAATCAGATTATCAGCCAAATCTAAAGAGCTTCTATCTGCCCATGAAGTGAAGACTTTTGACTTCATGCTAAGACAACCATTGCTTTCCTGATTCAAGCACAAATGCTCAAAGCACTTGGTCACAAAACAGAAATAATGAAAATAACATTTCGTAGTGTAGTGTTGCTGATTCACAGGAAGTAGTATGCACTCGACTGCCTCATGGGCAATAGCTGTAGCTATTTAGAGTCTTTATGAGTTCATATGTAAATGAGTCACCTTATCTCCCTGTACCAAAGAAGTTTTATCTCCTTATTTTCCCTGGAACTTCTTCTGGGAACTTTTGTCTCCTCACTATCTTCCTCATTCTCCCTAAAAGATTGTCTACATATGGGGGGTCATGATCTGTTTCTTTTTTCATAGGAGTGTTCCGCCAATGATTCTTTGTCTTCAGAGTCTATATCACTCAAAATTTTACATTTTTTTTTATATGCCGGACATTTTTGTTTTTACCTTTGATGTCAATATCCACACATTCTGTCTTTTTTCTTTATTGTGTATGTGTCCATTTCCTCTACCGGATCCATAACTTTTGTTCTATTTAATTTTTGAATTAATTCTTGTTGCTGAACAAATTCAACACATTGTTTTAGTGACAAATTTCCTATTTCTAAATGAATTAGAGTTATTTGCCTATACTTCCCATTTTGAAGGCCATTTACCAATTTCATTCAGATGAAATCCTCTTATATTAATTGGTTTTTTGATCTCAGTTTCTCAAATTCATAACATTTAGCAGCTTGTTTTAAATGAAGAACATATTCAGTAACTAGTTCATTCTCTCTGCACTCCAGATTACCTGAAACAAAAGATTAAGAACGAAACTCCTATCAATCATAGAAAGTGCAATAACAGTTAATGAATTTACCAAACTTATTTTCCTCAAAAATAGCATTGAAAGTAGCACTGGCTGCTTGGTCAATGATTGCCGAATGTTTTCTTATAAAAAAGCAACTAATATTACCATTACCCTTCATCTTAGTAAAATTCCTTTGTATAGGAAAATTTTTATCTGGAAATATTTAAATCTATCTCCAACCCCAAATTATTTTACAAAGAATGTTACCAATCATGGAAAATAGATATGTCACTTGGTGACAAACTTTCTGTAAGACTTCACGATATTTTCCCAACAACTATTTAGCCACCAACAATTTTAAGATACTTTTCAGTCAAAGACTTCTCAGTGAAATTTAAGGTAACAGCATGAAGGAAATCAAAAGTAAGACAGAAGAATTTTTTTTTTTTTTTTTTTGGCAACAAAGATTCTTGACAATAAAAACAGATGATATTTGTTTCATGATATAAATTTGTAAATGAATAATTCCCTCTTAAGATTTGTTGCTATTTTCCATTTTATTTTAATATTACTACAAAATAGGAATTAACATTCCATTGCTAAAGATGCACCATAGATTTCCTAAAGGCCGAGCAAGTAATGCATTGATTTGATATTTATTTTAAAACATTTTTTATAATCTTAATGTTTGATGGCCTGGACTGATCAGGTTTCAATACAAATATTGTATTAATAATTATGGTAATGACCGCTAAAAGATGGCAGGAAGAATTACTTAGTCTCAAAATTGATTCACTTTACAAGCAAAATTTCTCACTTTAAGATTTTGAAATTTATAAGGAGGCATTTAAACAACATTAATTGCCTGCAAAACAAATTAAATTTGAAAGTTTTTGATATTTTTATTCTTGAATATTGCATGTGTGAAAATGTATGTGCTTAAGCACCAAACATTAACACTTCTCAAATTTAGTCTGATTTAATATGAGTTATTTAATTAAAGTTTAAACTTTTGAATATGTTTTCCTAATATGGTAATATTATATATACATACAATGATATATACACGTGTGTGTGTGTGTGTGTGTGTATATATATATATATATATATATATATAATTTGGGAGGCAACTGTCAAGGTATTGCAGTTAAGCTTTTTATTTTTCTTGTGTTTGTATCAGTGTTTTTTTTGTCTGGACATAAATCTGGATATTCAGATAAAAATTAAAAAAAAAAAAAATAACCATCCTTTATAATGGTTAATAGAATAGTGGAAAGTGCTCAGGTATAGAGAACATTCAGACAGTTTTTACACATGTCCAGAAAAGAAAAACTTATACAAACACAAGAAAAATTGAATAAAAAGCTTAATTGCAGTACAGATATACCTTGGGTAACATCATTTTGAGTAAAATCATTCTCGATTAAACCTTGTTTGTCAAAAAAAAAAAAATATATGGAAAAATAAAAATCAAATTTAAATCATTTTATTTGACTTTATGTCTGTCCACCACAAACACTAAAGTTGTAATATCACTAGAAAAGCATTAAAAGGACATAAAATAATGTTACTGTACAATAAATAAGAATAAAAGTATATAAAATCATATTAAAATATATACAGTAAATGTTAATATAATCATTATAAATCCTAGAGAATGAAATATAGAAACATCTGTCACTCTGTGTTGTCATCTTATTTAGCAGTCTTTAAGAGCTCAATATTAGCATTTTCCGTCATTGTCAGTGCCAACCGAGATTCCTGCGAAATTGAAATCCAGTTTAGTTTAGGCATATGCACAGTATACATCTGCTTATCGGCTATTCTTTCATTCTCATTCATTTGTGACTTTATATTTTGCCCCAATGGCTCCTAAGAAAATTCCTAGTACTAAGCATCATGCTATAATGTTGGTTGATAAATTTACTATGATAAAACGCCATGAAAAAGGTGAAAAGGTTATATCAATTGTTCAATCTTTTGGAATGAGTTCGACAACTGTATCAATGATTGTTTGCAGTAAGGATAAGATTTTGGCACATATAAAATCTGATGCCCCAGGGATGAAGAATATTGTTATCAATAAGAATAAAGGAAAAATCTTTGAAGAGATCAAACAATTTCTTTCTCTTTGGATTGATAGGTTGAATCATCAGCGTGCTGCTATTAGTCAAGAAATCATTCAAGTGAAAGCATTGTTTTTGAGAACCTCATCAAAAAGTACCTAGATGAGAAAGATGTAGAGTTTAAAGCAAGTCAAGGCTGGTTTATGAGATTTCAAAAACAAAGAAGTTATCACTCTATTAAGAAGCAAGGTGAAAGTGCATCAGCTGATGAACAAGCAGCAGCTGATTTTCCTAAAACATTGGCTAAGATCATTGAAGAAAACAGGTTTCTTCTTGAACAGATTTTTAACATTGACAAAACTGGTTGATATTGGAAAAAATTGCCAGACCGTTCTTTCATTGCTAATGCTAAGTATAATGAAAAATCACTGGTAAATTATTTTATTGTGAATACTGTACGTACATATCATAAATACTGTAATATGCAATGGGAATTGTTTATTTGTGATTTATAGTGTGGTTATTTGGACTTAAGTTGTTTTTCGACCTAAGTCATAATCTCTGGAATCAGTAAACGATATAGGGTGGGGTATACCTGTATTTTGTCAGTCTTCTTTAATGAAACTTTTAACTATTTATCTACATCTATCTACTAAATTTTCACCCAATACAAGGCTCTAGAGCAACTCATTGTAAAAATTTAGAGTCAAAATTGTTATTCAGATGAACTGTGTGATAAGAATTGAAGAGAAAGTAGTAGGAAATGAAGTTTACAAGCATACGGAGTAAAAGATGATGAATGACATTTGAATTGAATTGTTCAGGGATTCATCCCCATGGGAGCCTGTTCCATAAAGTGGCAGTTCATAAAAAAAGCAAAGTAAGTGGAGATTTCGTCTTGCATTTGGAATATGGTTAGAAATGAGGGTGATTTGACTGTAGAAGGGACATGGAGTGTCCTAGCTGTAAACGTTTGAACTGCTGGAACTGGAGAATTAAGTTCATCTGAATATTTACCATGTTTTAGTGATTGCCTACTAAAGAATAAATCAGGAAGAAGAAAGAAAAATTCAGAAAAAAAAGAGGTAAAAGATGAATGACAATAAAGAAATGTTAAAAGTGAAAGATTCTAAGTTTGTGTTGATATTTCAGTGAATTTCCACTTCAACTAGAAATTTCTTCTTCAGTGTAATATCTAATAAATATTTTGTTTATTTTTGTGTGACTCTGGCTTATACAAAGAGAGGATCATTTTTATGTTCATTATTTTCTTCTATATTTCAGATGGTTTCAACTCTGATATTCCTAAGATGATTTTATCTGTAGGCTATATCCAACAATCAAGGAGCATCATGTTTATCAACTTTAATTTGTGTTTTCCACATTTTCTTTATTTTAGTTCCATGTTCAATTTTAACCATTCACTCTTTGAGGAAGAGATATTTGACATTTTCACCATTTTTTAACTTCTAATGTATTAGCCTTTTTTTAGTTCTATGATCACTTCTGTCAAGTGCATTGCATTATGGGATATTACTGGAAGAGAGAATGTATTCTCATCAGCAAAAGTGACAGCCCAAGTTATAAGCTATTATTAGGGATAACAAAATCAAGCAGGCACAAAAACTTAACTGTGTAATGTGGTAACATACAATGGAAAATGTAACACAAAAAATCAAAGACGCATAGGAATAGCAAAGTTGGCTTCCAGAATTTAAGCAAAAATACACAGGAAAATATCATTAGAAAAAAGAGTGCTGAACTGCTATATGATATCTTATTGCTAAATGACAGTGAATACTGGACAATTTCCTCACACATAAAGAGGAGACTAGAAGTGAAAGAGATGTGGTTCTGCCACCAAAGGCAGAATATCATGAACAGAACATGTGAGCAATGAGGAAGTCTTAAGCAAAATAGGAGAATTTAACACTTACAAGGACATAATGAAAGCAAAAGAAATAGGAGAAACAGAAAGTAACCTACTGAATGAGTTTGCACAAATGGGTAACAGAACAGGGACAAAGTGAGATGGTTAACGATAAAAATTTATTTAGAGCAACAAAAGAGAGAAAGTTGTGGAGGGTCATGATTATCCACATTCTGAAAGAACTTGGTAGATAAAAGAAAATTGGCAGATTATAATGCTTGTAGATGATATCTCATTATGATAATTTTTCTCTGAGATTATTTTTTTTTTTTTTAGTACTGACTCCTGGGCCAGCTAATTGAATTATGTCATTTATTGGTTAGTTGAGATTCTGGTCAATTATTGTGGAAGAGAATATAGTTGTCTTCCTTTTCTTTCAAACTTTCAAAATAGTTGAACTTGTTGTGGATAAGTGAATTCTGAAGTTGAGAAAGGCCTGCTTATTGCCTTAAAAAACTGTATTTGAAATACTGCCTTTTCATTGAACACAACCTCACAGTAAGAGCACATCCATTCCTTATGCATCTGTAACAGCAGTAGACAGAGGAAATTTGTTTCACCTGTCTCTTTGAGAGAAATGGAGTGATATAGATTTAGAAATGCAATTAAAGTGCTAAAATACAAAACCCAAGAGATGACGTTTTCTGCTATATTGATCAGCCTTCTAAAACAGATTGAAATAGACCAAGTCATTCAACTGACACCTGTTTGGCTTGGAAAACACTTAAAATGAAGAATGTAACAATTTAAAATAGCAATTTTCAAAAGCAGTTTTCAAAAATCAAACATTGTCTTGGGTTAAGATATTTCAGATAAAATTCAATTTTCTTTCAGGAAATATGCCATGAGAAGAATTTAAATTTATAAGACTTGCAATTATCTGAAAAAAAGCATACTTATGCAAAGATATATATTTTCAAATATAAAAATATGCATATGTCAAATTATTATCGAACATATTTCAATGAACAAGACAGTAGAAAATTTCTTATTAATTAAATTACAAGAACATGATCTAATTCAATGTTTTTGTCTGCTCAGGTTAAATAGCAGAACTGATTGTGTTCAATAATCTTAATAGGCAATCAATCTAGAGCTGGTTACTTGATAAAATTACTTAAGTGCAGCAAACCTCATGGGGATGCATCTGTCACTGGAAACAAAATTTACTTTTTACTCAGTGTTACTATTGGGTTGGTGCATAATTATCAGGCGTATTTTAAACAATATTTATTATGAAAAAAGAAATGTAACAATTGAACAATAACATTTTTAACTGATTATTCCAGAGATTATCAACACATTTTTTTATAACCTGAAAATAAAATATATTTTTATTAAAAAAAAATAAACAACAATTTTTATTAACACCTACAAAAACGCCTGTAAATGCATGGTAATTAGTAAAACTAAGAACCATTAGTCCAATAATGATAATGATCACAGTGCACACATGTTTTGATGAGAGATTTTTCTTTAAAAAGACAATTTCTGAAATTACAGACACTGAGGTAACATTAAAAATTTCTAAGACTAATTATAAATGATTTTCCAAGGACCTTCTAAATATTACTTTACTGTCTTGACTTTTCCTAGCTAGATACAACCCTAGGTAGAATTAGCATTTTCTTTGTGCATTAACAGGATGTTAGTCAGATGACGAAGTCAGAAAAAACTTTGGTCCAAAATCTTCAGTGTTTTTCTTGTAGAACTGATGTCCCCATACACGTATTGTCTGACTCAGGAAAGACTTCTTAGGACAAAGATGATAAATATGCAGCAAGATTTGAAGATGTTTCAAACAAGCCTATGCTTTTTCTTCTTTACAACCATGTCTGAGGTCAATTGGGAAAGTATCTAACCATTTAAAATTAATGAAAAATAGCCAACCTAGAGAAACGTTGCATTAAGATATTTTAAATGTCCGTGTGGCACATCAAACATTTATCCCAGTATCTATTCCTCATTTTCAAACAGTCTGCAATGTCCTTTTTCAGGATTTTTATCAGGTGAATATATTTTGAATATTTGACCACAAGGTTTTAATGGGAATTTTTGCTTTGGAAAAAGAAAGCTGTCACTATGTTGACAGAGAGAACTGGTCTGCTATAAAACTTCCTATATTTGATATAAAGAATATTTGCTCAATGGTATCCCACTGGAAACTGAATAACCCTACAGGAGAGTATCGATTAATACACATACAGTAGACTGGATGCCAAGTTAGATCAATGTCACACAGCTGGTTCTCAGGATATTCAAAATAGCTGGATATGGTCTGGCCATATCTCATTTTATTTTGCATACATATATGAAAGTGAATTTACATTAGTCTAAATTACTGTGCACTCAGGATGCATTTATCTGAATACATATAGACAGGCATACACAGATGTGTGTACATGTGTGTGTGTGTCTAAATTCCATTAAAAAAGGTACTGCAGTTAAGTTTTTATTTAAGTTTTCTTGTGTTCTTATAATTTTCTTCTTTTCTGGACATAAATTATGTAGAAATTGTTCAAATATTCTGCATGTCAGTGCTTTCAGCAATACTTTTAGCCATTATCAAGGATGATTTTATTTTTACTTTTAACTAAAAATGTATGGATTTTTTTATGTATGTATCTAGAGTTAGATGACTGTTTTATTTTATAAATATGGTCAACACATTGTGGCCATGTTCATAGTTGATGTTATTGAGTGTTGTAAGATCCTAATTACAGAGAACCAATATTATTTATGAATTCACATGTCCCATAAGAAACTTTGATCCTGATAAAAGCAAATTCATAAATAATTATACTGGATATACTACAACATGCCTAACAAGAAGACTCACATGTCTAATCATAGCTCAATTAGTTCTCATTTAAATACACATGGAGACCTACCAAACTCAATCTGCAACATAATTAGTGATAATAACATCATCCACATGTAAAAAATCTAAAAATAATGAAAGCATTATTAATAAAAAAAACACTCAATAACATCAAATGTAAACAAAGCCACAATGTGCTGAAAAAATATTGTTATATAATTGCATATGCTAAGATATACATTTAAATATATAAAAATATGCATATGCTAAATTATTATCAAGCACATTTCAATGAACATAGCTGTAGAAGACTTCTTATTAATTGAATTATGAAAACATATTCTAATTTTGTCTTTGCTCATCAGTAATGAAATCACATATAATTATAAAGATATTTACTAAGCCTTGTTTAATCTTGCACAAGGCAATAACGACTGACTGACTAAAATAGAAATACTTGACTGGTAAATTTTTATGTCATGTGAAAAAAAATTCTGAAAGGTTGTCCAACAATGTTGAAATGCCTTCCAATGGATGCTGAAATGTTGTCAGCATAAACAAAAAACATTCTAATGTTTGCTTATTTGGACAAATGGATTGTACTGATAATATTTTAGTTATTACCTGAGAAATATATATATATATGGAAGTGGGTGCTGAAAACTTTTACGCCCAATCCACTTTCCCAAATCAGGCCAAATATCAGGATTTTTTCCCTCTCATTTTTAGTCTGAGCAAAAAAAAAAAAAAAAACTTTATTACGTCCTATCTATCATCTAAATAAAAAAAAGAAAAGACGACCAGGCAAAAAAGTAAAGTAAAGCAAACCACAGCACAACAGTAGTAGCTAGAAGTCTGAAAACTAAAGAGTTCTCTTGAGTTGTCAAGTGTTCTTCTGCAGCTGGTTACAGAAAAATCTGCCTTTTCCAAACAGGCCATGCTTGTAGCCAAGGAGAAGTGAAGAAAAGACTCTTAAATATTTGTTTATATGCACAGAAAAAAAAAGGGGGTGTGCTAAAAAGATATTAGCCTAATTCCTAAAATCATACAAAATATATCAAACCTTTTTTTTTTTTGGTAGGGTGGGGTTGCTTTTTGGCCAGATGTAAATATTTAGAAAATCATATGCATATATTAAACAATGTTGCTAGAATTTTAGTTTGGTATTTGTTAGAAGTCGATAATATAATTTATGCAAAATAAAGATTGAAATAAATATTTAATTAAATCAATAAAAGTATATAATATTAGTGGTCAGTATATATATATATATATATATATATATATATAGATAGATAGATAGATAGAGAGAGAGAGAGAGAGAGATAAGATAAAAGTGGTCAATATATATATATATATATATATATCAAAATATATAATTGGTATATGGAATGAATTCCAATAACCAACAATTTCGGCTTTGTGCCACGATATATTTGTGTATGTATGTGTGATATATATATATATATATATATATGTGTGTGTGTGTGCATATATATATATATATATATCTGTATGTCCTATTTTATTGTGTATGTATTTATATTTAAGTATATTTCTGTTTGTATGAAATATATTTGTATGTTAGACTATATGTATATTGCTGTGTGTTGGTATTTGAAGGTAATTTATGTACCTATATGTTAGTACGTTTATATATGTATTTGGTTGAGTGTTGTTGTATTTTTTATGTATGCATGTATATATGGATAGTTGTTATTGTAGATAGATATATTTATATATATGTTTATATATATATGTATGTATGTGTGTATATATATTTATGTATGTTTGTGTATGTATATATATATGTGTGTGTGTTGGCACCTATTATGTAAATGTGTGGGTATGGAAACTTTGGTATATCATCACTGTTTTTTATATATGTAAGTATGTGTGCATAAAAGTCTGTGTGTATATATGTGTGTGTATTTAGGTTTATATGTATATGTACATGCATGTGTACTTGTTATCATAGATATGTATATGTGCGTATATGTTTATGTTTATATATTTATTTGTATGTATTTCTGTATGTATATATATGTAGAGTGTATATTTATGTGTGTTAAGCTGCCGTGTGTATATATATATGTATATATTAGTGGGTTTTTTATCCTGTTTTTCTTTTGCCTAATATATAATGAAACTATTATCAACTTATATGATTAATATATATTTTTATTGATATTTATGGTTTTAGAATTTTCGTTTTAATATATTAAATAATATTATTTTTTAACCATATATAATTCAATAAGTGGTTAGCATTTATTTAAGTCTGAAATATTTATTGGTTGTGATTTCTCATTGTCTATGTCATTGTCTGTGGATGGATGTATGTGTATATATCGGTGTCTATGTGTATGTAGAGTGTATTCACATTTAACTGTGTGTGTGTGTATAAGTGTTAGTTTCACGTCTCCTTTTTCATAAAGGGCTGTAGAGATGTTCATGTATCCCCCCCACCTCCTTTTTATTTATTTATTTTTTTTTTTTTTATGTGTGTGTGTGTGTGTGTGTGTGGGTGTGTGTGTGTGTGTATATCTAAATGTCTGGTTTGTGTATTTTGATTGTGTTTTTGTTGTTTTTTACGCTGAGTTTAAGACCACATTCACAAACTTTAAAATAAAAACGGAAAAGAAATAAAATGACCGGATGTATTGTAGCGTCTTGTCTTGTCGAGCGTAATTTCAATGAAGAAATGAATTGAATAAACATATATATTTTCTTTTCTCAATAAAGTTTTTTAAACTTAATAGTGATTAAATTTGGATTTTTAAAATTGCCAGTTTTAATTTTAATAAATTTTATCATATAATTTTATAATTATTAGTTAGTATAAATTATTTTTTAATATTACGTATTTAAAGATCTGAATAGCTATTATAGCAGGATTTCGTTGTCAAGCTTTTGAATCTTTCTATACTTCGTTTTTGATTGGTTATTCTGGACAATGTTTCCCCAGTGTAGGATCGTTAATTAATCTGAAACTTTTAAAACCAATTTTCTTTTCAACATCATTACTTGATAAGACACAGAGTGTGTTGAAATAAGATTTTATAACATACTTATGTTATAATTTTTTTATAAAAAAATAATTATATATATATATATATATATATATATATGTATGTATGAATTGGATCATGATTACAATTCAAGTGTAATAAATTATAACTATGGAATATTAGTGTTTGAGCCTTATATATATATATATATATATATATATATAAACATTTGTTTACTATTAGAAATGTTGACAAAACAAAGATTCAAAATTACCATTATTTAAAACTGAATATTTGGATTTTTAGTTGTTATAGACAACGCATAGGATGGATAGTTCACAGGTAAGTGTAAAAATTTAATTAGCTTTAATAAGAATCTATGAAATAAAATATATATCCTGTAATAATTAATACAGACATTCTTATTCGGTCCTGAAGAGGGAAGCATTGCAAAACTCTCAGTTAATCACTGATAATTATCATTGAACTGTCAATATCTTTATACATCTCTCTCTCTATATATATATATAGATATATATATATATATTAAATCATTTCTCCCCAAGCAATAATAAGTGAAAGAAATTAAGAAGACTTTAGAAGAAACTGGAAACCCAATCCTAAAGAGAAAACGAGGGATAACTACTGTGAAAACCTTGTTCATGATAAATTACACACACAAATACAGGTAAAAGTGCTGAATATTAAGATAGAGTACATGTAAATATGAAAGTAAGCACTGATGTCAACACCTAACAATGACAGTGTTTCATTCTTCAATGAAATCTTCAGGTTTGATGTGTCCATATATATATATATATATATATGCTCAATTCATTGTATAAACCAGCGGCATATTCGTCAAAATAGATTGTATCATATTTTCCTTACCATAAGTGCGATATAAAACCAGTTATGCCTCTTGATTTTTTTCATTTGTTCAAGTCATAAGTGTCAACATGTGGGAATATAAACAATTACAACCTTCTCTGATAATCAATGTGCAAGAATGGATTGAAGTAAGGTGCAATACATCAAGGAATGAAATGCAACATAATTAGAGAAAAGTTTGAGATAGAGTTATTTGATTATTTGTGAATCTGAGCAAATTTATAACAACTAGGTGCCTGTGTATAACAAGATTTATGTACACAATAAGATGTCAAGCAAAAAAACAGGATCCATTCACAAAGCTTTCAAAAACAGTTATCAATTCAAAGGACACCCTAAAGATTAGAAACTTCAACATGTTCATAAGATTCTATGTTCTGATTAAAAAAAAAATCAAAATAAAGTTTGTGAGAAGATTATCAAGAAAGAGTGTCAATGCCAGACTTATCAAAGTGAGGATTTAATTGGGATAATTTTGAGGGAGTGAGAAAATATTTCAGATATATGGAAAATTCTATGTAGATAGTTGTCACACTTGATCAGACCAAAATCCAACTGGATTTATTAAAAGAGAAAGAAACTCACCAAAAATAATTATGTATCATGTTATGACTGAGTCAAATGTTCACAGTTCTTTCTTTTTGCTGATGTGACACAACCATATACCTTGATATGGTCTACCTTCTTATATTCCTGGCAAATGATGGAGCACTAGGCCAATGTTACAGTTTTTCAGGGTGACACTCTAAGTCAATAGTTTGGCCATGAATTATATCAACTTTAGACAATATGGTCTCTGAATTTAAAACAAATTTAACTGCTGATTTAACAGAAATTTGTTTTTCTGGGATGTCATCAAGTCAGAAGAATAATAATAAATGAAAAGAGATAAAGATGAACCATAAAAGGGAGAAAATTAAGACTATAAATTATATTACAGTTTATTTGTACAATATTAAATGAAAAGTGATAAAAATGGACTCTATAGGGTATATATAGACTGCTATATATGCTTGTGTATAAGGTGATTTCATGTATAATAGTAACCCTGAATTTTAACCCCTCCAGAAAAATTTACCTGTGTATAATACAAATGGTCCCTGAAAATGCTAGATTTTTAACCTCTTCAAAAAATTACCTCTGTATAGTGCAACCCCTTATTTGTTGTGGAAAAAAACTAATCATAAAAACTCACACTATACCCAAGTATAATATATATGATGTAAATAATATTATAGTTTATTTATATAAGGGTAAATGAAAAGAGATGAAAATAAACAATAAAATTACTGGCATACCTTTTATTAGGAAAAAATGGCCTGAGAATCAAATCTTTTTTTCTATAGAAACATGTTTTGTTTTCTGAGTTTTTGACATCTTCAGAATTTCACAGAATAGATTTTCTGTCTGTACTCTTCAACTAAGACTATATATTCTTTGGTTCCTATAGCCATAATAACCAAAGACAGTGAACCTGAAGATTGTGAATATCTTCTTTATAGGATTATAAAAATTTCTCAACCAAACTGAGAAGCATTTAAAAAAAAGTAAAACTCCTACATTTGCTCAGAATTTGGAAAGTGGGTCAAGCAGAAAATATTTCAGTAGACCAGTGTAGTCACAAAATTTCAGTCAAGATTTTTTCTTCAATGCATTCTTGGATGTTCACTTGTAAAATCCACAATCAATACCCACATCCTACACACAAGTATTCTATGCATTTGTTGCCTCAGAGATTTAGAGTGAAATGTACACCCAAGGCAAGACAAGGACAGAATGGAAAAGTACAAGTGAACACAGAATAAAACAAGCAAATCTAATTAGTACATCACATCTAACATGAAATCCAAATGATTTTTATTGGAAATCTATAGGTACTGCAATAGAATCAAATGGAAACTGAATGTCCATTCAAAAGCCATGCACCCTCAGCATCATGAAGAATGAAAAGGGCAAAGTCTTCAATTAACCAATTCATTCTTGGATATTTTTCTTGGAAACAACTGAGGCTATAATCATGTAGGATTTACAGGCTGGCAGCAAAGTTTTGTTCACTGAAGTTTGTCAAAAATAAGAGGTTAAGTTCACCACAAGAAACTCTCAAACCTTGTATGACCATTTCTGATCACTTTAGCACCCCCCTCCAAACAAATCTCGTTTCTGGCTGGACATACAGATATGTCTTCGCAAAATTTACATTGATCATTGTTAAATATATATATATATATATATATATATATATATATATATATATATATATATAGTTTTAAGCTATGCTTTATTTATTGTTCCAACCTACTGCAGGAAAAAATATGCCTCATAAGTCATGTATTGAAAGATACATGATCACCTAACGCATGGCACATAACTACTGGATGTGGTCAACACCTAGCAGCAACACTGTTTCATGCTTAAATGCAATCATCAGGCCATGTATGTTGTGTTTTAGCTTGACTATTTATATATGCTGGTCAATGGTGCATTACAGGTAGAAGGTCTACTGGATTATACTAACTGTTATTGGGTGGGAAGTAATGATTATGTTTCAAATTATTCTAGAGACTATTTAGTAGAAATAATTGTGGATCTGAATGCACTTATTCATTGTTAGTGTTGTTTGTTAACTTGTTTTTACTGACTATTGATTACTTTATTATTTGTTGCTGATTGCTGTTTACTAGTGTTTATGTATGCTTTCATAGTTTCTTAATTTGTTTATAGTTTTAGATGCTTTGTTTATTTTATTTAACTTATTTATTATAAATAAATATATATATATATATATATATATATATATATATATATATATGCACAAATGTTTAGAGGTACAAAATTTATATACAGTTTTAAAAACTAGGAATTTATTGATTTTAATTTTATTAGTCTCTAAGGCCCTTTCAACCAACATCTCATCAGGAGACAATCGTTGGATTATTAATTAACGAAAAGAACAGCAATGAAAATAAAGAGCAAAAAAAAGGGGGAAACAAGCTAAAATAACAAGTGTATATACTTGTAATGAAGGGAGGGAAAATAACGTGTAAATAAATTATCAAGGGACAGTTAAAAAAAAAAAAAAAGTATATAAAAAAAAAAAGTGTAAATAAATTAGTGAGGTTAAAATAAAATATCCCCAACAGATTAAGGGACTTTACAAATTCTTTTTTACAAATTATATATATATATATATATATATATATATATATATATAGGGGAAATAATAGTGGAAAATATACATAAATGCAAAAATTAGTGAGGGACAGTATATTTTCAGAAAAAAATTTTCCAAGAGGAAAATATAGAACTCCCAACAGATTAATATGGAATATTTGTTTATTCTTTTTATTATATATATATATATATATATATATATATATATATATATATATATATATTACTTCTAACATTATTTTCAGTGGATACCCATATTTAAGTAGACATTCTATTTATTTTAAACAATGTTTATTTCACTAATCATCCTGCACACTCGAAAAAAAATCCTTCACAGGAAAAATGCATCCTATCTACAGGATTTTTAGAATAAATGGTGACTCTACTCAAATATGGGTACCCATTACAATAATGTTTCAAATAATAAAAATATGTAAGATTAAAAAAATAAAATCCATTAATTCATATATATACATATATATATATATATTAGTGTGTGTGTGTTTTTAAGATGTACTTTTGTGTTTAAAAATTTACATTGCATTCATGATTTATACATATGATTTCAAAATATATTTACACGTCTTTGTGAAAATTACAGTGCCTTCTCTCAATATATATATATATGTGTGTGTGTGTGTGTGTGTGTGTATATATATATATATATATATATATATATATATATCTTCAAGGCTTATATGTTTTTAGAAAACTCATATTACTTGCTGCTGTTGTTTATATACATTTGGTTGGTCCCTAAACTAACATTGTGTTATAAACTAACTAGCACTTACTGCTATTTCCAAATCAACATAGACATATAGTAGCATATAATACAAGCATTTCTGTGACATTTTTTTATTATATTGTTTGTTAATGTTATTGTTTAGCTTAGTCTGTATTGCAGATCAAAATGGCAGCACCCATGAGAAATTGGCATCAGTGCTTTCTCATTTATTTCCTTCCAGTAAAAGGCAATTTCCTATTTTTCCCAAAATGGTCCAGCACACTCAGGCAACAAAGCTTTAACCATGCAGCAAAGAAAGTTCTAAAAGAATATCCAAATTAGGGATCAACAGAAATTTGTTAAAACAATGGCAACCAGATGATAAGAACTGACTGACTGTAAAAGTGGTGAAGTGAACAGACAAGACATTAATCATTATGATGGTGAATAAATTTATTTAAAATATTCATAAGCAAGAAGGCAATGAAAGTTTATAGTAACATAATATATTTGAGAAGTCTATCTATTAAGATCCAGAAATAGACAGTTGCAATATAATATGGAAAGAAGGCTTGGAGAATTTGACCCAGGATGTGATGAAGAGAGAAAGAAGAGAACATTGAATAATTTTACTTCTCACCTTGTGTAAATGGGTGGTAAAACAGAGACTGGGAAAGAGTGCTTAGAGCTACAAAAGATAGGAAATTGTGGAAAGCCATGATTGACCACAACCTGTATATAAAAGAAGAAATCTCATGACAATCCATGTATAAATATGGATAGCAATGTAAATACATAATACTAAAGGTAGTAAATCTAATGTTACTATGGAGGACCTGGATTCATATCACTGTTCTTGTTGATGGACGTTCACTTAGAAATGATTGGCTAATTGAATGTACTCTATAAAATTTGAATAATGAAATTCACAAAGATATTTTTCTTATGATTTCTCATGATAACTTCTCATTAGAATTCTGAGTTTATACAACCAATTGGTAGATTAGAGCAACTATTCATTGATTGGCTAAATGTGTTCTGTAAGTAATTACAAACAAAAAATGACTTCCACAGAGGAGCAACAATAATGCTTTTCTGATTTAAATGCATTTACAGGATACAAGTTTTCTTTTAGACTGGACAGTCATAATTTACAAGATTTTTTGGCATTGTCTTTTCAAAATGAAAACTGTTTTGAAATTAATCATTAATTTTTTGCATTCCTCAGCTGTAAAATTTGTTAAATATCTATTTTTTTTAGTCATTTCACCACAAGCAAGGCAATAAATTTCCAAAGAGTTATTGAGCGGGAAATAATATGAGAAAGAGAAAAACATTATTAAGGAGAGAACAATAAAAAAAAAAAAACTTTTTTAAACCTTTCACATGAAGGTTATTAATTTTTAGGCTTTTGAGTCATGATATGTTTATAGGTAGTGTAGTAGAAATGTGTTTTCACTTCTGCATTTGGAAAGTAACTGCAATCTTTGTTCTTGGTTCTGATGTACATCTTACTTGAAAATTGGAAAAATACAACAAAAATTAAATAGATGTCAGACCTCCTTGGTTTAATTTCAAAAGATTTGTTTATATATATATATATATATATATATACTGAGTTTTAGTTTAAATAAGTCTGTATTGCTACAACATCACTTGTACAAATCAAAATACCACTGTTTCAATTCACCGTTCTTGCTTTCTGAACATGTCACAAGGTATGTCCGTCTTTTCTTCACCCATTTTCACTGCTTCAGCCCTCTTTTATCAGGCCAACACTGCAGTCGACCAACCAATCTGCGTTCTTCACATTTATTCTCAGTTACCCAGGTAAATAGCCTCCTCCAGTTCAACCAATCAGCATACAACTTGCTATTGGTGGAAGCATGCCAAACTATACAAAAACCCTCGTTGCCACACATACTGCTAGACGGGAGAATAATTCCATTTTCACAGGGCAAACTTACGGATGTCATGTACTGCCCGTTAAGGTAAGACCCACATTAGTAGTTTGGCCACTAACAGTTGGGGAGTTCTCCTCTATGTTTGTGTTGTCTTCAACAGAATCAGTAACAAGAGAGTGATCAGTTTCTTCTAATGGGGTTGGATCACTGTCCTGTGTAGCCGTCAGGACCAATCCCATGAAGGGTCGCAAGTCCTTCCCATGACGCAGAACTCCATCGACGTGCAATGACTGTGGACTATTAACCTGAGTCATGTGATCCATTCGAAATTTAGTTGTACATCTCCTGTGGGGAGTTTTCACCCAAACGACGTCTCCCACATCATATGCGCCTTGAGTATTCTGAGATTCAATAGGGGACATAGCCTCGATGCTCCATATACGGGTATGGTACCTATAAAGTTGCAGTAGTAGGTGAGTGATTATCTTTAGGTATAACATTATACCAATAGACCACCTTCGGGATAGTGCACTACTTTCTAGCTGCAATGGTTTTGATGCTTTGGTGACTTCTTTCTACTATACCATTCCCGGAAGGTGCATAGGCACATCGGAACCACAACCGTACACCCCAATTGCTCAAAAAATTCTTCAAATGTTTGCATATGAATGCTGTGTCATTGTTGGTCAATATCTCAAGTGGCGGATCCCATTCGTAAAAAATTGCCTCCAACTGATGAACTACACTAGTAGAATTTTGTTGATGTAGTGGTCACCATATCGTGAACCGAGAGGGTCCACAATCAATAATTGTCAGAAAGTGCTTACCACCATGGTGGGTGATGTCCATTGCTAACCTATTCCAGTTGTCCCTCATGTTCAGTTTTCCTTTTTGCCAATGCACTGGAGCCTCACATTTCTTGACAACCACTTTTATAACTTCTGACAATACTGAAGGGTCTATCAACCTAATAAAGTACAAGGTTCTTTTCATGCCCAGGTGTCTGGTTTTCCGGTGGATATTAGCCACTTGGTGTGCATCCAACTTAGTTTTTGCAGTGGTGCATACTGATTGCACTGACTCCGTTTCCTCCTTGTGTAGGTTTAACCACCTCTTTGAAACCCTGGTCAGCCGGTCTGCCAGATTCATGTTGGATTTGACCAGTGTTATGTCCACCGTCAAGCCATATTCAGCTACAAGCTTGCAAAATGTGTTCAACCATCTCCACACCAGCATTTCCCCAAACACCTTCATATTTATTCAAGCCTTACCAGTTAAGGTGTTCAAAATCCACTGATGAACACATGCTGAATCAGTAAAAAGATGTACTGTCAATACATGCCATTGAAGAGCCAAATTGACACCTTTTATCGTTGCGTCTAGCTCTGCCAAATTGATGTGCTTAGCATCTCCAGTTGGGCACAGCCACGACGCATCCTCAATGACATTTTCATTTACCTCTAATATGACACCTGTGGCTACAGAACTCACATCTACCCACACGTTCATCTTGCAGCCACTCACACACCAGTCTCCTCCTACTGAATTGGCCTTGTGTATTCTGGCTATTATATCAGTTAGCATGCAATTAATAGAGGCATCCTCAACCTCATCTTCCCATCCTGTGGTTAGGGCACTTGCTTGATGTTTCACAAACGCAGTGGCCACTCGTAGCCAGCTGCAAACAGGAAAATGGCCCACAAGTTTTCCACATAAATAGAACACGCGATGACAAGTTATCCTTATAGGGATATCAGGGATCTCTCCACCTCACCTCCATTGGAGAGTACCATTATCATTCCAGACCTGCAGGCCCAACACCTTAGTTCCATTTCTAATCTTGTCAGTTCCTTGCATACTGGTCCGTACTTGGACAGGAGGTCTCTCGCACGTGTGACAGGAATCTGACTTTCATTGACATAAATGTTGTCAATATATGCCGATGTGGCTTTGTCTTGTGATAATACTGCGTCAACTACGGCTTTCATGATGAGAGGTGCCACATTTAAACCAAAACCCAGTTGGGTGAAGAAGTATCTTTGACCCTTTACTATGACAGTTTGATAGGGCCACAGCACCTTCTGAACATCTATCTGTAGATACGCCCTCCGCAAGTTCAACAAAGATACATTGGCCCCCAATCGTTGCCATTCTCGCAACTTATGTGCACAAACCTTTGAGTTAACAGTATATGGTTCCACAAAACCATTCAACTCATGGTAATCCAGTACTGGACGAACCTTCTGCTTGCCCTCTTGTATCACTGCTATTAATGGGATTAGACACTTTGGTGGACCAAGTTCGTTTTTGGGATATGGTCGCAGCCATCCATTATCCAGCCATGACTGAAGTTCCCTTTCATATTTGTCCTGTGCATAATCAGGTACTGAATATTCTGCCACTCTATTCTTCAGTGTTATAGGCGGTTGTCCATTTGTCCACTGCCATGAGGTTGTCCATACTTTGTTACAATGGTCGAACTCTACACTAAAGTTGGGTTCAATGATGGAAATAGCAGCACATTGGGTCTTACTTTCTTCAGAAAATTGAAATTCTCCAGAGGGATTGATGTGCACCCCTCCTCTAATTCTCTGATTGCATCAATCCCAAAAAGACTGAACCCAAGTAGTGGTCCGTCCACCCTTAGGGCATCAATGTAAACAGGTTGAGAATCACTAACATTCAATGCAATATTGCTCTGTCCATGGCATTTTAGTACTTTACTGACAGCAGTTAGGACTTCTGCCTTCATTGGTCACCAATTGCGACATATGCTCACCAACGTTCGTGAGCAACCAGAATCAACCAGGGCCATGCACTTCTTTCTGTCTATGGTCACCTCAATGATAGGTAGTGCTCTGGCTTGCTTGCTTCTACGGGGCTGTTCACTACATGGGTGTAACAAGAAAATTGTCTAAATTGTGTAAAAGCAGAATTGTCCATTTGTTAAATTAAGCTCTGAACCATTGTATCTTAGAAATAATTAAAGTTATCTGACTAGAATTCTCTGAGGTTTTTTATAGCAGTATTGGATTCTACTTTGAGCAATGAGATGTACTCCCCAAGCTTAACAGAAGAATCATGATAAAATCGATCATAAACAAAAATGGCATATTCATCATTAATTAATCACAGCTAAGGACTGGAAGCTCATGAAGAATTGAAATTAAGTTCATTTATATATCATATATTATATATATATATATATATATATATATATATTATTCCAGGATCATTTTCCAACTTATTCAAGATGATCTTCGAACCTCTCTAACCTTTTAACATTCTATCCTGGAGTAACAAGGTGTCTCAGAGGTTTCATGTACAATTTCCTTTTCAAGTCTTTTTTCACTGCTCTTTGGACTGTGACAGCTGAAACGTCTCTCTTTCATGCCAAGTGTCTTATGCATCGAGTTGAATCTTTTCTAATTGATCACTTTTGCTCTAAATTGAAATGATCCCTCTTCCTGTTGTAACTTCCTGATCCAGTTTTTTCTTTTTACTGTTCTCTCTTTTTTAGAGTTATTCCCCATTCTCTTGATGGTTCTTGAATGGACTTTGAAGATGGAAGCCAAAGTATGAATGTTGGTATCATTACTGAAGGCCTGAATGATCTTTTCCCTCTCACCATTACTCAGTTGGGAAGACATAGAGGGGATGACACAAAATGATTTTAACCTGTTCTCTCTCTCTAGCTGAATAACTCAAAGGATTTTTCAGTGATTCTTACAATAAATGGTGTTAATATGGCTAAATGTCTTATCTGAAAACCTGGAAAAAAAGAAACTGAATTAATTTAGTGTTTTTTTTTTAGATATTAAACATTTTGTTGGATGGACAATTATGCTACACCTGGTATATTTTATTTTTTTATGCATTTCACCCCGAGCAAGGTTGGAGTGCTACGAGTATGCAAGGGGTTACAGTGAGTGACCTTAAGAGAAAAGCATAAAAAAAATGTAAATTTAAAACAATATTTTATGCTTAGAAATGTGATCTGAAGAACCAGGAAAAAACCACCTTCCTGGGGAAATAAAATATAATCAATGGAACCTTAAGGTTGTCTTGGTTTCTAATTTTAATTCAATTTATATACATATATATATATATATATATATATATATATATGTATGTTTTAAAACAAGGTTCTTTCTGAATGTTGTAATGTTACTTTCCTTGTTGGCTGCCAGTAAGATGCTTGCTTTACAAAAAATCATAAAACTTGTATAAAACATGTATTGCTGGCCAAATACACAATTATTAAATTAAAAAGCTGTTGCCGTTTTGCTATTTTTAGTGTGTCTGTTTTTTTGGTCAGTGTTTTGGAGTTGCTTTGAGAGGGCTTGCTGTATACATATTTTTTATTATTAAATGCTTTGCATATCTTTAGTTTCCAGAAACCTTGTGTCATTCCTATATATACTTTGGAGGTCACTGTTGTTTGGTATATAATATTAGTTGTAGGAAGTGAGCATTTAATGATGGTTGGGCAACTGCATATTTGATAGATTATAGCTATTTCTCCATTCTAAGATGACTCTTTCATTCTGCATGTGTGGTGGGTGTGGCTATGGAAATGTTATGACATTTTGCCACTGACAAAACACATCTACAGCTGTTGATTGATCTAAAAGGTTATCAAAATGGCAATAAAGTTTTCATATGTATGCAAAAGTAAAAGGACATTCATACACGTTATAAAAACATTAAATGGTTTCATAGGAAATCATTTCTGTACAAAATGAATCCGGCATATGGAAAGTATTGTTATAATTTGAATTTGTCTAAAAATTACTACATAAGTTAACAGAGTCTCTTTGTGCAGTACAAATCAGTCACGGTGAGAGCAAGTATTCAGACGGCATCAGAAAAAATAAAGAAATGAGTATAACTATAATGTCTTGGTATTTTGTTTTACAATAAAAGAGAAAAAAAAAGAAAAATTGGTTCAATTCACTTTAGGTGAAAAGGCAGAAAATCATGAGAACTTCAGTGAAACACATGAATTTTAGTTGTATTTACATAATTTACTTAATGGAACATAAGTAATATATATATATATATATATATAAGTAGTATAATAAAAAGAAGCAAAAATAATCAGAATAACTTGATTTTTCTCTCAAATGAGCAAGAAGAAAAATAGGAAAATTGTGAAGGTGAATTGATGAAAAACAAAGATGAAGAATAAATGAAAACTAAGTTGAAGAATAGATTAAAACTAAGATGAAGAATAGATGTAAAACTGAAGAATAAATGTAAAACTATGAAGAAGAGATTTAGATGAAAAACTATGAAGAGATTTAGATGAAAAAGAGATTTGGATGAAAACTTGAAAATGCATGTTTTTAACAATACACAATACCTGTTTGCCTTTCTGAACATAAAGTATATAAAAAATCTCTAAATATTCTATATATCTGAGTGCTTTCAGCTATTCAAGGATTTTTTAACAACATCTCATCTGCAAAATCCAAATTACAAATGACCAATATTATTTATAAATGTATGTGACCCTTAAGGACCTGCATTTCTGAAAAAACTAAATTCATCAATAATTATATTGGACATACCACTACATGTCTGTCAAAAAGACTCATGTTATGTCTCTCTGTCCATACCTCAATTAGGATCCATTTAAACCCTCATGGAAACCTACCAAACTTGGTCCACAACATACTCAAAGAAAATACAACCATAATTGCCTCATCAAAAGTAAAAAAAAAGGGGTAAAAATAATAGAATTATTAATAATAAAGAAAAACAACCAATACTCAATAGTATCAAGTATGAACATGGAAAACAATGTGCTGACTGTGTTTGTTAATAAAAAAAAACATTTTTATTACTATATATATATATATATATATAAAAATATACATATTCAGTTTAAAAAATAACATCCTTAACAATGTCTAATAGAATAGCCAAAATCAGTTAGGTATGTATGAAAACATTTGGGCAGAAAAAAAAAAAACCTGAATAAATACCTTGTCAGTTGCCTTTAATGAAACTTATATATATATATATATATGTGTGTGTGTGTGTGTATAAAACTAACAAGTACAGTTATCTTCATTAAAAACCCTACATAATTGTTGCCTTAGTGTCATACTTTGCAAAACATTTCTGTGTGTGTGTGTATATATATATATATATATATATATATAACGGGGATAGGTCACATTAGAATATAGATATGCATGTACATGTGTGAATAGATACCAGGACTTACAAAGTGATAGCTATTCACTTGCATAAATATACCTACATTTTTGAAAGACACACAATATCCTCAATATTGAATTTCCTATAAAACATTGCATCAGGCCAAACTTTTTATTGAAATCCTCTAATTCAAAATAGATAAGCAATGAAAGTTGATAATGAAAAGCAAGCAAGCAAAGATGCATCATAAAATTCTCATTCATACTTTTGTGTGTCCATACCCACTCCAGTAGTGCTTCAGCCCCAACTGAACCCCAGTTTCATTCTGACAAAGTATGGTGGGCAGGGTGTGGCAGCAAATGCAATTTTCCACATACAACATAAAAATGACATTTACAATCAAGCAGTCATGGGAATAAAAGAAATACCTTTAATATGAATTGTCCACAAGATACAATGACCTAAGGTTATAAAACTCTGTAATGTCTGTGGCTTTCTAAGGGAAAGAAAATAGAAAAGAAAGCCAAGTGTGTGAAATGATCACATTTTACAAGCACAATGGCCAGCTCTGTAGTTCATTGAATTGCTTGGAATATTTTTTACCATTACTCCGCTCAATACAAGGCCCAAGGGTCACTCAAATCTGAGGGTTATTGAACAAGATTGCAGTACAGAAGGGAGATTAGATAGGACAGATAAGAGTTGACTCTGGACTTAAAGTGACCAAGATTGTAGCTGTCAGGAAAGCATTCTTGCAGGAGTTTATACCCTAAATTAAAAGTTCTGAAGAAGAAGTGTTCTGAGTGAGATTATTTATCAAAGAAAAACAAAAGGAATGTGGATGGTTTGTCACCATGAACATAGCATGGCAGGTCCTAGCTGTGAAGGTCTGAACTGGTAGAACTCAGCAATCTAACTAATCTAAATATCTGCAATATTAATAGTGAAAGGCTAACAATGCTTCACCTGTGGAATAAAGGTTACAGAGCGGAGAAATCATCACTCACATAAGAATTATTGGACTCTGTTGAAGGTGGACAGTGAAGACTGGGCAGAACCAGCAAAGATATGGCAGCAATACTCCATTCTTGGTCTGGTCTGATTATTATAAAGATAGAACATAGCAATGGAAGTTAGGTATTTTCTATAGTGATACAAAAAGCCAACCATTCTTCCAGAATCTTTTACAATGATATGAATATATGAATTCCATTTGTAGGCAGAGTCAGTTTTAGCCTCAGTAGGCATACAAAACAAGAAATCTTTTTGAGGGTATGACCACTCACCAGGATTGATGCAGGTTTAGGATCAGTAGGGAAATCTTACAAGTTTAGTTTTTGATGACACCAGCCAATCTTTTCCCTACTGAGCTGTGATAGTTATGACATGTATTAGTTATCAGGGTAATTGGAGGAGCACCTATATACTATAGCATGATTTGCATATATTATTTACTAAGGCTGTGAAAGTGTTCTTCTACCATCATTTTAATCTTTTCATCTTCATGTATCTAAGATTCCATTTTTGAGCAACAAAATAAAAGGTGTTAAAATAATTTTACAAGAGAACTTTGAGAGATAAAGCACTAGTCAATATTTTATATATTATTTCAACTGGTGCATCATAATCCTTATTTTGATAACTACATTACAGCCAGCATCCTTTCAGCCTGCCTAGGGTTGGTTCAAATTTTAATACAACAGTGGTAATACACTAGAACATCTAAGTAGATTGATTTTCATAGCACCGCCTAAGAAGCCAGGTACAAATGAATGTGAACTCCATTAAATGATAAGACAAGGATGCATCTTCTCACCAAACCTTTACAATCAATACAGTGACACTATTCTAAGAGAGAAGCCATACCAAGATTCATTATTAGTGGTATCAATCTTAAAATAAGATATGCAGATGTCACAGTTTTGATAGCAGATATAGAAAGAAAACTACAAGAACTCCTACAGAAGGTAGTGAAGGAAAGAGAGAAGAAAGGATTAAACATCAATTACAAGAAGACTGAATACATGGTTGTTCGTAAAAGGAACAGCCCAACATGCAAATTAAAAAATGAAGATACCAAAATCAAACAGGTGCAACGATTTAAATTTAAAATTTAAATATCTACGAAGTGTATTAACAAAGGACAGAAAGTACCTCACAGAAATCTGGAGGTGCACCGGAATAGTTAGAAATGCCTTCCAAAAACTGAGCAAGGTACGAGGATTGGCTGAAAAGGCTGACCAAGATATTCTCATGGAATGTGACCAAATGAGGTTTATTTTCAACATAGTCTACACACTTCTTCCATCAGTGTTTCAGTGCTTGGATACTATTGGTGAAGAAGTTAGTCAAAAAATAGTCATCACTGCAATGCTTGTTCTCAGCCATGTATTTTTTCCTGTTAGGAAACAGGTGATAGTCAGATAGGGCCAAATGAAGAGAATAGGTGGGTGATCAACCAGTTCAAAACCACTGTTATGCACACCAGCCATTGAAACCAAAGATTTGTGAGCTGGAGCATTATCCTGATGAAACAAGACCCCTTTCATCAGTTTTCCACGGTCTTTGGTCTTGATAGCCATTCATAAATGTCTCAGCAGGTTGGCATAGTACTCTCAATTGAGGGTGTGGCTCTTTTTGAAAATAGTCAATAAAAACATCCCAAACAACTGAGGTCATCACCTTCCTTGTAGATGAAAATGATGTTGACCTCTTTAGAGAAGGTGAGGAGAGATGTTTCCTCTGCATGGATTGTCCCTTTGTCTCTGGCTGAAAGTGATGAACCCAACAAGGAAACCAGCTGGATCTATCTCAATGTCAGATTTTTCCATGATGTGATCAGTCTTTTATGGTATCAGATGTGGTACCCACCAAGCAGAAACATTTGTCATCACATGTTCTTTGTGCAGAATATTCCCAACTCTTTCATGGGATGTGCTAATAGCATTGGTTATTTATCATCTGTCATCTATCACTATGTGGTGAACACAATCAATGTTTTCTTTGGTGGTGGCAGTTGTAGGATTTCCAGACCTTGAATCATCTTCAAGACTCTCCCTTCCACTCCTAAATTCATCTGGCCACTTTTGCCCTGTTGGTAAAGCTAGAGCATTATCCTCTAATGTCGTGACCATGTCAGCATGAATGTCTTTGGGGTCTAAACCCTTCTTCTGCAGGTATTTGCTAATACCATGATGTTGATACTAGTTACATTTGAACAGTCAAATGTCAGTTTTCATGGAAAGAAACAATGCCGTTACTAATAAAAAGAATTGAAACTAATGCATGCAAGATTTCACAGCTCTAGCATCACTCCTTCATGGGCAGCTTATGAACTTTTCAGACACTCTCGTATTAAGATAGAAGATATCATTAGAAACAAAGAAATGAGTACTGAGCTGTTATGTAATATCACTCCTCCATTTTGGCAGTGAATGCTGAACAATCTCATCACAGATGGAGAGACTTGAAGCAAAAGAAATGTGGTTGTACAGAAAGATGGTGAGAATGCCATGGACCAAACATAGAAGGTCATTATTCCATGTATTATTTCAACTGGTATCTTAATCTTTATTTTGATTGCTAGATTACAGTCAGTGTATCTTTGAGTCTGTCTAGAGTTTTTCAAAATTTGTCATGCATCATTCAACCGAAACTCGTTGTGTTCTATCCACTCTACTCCCTGATTTTGTTCATATATTTTTCCCAAAATTTATGGTCCTGTAGGACATGAGCAATCATGACTCTCCACAGATGTTTTTTATCTGTAAACTGCCATGCCTTCTGGGTAAAGATAGTGGACTGGTTTTGCATTGCCTTCTTCATGGTTTTAAATTTTGAGAAACTAATGGGGGTATATGATGGAGCAGAGGTATGCGAACTACTAAATAATTTAAACAAGCATATCGACCCAAGTAACCATGGGCTGTACCAAGATGACGGGTTGATAATACATTATTCAGACTATTGTCCTCATCTTTGTCACCATATTTATTACATTTCAGCCATTGTATACTCCAGCCTTCTTCAGGTGGTTGGAATGTCACTCACTAGGGTAGACTGTTCTAGTTCCATGCGCCATGTTTAATGGATGTCTGCTGTCAGTTATCTCCTGTTAATTTCCCTCTGAAAGTTCTCCACTGCCTTAACCGGCATTGAATTCACTCTTTGGGTCCTGTTGGGTCCTGTTGGAACTCTACCCATTTGAAATAAAGGTTCAGTTCAGTTCACATTCCAACCAAACAACGGCGAAACATTGTAAAATTGGCGACAAAATGAGGACAAAATCTAGTAAAATAATGTACATAATACCTCATCTCACAAATATAGACGGGTTGATAATAATGGATAAATGTACCCCTAGAAAAAGTGATTTAATTCGCAAGAAATTACACTGGCTATTCAAGAAATTCCACAAACTGGACATATCAACCAATTTAAAAGTTACTAATTACTTAGATGTTACATTAGACGTATGTAATGGTATAGTTTCACCATATAGAAAAGATAACCAGCAACCACGTTATACTGACGTAGGTTCTAATCACCCTAAAACATATTTTAAAACAAATACCCAAAGGAATTAACCATAGAATCTCCACTAACTCTTCAGATAATAATATTTTTAATAAAAATAAACAAATTTATGAAAAAGTCTTAAAAAATAGTGGACATAGAAGTACATTAACATAAATCTATATGAATAATTTCCCTGAAAGGCAAAGTAAACATAAAAATAGAATCAGAAAAGTATTTATAATTTAATCCCCCATATAATTTAGCTGTCAAGGTAAAATATCTTTGAAATTACTTGAAAAAGACTTCTCTCATACTACATAAAATTTTCAATAAAAATTATGTTAAACTAAGTTATGACTAATCTAATTAGCAAGTATAATAGGAAAAAAATCAAGGACAAACCACACACTGGACCCACAAAGTGTAACTGTAGAAAAAAGAACAAATGCCCTCTTGAGGGCAAGTGCCAACAAGAGTGTATGGTCTACCAGCTAAAGATATATAGAAATAAATTTAATAGTACTGATAAGAACCCTAAAGTTTATATAGGTTCTACCCAGAGTAGTTTTAAAAAACATTATTATAACCCCCTCAGTAGTTTCAAACACAAAACCTATAAACATAGTACTACCTTGTCCACTTATATATTGAAGATTAAACAGAAAGACAATAATGATCCCTTTTTAAAATGTGAAATATTATAAAAATGTCATAAATATAAGGCAGGCAATAAATTTTGTTCACTATGCATGGAGAAAAGCTAGCTATTGCTACACATAAAGAACCCAAAAATCAGAAATTCTTTTTTTTTTTTGTCAAGTGTTCATGGTTTTATTTGATCTTTTCAATAAATATTGGTCCATTATTTGCCTTTTTACCCAGTTTTACCCTGAAGATCCATTTAGGTGAAACCTAGGTAGGTTTGCCTGGCTCCTTGGGATTGTTTTAGTTTTATATATATATATATATATATATACACGTTATATTGGCTCCTGAAAAATTAATTTCAGTTGAGCTCTCTGGGGAGGAGGTGTAGGTTGGTAAACAGTGACTATTATAGCTATATAGCGAGACTCTTCACTAATGCGAATTGAGTCACTCCAGGTCACTGGGCATGTTTCTAAAAATAAATACGCTAAAAATCCACCTTCATCCCTACCGTGCGCCAACGGCTTAGTGGTTAGAATCTCCGACTGACACCAGTTCAGTCAGGTTTTGATCCTAGCTCTAGCCACACTGATGAGCTGTGAAACAGTGAAACAGTCTGTCTGTGGATGACATTATATATATATATATAAATACATACACACATACATACATACTGTCTTACATCTGACAAGGCTGATAATGGTTACACCAGTAGATTTTATATTTTACCACTATTGACTGAACATGTTCAGCTGAACAATTAGCTTGCTTTTTATATACAGTAATATTTTCTTCAATGTCAGTTAAAAGTGAAAGCATACTGGATTCAAATGCTGTCAATAGTAAATGCCATATTTGACAGCATATTAAAAATCAGTACTGTAAAAGGAATTATTATAATAAAGTAGTGGCAATGTTCATCAGCCCATGAAAACATATCCTAAATAAATATGCCTTAACACATTTCTATTATTAAACAGCTGAAAAGTACAAAAGAGGAGACAGTAATGGTAAAACACTATCAAAGAAAACACCAGTAATGGTAAAACACTACATAAGGAAAAACCAGTAATAGTAAAACACTACATAAGGAAACATAACATTAAGCCTACTGAGAAATATGTTCCACATGTGGTTAAGTGTGTTTACATTGTGATTTCTGGCTTTATTTTGAACAGTCCTGCCTCTCATAATATGCAATCATTGCTCCTTCCTGAACACCCTTAAAAGATCCCCATTTAGTAACCCTCTACTTTGAGTGGCACTTAAGTCTTGCATTGAGTAAAAAAAAAACAAAAAAAATTTCTCTTTATATAGAGTAGTGTTTTCTACTACAGCTAAAATGCTTTTGTGATGTTTTTTAATGCAATGATAGCATGCTTCAAATATTATATGCTTAAATACTCCTAAAGTTTTTTCCTGAATATGTTTTGCTGAAATGGGGTTGCCTCTCATATGTTCAGGATTCTTTTAAGCTGTTAAACATGATAACTCCTGTTATTATTGTTTATTTGTTTTCTTCATTTCCTGTCATTATCATAGACCCAATGGCATAAATCCTACCTATGATATCAAAGGATTCTGTAAACAACTAGTAATAATAAGTATGTTTCAGAAATTAATTTATTCTTGAAACCTTGTACACATTTAATAATTCTGCTTGCAATTTGCTAAAAAGCAATTATGAATATTAAGAATCAGCAGGATGAAAAAAAATCTGTTTTCAACCATTGAACATTTGAGAAAAAAAATGTATTTTTCATTATATCTTATTCAATTTTTAATTAAAAACAATTTTTTTTCTTTAGAAATAAATTCAAAAGATATCGGTGTTAGCAAAATATATTCAATGAACATAAATATACCTGGATTCAAGAGAAAAATTCCAAGATGCAAACTACAAATTGGAAATGTTATCATCAAACAAGTATAAAGATTTAAATATCTGAGAAGTGTTTTAACAGAGAATGATAAATGCAACACTAAAATCCAAACGTTTATTGGATTAGTAAAAGAGGCATTCTAGAAGCTAAAAAACTAATAAGAATTTGAAATATTTTGTAAGAAACAAAGGAAAGAGTGCTGGATTTCTATGTGATATCCATTTTATGAATACTGGACAATCTCCCGACAGATGAAGAGGAAACTGGATGCAAAAGAAACGTTTTTCTACAAAAGGATGAGAATTCCATGGACGGGAGATGTAAGCAATGAGGAAGTTTTAAAGAAAAGGGCAACAAAAATAAATATTTAAAATCAAGAAGAGAAGGAGATTTTTTTCTTCTTAATCATTTCACCACAAAGAAAGGCAGTAATGCCACTAAGACGCAAAGTGTTACTGGTAGCGAAAAAGAATAAGACTTTAGTGAGGAGAAAGGACAATAAAAGAACAGGGTTAAAGAACAGAGAAGATGGCGACTGACATTGTGTTTAAATTGTTTAAGATTGTAAGTGGCAGGGAAACAAGAAATTGGAAGTGAGTTCCACACTTGAGAAGTGCAAGTAAAGAAACTATCAGAACAGAACTCATTATCTCAACAGTAAAATGATGAGACCTAATAGCCAATCTAGTAGTATGCTTAAATTCAAGTGGACAAGGTACTAAGTAGGAGAGTTCATTAAAGGAACAAGAAGAACTGCCACTTGACTTTAAGGAAGACAAAAGATGGTGGTTGATGCTGTATTTAAATTTTTAAAGGATGTAGGTGGCAGAGAAGTGAAAAACTAAAAGAGAGTTCCAGAGGCAAGAATTGCAAGAAAGGAGACTATTAGAATAGTATTGTTACCATATCTGAGCTGGAACATCAATTGGCAGCTGAGCTGGCGAGATGTAGCGATAAGTACTATGCTAGCAGTTTCTTTTCTCGCGAAATTCCCTTTCAGTTCCAGGCTTTCCAGCCAACTTTAATCCACAAAAATTTTAATGCAATGTCAATCACTATATACTTTCTTCCTGATTACCCTTTTCTCTTTCTACTCATTATTAATATTTTTGTTCCTAATTCATCCGAACACTGTAACCTTTTGTATTTTAGTGGCATTGCATGGGGTGATACTGATTCAGCTTTGATAGAATTTGAAATCATTTGCATGGTCTTGTTGGTTATAACTTGTTTTCCATTCTGCATCCTCTTTCTCACATACAACATTGCAAGCCCATCACTCCTGTAACTTCCATGGTTACTGTTTACATGAGCCCCATTCTCTAGACACATGAGTTTAGACCTTTCTAGACAGGAATCATCTTGCTAATTTCACAGACTTGACTCATTCTCATTTTCTATGTTTTCTTTTGTTATTTTTACCACAAGATTCGCCCTTTACAAGACCCAGGAGCAACATTGAAGAAAAGGGTTACATTTGGAAGCCATTTGTGTGTATAGAAGTGGAAAATAACGGTTAGATCTAGGCTTGAACAAGTTAAGATTGTAGTGATCACGGAGACATCTTGTTGAGAGTCAGTTAAACAGGGCAGTGGTTTATGGGAAGAAGCTGCTCAAGTGGAACTTACTTCTCACCGATGGGATATGGAGGGAATGTGGGTGGGTTTGCTACTAGGTAAGTGGCATGGTGTGTTCTTGATGTGAAGGTGTGCCTCACTTTTGATCATGACATATTTTGTATAATATAAAATATGTACACATATTTCTAACAAGTATAATAAATGTTGAATTGATCTTCTGATCTAATCAGTGAATATTTCCATAATTGGCTGGCTATTCCAAATGTCATTTCTTCAGAAAAGAAAGAAAATGATGTGAATATTTCTAATTGTTCATAAATTGGTTTGTGCTTGCCAAAACTCCAAAATGGCTTAACAACATCCTTGGAAAGCAAACAAGTGTTATCTGGAAGTTTCACAAAAGCCATTTATATTACAAGATTTGTTTGGATAATTCGCTCATCCTTTGCTTTCCATCTGATTTTGAAGATATATAACAGCCAACCTGCCTATGTTTTAAAAGTCAGGCTCAAGGTACATAAAAAAAAAGCCATATTCAAGGAGGAGGCAGAAAAATCTCTGAATGGTTTCTATATTAATTTCTGGGATGAGGAGTTCTCATTATTTACATTCTGACAATTCTCCTCATCTTAATTATTATTATTGTTGTTACCCATATCAACAAGCACATATCAACCTAAAGAAGACTGAATCTTTGTGATAATAACAATAAAAATATGGACAATCATCCAAATGTAAATTGAGTAAATTTCTGTATGGAGTTAGCCTCCTTTTGATGTAATCAAGACAATTCAGAGGGAATCCAAAGGGAGAATAAGATAAACACCAACATCAGCTCGTCAGAGCATTCCAGATTTCAGCATCATGTTGTTTCTTTGCTTAAATGAAATTGAAGTGGGTAACATTCTCATATATAAATCAAAAGCATCCATGTTATGTCAGTGCTGGTGAATGGACTCACTTTAGTGTGTCATAAAGAAACATAGAACCTGGTTGGCATATTGGGTTCTATTTTTTGTTCATCTTATACTTTATGAATTAACAAACAAAGTAGACTGGATTCTCTAGCCAATGAATTTCACAGAAGGAAAATCACTGAATTTAAAACCATGGAGTAACAACAGGGAAACCTTACCACTATTTTCACAAGAATTTATGTCTCTTCACAGGTAATAAAAAGAATCTGTGGAGAGCCATAATCACCAAGTACTAAGACATAGCATTAAAAAAATTCTAATTCTCTGAAAAAAAAAAAAGAAAAAAAAAAAGAAGAATGGAATCCGTCACCTAGAGATGGCTGTGGAAAAAATCAGATGAAACATTGGAGCAACAACATTGGTAATACAGAGTTCATCAAAACAAATGATACTCTTTAAATGAACCTTGTACATTAGCCTGTTCAGAAAGTTGTGTTGCATTTATTTGTCAAGAACATGTTCCTTATTATTACAAATAACAAATATGTTAACATTCAACACTATTTCAAAGAAAAGGTAAGGAAGGAAGTCTCTATCAATAATGGAAATAGCAATAACAGTTGAGTCGAGTCAAGTAAACTATTTTCCTGAAAAATTACTTTAATAGAAAGATTTTTTAGATTTCAATTGAAAGTAGCACTGGCTGTTCAATCAATGAATGTCAAATGTTTCATGATATTATCATCAAAAGACTAATTGTTTAATTCCATGCAGAAGGAATTTGGGATACTCGTAAAAAGAAAAAAGTGATAATACTTTATAGATCGGTTCTTCATTTATAAACGTTTTGTCAAAGAAATTCTTCTAAACAAATGATTTGATCTTTGATTATTTTACAACATGCAGACTTGTGTCAAATTCTTGTTGAACAAATCAGGGTAATTTCTTTTTTGCACAAACTTGTACTTATAACAAGTTTGGAAGTTTTGCTTCATTTTAATAGTTCATAACAGACGGATGATTGTAAAATCTTAAGGGACACTCAGTTTTTATTGGGTCAACTGAAAATGTATTTCATAGTCAAGCAGATAAAATATTCTGACATTTTCTTTCTTTATAAACCATAAGGTACAATCAGTTTTTTAATGGATCAGTTAAAAATGAGTTTTGAATGGGTAAGACACAAAATATTTTACTTTTAAACCTGAAGAAACATTTTTAACTTATACCTTCAATAATGCCCTTGGAAAATACATGAAAATCTTCCTACAGCTATAGGTTAAGTAGCAAAACAGACCAGGCACTCTTGTTTTGGATGGTAGCCAGTCAAGAAGGAAAACTCTATATTAAACTTTTGATTACATTGTGTGCATCTTCTGAAAAAAAAAAAAGTCTAAAGAATAAGTTCTATGTAAATCTGGAGTGGAGCCCCAAAAGTTGATGGATGGAGTATTTTGTAAGCTTCTAGAAACTTCTGCAGTTGTATTTGTACTAAACTGCATTCATTTATTTTTTTTCTCTAAATTCTACTGGCAATGTTAAGAGGAAAGTTTTGATCTATGGGCAGCCAAAGATCTCCATAGATGCAGCCAAAGCATGTAGCGATATACTATTGTCTCATGAGACAGATAGATGGATGGATGGATGGAAATGAATAATAAACAAAAATGACCATGTTGCACCAACTCCTCACCTACAGCCTACAGATTAATCATAAGTTAGATATTAGTATTTTGTTCAGAATCCAAGACTTTATCAAAAAGAAATTAGTTTGAGAATGAATTTTCATCAGTGCTAACATTGTTAAGTAAATTTAAATAAGTTACAGGTATTTATTTCTTCTCTGAAAATGTTCCATTGTTTTCAGAACCACATACTTTATTTGTACAAATATCATTAAAAAGAATAGAAAAAGTAAATTGTCTATTTCTCATAAGTGAACAGTGAATGTGCACATAATTTAGTAGTTATCAACACAGAAAGTGAAATTGGTATGAATCCATCACTTCTCAGTGTTGATAATAGGGAAAATTGGACTTTGGTTGGCAATTAGTTTAGGAGAAGGATAACAACTCCACTCCATAAAAAGCTATTTGCTATAGAAATCACAGCAACAATGTCTAGCATTGTGAGACATTGCATCCTTATACTTCAACAGAAATATCTATAGGATTAACATACATAAATGAACAGATGCAATATTTAAAGGAAAACCCATCCTGGCTATGATGAAAAACTACATCTGGAAACAAAACCTCTGATCAGGAGGTTTTGAGGAGCGTGGAACCACCTCTTAATAGCTGTGTTCCCAGGTCTTCCCTGACCTGGGGTGGTAGCACCTGTTATGGTCCCAGCTACATATATTTAACCCCCAAACTGGGGTCAAAACATGATGAAATTAAAACAAATTTTATAGTAAAAACTTTTTAAAATTCCAGCAATACCTATATGTAAGGGGAAAAAAAAGAAATACACTTTTGTAAAAGAAATTACTAATACTCCAAAGAAAATTAAATTTTGGCATTAAATGATCTATAAAGAGTTTGTTATGGGATCTTACCCATAATAATAATAATAATGGACTATTCCATACTTAATAAATACTGCGCCTCAGAAGTAGGCACAGAGTCAGTAGTTCAAGTCGAGTCAAGAGTCGAATCAGAGGCAGTCCAAAGCAGAGTTGCGTTCAGACAATTACTGCAAGACATTGGAATAGTAATAGTGGTCGAGACTACATTGTTCTCTCTACTAAACCTGATTGTTCATACTAACACTTCTACTTCTCTGTATATATTCCTGTTTGTAATATATCTGTGTTATTCCATACCTGTGTTCGAGTTCTTTTTTATTGGTTCTATCTTGGACTATCACCGTGGTACAAGGAACCGGACCATAACAGAGTTGATATGCTAAACATAATAAACAAACAAACAATTAAAAGGAAACATGACACAAAAGTAATAGGTCTTCTACATTGTCATCAAATACTGAATTTTGTTGAAAACTTTTAATTTAGTTAGAAGCTATAAATGGGACTACTCTAATCAGTTAGGGAGAAGGGTCCAGTAACAATGTTATAAACTTCTGATGAGGATAAGATAGCAAGTACATGATGGAGATCTTGTAGCAACTAAGATAATTATTATCGATTTGTCATGAACAATACAAACTTATGAGCATCTTAGTCTTTTAAAGCTTGAGGCATTCTATTCAAGATGGAAAGTATCCAATGACTAATTTATCCCAGTGGAGAAATATTTCTGCCCTCGTTGCCTGTATAATTGCAAGAAATTTAATCTCAGATCAAAGATTATCTTCAGACAGAACTGGAAATGATACGATCATGCAAACCAAGGCCACTTGAAATTTAATTTACTGTATTCATGGGCTGAGATAGAAAGTCTTTGTTGTTTTTATAATGGCAATTTATTTGAAGCAATGAACCAATGATCTCAAGCTGATAGAAATACATATTCATTAAGTGGGATAGAAATATGACTCGGGATTTACATTCAAACATTAAGAGATCAGCTTCAGCCTCCATATTTGTTTCAGCAACTGTTTCAGTTAAAGGAAACAAGCAGATAGAAGGCTTGAAATTTTAACTAGAATCACAAATTGGTGATGTTCAAGATCAAAACTGATATTTTAAAATATATTTTCTTTGATATATATGTGAGATTGTAAACTTGTCTCTGACAGCACAAAAATTTGGAATCTTTACATGAGACATTAAGTTAAATAATTGAAAGTGTGTACTATAGCTGATTGAATTGTATTATATATATATATATATATATATATATATATATGTGTGTGTGTGTGTGTAAATTCACTAAATATATATCTGGAAAAGGACAATATGAATAAAGTCAAAAGGAAAACTTAGCTGATGTGTTTCAACCTCTGGTGGATGAAATAATCATTCTGAAGCAATAAACTGTCACAACTATTCCTTACAATATATTGGGGAAATTTGAATAAATTTTAATAAAATGTAGCTACAAATAACCAAAAGCATCTTATACACAAAAATTTATCAAATGCAGTAGTCGTGCATAGAAATAAGTTCAACCACACCTTCAATCTAGACCATGCCAAACTTATTAAAAGAGAATGTAACTTATGTAAACAGAAAAGTCAGCACCCACAATTTTTTTTTCAATTATCTCCTTTCCTCAAAGAAATACTACTTTCTCAAGCCAACATAAATAACTATAAAAAAATTTTAAGATTAAAAGAAAACAGTTTAATTTATAACCTTCTATTATTTAAAATTTATAAAATAGAAATTGATCTCAAACTAAAATAATATAAATAATTTCATCATAATAAAAAAATGTAACAACATTTACTCAGTTTTGTTTATTATATAATACATCACTTATCATTCTTCATAATCGACCTTGAATTCCAGTTTGACTGATGTATATTTATATGTGTTCTTAAATTTTAAAATTCTGAAAATTTTTTACTTCTCTTTATAAATAATTGTTGCAAAATAAAATCCTATAGTAACCCTTTTCTACTTTGTTTATGTGATTATGGTGAACGTCATATTACTTTGGGACCCTTGCATTTTCTTCATTGTGTCACCACACTTCTATGCAACATAACAAGTTTATTTAGATTTTATAATCAACCGCATTCTCTTAGTTGTTTGATTATTATTACAACAATCTAAATAGTCCGCTTAAACATTTCATAACATTTATTATTCATTATAGCAACTTTGCATTTAATGTTTTTTTACTTATTAAGTATGTAGCAGACCTGGAGATGTTATCACACATCTTAGTCATATAAACCTTGCCATTTGGAAGAAATGCAGGCCCCTGCTCCTTGTGACCAGGGTGCTTGGATGGGTTCTCTATTAAGTTACAGAACATTTATTTTTGTCTGCCAACTGGATGCTAGTTGGAAACTTTCCTGTCTACTTTTAATTCCAGCATTCGTATTTCAACCTTTCTTGGCTTACTCAACACATCACCAGACATTATCTACCACCAGCGTTTCCTGTCAACCTAACTCACCTAGTTTCAGAAGTTGCTGCATGCATATCATCCAGGCTTCAAACAACCTATTCTGTAAACTTGGGTTAAATACTATGGAAAGGTCCATCATTTGACTTGACTCAATTAACTGGACATTAAATTGAACTTTTGAACTTTGATTTTCCATGCCAACTTAACTTACCTGGACTCTACTTTTAACATTTAGTCACAGCTAGTTCTTCTATCCGGTCATTATTCATCTATTTAATTAATTCTTCCTCCATTACTTGATTTATTGTTGGTTCATGTTTTGTTTTTTTTTTCAGTACATTTAACTGTAACACTATTTTTGTATATTATGTAAATAAATTTTGCATAAATTTAATTTCCTCATTTTCATGGTCAATTTGTTTCACTTGTCAGATTTACGTCTTTTATTTTTTTTGGGGGGCCTTTTGGGGCCTCCTGTGACTTGTACTTATTTGGGCGCACAGGCCATATATATTATTTTATATCTCAACCTCTCCAGGGAGTCTGAAACAATCCTTACAGTTACCTTGATAAAGTCCATCAGGGGACAAAACATGTTGGCTAAGATAAGTTTAACTTTGCCTTTATTCACATATATTTATACAGAGTGTGGCATAAATACTGTTACAAAAAAAAAAGTTCATAACTCCTGAAAAATTTATTATATCAGCCAACAATTTTAATGCAAAGTGGATTAATCTGATCAATATGGTTCCCTTTAGTCTTCACCACATCAAAGTCATTGAGGAAAGTCATTGATAGTGGCACATACAGTTTCCATGGGTATTTTGTCCCATTCTCTCTTTGATTTTGCCTCCAGAGCTACAATATTGGGATGCAGAGTAGAACAGGTGTCACTCTCAAGAACTGCTCACAAACAATAGTCAGTTGATATCTGGTGATGAAGGAGACAATTCATCCTTGATGATGAAGCCAAAACAATTGTCTCTGTACCACTACAGTGTTTTACATGAGCAGTATGGCTTGTTGATCCATTTTGTTCAAATGTCCAATGTTCATCACTGTAAGTGGCATTGCGTGAAATCTTGAGTGCACCTTCCAAGAAGTTGCTATGTACACTCCTTTGTTGATTTTTATTTTTTGAGGGATGAAAACAAGAGGAGACTTTACTCTTTCTGAAATGACTGTCCAAACCATAACTGATGCCATTTTCTGGGTTCTGAGGCATTTTACTGAAGTGGCAGGAATTGACTGCCAACTTGTTGAAAGAACACGATCATTTTGATGATTAAAATTCAATTCAACAGTGAAGAGTTTCTCATCAGTGAAGATGAAGTTTTGCAGAGTGCCATCAGAAATTTATTTCAATTTCTGCTTACTTCATTGAAACCTCTTTTTCATTGTGGCTGCTGAAAGAAGCTGTCTTTTGATTATTTTGTAGGGCAACATCCCTAGATGACTTTAATGTCTCCACAGGATTTTCTTTGATGTTCAGGCCTCCTTAACCAATTTTCTCATTGACCTTCTCGGATTATACCTGATTTTTTTATGCACCTGTTTAATGAGTTTTGAAATTCTGGAGGTGCTAGGATGTCTCATTGTATTAAAAGATTGTCCTTTTGATAAACATTCTATTTATTCCAAGTTGTTTTCTAGCTTTAAAAATCTCAGGATCCAGTCCATTTTCGTGCTGCTCAATTATAAACTTCCTTTTAATTTCTATAAACATTGTTGCCAGTAAATACTAAAATACTTTGAAAAACAAATAGTATACGTTACTGGGCCAGTATCAAACAATAAACAACAATGTAATAACTGAAACTTTAGAAGTAGAATTCATTTGAAAATTTTTAACAGCATTTATGCTACATGCTGTATATGTGTGATGTCAACATTAAACAAGTGCAGAAGCTTAGATGTCAGGGAAGTGTTTTTACATAGGATGGAAAATTTGACACCAGAATCTAAATGCACATTAGAATATCAATAGTGCCTTACTAAAGCTAAGAAAAGTAATATAAAACAGGAAAATTCCATTAGAAACTTATAATAGAGTACTCAACTGCTGCTATGTAATATCAATTATCTTATATGGTACTGAATGCTGGACAATTTCCTCACAGATGAAGAGAAAATTGGAAGTATCAGAAACGTGGTTCTACAGAAGAATGGTGAAAATATCAATGGATGGAGTGCATAAGCAACAAAGTAGTCTTAAAGAAAATAGAAATAAAAAAAGACATATACTCAGAATCAGTCAGAGAAGGCTGAATTTTCTTAGAGATATAATGAGGAAGGAGAGCTTGAAGAATTTGACATTCACAGGACATATTGAAGGAGAAAGGGACTTAGCAAGCAGGGAATGGATAGTGGAACAGGGGGTGGAAGGCAAAAAGACCAAGGATGCTTAGAGCTACAAGGGATAGGAGGTTGTGGAGAACCATGACTGCTCATATCCTGAAGGAACACGGCACACAGAAGAATATGTATAGGGAGAGAGAGTGTGCAAAAAGCAAAGAAAAAAAATAATCTTGAAGCACAGTTCTACAAATTTAAATAATTATGGAGTATAAATATAATCTTTGCTTTCTTTTAAGTTGAAAGAAACACATTATAAAGTTCTTCACAAACAAAGCTATACAAAAAATGTTTTGTTTTTCTTTTTACAATACAAAGAAATGAATTGCGTTAATATAGTGTGAAAAGTATATGTGTGTTCATGATGTGAAAGTCCATAATTTACTTTATTTTAAGTATGTGTTTATTATTTAATTAGCCATCAGACAAACTGTCAACTGATAATATTTGTATTGCTGCTACAATTATGCTTTATGTCTCGCTCAGTTTAAAACCAAGGATAAAATTGCAAAAAGCAACTTGAAACTCAATAAATTACACAAACATTTGAGTATTCAGTATTGTTTACAATCCCCAATCGAAAACATATTGAAAAAACTGAACAATATTAATTTATGTTATGCTACTTATAAGAAAAAATCAGAAGTTATTAGAAGTTTTATTTGTTAATAAATTTTCCAATTTTTAATTTTGATTTTTGGGAGGGAAAAGTTGTGAGCCTTCAATTTTTTTTTTTTTTAGCAAATGATAAGAATGGTCATCTGCTTTTTGAAAGCTTGAATGGCATTTGAGATAATGTTGCTGATTGATTAATAAATGTTAATTTGAAAATTTGAAGCTCATGTGAGCTGATTTTGCAATGAATTGAGGCAATGTCTGTATGATCCTATTTTTTTCACAGAATTGATATTTTACTGAGACTACTTAAATCTATTGAATTTTTTCTACAATATTTCACGGGTTCCACAAATATACATATATATATATATACACACATAGACCAGTGTCTATTTATTATATATCGCAAGACAGTTTCATATAGAAATACTAAAATTGGCATGCTTACTTATTAGACTCTATAGAAAGTTTTAAGAAAATGTATGTTTTCCTTAATGGTAATATTAACCATTTCCTTATAAGGAAATATTTGGCATTCACTGACCAAACAGGGCTGTTGTCAGTTGAAATTTATAAAATCTTTTTCTTAAAACAATTTTTTAGCAAATAATAGAAAATTCATGTCAGTTCAAATGAAGAATGCTACAGTGAGATTTCAATTGGACACTGGTAGCAATATTACAATTATTAATGAACCAACTTGGAACAGAATTGGCAAGCCTAACTTGAGGAAAATTCTGTGTAATATCCCCCATTACCAGTAAAACTGAAAAAGCAGATGTTTATGTATTAAAAAATTCCAATACAAATTTACTAGGCATTGATTGGCTAGGAGTATTTTTACTATAGAATTAGCTGATTAATTTATTCTGTGGAAAAGTTGATTGTTCATCAGAGAAAAAGATTACAATTAAAGAAACTGAGTAAACTAAAAAATAAATTCACATCTATTTTCTCATAGTTAGGAAGTCAAAGGCATTTTTCAAATTAAAAAAAAATGTGAAAGTAGTTTGTAATTCTAAAAGGCGGACATCCTTTGCTACATTGATATCTATTAACACCAAACTGGATTGGTTAAATAACCACAGACTTATTGAAAAAATACATTATTAAGAATGGGCCATGGCAGTGATTTATATTAGAAAGAAAAAAAAATAGAGTCATTTATGTTCAGATTTTTCAACTAGGTTGAATGACTGCCTTCTACCACATGTGTATCCCCTACCAAGTCTAGAGGATATATTTACTAAATTAAATGGTGGCAAATTCTTTCAAAACTTAACCTGTCTGAGGCATATATTCAAATTGAAGTGAATGAGGAATGCCAGAAGACTATTTCCCTATTAATACACATTAAGGATTCTACAAGTTTAGAAGATTATCCTTTGGTGTAAAAGTAGCACCAGGTATCAGGTATTTCCCAGCAAATAATGGTTACGATGTTGGCTGGACTAAGTGGTACCATCACAGCAAGCATTTCAGAGACTGCATGAGTATGGTTTCAAAATCAGTAAACAGAAATATCAGTTCTTTAAGATTAAATATTTAGGTCAGATAATTGATGAAAAAGGAAGAAGATCAGATCCCACTTCAGCAAGTGCTATTAAAAACATGCTTCCCCTGACAAATTTGGTGACCATACAATCATTTCTCAGATTAGCAAATTACAATATTAATGTGCCAGATATGTACAAATTGAAAGCACCTCTGAATAATTTACTTAAGAAAAGTATGAATTGGAATTGGTTGTTGAAATAACAAAAAAGCTTTGAAGAAATTAAAAAACTATTAAGTTAGAGTTATTGCTGACATTTTACGACCCTCAGCAACAGATAATAGTAGCATCAGATGTGAGCGAATATGGCATAGGAGTGGTAATTGGCCATAAATTTAAAGAAGGTAAACTGAAAGCAGTTGTCCACACTTCAAGAAGTTTGACAAATATGGAAAAATGCTACAGTCAAATTGAAAAGGAAGCACTTGATATCATTTTTGCTGTAAAGAAATTTCACAGGATGATATTAAGAAGAAAATTCCATACTGCAAATTGATCATCATCCATTATTAAGGATATTCCGTTCTAAGAAAGGGATTCCCAAGCATACTGCAAACAGACTACAGTGTTGGGCTATGATTTTATTGAACTATGATTTCAAGAAGGAATTTCTATTGTCAAAAAAATTGAGACATGTAGAAGGCTTGTCCAGACCTATCTGTCTGGAAAGCCTTTAAATGTAAAGAAAATTTTGAAGATACTGTGATTGCTTCACTGAAATCCAAAAGAAAAATTAAAAGCCTGGTGTGTAAAACTATTAAAAAATTTCTGGTCATGATAAACAATATCAAAATTCATTCTAAAAGGGATATACTTATTCAAAAAACTATGAATGACATTAAGTTAAGATGGAGTAAAACTAAAATTAAACCTGGTAAGAATAATACAGCATTTTCTATCTGTGATAAAGTACTTTTGTAGGCAGAATAAGTAGAAATTCCATTATCACTACAAAAAGGATTTTGAAACAAATCCACATAGAACATCCAGGACTAGTGAGAATGAAGTCCCTGATGAGAAGCGACATTGATTGGACAAAGGTATTCAAAATAAAGTTAGAAAATATAATGATTGTAATTCTGCAGCAAAATCTCCACCTATGAATTATCAGGCATGCCTGAGCACTGATAAACCATGAGCAAGACTATATATGGAGTGCTGGACCACTAAATGGTTCATACTATTTAATTGTGGTTAAGTTTCACAAAATGACCTGAGATATTAAAGTTTAAATGACCTACTAATAATAATAACAATTAAATTGTTATGCAAATTTTTTGCAAGTTTTGGAGTACCTGACAGTGTGGTATCCTATAATGGAACTCAATTTACTTTTAGTGAGTTTTAAAATTTCTGCAAAAACTACTTGTTTGAACATTTGACAACATGATTTATAATCCAAGGTCAAATGATTAAGTTGAGCAGTTTGTTGACACCTTCAAAGGGCATTAAGAAAAGCTGAAGAAATGCCACTAAATGAATTTTGGAGTGTATATCAAATGATGTCAAATACAAATGTTATATTGAAAAGGTTACCTGCAGGGTTAATTGTTGATAGAAAAGTTAGATCCATTTTTGACAAATTACTCTCAGGGAATAAAAAGGTAAGTCAAACATTTTGAAACTACCAGATTATTTAAGATTGGTGAAAAAGTCTTTAAAAACTTTCATGACATATGCCCTCATTACACTCCTTGCCAGAGCAAAAGCCAAACTGGGTTGTGAAGAGTTGATTTTCATGGATCAGTGAAAGCCTATTAATACAATGTTCATCAGTACCATGATGAAATATCTCTATATCTGTGAGGTTCTTTGTGTTACTTTTTTGTTTCAATAGTGCATTAATGCATGATACACTCTACATTTTGGGGGATGCACTTCTGATTCCAGACCTCTTTCACAAAATTTAAAAAGTCATTTCTAAATTCAAGGAGTGGTTAGACAATTTTCAATAGTTCAGCCTCAATGTCAAGGGATGCTTTAATACTTTTTAGCATTTTTATAGCTTTCTTTACATCCTCATTCATTATTGTTTATATTTTGAGATAGACATTTTAATGCTCTGATGTATATTGGTATATGTTCTAATTCTGAGAGTATCTTCAGCTTAGTGTGGTCCAGGTTGAAATATGATTTAAAGTGTTTTTTTCAGACCAGGACATCTCTTCTGTTTTTGTTTCAATTGTAGGATGCTATCTTGAATTTTCCATATTTCAACACAATGCCTATGCTAGCTGGTTTCATTAATTTGCTTTTCAACTGTTTGGTTAATTACAGTATTAACTATTATTTTGAAATGTTTGTTAATTGTTTAATATTCTCCCATCCATTTTCCTTCCTCTTCTGCTTGTCTATTTCTAGTATCAATCTTTTCAACTCAGAATTGTCATTCCATGGGCACATCTTTTTCCATATAGATATTCTTGGAAATATTTCATGTGCTTCAGCTAAGGAGTATAAAATAACATTATGTGTTTCTTTTATGTTGTTATGATCAGAATTTAGCGGCATCTATTTGGATTCTACTTTATTACAGAATTCTAAACTTATTTTTTCAATTTGTGTCCTTGGATATCATACTTAAGTGAAATGTATGTTTTATGTGAGTGAAGTGGGTTCTTGTGTTTGAAATATTTTCATGAAAAATCTGTGATCAGATTCAAAATAAGAGTTATAAACTCTGATATATGATAAATTGCCTAAGCCAAGAGTCAAATATATACAGATGTATATTTTTTTTTTGCTTATTCCATTCAGGCCATATGGCCTGATATTTCATGGGAGTGGTCAAACCATGTATTTTGTATGGAGTACCTTTTACTAACAAAACAATAACAAGTGCTCCCCATTGTTGTTTTAGGCTTTGGTTTCAAAATGTGATGTCTTCTTTCTATTAAAGGTTCAGTGGAATTCAAGAAATATATAAAATATAAGGATATAAAGGTTAATTATATAATTACAAAATATATAATGATCAATAAACTTATTTTGATAAAGTTATAAGAATAATTATATAACATTCAAAAACATCAGAATGTTTAACAAAATCATACTGTTATAATGGATACATCATATCCAAATGAAAAAAGCATCCATAATTCATTAGTACTTGACATGTAAACCTTTTCTTGCAATAACAGCTTGACATCTTTTGGTACATGAGTGAATTAATGTCTTGCATTCATTAATGGATATTTTCTCCCATTCTCCCTTCAAAATAGTCCATAGTTCTTTGACGTTTGCTGAATTCTTTTCCTTAGCTCTTTCATTTAGTAACTTCCAAACATTCTCAATAGGATTCATGTCTGGGCTTTGAGCAGGCCACTCCATAACAGTAACATCTTCCTCAGAAAGAAATGTCTTAATTGACTTCTCTGTTTGACACAGTGCATTATCTTGCATAAATACAGCTGGTTGATTAATTGCAGTTCTCAAATTAGGTACAATATGTTTCTTCAATATCTCTTTGTATACAGTTGTGTTAATTTTACTGTGTAGCCTAACAAGAGGTCCTGTACCAGCAGATGAAATCATGCCAAACACCATCACACTTTCTCCTCAAAAATTAACACTGCTTTAATGCACTGAGGTGAATATCGTTCCTTAGGACTGCATTGAATGAACCTTCTCCCATCACTGAAATGAACACAATCCCACTGTTCTTCAGTCCATATGATGTGTTCAGTGGCAAATTTCAATTGGCTCATTTGATTCTTTTTAGAAATCTAAGGCTTCGTAGGGGCTACTCTTCTGTTCAAATTTATTTCATTAAGTCTTCGGGAAATAGTGTGCCTTGATATTTTAATGCCAAGGTTAGCATTAGCTCTTTTAGAGATGGCAGTTGCTGTCACAAATAAATCTTTTTTTGATTCATTACCAATCCATCTGTCTTCCCTTACAGTAGTTTTCCTAGGCCTGCCAGGTGGTTTCTTGGCTTCACATGACCCAGTTTCCTCAAGTTTTCTTAAAATATTATATATAACACTTTTAGATTTTCCCACAGTCTTTGAAATATCCCCAATCGAGAGTTTATCTTCATTACATAACTTGACTATCAGTTTTCTAAGTTCCAATGACATCACAGATTTTTTCGCCATGTTTACAATGCAAGAGCCAGTGTAATTTAGTAAAATACCCTATTTTATATTCTTACTCTAAAAAATTTTCAATAATACAAAATAATTATTTGATTTTATGGATTTATTTAACTGTTCTGATGTTTTTGATCACCAATTTTTTCGAATGTTATATAATTATTCTTATAACTTTATCACTTTGTCAATCACTGGGGGGGGGGGGGCTCTAACAAATCTCAGTTAGAAAAAGACACTTTTCTGCAAGGAGTAATCATACATAATTCTAAACTTTCAAAAGGAAGTAACAAAATATTTATATTAATAACAAAAAACAAACAGGTTTAAATTGATAAAGCTCTAAAATGTTACTCATTGAAATGAAAAAATATTTCTATGTCAGTTTTTCACAGAATAAAATTTAAATACTCAACAACATAAATATAATTACTAAAATCATTTTTTTTATTAGACTGAGTCATATGTAATTTCACTTCTTGGGAACCAGTTGTAACAGTGAAATTATCATCCTAACTTACAAATCATATATGGTAGTTAAGAATAAATTTCAAGTACACTAATATACCTGTGTTTTTTTTTTTTCACAGCAGTGGCAGTGTACACAGTGGATTAAAGAAAATGTATTTTTCTTCCATTACAAAACAAGGCAGCATACAGCAAGGATTACAAAAGAAAAAATGAACTCAGTCTGTTTTACCCAACCTGCCATTCAACCAACCAATTATTACCTTTTTATCAAATCATTTGATGAGGAAAACTTTCTGTAATGTAAACCAAATTCAAGAATATATTTCATAATTTTCATAGTATTTTTTTAAAAAAAAACTTACCAGGCAAAAATGGAATCTATTTTGTTTTTTTTCTTTTAGGCTACTCATTGCTATTTACAAGAAATACAAACAAGGTTGTACATTGCATGCCAAATTATTATCGAGATAACTTTTTTTCTAATATTTCAAAAACCGTCCAATCAATTCACAATTTTTTGCATACTTGTGTAGGGTCGGCGGTGAACTTTTTCCCTGTTTGATGCCACCTCCCTATCATTTTAGAAATTTCTAGGGTAGATTTACCTTTTGAGAGTTCTGAGGTGATAGTTTTCTTTTTAGCATCACTTAAACTGCTTTTACGTCCCATCTTTTCACTAAATTCTTACACTTTTCTAATAATTTGGCACGCTCAAATCACCATGCTGATAACAAATATGGCGCCAGTTTGTTTACATTGTGCAGATCAGTACGAAAATTTCCATGATTGCGCAGGTCAGTGTTGTCAATAGTGTGTGAAAATTTTGTGTGAATTGATTGGACGGTTTTTGAAATATTAGAAAAAAAGTTATCTCGTTAATAATTTGGCACACAGTGTATATTGGAGAGCACATGGTAGCATTAATACAATGATAAGACAGTTTAAACAATTCTATTGCTGTTAATATCTTTTGAAAATTCAGAAATATTTAATTTAATTTCGTAATTAAACACTTCATTTGTTTTCCTCACTTTGAAAGAAGTTCTAACTATAAATGTAAATATTCTTAAAAAAAATCTTAAGGAATCCTATACAATGTATCTTGGGTTTGAACAAAGTGAGAAAGTTTTACTGGAAATACAATTTGAAGACACTAGAAGATTGTCTATGAACAATGATTTTTTAGAAAAATTATTTAACTTTTCAGGACTATATCACTCCAGTAGTTTTGTGTCACTTTTCATGGCAACAACTTCTCAAATCTCACCATCACGGTCCAAAGAATTATTGTAGTATTGTTATAACAAGTGATAAACCAAATCTTAACCCCTTATCCAGTGCAAGTGGTGTACTTCATCTAGTTGCTAATACAAGTTAACACAATCCAGAATTAAAGCCTGATTAAATTAAATTAGATAACAATTTAAAAGAATTAAAAATAATAATAGTTCTCTTCACAATTAATAAATGATTTAATTTAGGTACTACTAAAGAAAACATGATACCTAAGGTTTAAAATGAATTTTTACAATTGAATAATCTTTACTGAAGCTTTTATTTCAATGTTAATTTCAAGCTAATAGAATAAATTTCCAATAAGCAAAATACTTTGCTCAATTTTAAAACTAATTTAAATTGATTGGAAGGAGGGTTTTTCAGTCATCTTTCATCTCAGTGTTATTCTCTTTATTAAAAAATCTTCTAAAAATAAAATATAATTGTCTGAAACTTTATTTGAGGAATATTACCTAATTTAAAGTAAAATTAATATAATTTGAAACAAATATTAGTTTAAAATATCACAGAAATGCATTTTTGGCACAGTAGTGGCTGTTTATTAAACCTGTTGACATATTTGACAGATTGATTTTTATCTTATGTTGTTTTATGGGTCTTTACCCATAAAAAATAATTGAATATAATGTGAGTGCATTTTATATATAAGTACTCATAAATCTTAAACATATGACAAAAATATTCTCCGTAATCTAATGTTTCATTGAATTTTAGATACTTTCTGGCTTTAAATTTACTATAGCTATTGCTCTTATTTTCTGATAATGTTGTCTATGCATGCCTGAATCTATAAAAATTAGCACACTTATATATATACAAAAAATTAAAAAATCTTTTAAAAATATTGGTGTTTATGATTTGTACTAAGTTTTTCCATTTATGATTTGTAAATATATAATTTTTACTTAATAATAATAATATCATCTAAAAGGCTTAAATTAATTTAAAATTTTAGAAGGTTTAAAACTTAATAAATTATTCTAATTAAAATTAAAAATGAAAAAAATTCTTTCATAAGACAATAGTGCTCTTAATATATCTTATTTATAAAAGCAATTAAAAGCTTTTCTAATTAAATAATTTCATAGTTTTATTGAATTTTTTTTATTTTACAATTCAGAGCAGATTTTCAGTAAATGGTGTTTATGTTTGGTAAAAACAAAATGATGATTTAAATTCTCCAAGGAGTACTGCTTTTAACTAATATAAATATGAAGAGAGTGGAATTTTAATTTCTCAAAATTTCATAAAATTAAGTAAGTGTGTGTGGATGGGGAGTAACAGATGTAAAAAAATATTTTTAACGAAGACTTTATAAAAAGAAAAAAGAAAAAAAGAAAGAATAATTTCATTCACTTGTAAGTAAGTCCTGAAAAAATTCCATTAAAATCCAACAATTATTTAATTTTTTGCAAAAATTTCTAAAACAACGTGTTTTTACCACAAAAAGATGCTAAATTTCACATATTAATCTTTGGTCAATTCACTAATGAAAAAAAGAAAAGAAAAAGGAAAATAAAGAAAAAGATCTTTAAGCAAAATTTTGAACATCTTTGAAAGGATCCAAAAATTTAATAAAACTTTAATTTTATCAAGTTTGGGGCTTTTTTACATCATAGTATTCTCTTTTTTAGCAAAACTTTGGAGGTACCTAGTTTAATTTGATATCAGATGATAAAATCACAATTTAGCTTTCTATCAGATTTTACATACTTACAAAAACCCATTCCATTTATAAATATACTTTCAGGATTTGCTATATACAACAGTTTTTAAAATCTCGAACTATATATTCTAATGGTCAGAAATACTGACCCCCTAAGGAATGATATTTATTTGTTGAACAAATTTTTCTAGGTTTTTCAATATCTTTTTCAGCATAAATACATTTTTAAAAAAATCTGAAAATTATTTGTTTGAAATTCAATTAAATAATAAGAAAAGACAACATACCAGTGAATTATTGTCATATAATCTGCGCCCTGTTGAGAAATAAAGAAAGCATGTTTTTAAATATTCAAACAATATCATAATGAAACAACATTTAAAGGAAGACTTTTTTTTTTACATTATAAACACATTTAGGAATATCACAAAAACACAAAACAAAAGGCTCAAAATATTTTATCTTTGATTTAAGGCTTCTGATATTTACAACCCATGCTTCTCTCATCCCAAACAAATAAACCTTTTTTTTTTCAAAAACAAAAATGCAATGTCCCTTCAGGACGTGGGCAATCATAGTTCTACATAGATTTATTTTTCTTTATTATCTGTGAATTACTATAGAAATACATTGCAAATTGTTTTAATAAAGGATTGCACTGCAAATGATTTTGGAATAGAAATGCATTGTGTTATAGACAAGCGTATAGTTGCAAGAAAGAAATACGACAACAGCAGAAATAGATTTACACGATTTATTTCAATAGGAACGTGTGGTTTTGGGACAGCTACCTTGTGGTATAGTTCATAAGCTGGCTTTGGATCTGGGTTGATCTCTCATAGTAGTTCTCACTGGTTGGTGTGGCGCTCCTCCTGCAGACTGCTGCCAACCACTCAGCCTGACCATGACATGTCTCTTCCTTGGCCTCCTGTTGACTGCTGCTGGCTGACCGTGGCAGGTCTCTTCCCTGGCCTCCTGTTGACTGCTGTTGTACTTCCGCGTGTGACCCCTTTCATGGCGTTTTTTATGGCTTAACAGGCTCGTAAAACGACGCAAGTATAATTAGGAGGGAAGCATTTTTATTGGTCGAAAAATAGAAACACTTTAAAATATTATTTTATTTTTCGACCGGAACTTGTGCATTGGGAATATGCGTAAATATGGTCATTTTGTGATGGGGCCTTGTCCCTTTCACATCCGGCTCTCACTCTTGAGTATGTTAGTTTATTTGCCTGCAAATCAGCTGAGATATGTCTTATTTTATTTTATAACAATTGCAAATAATTTTAATATAGAAATTCATTACAAATCAGAAAGGAAAACTTTATCAGTAAAGAATTAATGTAAACATTCATTTTTTTTAAATATCATGTTATTTCACTACATACACAAACATAGTTTACCACAGGTTTTGATTATTTGTGAACTGTTATGCGTTCTTGTGGAAAGATAGTGGAGTGGTTCCTGCTGGTTTCTCTACAGTTTGGAATTATGAGTTTTCCTTCTCTTTGTCTAGCTGCTAACCAAGGCTAGAGAGACAGTGTCTTAATGAATAAAATATACGCAAATCTGCTTCTGAGGTAAAATCTTCATAAATGTGCTTCATTTGACAAAAATGGAGAAAAATTGAACTAGAAATCATCTAAGTAAAAAAAAAAGAGATAACTGCTTTGAAAATGTGCATTTTAAATATTTAGTTTTTAGCTGGGTTTGAACACTTACCAGAGATTGAAACCTTATTTGTAGATAATAATCTAAACTAAAAAAGTGAAGTTCCTTTAAAGCAGCATTTAAAATCCTGGTTTTTAACAAAGTTAAAACACAAACCTCAGGTGCCAAAAAGAAATACTGAGACATTAAACTCATTAAGCAAGTTTAAATTGGCTATTTGTTAAGTGTGGTTGTAGTCTAATTTAAATAAATGAAGAGTGGAGACTATAAATAGTTTTGCTTAGAAAAGAACAAATAAAGGTTGTCCAAATTCAGTTTGTGTGATTACTGACTTGAATATTGGCCACTCCAATATATTATTTTACACCATTAAGATTAGCATGGTCAGATATAACACCACAGCAACAAGAAGATTGAACTTAAAAACAATTCCTTTGGGGGTTTAAGTCCTAGTTCACTGGCAAAAAACAAAGGCCAGATATTTCCCAAGCTTCTTTTTGCTTGGTACAAGACCAATTTTTGTGAAGACTGAAATTATAACTTTATAAATATATATATATATATATATATATATATTATTATTTATAAAAAAATTATAACATATGTTATAAAATCACTACAAAAATAGCCATTTTGTTTCAACACATTCTGTGTCTTATCAAGTGATGATGTTGAAAATAAAATAAAACCTTCTATTTTATTTTCAACATCATCACTTGATAAGACACAGAGTGTGTTGAAACAAAATGGCTATTTTTGTAGTGATTTTATAACATACTTATGTTATAATTTTTTTATAAATAATAATTATATCTGCTCTACTTTGTATTGAGCACTCTTTTAAGAATAGTAATTGTTGGTTATTGGAATTCATTCCGTATATACCAATTATATACTTGTATATATATATGTGTGTATGCCTCAGCTGCTGATGGTAGTGGAACATCTGTTATAAATGTACAGACCCATAGTAGAGTGACAGTCTCAATTGCAATGAATACATATGAAGTGACTCTCCTCTGATTTTGCTATGTTTTCTTTCCTTTGAGCATGCCTCTTCCCAGCAGTAAGGCTTCTTTTCTTCTCTCCTGACTCCAGGTGTCAGTTTGAATCACTTCTCCAATATAAGTGATAATTGGCAGGAAGTTCCCACCTCTTCATGTCCATGTCCATGCTCTTATATCCTTTTCACAGATATCCTTGATTTAAAGATGAGGTCACCCTCTTGTCGATGGCCAGTTCTATGTACAGAAGGACCCTTGGAATCCTCCCATCAGTAGACTGTTTCTTCCTGTTTTTTAAACTTATTCACTATTCTCTTGATGGTTCTTGAATGGTCTTTGAAGCCAGAGTATAAATGTTGGTACCATTACTGAAGGCCTGAATGATCTTTTTCCTCTCACTATTGCTCAGTTGGGAAGATATAGTGAAGCTAAATGATTTAAACAAAATGATTTTAACCTGTTCTCTTTCTAGCTAAATAACTCAAATGGTATCAAGATGGCTAAATGTCTTATCTGAAAACCTGGAAAAAAGAAACTCAATTAATTTAGTATATATATATATATATATATATATATATATATATATATATATTAAACATTTTGTGAGATGGACAATTATCCCATGCTGCTACATGATTTGGACAATTTTGCTGTTACACACAATATATATGCAGGGAGTTTATTTATACATAATAATATAATTAATATGTAAAGAAGATTTATAAGCTTGAAGTGTCTTGTTTTTATTGTTCTTTTTACCTATTATCTTTAGCCTTTTCTTGAAACTTCAAAATAACTATTTTTCCTTTTTCAGAATCGTGATTGATCCCTGGTTTCACTAGAAGAGAAAATAAACTTCATTCTTTGTTTAGCTGAGCTAAAATAGATCACTTCTGTACAAAGAAAAAAAAACACACAACACAGGAATTCTATACCCAAGTGGCTGAAACAGTTTTAATAAACAGGATCTGTCAATAATAGGACACGGTCCGGCAGACCAAGTTTAAGTGAAGAAAGTGTTGCTTTATTTTTTCTTAACCTCTTACAGAATAATTCTATCTTATATAGTTACAAAACTTGAATAGTGAATAAGTTTAAAAATTGTACACAGATTTTATAAACTCCTTATATTTCTAAATACTCTTCTGACTGTCGACAACAGATATAAAGGACCCTCCAAAATCCTGTATGATGGTTATTAGTGCAGAAAATGAAACACAAATTTAAATTAGAGTCATTAACTTTGCATTAATTCATTTGGGAAAAGGCATGAAACCATTACTTCTCCAATCTCTGTTATGGGTAAAATATTAATGCAGATGAGTGCTCTAGCCTTGGTAGGCAAGTAATTCATGCAGAAGGGCAACTCTTGAATTCAAACTGATTCGGCCTAGGGCTAGCAAATCTACCCTAAAAAAAATACACAAGTTTGACTTAATAAAATTACTTGTCTCTACATGACATAGAGTTCATATAAATAATTTTATTATTATTATTATTATTTTACATATATAAACTCAGTCTTTGACATTGCACACTTGTCCTCTTACTGTTACTAAGTATTTGTATGCCGTGGTCGAGTGGTTAGAATATTTGCTTTCTAGCCCTAAAACCTGGGTTTGAATCTTACAATGGTTGAGTTGTCAGGAAGGTAACATCCTGATGTCATCAATCTGGGGAGGTGTGCAGCATCTTTGGTAAGTGCACAACCATACCCAAGCGTTGTGAGTAGACAGAGTTTCTTGTTGATGGTTGTGTCAATACAAAGGCATAGGTCACTGTGACTGTGGGTTTGAGCATGCTGGCCTTGTTCAAACTGTTGATCACGCCATATGATAATGTTCTCTTCCAGAAACTGTAACTAAGGCTTGCTCAGCACAGTTGCAGTATAAAAAATAGGTGGGCTATTGAACAAACACAAATGTGACTGAGCAGGTGTCTGAAACAGAAATTGACTAGCCACTCTAGAAGACAGGCATACTTGGATATGAACAACTAGCCATTATGTATTCTTTAATATATATATATATATATATGATAAAAATATAGTGGTGCTCAATATCAGGGATAGAGTGCATGTAAATATAAAAGTGAACACTTAGGTCAACATCCAGTCATTGCTGGGTGTTGACCCCAAAGTCCACTTTTGTGTGTGTGTGTGTGTGTGTGTGTGTGTGTGTGTGAAATATAAAAATGGACACCGAGATCAGTGCAGAGTGGTGATAGTCTGTTTCATGCTTGGATGTCATATTCAGTCATGAAACTTGTCACAGCTTGTTGTTGACCTCAGTGTCCACTTTTATATGTGATATTTATTTATGCGATATCCCTGATATTGAGCTCTTTTAACCATAAATATAGCACATCTTAAACTATATATATATATATATATATATACACAAACATGATGCTTACTTTGAAAGATATCTTTGCAAACAATTATATATTTTTCATATACACACACTATATCAAATTTTATTATGTAAGTCAATATTTTCATAATAAAATTAAGAGTCAGCCAATGATGGTTCATTTTTCAAAATATGCTTATATTTAAATGAGAAATAAAATGTAAATTTCAGCTCATAATATCTATTTTTATCAGAATTATTTACAATAACTTTTCTGGTGGTGTGAGATTTTTATCCACTTCTAGTTTGTCATCAGATAATAAATAAATATAAATAGTAGTATAGTTACTGAAGTTTACTTTTTTTTTTTAATTTCAGATATATGAAGAATATGATGGCTCTTAAACAAGATATTATCTTAAATAAGAAACAAGATATTATCTGGTTATTAAGTGATGGGAACATATTACTAGAAACTGAAAAAAAAAAAGAAAAGAAAATTAACAAATATTACAGAACCATTGAAAAAGAAACTCAAAAAAATGGCAAATAAAAAGACTCGTTTTAAAAATATTCCTGCAAAAAAGACACAGTATTTGAAGATGTTGGTTCTAGGATTCTAAATAGAGAGAAAGGATGCAGAATATTAAGAACCTTGGCTGAAAGCAATGAAACTAACACCTTTATGTAAACATTACAAAGAGAAATGGAATGAAGTAAAAATACTAGAGAGAAGAACACTGGAGAATTAAAAATCTGAAAGAATCATGACTATGAAAGCCTCCTCCATAGGCCTAACCTAGAAATAAATACCATATGGGAGCTATTAATAACGAAAGAGAAATGACAGGTAATCTTTAGCAGTAAGAAATGAGAAGTGGCAGTTAATGCCATCATGGATGGCAGCTGCAGAATAGAAAGATAATTAGATTTATGTTTCCAACTTATAGATTTAGGATTGTCCCATGGGACAATAGCCTAGTGGATTAAAGCATTGATTCATCAATTTGCTGACATAGTAATTGTGAATACAATCCATAAACTGGGCAATCCAGACTTAGTGGAAACAGTGTGAGCAATCGCTAAACAGTACTAAATTAGAACAAGATGAGACATCCCTAGTCATGGAGAGGAGAATAAGAACAATTTACTCCCATAGATTAAATAATTTGCTGAAATTTAGTCAAATCAACAGACACTTGAAGGCTGGAAGGTGCAATTATCAAAATTTTGTGATAACAACAATAAAGATGAGGATTTTAGTCCAAATATAAATTATGTAAATAGCAATAACATCTCATACCAATAATTCTCATGGAATATGTTTGAGTAAAGAAGTACATGAAAATTGAATTGACTATTTCCATGAAAGGCTGAACCCTTTTCACTAACAATACATATTGTAGCTATGTTAAATGGTACTGATTGTTAGTGAGAAGTGTTCAGCATTTCATGGAGATAGTCAATCTACATGTCTTTGAAGATAACAGTGTTTTGGGCTAATATTGTTAACAGAAAAATTATATATCTTCAAATTTGATGATAAGTCAAGATAAATTCAGAAAATAATTTTAAGTTCATGGCTAAGATATTTTTTGAGTGGTACAAATCACAGTCAAGCAAATATAGCATAAGGTATTCATGCAAAGTAATGAGCCTTCACATTTTGCCTAACTTGCCAAAAATTTCAATAAGAAGAAATCAATAGAATGCCCTCCAGCTTCTCCTGATATTAATCCAATTCTGATTCATCCTTAAAATCAGAATGGAATATAATAATATAGAAAAAGAAGATATCTGAGAAGAACCAAAAGCAGCTGCTATTAGATCTCTCAAAGATTTTTATATCTGCATAGTTCCGTATCCAAAGAGGAGAGATTTCACTTGAAAATATGAAATTTAATCCTTGCCTGATTGACTGTTCTCCATGGCAATGCTAAATGAATAAATTCTTATCTAAATTGCACAAAAATGAAAATAACACTAACATCTCATTTTGACAGATATATTTACCAAAATTACACAAAAATGTTAAAATACTAAACAGTAAATTTATTCAATAAAATCATCATTCACTTTAACCACCCACCTCCAGACAACTTTGGAATCTCCTGAAACTGTTCTGGATGATCTCCTTGTTTAAGTTGGTGAATGCTGACATAATCTTTGCTTCAATTCGTCTTTGATGTTACAAGGAGTTTTGTTGGTCTCTTGCTCAACTGTGCTCCCCACATAATAATCAAGGGAGGTGCAGTCTGGAGGGTTAGGTGACCAGATGTAAAGGGTGATGTGGTTGCAGAAATTGTCTGACAGCCATAACTGGATTCTCCTGCTTGTGTGGCATGGTGCACAGTTCAATTATCAGATATAAGATCTTCCAGCAGCCACCCTTTTGAGACAGGGCAGCACTACCTCTTCAGAGCACTTGATTTAGGCCTTCGTGTTGAGTCTGAGGATCTCACCAACAAATTCAAAAGTTCTTTTGTCATCAGAATGATCTGAGTGAGTTTTCCAATGTGTCATACATTCGTAATCACCATTAGACTTATCCAAGTCTTTCTGTACCTTCTGAACTGTCCTCAAATTGACACCCAAACACTGAGATGTTCATATTGGAGCTTCTGGTATGAATGCTAAGCACTACTGTATACCATTTCCAAACTTCTGGTGGAGTGAATTGCATCATAGTGCTGTTTTTCTCACAGATGATGCCCAACTGACCTGACTATATTGGGCAGTTGCCAAAATAAAAAACAGATAATGCACATACCCAAAATTAAAAATATAAAATGGTGTCAATTTACCCATCGCACCCCATATATATTTATATATATATATATATATAGAGAGAGAGAGAGAGAGATGAAGTAAAGGCCAAATTTATTATCTATAGTACCATTATTGACAACTCCATTTGGTTTCAGTAAATGGTTGACTATTGTCATAATCCTTTTTTTGTGATTTGAACATTCATACAGGGTTGTTGTGTTCCTTCTGGTTGATGGAAATTAATTTTTTGCATTCATCCTTTCTTCTACTTTTTCTTTTGGAGTTGTATGTCAGGTCAAACTCACAGCCGATGAATCACCCACCCTTGCATCTCGAACTGCTACCTTGAATCAAGTTCCTCCCCACTGCAGTGTCTCTTGTCTCATACATGGTTTTCTTCTTTTTATTGGGACTGACACATCCATGTTTCCCATTTGATTTTTGGCAGAATGGGTTGTCATTGGATGATTTTTTTTATGACATTCACTGACCTACATAAACTAAGTGTGGGTTCATATTTGTTACTGAGGATAGGAAAATTAGAAGGAAGGAAAGGAAAGAAAATATATAGAAGAGAGGGAGTGAGAGTTTTCTTTGTCACTCACTTAGTAAAGAGGAAAGTGTATATTTTTGTATGGTGTTATTACAAGCCAATCCTACTACATAGTCCCCCTTCAGACATGGAGTGAATTAAGTTTTAGTTTGATACAGTCCTACTACTATAATTGGTATATTTTTTTTCACTTAAAATAATAGTACTTATTCTGTTTTTCCCATGTGACACCTAACATGTCTACCTGCTTTAAATGTGTATGATTTGGTATTACTGCTTGTACTATTTTCATGAGACATACTGCGAGTAACATTTTTCTCACTGTGTATTTATCTGATTTTACCTGTAATTTGGCATTATTTTTATGTTCTTGTACAAACGGCTCTATATATGGTTTAGTCTGCCAATTGATACATGTGTACGTATGTCATTATTTAAATCTAATAAGTAATGCTTCAGTGAACGTTGTAAAACTTTGTAAGAGCTTGTATAAGGTGCTTCCAAAGGTTTTTGTACTCGATCTACTCAAAACCATATTTTATCGCAAGTATGTAAAGAATTTGGTATGAAGGTGTTTGTTCGTGTAATATGATGTTTTCTGTTTCCTTTAACATGTCTAATTGTGACATAATTCTTTTATATACCCTTCCTGCAGAGGGGTAATGTCTTTAATATTTGTATTGTCAACTAATTGATAAGGGATCAGTATTGGTGCTCCAGTAACTGCCGTGGATGGTGCAAAATTAGATTGATTTGGAGTACTACGAATTCCTAAAAGTACAAAGGTTAGCCAAGATTCCTTTTGAGCTATTATTGCTGTTTTTAATGTGCAATGCGTTCTTTCTATTACACAGTTGTTCTTAATCTATAGAATCTTACTACTTTTGCTAATTCTTGGAATAATTTGCTTTCAAATTGGTGACCATGATCAGTGACAATGTATAGTGGTATGCCAAATTGCGATATTCATTCATCAATGAAAGCTTCAGCAACTGACTTTACAGTGATCTTTATCATAGGTTGGACTTCAATCCAACGTGTCGTATGATCTATACAATATTGATAAGGGCTGATATATTCTTCTGATTCCCTTCATGTTGGCGGCAACAGCCCGACAATGTCAATATTTACAGTTTGGAATGTTGCTGAAGGTAATTCAAAATTCTGCACAGCAGACTTGGTGTGTCTGTGAATCTTGGACTGTTGGATTTGTCCATTTCAGGCCAAAAATATCTTGCTTTTAATAGTTTCAAAGAGGCACTTATTCCAGGGTGTGCTAAGCAATGTAAGCTAGTAAATATTGTTTTACACATACCCATAGGAACAAATGACCTAGAATGTATAGTGGAGATATCACATAGTATGGATCTGATTTTAGGGGAAATATTATATTCCTTTAGATTTTTATATGACTTGATTTTGTCATCTCGTTTCTGTGCTTGTGCTATCTCTGACAAGTCACAAGCATCTATTTGAACTGCGAGTGCAAGTCTAGATAGACAGTCCACAACTATATTCTCCTCACCTCTGATAAATATGATATCTGATATATATTCAGATAACAATGAAAGATGATGTTGCTGTTGATCGGATTTCGCTGGGGTCTGGCTATGAAATGCTCTGCACAATGGCTTATGATCCGTAAACAGCTGTACACTTTGACCCTCTATGTGGAGTCAAAAATGCAGCATGGAGAGATAAGCTGCGAGAAACTCGTGATTGAACGTGGAATATTTTGTCTGTGCTTGTGAAAAATTTTGGAAAAGAATCTGATTAGTATAGGTTATTTGTCTACTATTTGATGCAAAGCTGCACCTGCTGTTTATTGACTACTATCAGTTACTAACTGGTATTCTATTATTGAAGATTGGGGATGTACTAATGTTGTTGTCTCTACCAACTTATATCATCAAATGTGTTAGATTCTTCTTCATCTAGCTCAAACACTGATCTAGGACTTAATTGCATGTGTTCAGATAACGGCAATATAATGCTTGCATAATTTGGAATAAGCTTTTGGTAAAAATCTGTCATGCCTAAAAATCAACTTAAGCTTTTAGAAACTGTTTAGAAAAATTTTCAATAATCTCAATTTTCTTTTGTGTAGGTCGTAAGCTGTTTTTACTGACGTGAAAGCCTAGAAAATCTAGTTCCGTTATGCTGGATATGCACATATCTATTGAAACTTTTGAGTTACTGTCATTTAATACTTATAGTAACTTGTCCAAGTCGTTTTTGTGTTGCTGTTCATCATCGTTAAAAACTAGGATATCATCCAGATATATGAATATACAGTCCAGTTTGAAAAATATCTTATCCATAAACCGAAAGGCATGTATAAGAATTCGAACAGCCCAAAGGTGTGGCTACAGTGGTTTTTTCTATGTCCTTGGGGTGCATTTTTATTTGATGATAGGCAGACAGTAGATCTATTCTGGAAAACCATGATTTTTTTGCCAATCGTGTCATAAAAGAATTTATATTGGGTACAGGATATCTATCAATTTTTGTGATACTATTTAAGGCGTGATAATCACTGCAAGCTTGATAACTACTGTCTGATTTTTGTACTAAATGCAAGGGAGAAGCCCATTCACTATTTGAGGGTTTAATTAAGCCTGTACTTAGTAACTTTTTAAATTCTGCTTGGGTGGTGTCTAATTTAGGTCCAGAAAGTTGTCGTACCTTGGCAAAAACTGTTTTTTGGCTTTAAGTGTCTATTCCATGAGAAACACCACCATATGTTTTATTTTTATCTATTTGTGGTGAAGTAACATTTTTATATTTGACTATGATTTCACTAATATGTGCAGTCATATCCATGCCATTCCCTATTATATTATCCATGGTTCCTATTATGATTTTTACTGCCACTTTTCTCTCTGTTATGCTATTACTAATACATTTATTTTTACAGTCTATGACTAACTGGAATTGTTTCAAAAGTCTAACCCTAGCAATAGATTGGTGATGTCAGTGATTACAAAAGTCCAGATGAAAGTTGAACTGTTGTTGGTTCTAAAAGTACACCAACAACAGTTGAACAAGGCAAGATGAGGACACTAGCACCTGTATCTACTATAAAATCTGTTAGTGTTAGTAGTGGCAAACCTGAGGGTGCTAACGTGGTCTGCCCTACTCATTTTCCAAATCACTATGGGTAGGTTGATGAAGAGTTTGGTAACATTCATACATTATTCTCTCTCTTATGCAGTCATTTACACCATAGTTTGCATGTAAAAGCCTCGTCTGCAAAGTACAAATGAGCACTGCAGACTTTCAGCCTTTGTTTTGTGAAAAATGGATGCAATCACACAGGAATTGTGCTGTTCTTATGTTGTTTGTGTTCAGATTCTATAGCCTGGTAGACTGATGCATTTTGAATTAGTGGCATTAAGTTATCACACAGCCTACCTATGTCTGTTAAAGGCATTTCTGTGTGTGCTGTTATGACCGAGGCAATTTGTGGTGGAAGGGCTCTAATTTGTGGCATACTATTTTGTCACTTGCCCCAAACCTATTTACATTACCTGTAAATATAATGATGGACGACCAGTTAATGCGGTGGTCTTCATTAATTTTTCTGATCCTTTCATAAGCATTCACAACAGATCTTCATATAATTTCTTGATTCTAAAATGGAGGCTGGAATGTTTGTCACAACATCAGGATGCAAGGCACCAATTACAGTGTAGAACTTAGTATCATCGGTGGTCACTTGTCTCAAATGAAATTGTGATTCAATTATAGTGAACCAACCGGTGACACTGATCCTCATAAATTGTGGAGATTTGACACTAAATTGCTGTGCCTCCATTTTTATAAATTGTTTTAATACAACCATACGCAAATATACAAGAACCTCAAGAAAACAAAAGAGAAGGAAATGTTAACTTACCCAGATTTATGCTTTTGTCATGTGGTCAATCTTGTCATTTGTCTTTTTTTTTTTTTTTCTGTAGGGAGTTCACTGGATTTTCTAGTATGTAGCTCTTTTTGTGGAGGGTGTTCTTTCGATATCACTTTTTATCAGTATGATAGGGTGTTCTATTCAGTGTAGCAGTTCACCAGTATAGGAGAGTTTTCTCTTCAATGTCAGGGTTCACTAGTGTAGGAAAGTATTCACTTCAATGTCAGGGTTCAACAGTATGGGAGAGTGACCTCTTCAATGTCAGAATTCATTAGTATAGTATACAGAGATGAAGTAAAGGCCAAATTTATTATCTATAGTACCATTTATTGTTGACTCCATTTGGTTACAGTGTTTAAAATGGTTTACTATCATCATATTTCTTTTGGGATTTGAGAGTTCATATATGGCTTGTGTTCCTTCTGGTTGATGGAAATTAATTTGTTGCATTCATCCTTCTTTCTTTTCTGGAGTTATACGTCAGGTCAAACTCACAGCCGATGAATCACCAACACTTGCATCTTGAACTGCTACCTCGAATCAAGTTTCTCTCCACTGGGGTGTCTCTCGTCTTGTATGTGGTTTTCTTCTTTTTATTGGGGCTGACACATCCGTGTTTCCCCTGTTTGAATTTTGGTGGGGATGTGTTGTCATTGGTTGGTTTTTTATGACATTCACTGAAGTCCAGATTCATGTCCATTACCAAGGATAGGAACAATACAAGGAAGGAGAAGAAAAAAAATATATAGAAGAGAGGGAGAGAGAGTTTTCTTTGTCACTCCCTCAGTAAAGAGGAAAGTATATATTTTCATATGGTGTTATTACTATTTAATCCTACTATATATATATATATATATATATATATATATATATCACATCAGTGGTGTTTACAAAGTATAAAAATACATACAAAGCAAAATAATAAAGCAAGAAGCTACAAAATAGTTTCCACAGTTGGCTTTATTTTTCTGAACCAAGCTGTGCATGATCACCACAAATATAAATTATACACAATGGAGATGACACTTCAAAAATAAATTACTAACCACCTGTGCTCTCATTCATTGTTTGGTCTCAAATAATATTTCAGCAAGAGTTGGAGAATGTGACTGAGTGCAATTTTTTCAGTATGAAGAAATTCAATCATACACATCTCTTTTATACATACTTTCATGATTGTCAGACTGCAATCTATAACAAGGCAAAATAAATTATGTGTTACTGGTGGGAAGTTTTGACCTCTACTGTCATATGACCAACATGTTACAGGCAAACATAATGAAGTAAGTGTTATTACTTCTGGAGCAAACCTTGTGATTGTGTGTGAGATATTACTCAAACATACAAAAAATGAAAGTCAATGTACAAAATAAAAATTGATGGTCTGGAAGTAGTTTGTTTTTCAGAGATATCTGAAATGACCAATAAGAAATGCTGGGAAATTTGACAGATGAATGGAATAATCAATCTCTACATATTCCTCAAATTTTGAGGTAATGTTATATAATGTTACCTCAAAATTTTTATATAAAATATTGGTGTTATTAACAAAACTTTTTCTAATTAATAACACCATCATTCTAAAAAAAAAAAAAAAAAAACATAATTATAAACAATGTCTTAGGATAACTGAGGCTCTATATAAATCAAGTAAAACCAATCCTCAATCTTCCTCTATGTGGCAATGGGAGTAATGTGTTGATTTTTTTTTTAAAAAAACACCCTATCATGGAATGACAATCACATCTTCTTGTTTATAATTTCTACTACCACACAATACAACTTAGAACACAAATTTAAAAACATTAACAATGAACTCCTTGAAAATGCCTAATGAATTGTTCAAAACCATTTGGGACAATAACTATTACAGACAGTTTCTACAATTTCTGTTTGAATTTTTGGGCTGACTAGTTATCATCATTTACACATAGAGTTTTGTCCTTATCTTCATTGTTGTTACATTTCAGCCATTGCATCTGCCAGCTTTCATTTGCTTGTTGATCTGGGTAACCTTCAGGGAATTTTGAACTGAACTGTTTATTTCTATGGGAATAGATTGTTCTTGTTCTACTGCCTGTATCTAGGGATATCTTGTTTAGTTCTTATATAGTACTGATTAGTAAGTTATTGCATGCTCATTTCCACCATAGAACAATCATAAGTGGTGACCAAGACATATAGAAACAGGAAATGATCAGCATTGAATGTATTGTTCAGAATAAAAACTACTCTGCAAACACAAAATCAGTTTCTGCAGGCAGAAACAGAAAGCTCAAAGAGGATGGCCAGAAAACTGCCATGGTCTGTTTTCTTTACATTATAGTCTTATTGAAAAAATCCATGTCACATTTAATTAAACAAATATAAAAGTAAAACTGCATCCAATATATATATATATATATATATATATATATATATATATACATACATACATACATTATAGTCTAATTGAAAAAAATATATATATATATATATATATATATATATATATATATATATATATATATATATATATATACATACGTATGTACGTACATACATACACATGTATAGGCAATTATGGCTCTTCACAGAGTCATTGTTTTTATTATCTGCAAATTGTCATTACTTGTTGTGAACAATAGTATTCCCATTGCCTTTTCCAGAATTTTGAATTCAGAGATGTCCTTCTACTTGACTGGTTGCAACCCAAGCTACAGAGCCCCACTCTGCCATAGATCATTGCAGGGATAAACAATAGAATCATATAAGGGGTCATTTGTGAAAAAAGGAAAACAAAAGGCAAGGCAGAGATATGAACTGATCTCACTTTCCATGCATCCAAAATATCAAATGATCAAGTTACATTTTATTTTCCCAGCTGACAAGAAAAATTCATGGTTTTATTTGAGGTCAAATTTGATCTTGGAGAAGCAAAACATATCTTCGTCTGTATGGTCAGCCTTGTTTACAGTCCCAACCAGACAAATATTTTCATATTTGGCAAATGAGAATTCAGAGTTTTTAGTGAGAATGAATGAAAGAGTCACCGTATTTTAATTTTTTCTCATGTTTCCATACTTTAACATTATAGACATTAGCTTTTAATGTAGACTAAAAAAATTTTAGCTATTTTTGTGACCCATGATATTATGGGTATGATTTACTAAATGCAGCAATACTTTCATTTGTTTAAATTCTTATTTATATTGTAAAACTGCAAATTGTAATGAGGGAAAATTAAAATAAATATCGCTATTCAATTACAGCACTAACAGTATTTGAATGAAACGTTTAGGTGAACATTATTTATGAAGTTTTACTGACTTTCTAGCTACTCCACGACAATCATTTAGTCATTTTCTGCAAAAGAAACTAAATATTTCTAGTGATAAAAAAAGAGACATTTTATCAGTGAGCATCAAATTTGACATTTTTTAAACTAGGATTAGAAGACAAAAATATATTGTCAGTGGTCAGGAATGAATGCAAGTGTTATTGATAGAATAGAGCTATTATAAGTGTTGTAGAGTTAGTTTTCACAGTGGAGGCTTGTATTTCAATAAGTTGTCCTAAATTAGGTTCGACGTACAAAACGTTAGGAACTTGGAAGTAAGAGTTAATGACACAGCAATCTAGTTGTGATGGTTGGTACTTCAATGTCCGATATCATCTGACTTGCTCAACACCACTGAGCCGAACTGGTCACTGCTACTACTACTTATTATCTGTGGGAGAGTCCATTACAATAGAATAGGTACTATAACAATAAGCATAATGCATATTTATAATTTTACTATAGAAATACGTTGAAAATCAGAAAGAAATATTGTGTCATTGGTGAGAAATTTAGGTAAGTACAACTGAAAGAAAAGTAATGTAGTTAATAGAAATACATTTATAATGATTTTACTGCAGGAGCAGATTTAAAAATGAGGGGAAATGATACAGATTTGGAATTCATGCATGCATTACTTATAGAATAGGGTTAATATACGTATAAGGTAAATGCATTGTTAATAGATTTACTATAGTTATTAGAGGGTTAAAGATTTTACAAGAGAAATGCATTTCAGAATTATTTCACAAAACAAATGCATTTCAGATTCTTTTATAGAAATATGCATTCAAAGTTAGAAAAATGGGATTCTCGTTGGTCAATAATGAATGTAATGATTATTGACAGAATTGAATTGTAATATGTTTAATTCATAAAAAGTTAAATATTGAATTAGTACTGAAAAACAAATATACTAGCAAACAATGAATATTCAATTAACATGATAATTTAAAAAGTTATTAAAGGGTGACTGATGGACAAGGATTGCAGAGAAATAAATGAGAACCAAACAAAATACATCAAAATTAATGGTAAAATATGAAAACAAATAATTCACATGCAGTATTTCAATAACATCAAAAAAAAAGAAAATTCAATATTACAAGAGACAATTCAAAGTAAAAGATTTGGAGCAAGTTATTAAAGTAGGAATAATCACACAATTTAAGAAATGCATAAAAAATAAATTAACCTGTCGAAAAAACAAACATCTCTTGTTCAGATGCTAATTGATCTTTGTTTCACTGCAAATGTCCTTCAAGGTTCAGTGGTCTAAAAGCACACTGGGCTATCTGTTGGTTTCCAATTTATATCTTGTCTTTATGGAAGGCACATTTTCTTTATTAAACTTCTTGAATACACAGACCAGGAGATATGTGCATCTATTGAATATTTGAATATAATGTTTCAAGAAATATGGTCAGATTATAAATAACATCCATTAATTTTATATATATATATATATATATATATATATATATATATATAAATTCATTTTATAAATAAAATATATGTGTGAACTGTACCGATTCATTTATTTAGTTATATATATGGGGAAAATGTATGACAAAGCGCAAGGATGTCACAAGAAAAATTTTTCCATTTTGTCATACATTTTTCACCAATATAGTTCTTGATATATGAAAATATATATCCTTATCTTATATATATATATATATATATATATATATAACATACAATTTGTGTAAATTATTTACTGATTCTGCAAAAAAAATATTAAAAAGAGGACTGCTGTTATTATTACTTTATTTTTAAAAGTCAATCTGCGAAATCTTTATACATTTCATACCCCTTCAGAAATGGAAGATCATGTCTCTCCACATCTTCCATTTCTTTTATGACACATGTTTCTGTTTGTATCAATTGTTCCTCCATTCATTTGTCTCAAGTAAGTAATAAAAAGCATGCAATAACAGCAAAAATTGCAATATGAGCACTGGTAAAAGTTTATAAGTTCCAGAAATTCATACACAGATGTCCTTAAGGACACATGGCACAGTGGATAAAGGTGTTGGTTAGATCAAGTGACAGGATCTAAAGAGTTGTGAATTCAATGCCTGGTTAATGTATATACCTGGAGAACAGAAGATAACTGAAATCCATTAGACATGGCACGTGGAACTAGAACAGTCTACCCCAGCAAGCAAAATGAAAGATTCAGTTTGACATTCCAACCTCCTGAAGAAGGCTGGAGTTTACAATGGACGAATTTGTGATAAATATGAGGACAATAGTCCAAATGATGTAAATAGTTATCGTAAGTAGTTTGATAAGTTCAGAAGTGGAAATTTTGATCTGAGAATATTCCAGCAGATTTTGATGCTGACCAAAATAATGCAGGTAATGTGATATAGGACATCACTCCACATATATGAGTTTTTTAAGGCATTTATCATAGACTTTTCACCAATATAGTTCTTGAGGCAATCAAACAGCATAGTGATTCATGATTCATCAATCACGATGCTGTTTGATTGCCTCAAGATTTAATGGAAATAAAAAGAATTAAAAGCCTACATTTTCATCTCTATGAATCTCTGCCCATGCAGAACAAAAATGACCCATTTTTTAAAAGAATGATTACAGGCGATGAAAATTAGATTGTTTACAACAATATGAAGCATAAAAGGTCCTCGAGAAAATGAAAAGTTGGTCTGCATCTGAAGAAGGTGCTGCTATGGAGCTCAAAGCTCCTTCCACAAAATCAGATATTGAATTCAGATACACACTGTACCCGATTAGACCAAATTAAAGACAGGAATTGATGATAAGCATCCTGAATTGTGCAATCAAAAGAGTGGTATCTTCCACCAGGACAACATAAAACATCACATCTCTTTGTAGATAAGGTCCAGCATGAATGGGATGTCCTATCACAGTTGCCATACACAACTGGCCTTGTACATTTGGATTATAATTTATTTTGATCCCTACAAAATTCTATTACTGCAAAGAACTTCAATACTATGGAAGCCCGTAAAGACTACTTAGACCAGTTCACCACCTAGAATGATGCCAAGTTTAAGGAGTATTCAAACATAAAGATGCTTCACAGATGGTGAATGGTACTGGAACAAAATAACACATATGTGAATGAATAAATCTATCTACACATAGTCTATAGTGTGTTTTAATTGCATTTCAAAGACAGTTTTGAGATGTTGTTCCATTGTATACATTAATTCCTGACTATTGACAACTCTTTCTTCCAGAAGTAATGCAACTACATTACAGAAATAGTTATAGCACAATTGGCTTGACTAAAGAGATGTTATCAGCCATCATTTCTTAAATAAACCCTATGGCTAAATTCTTTATTTCTCTTGTTACCATTAAATTGTTAATCATGCTTGCTGTATATACAATAGAATGGTGTAGCTGCTGAATTTCTTAGATGAAGCACTGTCAATTACCATTAATATTTTATTTGTATTTCTATAGATTTCTATCTGCAACTCCTTGACTGTCAATCTAAATATTTTGTTAATATATGCTATATTTTATATATATATATATATATAAAGGGTATGATAGGTCACTGAAAACAAAATATAATATAAAGAAAAGCAAAAATATTCAATAAAAAAAGTCAGACTACTTTGGCATTATATACTATTATATATATTATACACCATGTAAGTGAGAAGAAATTATAATATAAAGCAAAAGATATTCAATTGGAAAACATCAACAATCTCTCAAAACAAATTGTCTACAAATTGTCTACATTTTTTAAGTTGGACATCTATTTTTTTAAAATGATTCAATAAAACATCAAAGACAGTCTCAATAAAGCCCTTAAAGTGAATATGTTCAGATCTGGTGGTTTTTGTTTATGCTCAATACTGCTTGCACCATAGGGTCCTTTGAGGAGTTCTTAGTTAGGGGGAGCTGGTGGTTGGTCTGTAGCTCAACACATGTTGCAGTCCAGAGGATTGAAAGTTTTAGTGCTGAAAGGGATTTTATCAGTTATAAAACTTTAACGTTGAACACTCATAACAAATTACAATCAGGACCAGTGCTAGGGTCTCACCCTACCCTACCAGAACTTTGATACAGGTCTCCCTCCTCTCTACTACATGTAGATTTCAAAATTTCCCAAACTGGGTTCCACAAACCCACATGGGAAAATTGGCAGGAGTGGGCAGCACATTTTTAAATTACCAAAAATCAGGGAATATTCCAATTTAAATGAAAATTTCAATACATATTTATTACTTATTTACTTTTAGAATGAATATATTTTATTTTATTTTAAATTTGAGAAAATGTTATTCTTTTTGTAATAACCACCAACATTTTCATGACTAAATTTTACTTAATAAAAGTTTTTAAGTTACAAATTTTTACATTTCCATAAGAATTAATTACTGACACATCTATATTGAAAAAAGAAAAGTTTTGCAAAGATACCAACACAACACAAATGGAATTGTCTTAAAAATTTGTTTTAAAACAGTATTTTTGTTTTTGGAAAAATTTTTCATGTGTTGAAATCTTTAAACATCTTTATTTTTTAAGCAATCATTTTCTCGGTTTTATCTTTCTAGAAATGTAAAAAATATAGAATAGAAATTTTATTTTAATTACTAGCTGTGGACTTCTGGTTTCATTACTATTAGTAAAAAAAAAATATCAGAGATCCTCCTTTGTAGACAATCTTGGAATAACAATTGATTTTACTGAGATATATTATCCCCTTAATTTCAGAAAGAAAATTACAATTTAAAAAAAATAAGCACTACTGGAATTAGCACTGCTGCCCCACCTCCCCAGTAGTCATAGGGCCACCACAAAGTTGAAAGGTTCGAGGTAGCAAGCACCAGTCCTGTTGATTATTATAGTTGAATATTGACAATATAACTTAGGTAGAAACAAAGTAAAAAGTACAAATAACAAAAAAAAAAAAATGCTGCTGAAACTAGCCCTTTTAAGTGCTCCAAACTTGTCAGGAGTTCCTGTTTAGTACGCACCACAATGTATATTATTAGTTGATGACTGACAATCTAACATCAGTTTAAAAATAATTAAAAAATATGGTGGATGGTTATAAGACAGTGCCGAAAAAAATGGCAGAGGCTGCAATGGAGCCCAGAAAAGAGCAGGGCCTCCTGATTGAGGGCATGATGCACCAGTCTTGATTATAATAGTGATAGAAATAAATATGTTAAAACAAGAAGAAGAAAGAAAATGAGGCATACCCAGTGATTTTACTTTATTGTAATGTGGGAATATTGAAAGAAAAAAACACAACAAAAAAGCAAGTTAACTGGTTTTTCAAGCAGAGTTCAGTCAAGGATAACAAATGTGAACAGCAACTATTAAAAACACAAACTAATTGAATAGATTCTAGCATGTTCAAGTGAAAATCCATGAATCTTCCACATTTCCGAAAGTCAAGGTGTTAGAGTCTATATTAAGTCCTGCCAGCCACCCCTGTGTAAAGTGGAAGTAATGATTGTTAGGTTTAAATTTAATTAACCTTTAATTGCTATGTATTTTTAAATATAACATCCAGACTTTGATATTTATTTTAGCTTCTTTGCACATTTCTTGTCTTCGACTGAGCTCTGATGACAGAGTATTGACAAACTGGTTAAGCAGCATCTTTGTTGTGTTTTGCATTTTTATATTACTGTTTTATGGTAATGTAAATTTTTTGTTACTTTTTTGTCATTCTTTCCTCTTTCGTTTTAACATGTCAATTTTTATCATTATTATTAAATTTCATACCCCTGCTAAATATTTACAATAGATGAACATTAAATTAATAACTATTAAATGTTGATCACGAAGAAAAATTGCCAATCAAAGAATAATAATAAACTTAAGAGCTACCTTTGCCCAGAAAACATCAGCTGATCTTGCTTGTATGATATCAGCAAAAAGATTTGGCAAATATGCATGCATTAGTAAATGACTATGTTTTTTACATAAGTGAGAGAGAGAGAGAAAAATAGAAAAAAACAAATGGTATTTGTTCACACAAGCTCATAAAAAATACTAGACACATAAAAACTCTCATAAGAGGCATTAAAAAAAATTCAAGAAACTGACTATATTTTAAACACTTCAACAAAAGACAAGAGTCATTTTTCGGTTTCCACATTATTGCCTTTCTTTGGTGAGTTTTATCAATATCTTTGCCTCACTTTATTATGCTAACAAGCTTGTCTCTCTCTTTTTTTATAGCTGGTCATATTTTTAACTGCCATTTTATGCTTTTGGTGTAGGCAAAAAAAAAAGAAAGTTATAGCTATTCAAATACAAATGAAAATGGTGCCAGACAACAGCCATTATTGGGTGCAAATAGGCCCTTCCTCAAGTTTACTAGCATTCCAAATAATTTTCTGATTAACAAGCTCATCTTGCAGGTCCATTCACTAGTAGAGTGGTTTTCATCTTCATTGGCTATCTCTGAACAATGGTCTTGTGACAGATGAAGCTGAAATATTGTTGGATCAAAAATGACAAAAAAAAAAAAAAAATTGAAACATGGTGACTGGGTTCCTTCAGAATGTCCGTCTTCACTATTTTCAGAGATGTTTGTTTAGAAATGTACCCTTTATTTTCCAGAGATCTTAACTGATGGTATTTCCCATCATGTGACCCAGCCAGCAGAAATCAGTGTGAATAAAATGTAAACATTGTATTTCACCAAGTGTATCTTTATTAGCAGCAGTGAAATAGAACACTGTCAGTTGTAATTAGGAATGGAATTGTGACTTCAAAGAAAGGTATTTGCTTAAACCAAGTACAGTGTTAACAAAAAGAAAAGAAGAAAAAAATTGCATTATTTACAGTCAAACTAATGTCTTCATTTTTATTATTATCGCAACATTTTGGCCACTGTGTTCCTTGCCTTCTTCAGGTGTCATTCATTTCTGGTATCCTTTGGGGAATTTTAAAATTAAACTTTTATTTAATTCTATGGGAGTAGATTATTTTTGTTCTCTTAGCTCTATCTAGCAATAACTCATCTTGCTATTTTTTTAGCACTCCTTGGATATTGCTATACCTGTTTGCACCAAATCTGAATGTGTGCTACCCTGCCCAGGGACTAAACTCTCAATTAGGCTATTGCCCCATGTGACAATCCTGAAGATTGAACTTGGAACCTGAGCCTAAAGTTTTATTGCCTATGCTGCTGCTAAAACATCGGTATCAAATTTGGCTCCCTCAGCCATCATTTCTCTTTCTTTATTAATGGCTACCATATGTTATTTATAACTATTCTTGTTGTGGAAATGAACACACCTCTCCAGAAGGGGACTTGGACTCATCCTAATACATAAATATGGATGCTAAGAATAGTCAGAAGGAGTAAGTAGAGAGCTAGAGATCTAGCTTATCTGCTTACTACCTATTTCAGCAAGACTATGTCGGCTCCAAGCAACATACTACTTCTTGATTGTGTTATCTTCATTCAAGGCAATGAAGATATAACAGTGGCAATGAGAATTTGAATTCATATGGGAAAAGAAATTTTTCCCTCTCACATCGCATAAATAACTGGAAAAAAAATTCAAAATCTGCAGAAAAAGATTTTCATCAAGTTTGTGTATATTCATAGCATGACGCGGAAGTCAATAAACTTCAAGGGTGTATGTTATACGGCTATTAGGAAAAACAAACAAAACCTCTTTCTTCTGATTGAAGGACGACTGTTACAAACAAAATCCACTATAGAAGAATTGAAGATATTTATTCAACATCTATTACAACAAATGCAATTGGAGTGAATTGAAAATTGTGAACAGATAAAAGCTGTTGTATCCTTAAAGAAGGTTACAAACAGACAAAGGTAGTACTCAAGTGAAAGGAACAATAACATGGGTGTAAATGAAAGAAAGAGAGGTTTATTATAAAAATGAATACACTACTGAAAAACAAGGAATTGATTCGTAGGTTAGTAATTCCTGAACCAAGTCTGCCAGGCATATACTGTGCTCACTATATATAGCTGCTAATATAGTCAAGTTCACATATGCAATAGGGAGTGTGGGACATTCCATTACAACAAAAGCAATCCTGGAAAAGCAAGGAACAGACAATATGTTAATTTTTGATGGACTCAGTCACTAATGCCATTAGTGAATTTAATTACATCCCAGAAGGAAATATTACATTCCTATCATACTTCAGAAGGTATGAGGCCATTTTCAGAGAAGAATGTCAAGGATGGTCGGATGAAAAGAAAGTATGTCTTCTGTTATGAAAACTGTGCCCCGCTGAACATGAAAAATATCTGAATTTCATTTTACCAAATACTCCAGAAAGGTGTAATTTCATGAGGGAAAAGAATTTACTGTTTTATGCATATTGGCAGTGCATGTACCTTATTAAGGATGAAAATGAAGATTTTGTCACATATGCTGGTAAAGCCAAACCGTGAGTGTGAGAAATTTAAACAGGATGAATTATTCCAAGACAGATTTAAATGTCTAATTTTCATTTAAGGTCTGTCATCAAGCAACGATGCAGAAATAAATTCTCAAATACTTACAAAACTTGAACAGGATTCAAAGTTATTAATACAGATTGTTGTGGAAGAATGGCAAAATACTCACAATTTAAGATATTGCGAAAATCAATCAAAATGACATATCAGAAGTACAAATGGTTCGGAAAAAGACAGTTGTACTAATAGGAAGAATCCAGAATAAAAATACTGCAAAACTTAACCCATGTGGTATGCTTCATCTCAGAAAGGACTGTCCGTTTAAAACCAAAAAATGTTTTAAGTGTGGAAAAACAGGCCACAAATGAAGCTACTACAAGTTGAAAAGAAAAACAAATGCACACATTAACTTGCTGAAAGTAATTCTACCAGCTAAAAAACTAGAAAGTTCAAATAATAGAAAACTCATGACAGTTCAAATGAATAACGCTATGGTGAGATTTCAACTGGACACTGGTAGTAATATTACAATTATTAATGAACAAACTTGGAACAGAACTGGCAAGCCTAAGTGATAAATTATAAAATTACAAGAGGAATATCAGGCAAGGAATTAATTTTTCTTGGGAAAATCATGTGTAACATCGCCCTTATGGGTAAAACTAAAAAAGCAGATGGTTATGTATTAAAAAATTCCAGAACAAATTTACTAGGTATCAATTGACTAGAATTATTTGAACTATGGAATTGGCCAATTAATTTATTCTATGAAAAAACTGATTACTCATCAGAGAAAAAGATTACAGCTAAAGAAACCGTGAATAAACTAAAAACTAAATTCATGGCTATTTTCTCAGAGTTGGGAAAATGTACGAAGTCAAAGGCATTTTTCAAATTATAAGAAAATACGGTACCTGTTTTTAAGCTTCAGAGAAATATACCTTTTGCTGCATTGGAGTCTATTAACACTGAATTGGGCAGATTAGGAAACCATAGAGTTATTGAAAAAAAATAGTTTATTCTGAATGGGCCAAATCAGTGATTAAGATTAAAAAGAAAAATTAAGATTCATTTCTGTGCAGATTTTTCAACTGTGTTGAATGACTGCCTCCTACGAAATGCATGTCTGCTACCAAGTCTAGAGGATATATTTGCCAAATTATATGGTGGTAATTTTTTTTTCAAACATTAACCTGTCTGAGGCGTATCTTCATATCAAAGTGGATGAGGAATGCCAAAAGTTTTTGACTATTAATACGCGTAAAAGACTCTAGAAGTTTAAAAGATTACCCTTTAGTATAAAAGTAGCCCCAGGTATTTTCCAACAAATAATGGTGTAGGGAACAACTACAGAGGGCAAAGCGGCCCAGGGTTGCATGTGTTTTTTGAAATGCTAAAATAAAATAACTTACCTCCAGTGCAAGCAAAGTTTTGAATTTGCCTCATGTGAAATGGTAGGTTACACATTTAAAATAGCTAGATCCCAGAGTAAGATACTCTCTCATGAGATTATCTTCAGGCATATGCAAATTTTGGCTGTCAATGATACATAAAAATGTAAAGAATGAGGCAATGAGAGAGAAGTCAGATCCATCAACTGCTTTGTTGAACTGGCTGCTTGTGTCATGGATGAGAGAGAACAGACTGATTGTAGGCATTGATTGCAAGAAAAAGTTTAAATCTTTTTTGCTAAAAATGGATACAATGTTGGCTGGACTAGACAGTGTAGTCATTTACACGGATGAGTACTACAAAAATAGAGCACATAAAACTGATTCAGGAAGTATTTCACTGACTTCATGATTCCTGTTTCAAAATCAGTGAACAGAAATGTTAATTCATTTTGGAAAAGATTAAATATTTAGGTCAGATAACGAAAAATGAAGAAGACCAGATCCTGCTCAAGCAATTGCTATTAAAGACATGCCTCCCCTGATAAATTTGGTAACCCTACAATCATTTCTTGGATTAGAAAATTATTATAATATTTATGCACTAGAGATGTATAAATTGCGAGCAACTCTGAATAATTTCCTTAAAAAGTGTACAAAATGAAATCGGTTAGAGGAATGTCAAAAAGCTTTCAAAGGAATTAAAAAATTACTAACTTCAGAGTTATTTCTGACACATTACAACCTGCAGAAACAGATAATAGTATCATTGAACATCAGCAAATATGGCATAGGCGCAATAATTGGCCATAAATTTGAAGACAGTACAGTAAAAGCTGTGACCCATGCTTCAAAAAGTTTGACAAATACAGAAAAATGCTACAGTCAAATTGTAAATGAAGCACTTGCTATAATTTTTGCTGTAAAGAAATTTCAAAGGATGATATTAGAAAGAAAATTCATGCTGCAAACTGAGTATATTTGGTTCATACTGCAAACAGACTTTGATTTTCCTCTTTGGATCAAAATGCGCTAACGATAGGTCTGCTAATAGACAGCTTTTTTATTTTTTTAAAAGCCTATTTGCATTCTTTCGACCATATCCACTTTGCACCCTTTTTTCAGCAAATTATTTAAAGGAGCTCTCATATCATACATTTTTGGGATATAAATGCTATAGTAACTTACTAATCCCAAGAACACCTGGAGTTTAGCCACATTATCAGGTGCTGGCATACTTTTTTATAGCCTCAGCCCTTTCTGGATCCGGTTTTCTTCCTTTACTGTCAATGATCTGCCTAAATATTTTATCTTCTTTAAGAAGAACTTGCATTTTTCAGCACTCGGCCTGAAACCATATTCCTCAATTCTCTGAAATACCGGTCTAATATGCATTTTGTGTTGGGCCTCATTTTCACTTTTAATCAAAATATCATCTAAATATGCAATTAAATACTCCATACCAGCCAACATTGTGTTCATTATTTGCTGGAATAGGCTTGGAGCTACCTTCAATCCAAAAGGAAGACAATTTAGTTTAAAAATCCCTTTTATGTGTGTTTATTGTCAGGTACTTCGAACATTTTTCACTGACTGTAACCTGAAGGTAGGCCTCCAACTTTGAAAACACTCTACCTCCATTTAATTTAGTGAATATGTCCTCTGGAGATGGTAGTGGGTATGCATGGTCTTTCACACAATCATTTAAGCTTGTCGAAAAGTCAGCACACACTCTTTTCTCTGTTTTGCCCAACAATGGGAACTTCTATGGCCTACACACCCACAATTAAAACATATTTTATCCCTAAAGAAACTTTCCTTCTTTATATAGGAATTTCTATCATCAAAGAAATTGGGACATGCAGATTGATAACAAAATCCAAAGAAGATTTTGAAGATACTGTGATTGCTTCACTGGAATCCAAAAGTGAAATTAAGAGCCTGGTGTGTAACACTATTAAAGAATTGCTGGTCATGATAAATGATATAAAAAATTTATTCTAAAAAGAATATGTTTATTAAAAAAACTATGAATGTTAAAATGGAGTGAAACTATAATTAAACTTGCTAAAAATACTATAATATTTTCTATCTGATAGTTGTAATTCTGTTATCACTAAAAAAGAGGATTTAAAACAATTCCACGTAGGACATCTGGGAAGAGTGAGAATGAAGTCCTTAATGAGAAGCTACATTTATTGGCCAAAGTTGGACAAGGATAGCCAAAATACAGTTAGAAAATGTAATGGTTGTCATTCAACATCAAAATTATCCCCTATAAATTATCAGGGATGGCTGAACACTAATAAACCATGAGCAAGAGTACATATGGACTTTGCTGGACCACTAAATGGTTCATTCTATTTAATTGTGGTTGACAGTTTCACATTATGTAATATTGAAGTGTAAACAACTTACAACTGCAATAACAATTAAATTCTTATGTAAACTTTTTGCAAGATTTGGACAACCTGACTGTGGTAATCGATAATAGAACTCAAGTTATTTCTAGTAAATTTAAAAATTTCTGCAAATGCTACATAGTTGAACATTTGACTATGGTGATTTATCATCCAAGGTCAAATGGTCAAGCACAATGGTGTGTTGGTACCTTCAAAAGAGCATGAAGAAAAGCTAAGGTCTTGGAAGCTGAAGAAACGACATTACAAGAATTTTTGACCATGTATTGAATGATTTCAAATGCAAACATCACTATGAAAATGTCACCTGAAGAGCTGATGTTTGCGAGAAAAGTTAGATCCATTTTTGACAGATTACTGCCAGTGAATAAGAAGAAAGTTTGACAATTTCAAACTACAGGATAATTTATAATTGGCATTCAAGTTTTCTTTAAAAGCTTTATGAGAATTGGCAGGAAAGAAAAATTATTCAGTGCCTTGGTAGTATTATGTACATTGTTGAAGATGGACAATTTTGTCATAAGCGATACATAAATCAGTTTAGGTCTTGATATGAACAGAATAAAATTAATTTACCAATGGACATACTTTACAGTACTTTGGAAGTATCATAAATATGGATGCTGTGAATCATCAGAAGAATGAGTGAACAAGTATAGTAAGCAGCTCAACTGAGATAGAAGAGCGGAGCAAATGGCACAAGTAGACAGGCCTATAAAATCAGGAGATAGTATGGAAATAGCTTCAGCTATGACAGAGTTGGCCTCCTTGCTTATCAAGGAGGATCAAACTCTGGTTGTCAGGGCTAGGTTAAAAGGGATGTTTTCTGAGGCAACAAATATGGCTGCTAAATTGCAAGCTGAAGATGTTTGGAGTATCTCACATCAATAATACATCAATAGCATCATATTGCTAGATGGGCATACCATGACCACAAATGACAGCATATGTGAGACCTCTCAGTCTTATTTACAGGATCTTTTCACCAGAGAGCCCAGTCTTGCCTCGAAGTGGCTGAGTGTAAGAGTCTGATAACAGAGGAAGAATTCTGGGATGTGTTGAAGCATGTCAGCAGAGACAAGATTCCAGGTATTGATGGCCTACTCTATGAGGTGTCCTTGAGGCAGTTGCAACTGTCCAACCATATTGCTGGCACTAGTCTTTAACCAATGGATGAGGAAAGGGAATATTCCTGAGTGCTTCACCAGGGGCATGATCAATTTGTTTTGCAAGGATAAACATGGAGAGGATGGGATTAATAATTTTTGGCCCTTGACTATGTTGAAAACAGAGTTAAAGATTTTGGCCAAGGTCCTAGCCAGCTGTTTGCAGGCTGTCCTACACAGTCTGATTGGCCCTAAGTAGACTTGCGCAGTGAAGGTCAGGTCTATTCAAGACAACCTTTATATGGTGCACTTGGTCTTAAACCAAATTGACAGTGAGGCCACACAGATCAATTTGAATCAGTCTGAGGCACTTGATAGGGTTGATTATTGGCTTCTAGAGGCTGTCCTGAAGGTGGCTGGCTTCAGGCCATACTTTTGATTCCTGGATTCTTGTATCGCTTCCCCTGTGCGATGGTTGAGATCTATTTATTAGGGTTGCCTGCTTTTGCAAATCTGGTTTTACATGGAATTACCCTGCCTTGTGCAACCACCCTGAGGTATTCCAGCTTTGCCAATGATTTGACTGTGTTCGTGAAGAGCAAGGCCGAGATCGACAAAGTCAGCAAGGAAGTCAGTGGTTATGAGAGAGTAACATCAGCTAAAATCAACCATGACAAGTCTGTGGTTTAGGTGCACAGATGGGAGTCTCCCTTCCTGGGCCCTTCACTTGAATGAATGGGCTTCTCATGATACTCCAAGTCTGGTTTGGCCCTGGCCTCCTGTTGGAAAAGAATTGTTTGGAGAAATGGCCAAGGCTGCAGTTTGTGGTCTGTGGCAGGCTTTCCTTAAAGGGGAGGGCAGAGAGTCTGAGAGTAGTCTAAAAATGCCCGATATTGAAATTCGTCAACAGAAGTCACAACTCAAGTTTCTGGATTGAATGTGTATGCAGGATGAGGATAATAGCCTCTTCTGGAAGGAAGATGCTTAGAAAGCATTTCTGTCTTTGAGAAGTGTGCATGATAGTGAGGAAGGGGTTTATTTAATTTGATGAATGACAATGATAGCAAAAGGAGACATTGTATTGAAATGGGGAATGATATTCCATACTCCTCAAGCCAAGTACTCCTATTGCTAGTGTGTGAATGGCACTGAAGGTCTTCATACAGGTTAAGGAAAGCCTCTACAACATCTGACTGTTGTCTCCTAAGGCATTATATCATGTGTTAGTGGGGGGGTGCATGAGGTATTCCAAGGGAAGAGCTTGGTTTGATGAGTGAGAAGTTTAACAATAAGACAAGTGAAGATCAGCCTATTCCTATTCCCAATTTTGCCAATGTGGCTTATTTGTACTTTTGTACAATAAATACCAGGAGTAAACAAGTAGAGATTTAGACATTGAGCTTATCTGCTAACTTACCTATCTCAGCAAGACTATGTTGACTTCAAGCAACATACTACTTCTTGATTGTGTTATCTTCATTCAAGGCAATGTAGACATAACACTAAGCCTACTGAAAAGGCTGCTATGTGCTGATTCCTTCAGATGTCTTATTCTCTAGTGTTTGTCTAGTATTTTTATTTAATTCCACAGGTATTCATGACTACCTTATTCCCTCCATAAATGGTCAGCCATGCTTTATTTCATTGTCCTTGATCTAACTGTAAATAATGATAGCTCAGAAATTCAGACAAAAACTAAATAAATTCAAAAAAAGTAGAAATATCAATTCTGAAAGTAAGGTTTGCCTGAGTTTCTTCTTGTCTTTGGTGAAATATGCATAAAAAGCTAAGTAATTCTTGTTAAAGCAAGATTCAGAGCCAAGTCATTAAATAGTTAATTTTATATATGTTTAGCATAGTTTCTCTTTTGTATTGCCATATTTCAACTATTCTTTTTTTGCATTCTCATTTCTATTTCCAAATTTGTTATATGTTCCCATAATGGCCATTATAAACCTCTTGGAATGCTGCTTTTTACTCTCTCTGCCTTAAGGTAGGATTTCACCTGATACCCACAACCTGCTGTTAGACTACAGTAAATTGCCAGTGTAGATTTTCACAAATTTTTCAACTTCACTTCGAAATGCATTAAACAGCTAATTTGCATAAATTCTTCAGTTATTATTCTTTCTGAGGCTGTACACATTTCAATTTTCCCCTTCTTCCTTTAGAGACAGAACTCCACCTACTTTGCAATTTACCAAGTTGTTATACTGCATCCAAGATGACTGACATTGTCTCAGCTGAATAGCTACACTGTACTATAACCAAAGAGAAAACCTTAAAATATATTCTTCCTTATCTTCTAGCAAGCATAAAAAACAGATGAGGTCTAATTGGAACAGTTAAAAATGAATAGGTTATTTCTGAGTGGCTGTATGTATAATTGTCTGTTGCCTACTCTGTAATCTGCTGTCACTTGCAATTTATCTTGTTTTAATTGGGAAAAAAACTTTTTTAGCTTGACTCTGTTAGTAAAATTCAGTATGGTGTGTGACTTCATTATTATTCTAATACTGCATGTCACTTTATTATTATTATCATTCCCCATGTCAATACAATGTCTCCTTTTGCTATCATTGTCATTCATCAAATTAAATAAACCCCTTCTTGGATTCAATCATAAGGACCTGACAGCAACTGTCACCATTGCACACTGTAAGTCTTGCAATTATTATTTATTTATTTCAGGATGTAAAAATTACTTACTCTCAAGTTTCATTGACATATTGGATACTCAAAGCAAGAATTATAAGAGTTCACTTGCAGATAATAAGGAATGAAACAGTTGGCTTCCAAAATTATGGAAAAATGATCATTAAAGAAGAAATTCAAAAGAATAGGAATTAATGGAAGATCATTATGAGATAATTTAGGATAAACAAAATGGAAAATTGAAAGGGTAGGAATTAATGAAAGATCAAGTTTTATTAAAAAATAATAAAATTCAGTCCAAGAATCTTAGAAAGTTAAAGTTTTAAAAAATAATCATGAATTTAAAGTGATGATTTTAAGCTATATGCAATGCTTTCAAAAAATGAAAACATATTTCTGTCATATAATTTTACAAGGTGTCGTTTATGTGGCCATCAATTATTTTTCATTTTCTTATTTAAAATAGGGGCATCTTGATAATGAAATCTTGAAATTAAATTTATTTTATTACCAACAGAAAGAATGTAAAGATATACCTTTTGAACTACTTTACAAAATTCTTAGATATGACTTCAGTACTTTTTTTAAACAACTTAACATCATGGAGATTTTCCTATAGCATATATCAGCAGGATAAGATTCATTGGTAGAATGGTTTATAAAGTGACATTTTAGAGTATGTTTTATGTTGACATTTTGTAATTTGCCACCAAAGACATGTAGGTCAGACAAGGTTTCTTTTGCTATGGGAAATAATAAAAATAAAAATAATTACAAATATTTCTTGAATAAAGCCAGTTTCTTCAATAATTTGTGATACTAGAGTATAACTGGCCAATACTGCTTTAAAGATCCTGTCTTTTCCACCGGATGAACCAGATGACAAAAAAAATAGCATCAATAAATTAGTGATCTTACTGGTTAATCTACAAGGAAGATATTTTTTTTTTAATTTGTAACACCTTATGGTAATTACAGTTCCACAGTTTATAAAAAATTAAATCTTATGATAAAATAGTCAGGATAAATATTGCATTATAATAGTTTCTCTAACTTCCATGATTATTGTTTATAAAGGCACCACTTGAGGATCACTGATCAAGCCAATCAATTTTTTTTTAATCATTTCACCCCAAGCAAGGCAGTAATGCCACTAGAACGCAGATACAGGGAATGAAAGATAATGAGAAGTCTGAGAATAGGGAGGACTGAGGGAAGGACAAAAAAATGAATAGGGTTCAAGAAGATAGCGGCTGATATTAGATTTAAATTTTTGAAACTGGTAATTATCAGGGAAGCAAGAAAAAAGGAAAGGAGTTCCACAGGTGGGAAGTGCGAGAAAAGAAACAGTTAGAGTAGAAGTGGTAGTTGTATTTAGCTAGTTCAACAGTAAATGGGTGAGACCTAGATGCCAATCTAGTAGCATACTTCAATTCATGTAGTTGAGGCACCAGAGAAAAAAAAAAAAACTCATCAGAGCAATTTCGATAAAAATATTTATAAAAACGACAGCAGAAAAGTACATCATGTCAGTAGGAATATTACTGAAGTTGAGATGTGAAGTCAAAATTGATTACATTACAGATCTTTCTTTTGATTTTGTCAAAAATCTTGAGGTGTGCAGCAGGAGCACCATCTCAAAGGTAAATAATCAAATGTAAAAGTGTGAAACAAGGATTCATCAAGTAGTATTTTTGTAGGTATTTCTTTATACTTATGTAAGCGTTCTGAAAGCAAAGGTAGTATTTGTCGCAGATTACTTCCACAGCACAAAGAAAAATCACTGTAAGTACAGACTCGAATATCGGGGTCAGAAAGAAATGCTGAAAACTATACTATCTCACAAATCACAATGCGTGTAACCAGTCAGAAAAAAAACAAACGCAGTAGCCAAAATACCCGAATTTTCTCCTCATGATTCAAGAACACCAACTGCTTTTATCAGCTGAACATTTTTTTTCATTCATCGACAGCTGGGAGAGGATGTTCAGTAATTTGCATATCAAAATACTTTTATAGCAACTCCTGCAACGGACTTGTTTTTTAATTCAAATATTCCATCTTCAGCATGCCATGCAGAATACGTGCCCTTTTGTTTGCTAAGTAATTTTCTTTTTCGCCACATTTTCTATCATAGAATACATGGCTGTCGCTTGATTTGATGAGGTAAGGCGCCATTTTCTTCGCTATAATTTATATAAATGCCTCTCCAAAGACTATAATGAAAAAGACATTTCTCCCCTTTGATCAAATATTTCTACTATCAAGGAATTCTGAATAAATTGATGTTAACCTCCTCATATACATCTATCAAGTACAGTCTGTACAAATCACTGGTAGCTTCCATTCTCCTATATGGACGTGAAATGTGGACACTGTTGGCAGAAACAGAGAGAAGGATCAAAGCTGTCCGAGAACAAATGCATGAGAAAATTCTTTGGTATCTTCTAAAAAGACTCCTTGGCATCTTCTAAAACCAATGAGAGTATGCTGAAAAGGGTTGAAAGTTTTATGGGCCACCAGGAACCTCTTCTTGCCACTGTCAAATGGAGAAAAATGTCATGGTTTGTGTTAATCTTCACAAGTTGTCCTTCTTGGTGATTCTTCAACCAAAAAGGTGCTGAAGGGCCTTTTTATTATGAGACACATGTGGAGAATGAAGGAGTCGAATAAAACATTTTCTTTCCATTTTGTACCCAAGTTCCTTTAAATTAACTTTACATTGAGAGCAGAGCATATCGACCAACACAATGGCTTCCAAATTTATTCCTGCACACACATGTTATTTTTATCCCTGGAAGGAAAAGTCAGAGAGGCCATATTGGAACAGGACATTAGCACATTACATGCTGATGATGGAATGGAAAAATAATATGAAAAGTTAGATACGCTCTTTTTAGAGGATGCTAGCCAGTTGGATTCGTGATATATGAGTCGTTCGAACAATATCGATGACAGAATGATATTTCGATAGATGACTACCTTATTAACTTTGACTCTCATGTCACAAGGTTAGAGGACCACAAAATACAATTACCAGAGCTGGTACTTGCCTACAGAGCATTAAAAAGTGCAAATTTGACATCTGAGAATGAGCGACTACTAAAAGTAACTATTGGTGAATTAACACTGTTAGCAATGTCCAAACAACTTTAAAAAAAATTATGGGCAAACAGTTTTCTGATGCTTTGTCAACAAATACTCTACTAGTTATGATAAAGAGAGATATGGATTGTGCCAACAATATAAACAGTCAGGAAGATACTAATGAAGTATATTACAGTCACTTTTCAAATCAGCGTCCTTTGCAGTTTTCCAGGTAGCAAGGTAACAGAAACAGAAGAGGACATAAAAACAAAATTCCTGTATCTTCTGGCAGAAATTCAGGCTCATTTAAACCTGAATGCGATACCACCAAATGCTTCATGGAGCTATAATTGTCTGTACACTGATAGCGCCAATAATAAGCAGGATAGAAGTCAAAAGGATATCTGTAGACAAAATCATGCTGATGACTTAGCAAAAGTGGGAAGATAATGGTCAAACATTTTTGGGTGAGACACTTGGTTTGGCAGTCCTTCACAATGATGCTTCGGTTATTATTCGTGGGGCAAGATGGTATGAGTGTTTTCTGGAAACCATTCCTGTCTAACAACAAAAAAAAAATAAATGTTCAGAGCTACTCTACTGCATTGATGCCAGTATTGTTACTGATGTTGTGGACTCAGACATTCCACTTTTATTAAGCAAAGATGCATGAAAAAAGCCAAGACACAATTTTGAAAATGACAGTGTCACAATGCTTGGAACAAAAGTGTCACTGTGGTTTACCTTGTCTGGTCACTATCACATCCTTATTACCAGACCTTTACCAGATCAAGGTAAGTTTATTTATCAGATACTTTTCATTAAAGAAATTACTAGCAAAAACAGATCAGAAAAAATTAGAATTACAACAAAATTACATAAACAATTCAGTCAACCAAGTAGTAAAAGTTGTGTGATCCAGTTAAGAATGCTGGAATAAAAGATCCTGAATTCATAAAGATTTTACAAGAACTTCCTAATTCATGTGAAATATGCATTCACTATAAAAAGGCTGGACCCAGGCCCATTGTTGGGTTCTCATTAAGATCATATTTTAATGAAAGCATCGCCATGAATGTAAAAGAAATTAATGGAAAAAAATATTGCATCTAATTGATCATGGTACAAGATAGAATGTTGGAGTCAGAATTCCTAATAAGGAAAGTTCTGACATTCTTAGCACCATATTCATACACTGGATAGCATATTTTGGCACTTCAGGATCTATCCTCACTGACAATGGCAGGAAGTTCAATAACCAATCATTTAGGGACATGGCACTGGACTTGAATATTGTAATACGCACTATTGCTGCTGAAAGTCCATAAAGCAATGATTTGAATGAATGACACAATGGGATACTGGGAGAAATGGTCAAGAAAACATTGAAGAAGTTGTAGTTTTGATGTATCACTTGCATGGGCCATAAGTGCCAAAAATACACTTTACAGTGTCCATGGTTATAGTCCTAACCAAAGTGGTTTTGAGAGGAATCCCAATTTGCCTTCTTTTTTAAATGACCAACTCCCTGCATTAGAAGATTTTTCTACCAGTGAAGTTGTTGCAAACAATCTCAATGCAATGCATGCTGCCAGGAAACATTTCATAGCATGTGAGTTTTCAGAAAAACTAAGACGTGCACTTTGTTACCAAATTCAAACAAATATAGTGCAGTCATAGAAAAATGGTGATATTGTTCTCTATAAAAGAAACCTATGTGATAGATGGTGTGTCCAGGTACTTGTTAAACATGGTGGTACATATGTGAAAGTGTATCCATCCCATTTAGTCCCCTACCCTGAAGCATATCAAAATTCTAAAGATGGCACAATAATGGAACAGATGCCCAACACCTTACAAAAAGGACCTGATAAAACTCCAAATATTAATTTTTGAAGAGAATGATATGCATGAAGAAAGCCCAAATGAAAATATTGAACAGCATCAGACTGTGACAGCAAAGAGCAGACCACCCAAGCAAAACTCCATTCTTAAGAAAATTGAGCTCCCGAAACCTGGACAGACTATTAAATGCAAGCTTGCCAATGATGATGATTCAAAATGAAGAAAATTGAATATCTTAAGTAGGACAGGCAAAGCAAGAGGCAGAAACAAACACTTAATGAATGCTGTTATGGAAAAAGGTGAACTCTTTTGGCTAGACAATGAGCATGGAAGTATTAAAATGGCAAGCAAGTGAGGTTGAGGAAATAAGAGAAGATGAAAACACTTTTTGCAATGAGGAAAATATAATGATTTCCACCTCAAATGATGATTTGGAAAAAGCAAGAAAGAAGTAGCTCCAAAGTTGGGTTGAAAATACAGTTTACATACAAATTCCTGACTACAGTCAACATAAGATATCTACAAGATGGGTTTATGCTTATAAAACTTCCAATGGTAAACAGATTTGTAAAACTAGATTTGTAGCTTGAGGCTTCCAGGACAAATATGCTTGTAATATAAGAAACGATTCTCCAACCTGCTCTAAAGAAGGTCTATGCATAGCACTGAGAATAATGACATCTAACCATTGAATACGTAAATCCATAGACATAAAAACCACATTTTTACAGAGCAAACAGTAAGACCGATTGGTTTATTTGAAGCCAATATACCTTCAGGTTATATTTGGAAGCTCTCTAAATGTGTATATGGTCTGACTGATGCTTCAAGATCCTGGTACTTGACACTCAAGGATGAATTAATTAAATTAGGAGTAACAGAGACATAGCAGCTGATGGGTCAAGTTAATTTGCTAGCCACCCAGACCCAGCCTGATCTAACTTATGATGTTAGTGCATTAAATTCTTTATTAAAACAAGAAAATGTAGAATGTATAAAACAAGCAGAATAGTCAAGATAGTAAAAACGAAAACAATCCCAGATAGACATTCCAGATTTCAGAAACCTAGAACACTTAAAAACTATTGCCTATAGTGATGCCTCTTTTACCAATTTGACTGATGGTGGACCAAAAGGAGAATATATACTCTTTTTGGTCGGAAGTACCAATAGATATATATTCCCACTGCTTGGCAATCAAAACATATTAGAAGAGATGTTAAAAGTAGTCTAGCAGCCATGGTTGATGCAGCAGAAGCATGTCTTTTTTAGAGGAAATTTTTATTAGAACTTCTTGCAACTTGAAGATAATGAAAATATACAAATTATATGTAAAACTAACAAATCCTGTTTCTATGATGCAGTACATTCATCAACACAAATTCTGGATAAGAGGCTTCACATAGAAATGGCTATTTTGAGAGAAATGATAGTAAAGAAAATTGTCACAATCCCTTGGATACCAACTGATGTACAAGTTGCAGACTCACTGACAAAGAAAGAAGTGCCATCACTTAAGATTCTTGGGTTCATATCAGAGATTAAGGAATCTTTTGTTTAATAAATTTACATTCTCTTAAAGATTTTTCTTTTTGCAAATTAATAAATATTTATACACAAGAACTGTTCATTTTTACAAGTTGTCCCCCTTGGCAACTCTTGAACCAAAAAGGGGCTAAGGGGCCTTTTTATTATGAGACGCATGTGGAAAACAAAGTAGTTAAATAAAACATTCTCTTTCCATTATGTGTCCAAGTTCCTTTAAATTAACTTTACAGTTTGGACACATTACAAGGCATGACACCCTGTGCAAGACCATCATGCAAGGCACAAGTGAATGTGGACGTAGGAGAGGATGCCAACATAAAAACTGGTTGGACAATGTCAAATAATGGACAAGTATGACTATACCAGAATTGCTGATGGCTGCCACTGATAAACTGTTATAGAGGAGATTTAGTGTGGCTTCTTCATTTGGATCCCCCCACCACCACGATTACAAAAGTCAAGAGGAGGAGGATGATACATTGATCAAAACTTAGTGCATTTTATGTACATATTAATGATCACATTAAAAACAACCAAAACATAACTATTAACATAAGACAAATCTAAGTACACCAAATTACTATACAGCACACACAGTAACAAAAAACTCAAAATAATTAGAGCTATTATATAACAGAGAGAAACTGTATTAAATAATTAGAATTAAAATCTCAATATAAAAATATCAAACATTCACCACAGATGATGGTATTTCAAAATGTATATAAACTATTTATAATATGTATAATGTATTTAGCATATTTGTTTTCAATTATCATCAAGTTTTGTGAAACCATTCCACAGGAAATCACTTATACATATTTGTTTAAATTTGAAATATAACAATCCAACAAAAGAAATAAAAACAAAATAAAAATGCCAGGACATAACACAAATGATGGCTGTGATACTGACAACATATTTTATTCTTGATAATGACAGAAATAATCAAAAATGCTCAAGTAAAAACAGAAACAAACATGAGCATTTTATTCAGATAAGCAACAAATTATTTAAAAATTGAAAAATACAATAACAAGTTAAAGAGATGATGTCATTTGAATTTAATAAACTCATGAGTGTGGGTGTTTGTATAAATATATAATGGATTTTCACATAGTTAACACATGATGGCCAATAATTTACTTTCCATATTTTAGGGTTCATGCATTCTGTGAGACACTAAACCTGCTCTGCTTTTGTAAACCACAAATTCATCTTTTGCACAAAAAATGTTGTTCTCAATTCAAACATTCAAGTGGGTGCTGAAAAGGTCTTAGCTTGACCTAATTCCAAAATATCAGATGGATACTGAAACCTATGCAAGACAGGCAATCTAACAATTGGATGGAAAACCATGAAGCTGTGTCTTTTCCTCAATTCTTGCTCTGTGGTTTGTTTTAGAGAGGTTGTTGAAAACATCCTTTATTACCATATGACCTTGTCAGCAACCTTTTGTTGTCTATTGACAGCAATTGGTAAATATATATATATATATATATATATATATATATATATATATATATATATATAGTTATATCAAATGCATGTGTGGCCAGAAACAAAGTATCTATAAAAACATCTTAGTTCACAGCTTTTGTCTGAAAAATTATAATTGTTTTATAAAAACAAGCAATTATTCTGTTAATTTCCATTTTGACAATAAATAACCAAATGCTTTGAAAATATTCTTTGATTCATATTCCTTTTAGACACATAAACCAGAAAAAAAAGATATTGCTGTTTTTTTTTTAAATTTAATTTGATTATGCTTTTAACCAATTTTTGAGTGTATTTTCATGTATTCTTGGAAATTTCTGGTTCTTTTTATCTTACTAGAATAGAATAAACCCTGTATTCACTTTAAGTTTTTGTAGCACCTTGCAAACATTAATCCTAATTCTCCTCTTGAATATTCATAAAATTTAATTCTCTTGCTTGGATAGTATTTAGAACTTTGTTCGCTTGTACTGTACAGAGTTGCTGTGGCACTAATGTTAATACTGAATATTTAATATCTTGGCTTTAAACATTAAAAAGATGAAAATTCTTGACAAGGATGAAAATCTAATTAATAAAAATTATATCCTAAAAGTTAAAACAGATCGAGTCACAAGAGAAATGAGGTGGCTTTTGAAGCCAATGATTACAGATCAAATTGAGCAACACAATGATTTTTTAACAAAAGCTTTTGTCCTTTAGTTAGAGAAGCTGTTGGCATTTAAATTTAAGTGACTGTTGTTTTTGGATATGTTTTTGTGTGGATGAACTTGTATATATAAATTCTTATATGCTAATTAAGTCAAAAGTTTGTTTTCTATGGTATTCTATTTTATACTATGATTTCAAGGGATTGCCAAAAACATCCTCCTATAATTTTGCTTGTTCTTCCATTAGTATATAAGGGAGTTAACACATGCATTCTGCCTTGTCATTACCTCAAAGAAATAATGGACCATTTGGTTTTGATTGTGAGATAAGACAAAAGGAAAACATATATCAGAGACACTGATTAGTTTTAAAGAAAGAAAATCTCTTAATGTCAGTTTCAGTGACATGTAAAAAAAAATATCAATTTTGATTCGTTGAATTTTTATCCCTTCAACTACTTTAAATATTGAGGTTTACACTGGGAGGAAATGGAATGCTGTAAAGGAGTTGAAAGAGGCAGAAGAGCATCTTCGCAAAAACGTGGTGCTGGGCACTGTCGCCATGGGTCGGGCAGGGCTGGGTTTCTTTCCTACTGTTAGAATTGACAAAGCCGTAGGTAAGGAAAAGCACCAACTCTTACTGGACGAAATTCGCACAGGGGAAGAGGAAATGAGGGTAGCAAAAATTATTGGGTTTAAGCAACAAGGTTCATGGACAAAATGGGAGACAATGATACCTAGGAAAGTCGGATGGCCAGATCTATGGCGTAATGAATTGGGTACAAACTTTTTGATTCAATCTGTTTATGACCGACTACCAAGCCCCGTTAACCTACAATTATGGACCAAATCAGAATCGCCCTCATGCCCCCTATGCAGTCAAATAGATTCTTTAAAACACATACTAAGCAACTGCAAATCAGCCCTTGCAGACGGTAGGTATAGATGGCGCCATGATCAAATACTAAAAGAAATTGCGGATGTCGTTATCCATACAAACAAACCGAATTCAAACAAGAATTTTATAAATTTTATTAAAGCTGGCGCGAAACCGAACCCAAAGAAGATGACTGCACCCAACTGTTTATCTTGTGCAACAGACTGGGATCTCAGAGTGGACTTAGGTAGAAGGCTAAACTTCCCCGATCACATTTTCAAGACCCGATTGCGTCCAGACCTAGTCCTTTTTTCAAATAAACTAAAGAAAGTCATCATGTGGGAACTAACAGTCTGTCATGAGGATAATGCAGAAGAGGCCAGTGAAAGGAAAAAACTAAAATACGATGAATTATTGGAAAGTTGTAGGGATAATGGATGGAAGGCAAGCTGCAAACCAATCGAAGTAGGCACAAGGGGTTTTGTGGCAAAATCTCTAGTGTTTTAACAGACATTGGGATAGTGGGAACAAAAAAACGAAAAGCTATCCAAACCATTACCGAGACAGCAGAAAGAACAGCTAAATGGCTATGGCTAAAACGTGCAAGTGTATGGTCGAGTAAACTGGGGAAAACCTAAATTAATATAAAAGTGTAATTTTTTTTTTTTCTCTTATACATCATTGTATAAATGTAAATAATGTAAAGATATGCCACAACTTTTAACTATCTAGAAATGCCATAATCGGTTTGTAAATACGTACAATTGAAAACAGACGTTTTTATTTTATTTATTTTTTTATTTTTTTTTTTTTTTTTTTTTTTTTACACGGATCATTTGTCAGCCATTGTAAATAATACATAAGATATTTATTAGCATTCTCGGTTTAATTCGTTGTATTTATTTATTCATTTTAATCACATAAACGAGATTATTAGTTTTTATTCGTTAATATGTTTTAAAAGTTTATTATGATATTTTTAAGCCCTCCCGGTTTAACTCGCTGTAAATTATTAATTGTTTAGTTATTTTATTTTATTGTATTTTTTTATTCGTCAACATGTTTTAAATGTTCTATTATGTAATTTATAAGATCTCTTGGTTTTAACTCGCTGTAATATTTTATTTTATTTTATTTTTTTTATTCGTAAACAGTTTTAAACATTTCATTATATTTATAAGCACCCTTGGCTTAATTCGCTGTAATTTATTTATTAATTTTAATGGCTGTATTTTTTTTTTTTTATCTCTGTAAATAGTAATTATTAGCTGGTGAAATGAAACTTGATAGGAAGTGGGTAAAAATGGAAAACATAATTACCTTCTAAGTATCCGATGAAGGGGTGTCCACTGAGAAAAAAAAATGAAAAAAAGAAAAAAATCACCTGTAAACAGCTTAAATAGATTTCGCACCGTTGCGATTGGCTGTTGGTCAATCTCCAATCAAATGCGTGATAACGGGGTATATTTATAGAAGTCAGTGTCTACAAGCATTTTTAGAGGGCGTTTCAGAGTCTGATCAGCTCTGAGGGGGTCGATTTGGTGAGGTCAGTAAGAAAGACCCGAAACTGCCCAATGATCCATCTCCAGAACATCACTGACGACGCCCTCTAGCGCTAAAAGAGCATATATTCAAAGTAAATAATAACCTTCATTCATATTTATGATTATTATTGCAATATTTTATTGAAGGTGTTTTGAATTTTCACAAATATTTTATAGTTGTGGAACTTGCAATGATTAAATTAAGAATTATGATTCATCAGAAAATTTAAAATCACAAAAATATCTCATCTATTTCTTATTTTAATACTGACAGTGGAAAATAGCCTAGTGATTTAAAGTATTAGTTTGTGAATTTGGTGAAATACTAATTGTGAGTTCAGTTTCTGGAAAACAAGGCAAGCAATAACTGGACAGTACTAAAACAAGAACTGAATGAGATTATCCTTAGATCTGTTCAGTGGAATGAGAACAATCTATGTCCACAGATTAAATAATAGGTTCAGTTCAAAATTTTCTGATGGTTATCCAGACTGATGAGGACCTGATGAAGACACAATAGCCATAATATTATGATAACATAAACAAAGATGAGGATACTAGTTCACACATTAAAATATGATAACTCTTCAACCCAGAAATTCAGACAGAAATTATCTTGATAAATAATCTTAAAAACTGGCTTTTGTTCACTATATTGAAAAGATTGTCTTTTTAATTTATAATTCTTCTAAATTTAAAAACAACATTTGTATTAAATTAGTTTTTACTTATTACCTTATTTTTATTTTTTTTGGTTGAATACTTCAGAAAGTGCTTCAGCTTTTCACCTTAATACTTAAAACAGTCTCATCATTTAATTTTCAGGTATCAATAGTTTTTTTTTCTTATTTCATTAGCTGTTTTCCTTCTGGCTTTATTCTTTTAAATAATTCCTTTATTGGCTTAGTGTTTAGTTTTACTTTTGTCACAATTCTTCCTTATTTCAGTATTTTACTAATGGTTAAAATCTTAAAACAAATAAAAATATGTAAGTACACTGAGATGAGAAATCTCGAAAAAGAAGTTTCTTTATCTTAAAGAAGAAAATTAAAAAAAAGATTTAAAAAAAGAAACAGAAAAGAAAATTTTCATGTGGCTCTCAATGTTTCCAAATATTTCATATTTCTGATATATGAATATTGGCAAAATAATGCAGAGAGACTTTAAAAAACAAAAGTCGACCAAGAACTAAAAGAAAAAGAAAATAAACAAACTTCTCTCCTCATCATCTAAAAAAAAAAATGAAACAAAATTAAAACAATATTCGAAGGAACAAAAACTAACAAAAAAAAAGAAAACAAAGGACTAAAACAATAATGTATTAAAATAGATCTTTTATAAAATATTTTATGTAAACATCTTTTGTGGAAATCATCCAACTTATATATTTTTTCTTTGAGAATATTTTGGAGTCTTATGGTTATTGAAGACTTGAAAAAATAATGTAAAACTAGACATGAGAAAAAAATACTTCTTGGATGATCTCCATGATAGATGTATGTGTTTGTACCCATCCATAAAATATTGAAAACCAATATCTTTTACATTCTTTCTGCCATCATATTTGAGACCATCCTGATAATATATGCAAAGTTCCATCACTATGGGCTTGCTAATCTGCTATAAACAAAGTTTTATGAACAAAAAGAGACTTCCTTCTAAACTAGTGAACTGAAGCAACTGGCAAAAGGACATGGCCCAACTACTAAAGAATTAGTTATTACTTTCATGGTCTCTGCTTGCTGATCTATTCTCTATCTGTCATATCTGAAAATGAAAAATGATCAGGATCATAGTCATTAAGACCTAAACAAAAAAGAAACAGATTTCAAGATAAAATATTTAATTTCACTATGTCATGCAGCCTGCAGTAAACACCAACTCACATATCCCAAATAAAAATTGACAAAATCCAAAGCTTACTGGCTCTTCATAGCACAGAGAAAAATTCTAATATATTTTGTAGACAACAAATATTATTCTGCATTTCCATTTGTCTTTTCCTGAGGATGTACAAAAAAGTTTTTTTGCCCAAACATGAAGCCCTTTCTAAAAAGATTCTGACAATTGGTCAGATTCTGAGAAGGGGGTTTGAGAAATAATTTTTCAGCACCACCCCTCCCAATAAGATTGTAATAATATCCAGGTATTGATTTGTCTCAGCCTGGCACAGGGCCAAATAAAGAGATAAAAACATGGTGTCATACAAATCACACAAGTAAATGAAGATTGCCAGGGGTGATAATTTAAAATTGAGACTTTTGTTTTGATTCAAGGATATTGTGACACAAGTGGGGAATGCACAAATAATTCAACAAAAACACAAACCACAAATTTTCAATTGGATTTAGATCAAAACTTTGACTAGGTCAGTCCAAGACTTGAAATTTCTTTTTCAAACCCATTCTTTTGTGTATTTGCTTTGATGCTTCGAATAATTGTATCATTGGAAGATCCAGCCAAGACTTCAACCCTACTTTCAAACTGATGACAAGACACTTTCATTCAAAATGACTTGATACCTTGCAAGGTTCACTGTGCCATCAATGCGTATTATTTTGACTGTTCCAGCTGCAGCAAAGCACCCCCAAATCAAAATGCTACCACCGCCATGTTTAACAGTTGGTGCCAAATTATTCTCTTCAAAAGCTGTATTAGGAAATCAGCAAACATACTGCCTATTGTTCCTCCCCAAAATAAACTCTAGTTTGCTCTCATCTGACCATAAAACCTTTTGCCAGAAGGTTTCTAGTATATTAATATGATATTTGGCATAGTTAAGCTGAGCTTTTTCGTAAGCAATGGCTTTTTTCTAGGCATTCTACCATGAAGACCAGCATTGTTCAGATTTTGTCACACTATAGACATTAGTCAGGGAGACTTGGAGGATCACAGAGGTCACAACAGGAAACATCTGGGTTTGTGAAACTAGATGTCGACTTAATCTTGCAGTTATTTTTCGTGGACGACCACTTCTTGACAGAAAAACGGAGACATGCATTCCAAAATTGTTTTGATAGCTTTTCGTCACCTTCCCCATCAATTATAGGTTTCAACTATACAACATTTTAAAGCTTCAGGAAGTTCTTTCGATATTGGCATATTTTCTTCTTACATTTAGTCTCTAGCTGCACCCTTTTGCATACACAATGAATTATATTGGTTGACTGCAGTATACACAGCTTACCAAAAAAATGAACATGTATCATGTAAAACAAAAATACAGACTGTAAATGTAAAAGGGTCATTTACATTTTCACATCTTAATTTTGAATTAATATTTGTGTTTCAGTTTGATAAAAAGTTTTGAAAGTGGCTGTAATTTATTTAATAAAGTTTTTTCTTAATGAATATCTAGTTTAAGTTTTGTTGATTATCTGGAAAAAGGGAAATTTTTTTAATATACTTTCAGCCTTGTGCCTCATCTAAATCGGGCTTAAAAAATCACTATATATGTGTGTGTGTGTGATTATGGCTCGATACAACTTGTTGTCTTAATAATTTTTTATTTTTGTTATCTTACCTAATCACTGTTCTGCCAACCATTTACACAAACTTGGTGTTTTTAATCCATTGCACATACATAATACAAATAACAGAGAGACTTTAGTATAAAATAATAAAGTATTTAATTACCAAATACAATTAAAATACATTAACAACAAGAAGTAAAGATTCAATAGAAAGATTATTGATTACTTATCAGTTAATACATGACTGCATAGAGCCACTAAGAAAAGTACTAATTCATCTTGAACCATGTGACACTCGATTTTAACGTCCAGGTGAGTCAAATGCGTAATTGTAACCACCTATCAGTGGCATGATATCTCTATTTATAGTAAATGGTAGTCTACATTTTTATTGTCAAAAGATTCATGTTCAAACTCTGGTGCCAGCAGTGACACTCATCAAGTAGGTTACTCACTACTTTCCTCTGTCCTGTCATCAATATGTCTTTTGTATTAAATTCTCCCTCTAACCTTAAGGAGAGAGTGACTGATTGCCCTTCTCAGGCTAACATTCTCAGCTGACATGAAGTGGAAAGATTATATTGAATTCATTGCTAAAAAAAAATCCACTGCTAAAAAAGTTGGTTCACTGTGTCATGTTAGACAATTTTTCCCTCCAGGATCTATCTTACATATCTATAAGTCTACCTTTTACACATGCTTAGAATATCGCTACCACATATGGTCTGGCGTTCCTACTATTTATTTAGAGCCCCTTGATGAAATCTGAAGAAGAATCAGTAATATTATTTGTCTTGACCTTGTGTTTTGGCTTCAGTCACTTTCCCAGCAGTGTAAAGTTGCCTCCCTGTGCCTTTTCTATAAATATTTTCATGGTAATTGTTTCCCGATGAGCTCTTCACTATGGTACCTAGACTTTTTGAATTTAAGTGCATTACTAGACTGGCAACAAAGTCCCCATCAATTTACAGTCAAGTTGACTAGATTTAACTAAGTTCTATGCTAACAGTTTCTTTTCATGTACTTCTTGCTTATGGAGCACCCTTCTGGATCAATGCTTTCCAACCAACTTTAATCTTCAAAGGATTAAATGCAATGTCAGTCACTATCTACTGTCCTTCTGATTACTCTTCTACTGTTTTTGCTCCTTAATAACTTTTTTGTTTTCTAGTTCTTCCACATCTAGTAGCCCGTTGTGTCTTGGTGGCTTTACTGCCTTGTTTAGGATGAACTCAATTAAAAAATATATACCATAGAAATTTTAATTGTCTCTTTCTAATTTTAAGTAGGAGCAGTAGCAGCTCATGGCTAAAATTAATGGGAGGTGCCGCTTCAGAAAATTTTTAGCCATTGTTTTAATATTGTATAAAATGATACAAACACATAAAAAGAAAATTTATACATAAACTTGATAAAATCCACAATGCAAAAAATGTTTTTACTTATAAATTGTTACAGTACAAGCTTGATCCATTCATTTAAAAATGAAATCCAATCTTCTTGTTTTACTTTGAGCAAAAAGGTTAATAATTTTCTCTTTGATCTCTGGATGAATGTTGAGGAAATTTTTCTCCATTGAATGCACTACAAATACATTTAGTCTTCCAGGATTCATAATGCTCCTTAAAAAAGTTTTTATTCTTTTCAGTGTTGAAAAGCAGCATTTTGGATCTGATTGTGTGATGGGAATTGTTAAGAGGATTTTTATCAGTTTCGTAATTTCACTCAGAACACCATCTAGATTATTTTCTGAGATAAATTTCAGCAGCTCAATTAATTTGCAATATTTATGCATATCGGATATACAATACTTTTAGTTCAGTTTTCTTTGTTAATCATGGGATATACTTCAGTTGTCAGTACTATCTATTCTGTAGGTAATTCATTCTTAAAACTAGTGAAGCTTTTATTGTTGAACAATTTAACAGCTACTAAGTGCTTAGTAGAAGAATATCTGTCCATTATATCAACACATATGCAGTCATACACTTCCTTTGCTTCTGCCATGAGTGTCCTTGAAGGATTCTCACAGTACTTCAAGTTTCTTATTTCTAAAATAGCAGTTTTGAAATATGTTTTATATTCATCGACTTTAAACACTAATTTCTCAATATTACATTTGGTTGTAAATTACTTCAATATGAGGCACAATCTGATGAAAAAGTTTTAACCAAAATACGGAATTATCATTCATATAAAATTCCTGTTGCTTTTGTAATGGTTTGATCTACATTTGATGTTGACTGAATTTCAATAAAGCAGATTTTTAAAGGTTGTAAATTTTCATGAACTCTGTTCACAGTCCATATGTTAAAGTTCCACTTTGTAGAGAATGGACGTTAAATGATGACATCCATATGTTTCTTGAGAATGGAAATACATCGTGGTGATCTTGGAGAAGAATGTTGGAATAGCCAAAATGTTACAGAAAAATATTCTTGCATTCAATGTAATACTTGCTGCATAATGAAGAATGAAATGTGCACTACTATGAACTGCTTTTATTTTAGCTTAAATTCCTCCTTTTTTGCCTATCATGACATTTACATCATCAAATGTCTCAGCTAACAGTTTTTTTTTTCCATTTCATTGAATTATTATATCTAATTGTTCTAGAATACATTTTGATATACCATTTTCAGTTTGATTTTTTGGAATAAAGAATCCCCAAAATCATTCAAATATTTCTTCATTCAACACCTACCGTAGAACAATGACCATTTAAGTGTATTACAAAACATCTGTTGTGTCATCAGCCATGACGGCTACAAATGAAGCTTCTCTAATTTCTGTCCTTATCTCCTCTTGGTATATTTGTAGCAGGCAGTCAAGAATCTCATTTTGAATGGTATTAGAAACACCTTTGAAAACTGTGCTGCTTTCTAAGTGATTCTTCAAATCTACATCTAATTTAGATGCTAAATTTATTAAATTTTCTAAATACCCCTGGATTTCTTTTTCATCATGTCCATGTAAGGGAGTTTCAAAGTTTCTACAAAATAAAATACAGTCTATTATTTTGGATTAAATTTTATGGTTCTTTTTAACCTTCATGTGATGCTCATTGATTGAAAGTCTGTATACCTCACTAAGTTTCTCCTTAATATTTACATTTCATAAAAGTGACAGTGAAACCACATTTTCAATATGCTTCTTTGACTTCTCATATTTTTCAGTTTTATCTTTCATTTTGTTTCTATTTCAAAAACTATCTTTTGTCCATGTTACATTATCTCCAAACATGGGAAGCAAAACAATGCATTTTTCAATTTACAGCCACAGAGCTAGCTTTTCCATTGATTCCATTTTGAATTAAAACTACAAATATGTATCTTGTTGTTGCTTATTCCTAGCTGAGATATTAGGTGTTGAATGGCCTCTTTTCTTAACTGTAACTTTCTTTTGGAAAGACAACTGTGAAAACTTAAGCTGTTGAAATTCACCTACTGTCACAGAAACTTATTTCTTGGGGATTCAAGGAGGTCAAGGTTAAATTATTAAGATTTCTTATGCAGTAAAACAACAAAAAGAAATGAATTAAATGGAATAGCTGAAAGCACAATAGTCATCTACAGTTTATTATATTCAAGAATATTGTACACAGTTTTTCAGCACAACACACACTTAGTTAAAAATAAACACTATTTTACACTCGTACAACAGGGTCGGCACTGTGTAATTGACAGTAATCTCTCTAACCAGCATTCAGCATTTTTTTTTCCTTGTACATGTGCACAACAGCCAAGCACCACTTTACTGGAACTGTAAAACACACAGTTCCATAGAAGGATTTTTCTGATTTTTCCTGAACAAGAAGATGGCTACTGACATTAAGCATAAGGATTATATAATGTACAAGTATAAAGAAAGAATTAAAGAAAAAAAAAACCCATTATGTTTAATGTTACCAATAATATCGAGTAAAAATAGGAGATGCTGCAGTTCCGCATTGCCTATACACGAGCCAGCACTAAATCTTTGAAGAAGTCATAAAAATAATTTCAAAGGGTTACACATTTCGACTTACACTCTTTTTCTGTTATCCCGGGGTTGTTGCCAAACAGAAAGGGAACTTAGCATCGCGACAAATGCCCATGCCAGTTTCATTCAAACTGTGTGGGTAGAAGACTTGTGATCAGTAAAAGTCAGTAAAAGTGACAGATAGTGCTCTCTCTCTAATCAGTGGTCAGTTCGTTTTCTCAGACATGTGTGAATGCACACAACAGCCAAGCATCACATTACTAGAACTGTAAAGCACACAGTTCCATACTGACATTAATCATAAGGATTATATAATGTACAAGTATAAAGAAAGAATTAAAGGAAAAAAAGACTCATTATATTGAATGTTATCAATAATATTGAATAAAAATAGGGAATGCTGCAGTTCCGAATTACCTATACATGAGCTGTCACTGAGTAGGAATGTCTTTTTTGTTTCCATATACAAGATAGATTTGGGAAAAAAAAATAATTTGGAAAAATTATTATACTTCCCACAATTACAATCGTTATGTGACCTAATCTTGCCTATTTATTTGCAACTACACTGTCTCCCATTTTGCACATACTGACACTTGCAAACTGGTTAGCTGAAAGGTAAAAGTCTACTAGCTCACAAGTTGCCATACAGTTTTGCTTAATTTGCTCTCTTTTTTTCAAAACACTGAGCACATTCTTATTTTTTGTGTAAAAAAGCTATCATCATTTTATATCTTTTGGTTCAACCTATATAATTACACAGACACACACACAAAAGATATTGACTGCCATCTAACTAAGCTGAAAGAGTTGGAGTGAAGATTTTGTTCACAGACACCATGATCTTGAGAACTACTGCTTCACCATCATAGAAATTCATAGCTGCAGGTCTCAGGGTAAACACTCAAGAAATGCCTTGAAGACAAACAGACTTCATATCTTGAACTGTTCCAGATTTAAACCACATTAAGAAAATTTCAAAATTTGAAATCCGGCACAGCAGTAGTATTGAAGTGTGCAAGTAAACTGCAGCAAATTTTCTGGCTCATCAAATGACGCCCAAACTGTCCAGGAACATGGCAGCATCTGTGCCTCATCTAATTGAAGGGGTGAAGCAGAACAGTTGTAAATACTAAATAATTTCAGCAAATTTGCAATGTAGAATAGTTTGCTTTAGATTCAATAAATATTCCAGTTCATTATTTTAATCATTCTCTTTACTTCATTGGGTAATCATTGTAAATTTGGAAGAGTGTTTGTAAACCTTGTTATGCTTCCACAATATCGTAATAGTAATATTATCCATTTCCTTATAAGATTTAACCAAGCAAACAGTGCCACTGTGAGGTGAAATTTTTCAAATCTCTCTCTTAAAACATTTTTTTCAGGAAAATAGGTTTCTTAAATCAAGTAGCTGTTATTGCTCTATTGTATTGATGGAGGCTCCCTTCCAGACTTTTTCTTTGAAATAATGTGGAATGTCAAAACTTACATGAGCCATCCATTTTAGTTGTTGCTTATGTTGAAAACCTTCAAGTGATGTGATTTCTGTTATTTGTTACAGTTCTTTGTGATTCATTAACACCAGTCTACAAGATTTGAAGAAGGATTCATCCTTACTGAGACATACAGGTTTCATTCAGTTAAGTCCTTTTCAAACATATACATTGGACGTTATCAACATTGACAAATGGAGCAACAGTTCTTTTACCCCTATGTAACTCATAAAGTAGTAATAGAGGAATATCTGTCTATATTTCTCAGATGAGGTATTGTAATTATCTACATTGTTCGGACTGTTGTCCTGATCTTTATTGCCATATTCATGTCGTTTCAGCTATTGTATGCTCTGGCCTTCTTCAGGTGATTGGAATTTTGAACTGAACCCTTTATTTCATCCACTGGGGTAGATTGTTCTAGTTCTAAGTGTCATGTCTCTTCTGAATGTCTCAGTTATCTCCCTTTAACTCTCCAATTTTTTTTTTTGTTCACCATTGAACTCACATCTAATAAGGAAGTAGGGTTTACAAAATTTGACACACACTGGACATTGAAGGCAAGAGGGAGAGATAAAAGGACTGCAAGAGGGATCATCATTTCAACTTAGACCTAAATACATTCTTATTGCTCAAAGTAGAATCCAATAGTGTTATAAAAACCTTGGAGAATTCCAGTAAGATATCCTTAACCATTTCTAAGATAGAAAGGTTTAAATCTAACAATTGGACAATGTTTCTGTTAGATGATTTGGACAATTTTGTTGTTACATGTGTGACATTCAGAAGAGACATGACACTTAGAACTAGAACAATTGAGCTTGTATAAATGATTGCTAGAACTGGCATCAGGACAGAAAAAAATTAAACTTACTAAGAGCTTTTTAGAGAACCATAATCACCCATGACCTGAAGGAACACATCACATAGGAAGAGGAGGAGATCTGAGTCTATAAGCATTTACTTGGTTCAAGTTACAAATTGTCAATCTTTTAGATGTTATATTTAATAATTAGCCTTTTAATCAAGATAGGCATGAGGTTCTGCTGAAAAGTTCTTGGCCTGACCAAGAAATGATTAAACATTTTTTTAAAAAACCTTGATTGATCAAGAATTTTTCAGCACCTGCTCATATATACAGGGTGTATCAAAAATACTTTTACAAACATTGGGAGTGGGTTCTTCATGCCAAAACAACGACAAATGTCCATATAATATGTTCAAAAATCCTTTCTCTTTTAGTTAAGTTTAAAGAAAGTTCACGTTATCTTTAGCAATGCATACATGTTTGCGCATCGTAATTCTAGTTAATCTATGTGACATTTGGTTGATAATGTGTATGCATCTATGTGCTTGTTTTGGTATCTAGATTATACACACAATGAATGCTACCTGACAAGACAAATACACATGAAGTCTACTTAACCAATAAAAAGCAAACAACACAAAAATAAAAAAAATACTAGAATTTTCGTTTCTTCCCCATTTCTGATGAAGCTTAGTTAAAAAGGAAACGTTAAATTTATAAAAGTTTCCTATTTGTTTCTTATCTTATTATTCTGGCAAATTCTAATTCAAATTTTATATATATATATATATATATATATATATAAAAACATACTAGATGTAACAACAGAATTGTCCAAATCATCTAACAGAAACATTGTCCAATTGTTAGATTTAAACCTTTCTATCTTAGAAATGGTTAAGGATATCTTACTGGAATTCTCCAAGTTTTTTATAACACTATTGGATTCTACTTTGAGCAATAACAATGTATTTAGGTCTAAGTTGAAATGATGATCCATCTTGCTGTTGTGATGTCCTGATTCAGTTTTTCTCTCTACTGTTCCCTCTTTTTTAAACTTATTCACCATTCTCTTGATGGTTCTTGAATGGAAGGAAGCCAGAGTATGAATGTTGGTACCATTACGGGAGGCCTGAATGATCTTTTTCCTCTCACCATTGCTCAGTTGGGAAGACATAGTGGGACTGACACAAAATGATTTTAACCTGTCCTCTTTCTAGCTGAATAACTCAAAGGGCTTTTCAGTGATTCTTTTGAAAAATGGTGTCAACATGGCTAAATGTCTTACCTGAAAACCTGAAAAAACAAAACAATTAATTTAGTGACTTTTTAGATATTAAACATTTTGTGGGATTGACAATTATCCCATGCTGTTTGGACAATTTTGCTGTTACACCTGGTGTGTATATATATATATATACTAAAAAAACAACAATGTTGGTGTGATGAACAGAGAACTTAATATGTTAGATAAGAAAAAAAAATCCTGAACAAGGAATGAAAAAAGAAAGACAAAAATCTACCTACACAGTAAATTAAAGTGTTCAATACCTAGACTATCTGAACAAAACATGCTTCATAACATAATGAAGGTAGCTTGAGTTGCTACTCAAGTTTCACACTCTTGTGATCTTCAGATGACTAGAACATATATATATATATATATATATATATGTATGTAACATGTATATATCTATATATAGAGAGAGAGATACACATTAGACAGGCATGTATGACCTCACCTACTGTGGTGACATGATCATCAAGATCAGCTGCTTTCAATGAGACAAATCCTGTATATCCTGAGGAAACTTATGATGATGCAAGATTTTCTTAACAGATTACTGAGTTGGAAAAACAAAATTAGGCCATCAGAAATCATTAAGAATTCAACTTCGAATATCAAATCCTATTAAGAAAATAAAGTAAATATGTAACAATATTTGTTGAGAAGTTTTGGTTAGTTGCAGCATCATTTGAGTAGAAAAAACAATACATCACTAAAATCAATTTTCTTGTTTAAAAAAAAATCAGTGATTTTACAATTAATAATTGACTATTTCAGTTTACAGATTAACAACAACATCTTCCCCCAATGAAGAAAATATTTTTTCCTGCAGTCCATCCTTTTACATTAGCCTTCATCAATGCATCTGTTCAACACACATGGTTACTTCTTATCAGCAAAATTATTCATTTTATAAAATCATTTGCTTTGAGCAGACCATGTTTTTCTAAGAATAAAAAGTAATAAAAATAAACGTTTATCCCAATTATTCCTTTCATATCTGAGACACTTTGTTTTGTCAAACACAGCTGCTAAGTTAGAAGCAGGGAGTTAACTAATTTAATCAAACACTTGGTTGCCAATAAATCTAACTGTAAAAAATGATAACTTTAAAAATAAAAAAAAACTTCTTTACAAGCATTTTGATACATTAATAGCTACAAGGTAATCAATTAATTATGAAAAAAATGTAGTAAATAATAGGCATAATTTTTGTTTAGAGAGAAAGGTTCCACTAAATCTCTTTGAAAGCAAATACCAGTACGAAAATTGTAAAGTGTTCAACATCATGAGATCAATGAACCAAGATGAAACTTATGTAATGAGTCCTATCACCTATTTGAGTTACTCCTGCAACATTGGAGTGTTAAGACTGCATTTGAATTCAAACTTCTAAAGTGGCTGACACTCAAGGCAAGAGATATCAGTCTGCCCTACTGTTTAACAAAGTGACTAAAACAAAATTGACTGGAATTTGAACTTGGCTTGCCAATTTCATTTTCTATGCTGATAACGGTTACGCTATCAACATATGTGTTGTAGAGTAGTTTTCACAGTGGAGGCTTGTATTTCGCTAAGTCGGTCCTAAAAGTGTCCGACGTACAAAACGTTAGGAACTTGAAATAAGAGTTAACGACGCAGCAATCTAGTTGTGATGGTTGATACTTCAATGTCTGACATCGACTGACTCACTCAACTCCACTGAGCTCAACTGGCGACCGCTATTACTGCTACTACTACTTATTATGTGTGGGAGAGTCTATTAATGATAGAATAGGTACGTTCAGGTATAACAATATGGAAAACAAGCCATTGTTAGAATCTATAGACTTGTACTACAAAATCAAAAACAAACAGCTTTACAAAACCATATCACTTGAACACCTATAAATGCAACAACAGTTTAAGGAAAAATAATATTATAAAGTTGTTAACTTTCCAAAACATTCATTAATATCAGAAAAAGCATTAATAATGGACTTGTGAAGGCTAATTTCCTGAAAAATTCTTTTTTCAATCAAGATTAATTTTTTTGATCAATGAATACTGAATGTTTTTTTTGTTTTTTGTAGAGAAACAGTTAATTTCACCATTACCTCAATTCAAAACAGAACAGAAGAGTATAAACTTAAGATTCCTCTTTGAGAGGAGTAGCAAATTTTTGCCATGGAAATAGCAATAGAGTTAATAACAAAATTGTGGCATTTTGTCTGTAGGAAAGAGGTTGCAGAATGGAGAATAAGCCATTGTCCACATAGATCCACATAAACAATTTTGATCTCTATCAAAGCCTTTGGTTTATAAAACAAACCATAAATATCATTATAAGCTTTTCTGGTCATATTATAGGCAAAAAACATTTTCTGTCTCTCGGAGGAACTTGTCATTTTTTTTAGACAGACACTAAATATAGCCAAATGGTACAGGTGTTAAGTGATTGAAAGTGTTAACATTAATATAATCTATCTTACAATGTTTGAAATTATCTCTGACTGCAAAAGTTCAAAATAGTCAACAAAGCTATGACAAGAAAAATATTTTTCCTGATCAATAATAAATTAACAAAATTGAGACATCTGATAAAATATTTTATCCCATTAAAACAAGGCAAAATCATATGAACATCTTGGTTTGAAAGTACAATGAGATTTATTAACTGGAATGTAATACCTCATTTCAAAAGCCAGTAATTTATCTCTGGATGTTACTATTTAGTGATTTTCCAAGCGTAGCTTAGATGTGGCACAAGGCCAAAATTAGGGGGTACCCAGTGAGGATCGAACTCACTACTCAGTCGTAATTGTTCTAGTGAGCCAAGCTTGCTAACCATTACACCACCTCGAGGCGCCCATGGATGTTACTATTTATAAATGTCATAAAGCTTTCTCAACATGTTAAAAACAATTCATTTTTTCAAATTCTTAAAATCAGTGAATTATAAACTTTATTATAATTTCTTATAGACTAAAAGATTTTCTATATGAAAAATATTTTTCAAATGATTAAAATCAATAAATTATAAACATTCTCACGTTTTCCAATAAGCTTAAAGATTGTGTGAGAAATAGTCCACTGGTTTTATGAACAGTCATAATTCAACCAAAGTAAAATAAGATATTAAAGAATGATTTTCAATACATTTAGATCTTCACTTTAACTTATGGGACTGGGATCAGGCTTGCTTTTGTCTCTGGCAAAAGTATGACAGGAAACTGAACATTGTACCTAGTCTCTGGAGATTACAACTCTAGAGCAGCACTTCTCCATTACACAAAAAGACAAAGGTTATGGCTTGTTAGAGAAATACTGTCTTTATAGACAGTATTTCTCTTGGAAGGCAAATTTAATTAACCAAATATAGTAAAATTTAACAATTTCTTTTTTTTAATTGTCAAGAAGTGAATGCCACTTAGGAAACAGACCAATGTGATACAAAAATAATTATTCATGGGTAGTTAGAATTTAAAATTTTGTACACCAATTGAAAAAAACAATAATGTTGCTCTTCCAAGGTTGTGTGCTTTGTCAATTACATTTGTTTCTATTTTATGTTATAGGAAAAAACATGGCTACCAATGCAATGTTAAACTTAATTTTTTTTTATAAAGTTTGTTTATTTTTTTTATTTTTTTAGATGTTTCTAAAGTGCTTTTTGTTTCATCTTTGTTCAAAAACACTTTTGATCAGATTGCAACAACTCAAGTTGTCAATTTAAAACATTTTGTAATAATATGATAATAATTTGTCTGAAATTCTGTGATTAGCAGTTATCATTATTGGTAACAATCGACCTCAGTAAATTAAATAAAAGGTTCAGTTTGAAATTCCCTGAAGGTTATGTGAAGAAGTCCAGAGAGCCCAATGGCTGAAATATTGTGATATTAACAACAGTGATGAGGATACTATGTCTACTATAAATAATGAAATTACTGTGTATGTTTCTTTATTGATTCTAACATTGGAAATCAAATAAAATAATCAGCATTTTTGGCATATTGTACTTTTCATTTTAAGAAAGAAAAAAATGTAATATAAATGCTATAAAAATTAAAAATAAATACTTTACAACCATGTAAAATACCAAAGATGGTGGGTGTAATGAAAATAAAGAAGGCCTTAACTATTGTTACAAGTCCTAATAGGTGGGTGGATGACGTATCTGCTCCAATCTCCTGGGCACTACTGCTGTCTCAGCTACATCAGAGGGGTTTAGAAGAGGTTTGTGGTAAACAGGATAGTATTATTTGTTTTGGTTGGGGTAGCTTTAATAATTTCTTTGGACAGGACTGGGTAGTTATTCCCATTGGATATCTCCAATTCCTATCAACAGGGATCCCAATCAGGCATAGATATTTATTAGCCACCATTGTTTCTTTGCCATTTTTGTAGCAAATGTAGGCATAGTGCAGATTCACTTCGATAAGCTCCACCTCTTTGACCAACAGGTCAGTCTTGTTCACCCAAACATGTTTTAGGAGAACAGGTCTTGTGTTGCATAACCAGGAGGGAACAGTATCTCTGGTGGTAGAAAGGTGGGGGTAACTAAACAGCCTCTCATGTGATGTTGTATTAGTTGCTGTGGAGACAAATAAGTGAATTGAATACTGTACAGACATACCACATGATCTCAAAGCCATGGTAATTGTTCTCCATATAATACCGTTATATCTTTCAACCTGGCCATTAACTTGAGGATTGTAACTTGTACTATAAGCAACCCCTTTCCCAATCAGAAAAGCTGGCAATTCTCTGATCTTGAAGGACGAGCCCCTGTCTGAGTGTATGTAGGCAGGCATACCAAAAATGGAGAACAGCTGAAATAACAATGGTGGAAATGGTCATATCTGCACAAGAGAACACGAAATGAAACCTAGAGTATTTGTCGATAATGTTGAGGAAATAATGATTCCTATTCAAGCTAAACAATGGTCTTTAAAGTCTATACTCAATCACTCAAAAGGCCAAGTAGCTTTAATCAGGTGTGTACCTTCTGGCTGATGAAAATTTGGCTTGTCTTCGGCACATATCTGACAAGATTTTATTACTTGTCACACATCTTTTATTGAACAGGGCATATTCTTTGCTTACAAAATGAAGTAAGAATCTAACTCTTGGGTGACACTAAACCTTATGGAGATTCAATAAAGTTTGTTTATCATAACCTAAGATAAAATGGAAAATTTAAAAAAAAGTTAGAACATGTGAATCTTTAAAGGAACCTTATCTTCTATGCTTACATGAAAAATTAGAAATTATCAGATTTTCTGATAAATACTCCTTATTAAACCAAAGTGAACTGACTGTAAATTATAGGCATAGTCTACCTTTTACCTTATGTTTAAACTTTGAATTTGATAATACTTTTTTCTTATAGTAATATTCAGTAGATGAACTGTGGTGCACCTTATATGGCTAATTATTCTATTCGTAAGATTCATTTCAATTTAATATAGCTCTGTATTAATGTCTAGTTAGTGTTATTAACATCTTAGGTACAGGTGTTTAGTTGGCATTATTACCATCTTATATGGATGCTCTTTATTTAACCGTTGCATATTAATTTGCCAAAGTAGTTATATAGTTTTGATTTGGTTTTTTTTTTCAAGCAGTTAAGTTATCTACCAGTTTCTTAAAGGGGCCTTTTGTTTATCAACTACAAAATTTGTTGTAAGAAGCTGAATGAGCATATAACTAGTAAGCATTATGTTAAATTACTGCCATATCTCTTTTACTTTTACTTCTAAGGAAAGTTGAACGTCAGACTACTGTACATCTTATGAAATAATGTAACCACTTGTATCTGTCCATAAGGAAATTATCTAGGATTTATATGCAGACAACTTTGTGTCACAACCTATATTAAAAATTTTTTTCACTAAGTTTGAATTTAGCGTAGGCTACATTTGATTGGCTAATTGCTGTAAAGGCCACAGGCCTATTTTTATTCTGTTTTCTCAAAAAAGAGGAAGTATTCTGCTTTTTGACATTGCCTGAGGAAACACATTTGTGGTGTTGAAACATTATTGTAATTGTGTAGAGATTTTTTAACATGTTTTGTTTTATATATATATATATATATATATATATATATATATATATATATATATTATGTACTAATTTATATATCAGACTAACAGTTGGTAACTAAATGACAAAATGTTATGTGTTTTGTTCCTTGAAAGAACTTCTTCAGGTTAATATGTTTTTATCAATGAAATATTTTAGGAGGAGGGAATGAAATACAACAAATGCTTATTACAATTCTACATCTTACCTAAAGAAGAAATATACATAGAAAAACACTTTCAAAAACCTCTAATATCCCTATTATTCCATCTACAATACTATGGGAAATACATACAGTATATACAACTGCAAAAAAGATAACATTATTAACAACAATAAATTATATAAAAACAGACACATAATACTACCTACTATGTCCATAACATCCACAATCCAAAACAATCCAAATCTATTATGGATATAATCAGAATGCAAAATATCCATAACAATAATGATTCTGAAGACGGTATATATAAAATAAATAGCCAGAACTGCTCTTCACAATACATTGGGGAAACTTGCAGAAAAGCATCTATAAAAGTAAATTCAACCACAACTTTGATCTAAAGAATGCCACACTTATTAAAAGAGAAAGTAACTTACTGAGAAGGAAAATTCTCGAGAGTACCATTATCAAAACTTAACAAAATATAAATCTGTGCACTGAATTTTTTCCAATATCTTCAATCCTGAAAGAATTACTACATTCTCAAGCTAAGATTCATCAGTATGAAAATATTAAAAATTAAAAGAAAATCATTAAATTCATAACCTCATGTTATTTAAATATATAACACATAAATTAATTCCAAACTAAATTAATTCAATTACTAATTTGAATTAAAAAAATTTTCTAAAACAAAACTTACTCATTTTTGTTTATGAGACATTGAATTGTGTGACTTTGTGTCCTCCATAGCTTGCCTGACTTTTCAGCTAACCTGATTAATATTTATGAGCATTCTTAAATTGAAAAATTTTGAAAAGCCAGTAACATTTTTGCTCTTGAATATAAATACTTGTTATAAAATAAAATCTTTGCACTTGCCTTGATAAAGTCTCTCAAAGGATGAAACACATTGGTGAAGATAAGTTTTCTTTTTGTCTTTATTCATATTTTCCTGTTACAGATATATTCTATTTGAAATTTTTGCACACACAGACATCATATAAATATATATATATATATATATATATAAATAAAAAAGAAACCAGAAGGAAAACTATATTTAGTGAATGTGTTTTGTATTCTGAGGGCCTTTATCAAGGCAATGATTATAGTTCTACCTCTTGTCTCTTTCTATTCATTTTGTCTTTTCCAGAGATACACTCTATCTAAGAATATATATTAATTAAAAATTTTACTTTGCAGATGTGAGCATTTTCTTCTGTCCTCACACAATTATAAAAAAGCACTTTAACAACTTTATCTGACATTCGACCAGTACCACAAAAGTCAAAACTATGCTACAAAAGACCGAACTGCAATGTGCTGGTCTACTAGCAAGGGCAGAAGACAATTGTTTTCCAAAGACATTCTTATCTGTTGAAGAGATATTTTGGACTTTATTAAAAGGATCTCTATCTCCTGTGGAGTCAAAAAACATTTAGTGGTAAATAAACAGCTGATGAGGCAACAAGATTTATCAGGCAATCTTCCTCACAGAATCAAAGCCATACTGAGCGGAAGAAAGACAGAAGCTCTGTAAGGTTGAAGCATCAGTTTGTTATGAGGTCCTCTCCTGTTTTTAATAATATAAAACAAATCTCTACCACATAAGCCTCACTAACCATCTTAGAACCTGCAGGGAATATGGAAAGTCCTTTCAAATCTTCATTTATAAAACCATACCATTATGTTGTGATCAATCAGGATGTCTTTAACTTACCTTACCCTCTAAAAAAGTCCTTACAGACAACAAAGTTGTAAAAAACGTTTGAAGTTATTAGAAGCATGTCTCATAAAAAAAAAAACTAAAGACCTTCCTTTAGTACCATTTTGTTTGAAAAGGTCCAAAATATCTTGTCCATATTTGGAAACTAACCAAAATCTACACTGAGATTGAAATTACTAATACAAAAGCATAGTACAGAATAATATATAAGATTTAAGACCCCTGAAAACTGGAAAATTTACCAAGAAACATTGATGTTGGGATAAAATGGATATTTAACAGTTAAGTAATCTTTATATATATATATAAGTGGACATAGTTGTCAAAATTAAGCAGCAACAGTCTCCTTCATGTTTGTACGCAATCTTCTGGTCATGTGCGTTGTGTCAATAGTGTGCTATGGTAGCAAGGTCTATTGTCTTGTCCAATTGTTAGATTAAGCTTTGAACTGTTGCATCTTAGAAATGACTAAAGATACCATACTGGAATTCTCCAAGGTTTTAATGACACTATTGGACTCTACTTTGAATAATAATGTATTTAGCTCTAAATTGAAATGATGATCCTTCTTCCTGTTGTAACCTCCTGATCCAGTTTTCCTCCCTACTGTTCTCTCTTTTTTAACCTTATTTACCATTCTCATGATGGTTCTTGAATGGACTTTGAAGATGGAAGGCAAGGTACGAATGTTGATACCATTACTGAAGGCCTGAATTAATTTTTTTTCTCTCACCATAATGGGACTGACACAAAATGAATTTAACCTGTTCTCTTTCTAGCTGAATAATACAAGGAGTTTTTCAGTGACTCTTACGACAAATGGTGTCAAGATAGTTCAACATCTTATCTGAACACCTGGAAAAATGAAACTCAATTAATTTAGTGTTTTTTTTTTCTTTTAGATATTAAACATTTTGTAGGATAGATCCCATGTTTTTACACAATTTGTACAATTTTGCTGTTACACTCAATATGTATATATATATATATATATATATATATATATATATTGCGAGAAAACGGGGGGAAAAAAACAACTTCTTGCGACACTTCAAACAAAATGACACAAAAATGAACACCTTCTTGTGAATCTGAAATGAATGCGACACAAAAACGAACGCCTTCTTGCGAACAAACACTTTACGACAGCAAACAAGCAAAACGGCACCCAAAACTGCTGCCGATGGACCACTGACCGCAACAGCTTGTGTTGCCCAAGAAAAGACACCAAACGACTCGCGCTTCTTCTTCTTATTATGGTACTCGAAGGTGTGCCCGGCGACAACACACACATGCAGTTCGAGGACGTTTCCGCGCATGCTCATATATATATATATATTATATATATATATATATATATATATATATATATATATGAAGAAATACACTCTTAAGGTGTGCTATATTTATGGGATAAAGTGTTCAGTATCAGAGAGAGCATGTGTAAATATAAAAGTGAACACTTAGTGGCCTGATGATTGTGTCTAGCATGAAACAGCCTGTTGCCTCTAAGTGTTGACTTCAATGTTCACTTATATATATAGGTTCAGGCCAGTAAATGTTGTTAATATTGTTTATTATAAATAGACCATTTACTTAAATATTTGTGTCTACATAAATAACGTATAACAATTATATATATATATTTATATATATATATTGAAAGAGATGTTGCCATAAATATAAATGCTCAAAAGAATATTAAGAAAACTTGGCTCAGATTGGAAAAAATACATATTCTAGTCATACATTTATGAATAGTCATAAAAAATTTCTTTCTTCTCTCTTTTCAGATAATATGAAAGAAGAGATTGTAAAATAAAGAAATTCTCTATAGGTGAAAGGGCAAAATTATCTTAAAGAAAAACATGAGACAAGTGCACAAATAAATATAACTAAATACACAAAATAATGTAATATATGGTTTCATACACACATACACTATATATATATATATATATATATATATATTAATTATATATGTATGTATGTAGGAGCAAAGAGAAAATTCATTATCCGTTATTATATTTATGCTTTATACCAATTTTTAATCTGATTTCATGGTAATATTTGTGTACCATATTTACATTACCCAGTGACTTGTGACTCATTCATAAAATTTTGTTGTGGACAACAGTCTTGCTCTCACTGCCCATTCAAAGTTCTTTTGACACATAGGTCATAGCTTGTAGATATTCTTTTTTGGCTGGGAGTCAAAAATCACCCACTATAATTTCTTAGCATCATGTTTTCTTCTGTGTTTTTTTTTCCCTTTTTTTTTGCTCATGTCTGACTGTACAAAGTCTCGATCAAGCCATTTAATCCTTTGCAAAGCAAACTGGTCATGCACAAAATAAAACCTGTGAGGCAAGTTTTAATTTTATCTTCAATATCTCCATTTCAAATTGAACTACACTTTTTTGTTATTCTGGGTTTGCCAGAGAACAGAAATAGTAATAATACTCTAAACAGCTGTGTGTACAGACTGTTCCTGAGATCCCTAATCTTACAAAAAAGAATCACTTTTGCTGAATGTAAAAGTTAATCTGGAATTTCAAAAATAGTCTTGGATTAGATCTTTGAGAAAAAACAATTTTTTCAAGTTAATTAAAAAAAACAAAAAACAAAAAAAACAAACAGACTAGTTGAAATAAAATTCAATATTTTTTGACACTCTCAAGTGAGTAATCTAAGGAAATCTTCCCTGCCTTAGTCATACCTCAAAGACAAAGAGGCAGCAGAGATGCATTTCTGTAGAAGACTATTGAGAATACCATGGTCATGTGAGCAATGAGGAAGTTTTAAGGAAAATAAGAACAGAAAGGAACACTTGTATTCAATGTTATAAAATGAACTCTTCTTTGGTGTTATGTATGTAAATTTATTGTATGCAAATGAACATAACATTTTCTTTTATAAATTCAGCTGTATTTTGGAGAAGGGAATTATGGGAAGAGATGGCTCAGTTTCTTTTGTTAAATAAAGTCTTTCTGAAGGTTATTGCCATCTTCCTGTTGTTTTGAATTGCTTTTAAATTCATGACACTCAGAAACAAAAAGAGTTGAAATTTCTTGGACAAATAATGAAGAGAAAAAGGATTTGAAGGCAAGAATAAACAGAGGGAAACAGTGAGTAACCAACATAACAATTTTGTGTAAATTGATGGGACTAGGAGGGATAGTAAGTGAATAAGCATTGCCAAGAGCTACAAAGAATAGAAAGTTTTGGAGACATGAATTCAAAATTGTGGAGAAAGTAATGAAAAACTATTCTACTATCTCAAGGTATAGCAATTTATACATAAAGTAAGGAAATTTGCAGAAACCCCAAATTGCCTATACTCTTAAGAGACAGTATTTTAAAAAATATTTAATTTTATTATCAATCTTATGATCAGCTGTCATCCTAGCATTGCTGCACAGCTGAATACTTGACCAGCTCCCTCCTTGTGTCTCAGTTGTGTATAAATGTGTCTGTGAAGGATCTTTCAGTTCATTCAGGGACATCGTCAAACCAATGTTTTTTTTCTCTTGCAGTCTCTTCTTATTTTGTCAAAGTCGGACCTTGTAGGATGGCAGTGGATAGATTGTAAACTCTCATCATATGTATTTCCATTTCAACTTTCTCTTCTTGGTGGATCAACCTGTTACCTGTCTGATGAAGTCTAGCACTGCATCTTCTATATAGAAGATGCTTAGGATAGTTCTCTAGCATCTCCTTACTAATACTTGGAATCTTTAACATAATTCTACTGTTCATGTCCAAGATTCACAGGCATACAGAGAAATTAAGAAGGACAATGCATGAAATAGTCCGATCTGTGATTTAAGGCAGTTGTTCTTATATTTCCAGATAGTTCTTAGTTTTGTGATAACTGCCATTAATAAAATAAGTCATATTTATCATAAGTAATATTTTAATAAACAAGTTTATTACTATAAATAAGATTGTTATCATAAGTAATTATAAAAATGTAATATGTCATATTTTGATACACATTATGTTTGTGAAAATATTACTGATTCAATTACTATAAATTAAATTTGACTTTTATTTAATTAAGATATATCAAATCAATTAGAATATTATTATTTGGGGTGAAATATCCAAACAAAATTAAAGGAAGCAATTTTTTATTTAGATTGACAAGGGTTCTACAAGCAACTATTCCTGAGGAGAAATTGAGAGAGCTTGTATTATCCTCCATGACTGACTGACTGACAAACTGATTGATTAGTTCATTTGCTCTGGCTTATCAACCCTCTGCAGGTTATTTAAAGCCAGAAAATATTTAAGATTGTAAGAATGTTTTTGTTTTTTGTTTTAGATAATAATGGCTTAGTGATACAAATCTTATTAATAATCCATAGCTGGAGGGAGAATATTTGGATTCATGCCTTTCCCAAATGTATTTGCATGTAAGTGAATATAACAAACCCAACTGGAACTCGGATCTCCAATGTAACAAGCCACCTCCATCTAGGTACTGATCAGGCTCCATGATTAATAAGCACTCACCTCTCTAGGTATTGACCAGTCTTGAGATTGCTTAACTCTGATGATCATATGGGAACCTGTGTTTCAAAGCGCCATGGCTGTTAGCCTTATTATGCTCCAGGGTAGAGTCATTTTGCTAACTATGCTGACTCTTACTGTTACAAGATGAGATCTTGCCCTGTTTCGATAAACGGAAGTTACCATCACGAGTCCCCAACTCGAAATGAAAACTGCACGTCTACGCATAGGCTCGATGCAGATACTTCCGTTTGGGATAAACTCAAAAAAAAAAAATGAATTAAATCAACCAATCAGACCGTCTCCCGCGTAGTCAAAAAATTGCTATTTGGAGCCGATAGGCGTGTATAAGTTCAACACGGGAAAGTCAAAAGGCAGTCCCATTCAACGGCGGAGGTAGAAGGGTCACGTCGCTCGCTCCTGACACACTGGCCCAGTGATGAAACGAAGCATGTGACCACTGCTGCTAATGAACTCTCGCCCGACGCTTTGTCAAAGGGTACCTTTCCCCTTCCATAAGTCAAGTTAACTCCACGAACTTTACTTGCCACTACCATAGACATTCAACTTCTTAAATACAAACCTTTTACTTGTTCTTATTTTCTCTCACTAAAAGACTATAAAAATATATTTACAGTCTTTCTTGTTCTTTCGATTCTGAATTTCATTGTTTGCAACCAAACGCAGTATTTCGCCCACATTGTTTTCACATCGCCCACGCATCTAAATACGAAATATAACATTACCGAGGATTGAACTCATCATCCTTGGCTAACAAATTAGACTCTTACTCTTCAGTTTAATGAATGTGTTTTAAACAGTGACAGTAGCTTATTTTCCTTACTGTCAAAGTGAATTTAACCATTATGCAGTATTTAAGTTTTTTGAAATTTCTTCTCATGAAAGATGTTTCTGTTATTTGGTGAGATGCTGTCATTCTGTTGATCAAGACACTGTTTTAACATCTGGTAGCAGAGTGCAGTCAATGTTATAAAAAAAAATAAAGACAAATGACTACAAATATTAAGTTTTTAGTCCCACCAGTGCTTATCCTAGTAAAGTACCATTCTTGGAAAAAAGAAATGAAGTTCTGGGAAATGGTAACAAATATAAATATGAAGAAAAGAGCTCCAACTGTGTTTTTGAGTCTAAATGGTAAAGCCAGAAAAACAGTGCTGGAAATGGACACTGATAAATTAAACACAGAAGAAACAATGAAGTTATTGTATGAGTAGTTCATGGCTACTAATCAAATGGTTCTAATGGTGTATGGATATCTTGGAAAATATATGAGACCACAAAATATCACCATTGCTGATTTCATTATAGAATTTGACCATATGGTTCAGCAATATGATATTAAGTTGCCCAATGCTTACAGAGCCTCCAAAAATGCCAATCTGGGGAAAAACAATGAAAAACAAATAATGGCTGCCATCAGAGACATAACACTCAATGAAATGACAGTTCAAATAAAATAGCTGATGAGTATTAGACCAGAGACATTAATGAGTACTACCCTCTCTAGCAATCCATCAAATAAAGTCTGAACCAACAGATGTGCACTTAGCTCAATCTTTGAATGAAAATAAAGATGCACAGACAAAGGACATAATGTATAGCTTAGTCCAAAGAAATCAACAGAAGTATTATCATGGTAGAGGATAGAAAGGCAACAGATTTAGTAAAAGACATACCAGTTATCAAAAGAATAAAAACAATTCTGGTGATAGTACGCTCCTAGGGCAAACTGATTTTGGACTTGAGTTGCTCCAGGTCAGTGCGTTGCTTGACTTGGCTATAATTGTTACCTAGATACTTTGTCAGAGAAAGTTAAAAGAAACATGAAAGAAGATAGTAAGGTTACATTTAAATTTGGAGATGGCTAACACTTGAAATCCATGTTCAAAGTGAAGTTATCCTGTATATTAGCAGTAAAATTATTTGGATATTCCTGCTGATGTAGTAAAGTCTGAAATACCTTATCTATTGAGCAAAGATGCTATGAAGAAAGCTAATACTGTTGTGAATTTTAAAAATGGTAGTGTGTCTATGATTGGCCAAAAGTTACAACATTTCTGCATTAATTCTGGGCATTATTACATTAACTCTTGCCACTCCAAGTTTCAAAAAGAATGAAAGTATTGTTCTAATCAGCACTTGATATTAAAAATAATTCTGTTGGAGAAAAAAAAAACTAGAAGAAAATTTCACAAGCAATTTAGTCATCCAAGTTATGAGAAAATGAGTTACTCTTCTGAAAGATTCAGAAGTTCTTGATGAAACAACTTCAGAAAATTACGTCCAATTGTGACATATGCTTAAAATACAAGAGAGCACCACCCAAACCTATTGTTGGTTTTTCTTTAGCAAAATACTTCAATGAAATTGTATCTATAGACATAAAAGAAATTAAAGGGACCAATATTCTTCATTTTAGAGATCATTTCACCAAATACAGTGTAGCTTCTATAATAAAGTCAATAGAAAGTTAAAAAATTAGTAACATTGTATTTCAGTTTTAAATTTCATATTTTAGATCTCCTTCTAGTTTATAAGGGGTGAGAATTTGATAATGAAGCTTTCAGAGACATGGCCCAGAATTTAAATGTTATTGTATGAACTACACCAGCACAAAGTCCATGGTGAAATGTATTAAATGAGCATGACAATGCTATACTTAATGAAATGGTACTCAAAACTATGAAAGACACTGGTTGCAGCTTGGAATTTGCCATTGCTTGGTCACTGAACTTCAAAAATACTTTGCATAATGTCAATGGTTATAGTCCAAATCAACTGGTATTTTGACAAAATCCTAATATGCCTTCTATTCTGATAAATAAAGCCCAGTTTTAGGTGTTACATCAAGCAAATCCATAACTAATAGCTTGAATACTATGTATGCAACAAGAAAGGCCTTTATCCAGGCAGTCATCTGAAAAATTAGAGCTTTGCATCAAAAGATGAGAATGATTACTGTTATTAAATATAGAAATGGAGATCTCATATTTTAAGAGAAATGAATCAAACACCTG